>OX422208.1:660937543-662137543 GCA_949130495.1 Sambucus nigra
CAGGTTTAATTCGTGGATAATAATATAAAATCTCCACATTATTATCCTCTACATATATCAAATCTCTCTACATGCAATTCCTACCCAAACATGCATTTAAATCAATCTTTTCTTCCAAGATTCATAAGAATTATAAATAAAAACCCTAGGCACATGGATATTATAACGTCATATTAAATGTAATAAACAACTTACCTCAATTAGATGATCTAATTTCGTGGGTTGATGTTTTTCCCCTCCAATCCTCATTCCTTGTATGATTTGGATGCAAGAACCAAGTCCAATTATTCAAGAACCCTTCTTAGGCTTTGAGAATGATCCCTCCTCCTCCTGTAATGGCACCCTAACCCCGATCTCTAATCATGAGATATAAAGTTGTAAATTTCGTAGGTCCGTTAACCTCTATTTTTCAAATGACCAAAATACCCTCAATATGGCCCGATTCGGTCTAAAATTGAATCGGTACCCAAACTATACCCCCGAGTATACTATTTTGACTATTTCGACCAATCAGGAATCATTTGTGACCTCTAAATTATCATTCGGGTCACTAAAAATATATTTTCCTTTATCAACCTCAAATTAGTCTACACGCGACTCCCGATTGAGATAAAATAAAATACGCACATATCACTCACTATGCCATATAACTCGAATTATCAATTATTTACTATTCACACTAAGTAAATCCCATACTACAATATTAATCATTATCTATATCTCGATTAATATTTAATAATCATGTTTCTCATTTAATCATATTAAATTACTTCACTCGAGTAATTTAAATACAACATATTTTTCAATTTAAATACAACATATTTTCCCCCAATTAATTCACCAAATTAATTAAATTATTAATACACAGTAATACGGGGTATTACATACTCCCCCCCTTATAAGGAATTTAGTCCCCGAAAGTAGGACATACCTGCGGTGAATAAGTCTAGATATTGCTCTTGCATGTTATCCTCCCGCTCCCATGTCGACTGATCAGTATTTTGGTGTCCCCACTGAACTCGCACTAGTGGTACCACCTTGGGCCGCAGCTTACGCTCCTGAATAACCATGGGTCTCTCCTCACATGAGACGTCTGGCTACAAATAAATTTTTTCAAGTGGAACATGCTAAAAGATATCACGATCCTCCGATATTTCTTCAGCGATACCACGTGAAACACGTCGGGTATCCAATGTAGATGCTCTGGAAGTCCCAGTGTGTTTGTTATCGGTCTCACCCTCTCAATAATAGGAAACCACCCAAAATAACTCAGCGCTAGCTTCCCCCTTTTTTCCGAATCCATGATCCCCTTTATAGGATATACTCTAACCAACCCTGGTCGTCAATCTCCCACTGAATGGTATCCGACCATATAGTGCCAAAAAAGGCGAGCCTATGCTCCCATTTCTGATTGCCGAACCCATGACTCTCTTCATAGTAAATACCCACAATAATTCCTAACTACTCATGTCTGACTTCACACGCTTATCTCACGGCGACGTAAATCTCCTTACGTTTGTGAGTTATCTAAAAGAGACGCAGTTTACTTAATTCCTGCCGATGGGCATCAAATCATTTCGGGTCCTAGAAACTCGTTACTCCCCACTTCTTATTGACTTATGAGTGACACGTCTAGAGCGAATTGTATCTCCGTCCCCATCGCCTCCTGACACTTCTGATCAGAGGTGGGACTGAAAGGTCTTATCTTAATTCACAACAATTTTGGACGACACTTAGTTTTATTCCACTTCTTTTCCCCAAGTGAAAAGTCGAATTGTCGCTCGACAGTATATCTCACTACAAAATAACAATATGATGCTCTGGTCAATTCATTCAACAACCCGATGGAAACCCTAACCTCTTTACGATTTTGGGATGTCTCAAATATGAATGTCACTACTCATGCTCATAAATCCCGTCCCTGGGAACATCAAAATTACAAAAAACCGAGTTGATAACCTCGGATCAATATTTTTCCATCCCTAAATGTGTAACTTGGAGAAAACTCCACTATGTATCTTTCACCAACGATCCTCATGTTCAACGTTTCACATTACTAAGGACCTCTTACTCTCCCTTTTTTCAAAATATACCCGAAAATTATTGCCCTTGTGTTTGCTCCCAAAACTGTTAGGCATCTGACTAAGTGAGAGTTTATTTTACCCAGGGTGCCCATACACTCTATAACTCGTTCATATTTGCACAAAAAACACAACATCAACTACGTGACATACTTCTCTCAAGTTAGGACCCCGCATTCTTAGCGTGGCTAAATCATCTGGGTAATTTGGATCACCCCGCCCACTACTATTTAATTATTCCCGATATTTCCCCACCCATCAACTTGTGGTGCAAAAAGTCTTCTATGTTTCTCATATCATCATATCACGACTCTCTCTGCCTCAAATCAAAAATATAGTTATTAACTCACCGTTATGACTACAGATCTCCAAATCTATAATTGTACCCCAAATCACCGTCTCTTGACATAAAAAGTTCACACTAGCACTCTTATGTTACGAAGGACCACAGATAACACGATGCTCTTACTATCACTAGTTTTCCAACGCGAATCAATCACGAGCTATATCCCTCCGCTCGATAATTAACTAGTCTTCCCTGAACCACGTCAGTAAACGTCCCTACTCACCGGGATTAATTATAACTAGACAAAATACACACAGAAGTCTACTGCCTAATATATAATAGCATATATAAGCTCAACGCTCTTTTAGGTGATACTTTGCAAAAACAATTCATATCGTGGAACAATGAACACGAGATCTCACTATCACCATATCACTAACAATTCAAATCTCAAAAAGTGGTCTACTGTATTCTCATAACTTTTGAAAGTATTAAACTCACATGAAATTCCATCACACTCTTAGTGTACCCACCCGCTCCCTCGTAGGTGAAGCCAAAGAACTCCGTTATCCAACGACATTTAAATACATCAAATGGCCATCACGACTAACGTACCCACTAAATCCGACTCACTCACGAATTCTAGTGATCATAACCTTACTTGTGACACACTCATGTCACTTACATGAATCTCATACTATTAAGGATGAAACAACCATATTACTTCCATTCGCTATCTATCTCGCTTAGTCGACCAAATTCCTAAACGTGCTCTTGCATCGGAACTGACTCAAGGTCTGTTGTAATGGTTATACATCCAGGTTCTCATCATGTAGTTGTCACCCACCTTGCTTTGGTGTAATGATTCTCCTTTCACGGTCTACACCCTCTGATCACAGCCCTACTAGCCTTCCCTAATGTCCCCTCGACCTTATTGATCTTGAGGAATAGGATGTTGTTGCTGCTGAGGACCTTCCTCGTCCTGTCCAAACCTACCGTTCTCTGTTCAAAAATCTCTAGGCCAAACTCCCTTAGCCCAATCTCCTTGCTGTAGGTCTCGTTCTTCCCGTTGTTGTGCCTCACTAGCACTGTTCCCATTTGCTTCCTCGTCTGACTTGTCCTACTTTCTTGTTGTGGACATGTTGTATACCGGTGGTCATACTTCCCCCATATAGGATACATTTATGTGCGATTCCCCCTTTCCACTGGCCTCCCTGGCCATGTCGAGGTGTTCTTTTCTCGAACTTAGTGGTCTAGATCCTAATTGCTACCTTCAGTTTCCCTTTCGCTTTGTTGGCCTTATGGAAGTCATTGTTGGACTGAACGACCCAGATTGAATTCACCATCTCTTGTTAAGAATGTTGTTTATCTGAATTATTTCGATGGGTCCCCTAATGGGCATACCCTCATGTGGTGTGTCACTAATACCACTAAATATAGTCTTACTCTTCGGCTAGATTCTCCAACCCTCTTGGATCCTTTCTCATGGAAGCGTTGATATAATCTCATAAACACATGACTCGGTGACATCGACGCTAGTCATCTTCACCGACTTTCCATCCACGCTTGTGTATACCACTCACGAGCCCAAATTAACTTATGGGCCCGCACTCAATCCCTCATTTAATTCCAAACATACTTCTTCATACATAGTGACTAACTCTCGTCACTTTATGTTGCCCCTGTGAGCTAAAAAAATTTGCCCAAAATTTGAATCTTGGGTGTCGCTGCCCTCCGCCCTACACAATCGCCTTTGGATTATTTCCTTCCATTGGTACATTATAGTTCCCCTCTTTCTTGAATTCGTATAGGTGACCTTTTGAAAGAGTCCCCCTGACTCTCACCCTGTCTATAATGCTGGGTGAGTCTAAAATAATACCGCCATTCTCTACGATGGTGTTTGGGGAAACTATCATCATCGAGTGGTTATCCTATCGTAATTTCCCAAATAATAATTGTGGTGGCTTCTATCCCCGTCATCATTCTCAAAATTACTCTATATCTTCTTCCTTTCCTCTCCTCCTGCGGTTCTTCTAACGGCCCTCACTGATCGCCCCATATTGCTCGGTGTACGAAGCTCAACCGAACTCGTACATGAATCACATTAACTATACTCAATAGCAGGAGAACCTATGTCCCATACATATAGGAGTACAATAATACTATCATAAGGCTCTATATCAAAATAATGCTACGCTAAAAATGTAGTAATCCATACATATTTTATGGAAATTAGAACCTGATGCTCTATTCCATCTGTGACACCACGCCTAATTAAACATTGGTTGATCATACTTTTATTAAATTAAGACAGGTTTCTCACATGGTTCATTCTTAACATCATTGTCGAAATTTTTTTAATTACTAACCACCAAATTCAAATTAGATCCGTGACAAATTTGATCTTTCTTTAAAATAGACAAATCTAACAATGCAGAAACTAAATTAAACATTTGCAATATACTAAAGTCCAACCATCACAACGTATAAATGCATAGAAGTTTGCCGAATAAACCATTGGCCAAAATAAAAGAAATAAATACTCCGTAATAATAAAAGAAACTAAATAACGGAAAACTAACAACGGACAATATGTCCGTACATGGAATATAAAATGAGACCCTACACTAGATCTGAATAGAGGAATCATGTAATCAAATCAATCCTATCAACATACACAGTGCTATAGCTCTAAGGCCCTAGAATGAAGTCACGTCTGGCTTCCCTGTGGCTGGACACCTAAAAGGTTTTTGAAAATATTTTATAGCAAGTGTTAGTATACAGAACATTTTGAAAATATTTAGCAAGCATTCATTTCATTTTTCAAATCGGTTATTTATTACACATGTTAGGTTATCGTACATTCTCTTGAGTTTGGTCACCTCTCATCTATGGTGCATGCCTAGCATTCTATACTTTTCCCACCTAGATATATTGACCAAGCTAAATACACTATAGTATTATCTGAATTTATCTATTCGCCTAAGTTCCCCGTTCCGCCCATTCAGTACATTATTTTAGTTAACGTCCCAAATACAATTTATTTTTCATGCAACACTTACATAAGTTATGATAATTCAAGTTTCTCTTCTTAATTCGTCTTTTAGATGTATGTGCATAAATATATCATCTAAAAATCTACTACCGCACCTAGTAGGACATCATAAAGTATATATATTTCTCACATAATATATACTATAAGGATTACTGGTCCGGATAACCATCAACCCAAATTATCCTATCATTTACATTCGTTCGGATATCCCTCGACCCCAATGTAAATGTTATTCATATGTATATTGATCCGGATTTTCCATCGACCCCAAATTCGAACTTTCATGTATTGGTCTGGATAACCATCTACCTAATACTATTACTATACTTTAGGCATTCACACAATCTAAGTACTTATACTATAGGTATTCACACAACCTAAAGATTCACATTGGTACATAGTATATTTCTATCTAATACTTACTGCCCATTTTATTTTACGATTTAACTCGCTATCGTATTTATATGCGAATTCACATAATGTTCATATATTGGTCTAAACATTACCTCGACCCCAATACATTTAGTATACTTGAGTTATTCACGCCTCCTAAGTATTAATATGATAGGTATTCACACAACCTATTTATTCCCGCTTGTATGTAGTATATTTCTTTTGTATACTCACCATACTATTTACTTTACAATTTCTCTCACGATCGTAATAATTAGAGCATTCACCTAACTCTAAGGGCCCTAGTTACCCCTTCATAAATTTCAGTAGGTAAGTGTGGGTACCTACTATCGACCAAGCCCATGAGAGTAACCGGTTAAGCCCAACTAGTATCTGAGGCACCGACCCAAATTATGAGTCGTGGATAACAGTTAGAATGAAAGATATGATCGAATCTGTCCCCAAATTGTCGGAGAGATATTAAAGGGATATGAGGACAACATGTGAGTAACCAACACACTCTTTTAACTTCATAAATATTGTATCCTGGCTCGGGGTATAAGGTATCTGAAAAAATGAGTTTGAGAGATACTAAATAAAAATAGTAGACCTCTTTGTGGATGTAGGAAATTTGTCGAACCACGTATATTCTCGTGTTGTGTGATTGCTGCTATTTCTTTGATCCTGGTGATTATTTTCTTTTAATAAATTATTTTGTGTTGAGATTTTTGTCACTAAAATTGGCACCATATGTTGGAAACAATTGTTTTCTCTTGCAAAAACCCTCACTAGCAAGAACCAATAATGTCACATCACAGCAGTAATGTTCCTCAAGAAGGAGATATTCAACAAAAACTGAAACCCCCAAGGGTAAGGTCTGAAATACACCATTCAAACCCGAGGCTTTGCCAAAGAGGCAGGTCTCTGATGAAAGTCAAGGGTTTCCCATGTCCACGCAGATCTTTAGGTTAATCGATGACTATGAGGCCAGACTCCAAGAATAGGAGGAAGCCGCTTGCCAATGGGAAAATGATAATGCCCACCTCAACAAGCGACTAGAAAGACTGGAGAGAGAGAGATCCGTCAAAATACAAGGCAACGCCACAGTAGGACTCCAGCCCCTCAGGCGAGCAAATCTCGTAGTCGAGGAAGGAGCCCAAAACGTGGTTCAAAAAGAATGGAAAGACCTAAGTTAGGCAACCACCACTTTGAGTACTCGCGACCAACTCGCCAGTACAGGAGTCCTGATCGTCAGAATGATGAAATACAAAGTCAGGTCCGAAGAGAGATAGATCAGCACCCAGCTCACCGTGGTGATAGATCAACAAGGGAGTTAGCAAGACGAGCCCTTAAAACTCAGATAAAGTCCTCTTTCTCAAGGGAGATAGAAGAAGAGGAAGCCCCAAAGAAGTTTGCAATTCCCAGATCAAGATTTATGATGGAAAAACTTATCCCATCGACCATGTTATGCAATACAGACAAGCAATGACTCTATGGAGTCATATTGATGCACTCATGTTTCGAATCTTCCCCTCGAGCTTGCATGACATGGACCAGAAGTGGTTCGAGAAGTTACATCATCGATCCATCAAGAGTTTTAAATCTCTGGCCGAGCTATTTACAGATCGCTCTATTAAGAGCAACTCCCATCCAAAGAGGATGGATGCCTTCCTTACTATGAAGAAAAATCCACAGGAGAACCTCAAAGAGTACGCAAAGAGGTATTGGGATGTATTTAACGAAGTCGAGGACTTCTCGAAGTAGTTCGTCGTAGCATCCTTCTAAATGGGATTACTCATCTCTTTCCTCTTGCACCAGTCCCTAACTAAGAAAGAAGCCACAAACATCAATGACTTAATGGCCAGTATTGAGAAATACGCTAAAGTCGAGGATGTGACCCATCTTAATGTCGGGGAAAATGGTCGCACGAAGGAAGATAAAGGGGAAAGAAGGTTGAACCGAAAAAGAAAGGAAATAAAAACGGGGGTAAGAATGACTCCAAGAATGGAAACAAGAACGACGCCTCAGCGGCGTTTCAAAGAGACGATCTACAAGATCCTAGCGAAGATCAAGGGCGAGTCTTTCATCAAATGGACGAGGAAAATGGGAGGAGATATATCTAAGTGAAACAATGCATTGAGATGTATGTTCCACAAGGAAGGCAAATATAAAACTGAACATTATAAGGCCCTGAAGTCTCACCTTGAGGAGTTGGCTCAGGATGGACACCTCAATGAGTTCGTGGAAAAAAAGATTGAGAAAGCAACGACGGACGGCGAGTAGAGACCGGATAATGTCCTCGATGAGGACGCTAGTCATGAATTTGCAGTAATACATGGGGCATTGGACCTCAAGAAGATTCAACGGAACATAACTCGAATGGAAGTTAAGAAGCTCACCGTAGTTAGTCAGGACATCCAAATTGACCCAACTAAGTCTCAGGCAAGGAAGAGACAATGGCCCAAGGACGTTGATTATAACAAGAATATCATTTTTACAGATGAAGATTTAGTGGGAGTGATAACCCCCCATCATGATGCACAGTTCATTACACTCAGGATATTCAATTAGGACATCGAGAGGCTATTTGTCGACTTAAGTATCTCATCTGAGGTAATGTACCTCGACTTATTTAGGAACCTGAAACTAAGCATAGTAGATCTGAAGGAAGCCACAGTCCCATTAGTCGGCTTCAGTGGGAAGGTCACAATCCCTCTAGGAAACGTTGTCCTATTAGTCAAGGCAAGAAACATCTCCAAATTAATTGAGTTTCTCGTTGTTGATATCAAATCACCATACCAAGCCATCCTCGAATGGGGTGACTCCATCCAATGAAGGTTATTCCATAAACCTATCACCATAAATTGAAGTGTGTAATTGATCGATGAGTAGTTGAGATCCATGGAGACCAGGCTACGATGAGGAAGTGTTTAATCGTGGCCATACGCCCCAAACAGGATAAGAAAGTAGAAAAATGAAGGGTAAGGAAGAAGGTCAGCGGGGGTTGATGCCCTCCAAATAGTAGCTAAGGTATGGTTGACTAGGAATGGAGGATACCAGGATCCTCCCCTGTGAAAGGGTCGTTAAAGACCTAGAAGAGGTTGCAGCTGGGAGTAGCTCGATCGAAAAGAAGTTTTTAATTGGAACCTCTTTGAGTGATGGCGAGAAAAAAGAACTAATTACCTTACTCAGGAGAAACTTGGATGTTTTAGCATGGGAGCCCTACGAGCTGCTTGGGATTGATCCTAGCATTGCTTGTCATCAACTACACGTGGACCTAGCTCTCAGGCCAGTTACACAAAAGGCTCATCGAACACACCCAAAAAAATCTAGACCAGTAGAGAAAGAGGTTGAGAAACTACTAGACGCAGGGTCCATACGGGATGTTAAGTTCCCCAAATGGTTATCCAACCGAGTAATGGTTCCTAAGAGCAACAGAAAGTGGAAGGTTTATATTGACTTCACTGACCTCAACAAAGCCATTCCCAAAGATAGTTCCCCTTCCGAAGATAGATCAACTAGTTGATGTCACGGCTGCACACAAGAGGATGAGCTTCTTAGATGCAAATTTGGGATACCATCAAATCACCCTTCACGTGCCTGATCAAGATAAAACCTCCTTTATAACCACTGTTAGTTTATATAGCTATAAAGTTATGCCTTTCGGCCTTAAAAATACAGGAGCAACTTATCAGCGATTGGTCACGAAGATGTTCAAAGACCAGATGTGGGATACCATAGAAGTTTATACTGATGACATGCTCTTTAAGAGCAAGCTCGAGGATGGCCACCTCTCCGACCTGGAAAAGACCTTCGAAATCTTTAAGAAGTACCGAATGAAACTTAATGCAAGTATGTGTTCTTTCAACGTTCAATTAGGAAAATTCCTTGGATACTTAGTCGCTAAGAGAGGAATAGAAGCAAACCACAACCAAATCGACGCCATTTTCAAGATTCAGCCGCCCTAAACAGTAAGAGATGTACAGAAGCTAACAAGAGTTCTCTCCGCACTCAACTAGTTCATTTCTAAGTCTTCAGAATGCTGTCAACCATTTTTCCAATTGCTAAAAAGGAATAGAGGAATCACATGTGATGAAGGTTGTTCGAGATCCCTATAAGATCTCAAAGTTTACCTTTGTAGCCCCCATTTGCTCATAATTCCCAGGCAGGATGATTCTTTATATCTCTAATTAGCAATGTTCGGCCACACTGTAAGTTCTGCCTTAGAATGTGAAAGGGAAGGAAGCCAACATCCATTCTACTACGTGAGCAAAACACTTTTGGAAGCCAAATAGCGATACCTACCATTGTAAAAGCTAGCATACACGCTTGTGATAGCCTCAAGGAAACTGAATCATTATTTTGAAGCTCAGTCCATTATCGTGGTTACTTCACACACCCTTAAAACCGTTCGAAGGAAAGAAGATCTCTTCGGCCGACTATCCAAGTGGCTAGTCGAGCTTGAAAGGTTTGATATACACTTTCAACTAATAACAACCATCAAGGGTAAAAAACTGGTAAATTTCATTATCGAGTTCAGAGGAGAACAACCTTACGAGAATCCTAAAACTTGTCATCCATAGGAAGGCTTAGGTATTTGGTCACTATACGTTGATGGAGGCTCCAACTCAAGGGGGTAAGGAGTATCTATTATGCTAGTAACTCCTAAGAAGACCGTGCTCGAGCAAGTAATTAGACTTGGATGTGAAGCCTCCAACAACGAGGCAGAATATGAGGCACTGATCGTCGGACTACATAAAGAACAGCAGCTAGGGGGAAGGCATCTTCAGGTCTTTGGCAATTCACAGTTAGTTTTTAACTAGATAAGTGGTGACTTCAACGTAAAAGACGAAAGGATAGTGACTTATCTCAACGTTGTAAAGCGATTAATGGATGACTTCGATCAAGTCGATGTTTAGAAGTTCCCTAGGGTACATAACAACCATGCAGATGCCCTAGTAGCCCTAAGCTCAGCAATAAACTCCTACATGAGAAGAACAATCCGAATTGATTTCCTTGCGCAACCCAGTATTCATAAGGATGCTGAGTTGTAGAACCCCGAGAAGATCCTCCATTTTGAAAAAGCTCTGAGTTGGATGGATCCCATCATATATTATTTGTGAAATAATAATTTACCCAATAATAGAAAGATATCCCATCAGATAAGAGTCAAGGCCGCTCGCTTTCACTTATCTCCTTAGGGAAAACTGTATAAGAGTCATTTCAATGGCCCATACCTCCAGTGTGTTCATCCACAACACGTCGAGCACGTCCTACATGAGATCCATGAAGGGATTTATGGAAGTCATATAGGAGGAATATCGATAGAGTTACGAGCAATGAAGTAAGGATACTGTTGGCCATATATGCAGAAGGATGTTGGAGTCTATGTCTGAAAATGTGAGAAATGCCAAAAGCACTCGCCCTTAGTCCACTAACTCGCTAGCGACCTAAAGTCCTTGACTAGACGCTGGACCTTCACCTAGTGGGGCCTAGAAATCATGGGTCCTCTACCTACTGCAGCTGGAAATTGGAAGTATCTATTGATGGCCACGAACTACTTCACAAAGTGGATAGAGACAAAGCCACTAGCAAACATCAGGGACAATGATATGATAAGATTCGTATGGAGAAATATTATCACACGCTTTTGCATACCTAGAACGATTATTACCGATAACAGTATCTAGTTTGAGAGTGGCCCCTTCCAAAGCTTTTGCAATGATCATGCAATCAGGCACTACTTCAGATCTGTGGCGTATCCTCAATGCAATGGTCATGTTGAGGCCTCCAACAAGACGGTGATCGATGGGCTATGAAAACACCTTTAACGAGCTAAAATAATGGGCAAATGAACTGTCCCACATTCTCTAGGCTTATCAAACCACCCCAAGGTGAGCAACTAGGGAGAAACCTTTTGCACTCACATATTGAATGGAAGCAATCATCTCCTTAGAAGATGGTGTTCCTACCATGAGGTCCACGTTGGTCAACCAAGGCCATAATAATGAAGCGGTACTCACCGAGCTTAACTTAATCGATGAACGATGAGAGTTAGCTCTAGTTAAGATGGCATCTTACCAGTAATAGCTAGATAGACAATACAACTAGAAAGTCAACGGAAGGAAATTCCAAGTGGGAGACTACGTCCTAAGGAAAGTTCTTGGTAACGCGGTGAAACCATCAGACGACAAGCTTGGACCTAACTATGAGGGACTATTCAAGGTCATTAGGGATGAACTATAAGCATCCTACCACTTAGAAACACTAGTGGCAGGGAAATACCGAGAGCCTGGAATGCAGCCAACCTAAAGAAATTATACTTCTATATTTCTTGATTCACTATTAGTTTAGGCAAATTTTCATTTACAGATTAATGTTGCTATATGTTTCTGACTATTATCAATAAAACTCGATTGGCCTTAGCCGTCTATATATGTTGGTTATTTCAAATGTATGCTATTATTTGCACCCTTTCCAAGTTATAGGCTTCACTGTTCTAATATAGATGGCCTCTTATGATTACACCACAACAGCTGGGTTTATACTAGCTCGACTTCTCCAGAGCAAAGACAACAAGGTTGATATATAATCACCCTCCACAGGCCTTCGTTCATGACACAACTAGCCTTATAGGTTGCTCCAAAAACAAGTAAAGACCTATAGGGGATCCTTAGGCAATATGGCCAACCCAGGTTGGTCGCCAACATAGTTTGGTTTCAAAATCCTGCTCTGTAGGATTGCCCACTAATCAGGTGTATCCTCTCCATCACCTTACTTATTCCTAAGGAAGTGTGATGACATGACCTAAAAGGTAAAGCAAGGCAGAATGGTATGTCTATGACATGCTGGGAGAATACTCATTAAAAAATAAACTCATGTTTAGTAGACTGAGAAGCCCAAAATTACTAGAAATTATCAATTAAAAACATGTTTAGTCGGCAACTGCCCAACATATAAAAATTTTATTACGAAAGGTCACACGGTTACACATACAACAGTGATAAAAAAGAAAAAGAAGAAGGAATAAATTAGATCCTAAGAGAGACCAGGTCGTTGAGTGAGGTAATCAGCCACTCCCGCCCTTCGACTATAGTCTAGATAAGTGGCAAAGTCCTCCTCGACCTCGTTCGATCTTGACACAAACAGCTGCCTTGGAATTCCATCTATTGGGACCCAACGATCATCCCTTTTGAATGGATTTTGCTCCAGAGACAAAGGAGTGATCTCATGTCTATACCAAAGGACTAAGTTCTTAGGCACTTTTAACTCCCTAAGAGCACTCAACCACCCTTTGATAAAAGGCAACTCCTCAGTCTATTTAACCTTGTTGGAGCGTTTGTCCAGCCCGGGTTATACTTATCTTTCCATACTTGTCGATGACCTTTTTTGAACAAATACCTCAGTTGGGTAACGTCCGTCTAGAGTCCAACAGCTATCACATACGCCCTACGACCATCCCCCCACAGTTTGACAATCTCCCTAGCATAACCATTGACATAAGGCCTAGCTCGCTGCCTAGTTGATGAGGAGGAACCCTGTATAACTAGAGGGGAAATTCTTGTTGCATTCTCTATGAGGCGTGCAACTTCCTTCTTTAAGGGTTCCTTATCTTGTTGTAAAATCTCTCCAACCTAATACATCTCGGAGGCATCCAAAATCTTAGCCTTTAGATCATCCATATCCTCTTGAATAGAGGCACCGACCTCCTCCATCTCTGCAAGTCTATCCTTCAACCTGGCTACTACCTCGAATTAATCCTTATAGTCTTAGTTCCTTGTCCTAAGGGATTTGCAGATCTTGACAAATGCTCATTAGAACCAAGGATTTGGACTAGGCAAGAAGAGACAGGAATGTAATCATCAAGGTCACCAAACTACAAGACATGGAGCAAAAATGACAAAAATGTATCAGCAAAAGTAAAAATTGAATCCCTTCATTAAAAAGTGGCACCAACCAGGTACAAATACATGAAGTGGAAAGAAAAGAGAATAAAAAAGGAAAAAATAAAAATAAAGAAAATAGTCTAAAGAATCTATTAGTCGACCTCGATCGGCTCTATGGAAGATGGCTCTTTCCCCTTGCTAGCAGCGACCTCACTCGACTCCGCCCCGAGTGATGGTACATCAGTAGCAGGAGTGATAGGAACGTCAGAAGCAGGGGCAGTAGGTTGGCTGGCAGCTGGGGCTTCTTCATCAACAATGACAGGGTTGTTCTCGCCAAATAGGGGAGAGTCAGTAGAAACCCCAATAGCAACCAAGGCTCGATCCCAGCCTTTCTTGAAGTTTGCCTGATAAATATATTTAATTTGCTTCTCGGCGTCTTCATAGGAAGCTTCCTAGATATCATTATAGTTATTCTCCCTAATCATGATCGCTTCTACCTCTAGGCTCGTCACCTTCTCACCGAGATTCGTGTTCTCATTAGTGACAGCGAGTTTAATATCCACTACCAGCTCCTAAGCCTTACGAAGCTCCTTCAGCTCCTTAGCCGCCCGAACCTCTACTTGGCAAATGAGGCCTCAGCTTCGGTAAGATCTTTCTTAGAAGCCTTCTGGGAATCTTGGGTGGTCTTCAAGATCTCCTCGAGCTCAGTATTCCTCCTCGCCAGCCCATCTTGACTTCGACGGAGGACATTATAGTCAGAAAAAAATGCAAAAAGAAATAGGTATAAGGAAAACAGGAGAGGAGATCTAAAGTAAAACAATAGAGGAAAAAAAAAGAGTCTTACCAAATCAAGCCCCTGATCTGCCTTCAAGGCTAATTGGTTTGCACCCATCTTTGAGGACTGTTCATGGTACACTATTAATATTCCTCCCTCGAGCAACATGGGGGCAAGTTGAGGGGCTAAGGACACAGAGAAGCATGGAGGGGCTAATACTGCTCTCTCGAGCAGCATGGAGGAGACCAGGGAAGCCTGTGTATTTTTTGTTCTTTCTTTTACTCTCATCCTCTCCTCTTCCTTTTTTTCTTTTCCTCCTCTCTTTTTATCTCTTCCTCTTTATTTCTCTCCCTCTCCCTCTTTTCTTCTTCTCTCATTTTTCTCTCCAACTCCTTCTCATGGGCTGCTGTTTGGGAACCACTAGCAGTATCCCTAGGTCTGGTCTTCTGGATCTTCAGCCTGTTGAACGTTATCATCATCATCATCAGGAATCAAGTCTTTCCTTCTTGGGGGAGCTATATCCTCCTCGCTGGAGCTCTCCAACCTGAAACTACCTAAACTGGAACCTTTCTCACTGGACCTCTCCTACCAGAATCCTCTTCGCTCGATTCTTCCTCAGCAGATCCTGCCTCACCTCTAGCACCACTGGTCTCTGAGTTTCTCTCTTCCTCCTCATCTAGATCGATATGTTCAAGGGCTCCTTCCTCCTCCTCCTCCTCCTCCTCCTCCTCCTCCTCTGGAATATCAAGATGAGGAATGAAGTTAACTAGACGAGCGATGAAGCTAGAGGTGGTGTTCTTATATTCTAATAAAAAAGTAGCCGACCTGGAATGTTCACCCTTTACAATGGATTCCCTTATATTCTAGGCCTTGAGAAACTCGGCAGCATGGATCTCGTGGAGAGAAGTCTCCTAGTTCTTAGACTTTGTTGAAAAAGAAAAGAGAAGACATCAGAGGAAGAGAACATTATAGCAACAATAAAAGGACAAAGAGATTGAACAACCACCTATGTATTCCTCTCCATAAGTAGGAATTCAATGTCCCCTGTACCTCGCACCCCTTACCTGAGGAGGGAACTACCAATTCCTATATATAAATCCTTTACACCAATAGTCCTTATGGGAATCAGGTAGATTCACTACCAACACCTTATTCGGACTCCTCACGTTCAAATAATGAAGACCATAACTGGTAGGAGAAATGGTATAACAAAAAAGATCTCAACTAAGCCTCAGTTAGTGCCATAAAGTTGGTTTATTCTATTAACACCGTTCACTATCTTCCAAACATTTGGGGAAAACTGAGCTGGGACTATGTCGAAGTATTGAAAAAAATGTAAAAACAAGCGATTTGGGGGAAAGGTTAAACCCCCTCTGGACAACAGAAGGACAAGAATCCAATGGCCATCTTCGATATCGCGGACATTACAAGGAACAGGAGAACACTCAATATCCACCCAGTCAGGGATATTGTAACATTTCCTAAACTCTACTAGGGATTTGTTGTCTATTCTCTCCATAAGAAAAACCTTAGGTACTGTATAATGAAAAATGACGAAAGGAAATATGCAAAGAGGAGAGACTGAGAGCTTACAGGGAAAATAACGAAGCTTGAAACAATAAGAAACAACAGGAAAACGAAGACAAGAAACGGAATATAGCTTAAAAATGATGAATAACAGGATTGAGAGCGAGAGAAAGCTTGGAGAACAAGAGATGGCTTGAAAGTGGGAGAAGCAATAAGTTGAAGTGACGTTAAAGATCGTCCAACAACTCGGTTTAAACTCCCTAATGATAGTTAACTCTAATCGAAGAAGATTTGCCACTCAAACTTCCTGCCAAAATGACGATTCACGCCCCTATAATTTTTATAAACTACAACGGTTCCAATAAAAGAGAACCGGAAAGTTCTATTTAAAATTTGCGAGCCCAAATTGTGGCTCCAAAAATTTTAGGGGCAATTGTGGGTACCTACTGTCGACCAATCCCATAAGAGTAACCGGTTAAGCCCAACCAGTAAGTGAGGCGTCCCACCCAAATTATGAGTCTTGGATAATAGTTAGAATGAAAGATATGACCGAATCTATCCCCAAAATCTCGAAGAGATATTCAAGGGATATGAGGCCAACGTGTGAGTAACCAACACACTCTTTTAACTGCATACTCCTGGTCCGGGGCATAGGGCATCTGAAAAAAGAGTTCGAGAGATACTAAATAAAAACAGTAGACCTCTCCGTGGATGTAGGCAATTTGTCCAAACATGTATATTCTCGTATTGTGTGATTGCTACTATTTCTTTGATCCTGGTGATTTTTTTCTATTCATAAATTGTTTTGTGTTGAGATTTGTGTCACCACAGTAAGCCTAACTCATCCTACTGGTTTACTTCATTAATTTAATTTCGAAACTCCCTGCAAGTTATTATCTTTCTCTCGGATAATTTACGGCATAAAATCAGCCCAATGTCGTACTTGTCTTAATCCTCTCATTAGGACTAAATTATGAACCAAATACAGGCCTACCGTAATATATTAGTCTTTTAATATTACTCAACCAAAGTCTTCAAAAATTTCACAACAACGATTTAAGAAGTTAAGTCAAAAAGGGTCATTTTTATATTTTTTGGGATCTGGACTGGTATGCCCCGACTAGTTCCCTTCTATCCGGACTGGTTCCCTTCACTGAACTTCATCTTCTTCGGTTTGCAAGTATGTTTTTCACCATTAATACACCTCTAACTTCCATGTTTCTCCACGAAACTTCAAAACAATTGTCTCCAACCCTTCCCACATGTATTAGGATTGTTTCTAACGTAATTTTTGCATCAAAACATTACGAATAACATTCAATAATTGATCCAATCATCTAATCCTCAAGGACCCTAGGTTTTATGTTCTTTCACGATCATACATCAGAAACCCAGGTTTAATTCATGGATAATAATACAAAATCTCTAGTTCATTATCCTCTACATAAATCAAATCTTTCTACATTCAATTCCTACTCAAACATGTATTTAAATCAATCTTTTCTTCCAAGATTCATAAGAATTATCAATAAAAACCATAGACACGTGGGTATTATAACTTCATATCAAATGCAATAAACAACTTGCCTCAATTAAATTATCTGATTTCGTGGGTTGATGTTGGGTTGATGCTTTTCCCCTCTAATCCTTACTCCTTGTATTATTTGGATGCAAGAACCAAGTCCAATTCTTCAAGAACCCTTCTTAAGCTTTGAGAATGATCCTTCCTTCTCATCTAATGGCTTCCCTTAGGTTTTAGTGTTATTAACCCTAAACCCAATCTCTAATCATCAGAGATAAAGTTGTAAATTTCGTAAGTCCCTTAACCTCTATTTTTCAGATGACCAAAATGCCTTTAATAGGTGTCGGTTTGGTCTAAAATTGACCTGGGACCCAAACTATACCCTCGAGTATACTATTTTGACTATTTCGACCCATACGGAATCATTCGTGGCCTCTAAATTATCATTTGGGTCACTAAAAATGTATTTTCCTTTCTCAGCCTCAAATTAGTCTACACTCGACTCCCGGTCGAGATAAAATAAAATACACACATATCACTCACTATGTCATATGACTCTAATTATCAATTATTTACTATTCACACTTAATAAATCTCATACTATAATATTAATCAGTATCTATCTCTCGATTAATATTTAATAATCACGTTTCTCATTTAATCACATTAAATTACTTCACTCACATAATTTAAATAAAACATATTTTTCAATTTAAATACAACATATTTTCCCCAATTAATTCCTCGAATTAATTAAATTATTAATACACAGAAATACGGTGGATTACATTAGGATTCACCCTTTGGAAGCTTTTGAAAACCACAACCACTGGTGTGTTTGTGTGTCAATAAGTCTAAGAAAAGTATACAAGAATCGTACAAAGTTATGAATTGCTTAAAATTCGGGTTTTTATATCCTTATTGGTGATTTTTTCATCAATATTTCATTTATTTAATGGAACTTGTATAACACGTTTTTACCTACACATGTGTATATATACACGTACGTACATGCATAAATATTAATGAAGCTTAGTAAATGTATAAAAAGTAGATGCTTTTTATTTATTAATTTGTGAGTTTAGATTGGATCTTTAAGGCATTTATCATCATGTTAGGGTTTATTTGGCAATTTCATAAATATCACTTAGGAATTCTTGAACTCACCTTCTTGAATGTTGAAACTCAAGAATAAAGAAAATTTTGGAGGTTCTTGAGTGTTTTTCTCTTCGTCGTCTTTTTCTCCTTCTTCTTCTTACTTCTCTCTCTATCTCTCTCTCTTAATATATATATACACACGCACACAACTCCCCTATTCTTATATCTCCGTTGTATGCTCTTAGATGCCCCTCTCTCTCTCTTAGATTTTCTTCCTTATTTTCATATCTTTTAAGCCAATTTAGTTACATTTAAAAAATTTCCTTTTCAACATGTGCATACATAACATACTCAGTCACACACGCGCGCGCGCACACACACACACATTAAAAAACCTTCTATGCACACACACTCCCCCAAGTATGTGCCATTGCTAACATTTTGTCCTTATCCATCTCCAACATCCATTGATTCTAGTTTTAAATTAAATATATTTGAATTTTTAATTTGAAAATTTTATTTTTACTTTAAATTTATTAAAAAAAATCAATAGTATAATTTTTTTAATATTTTATATAATATGTTCATTTAGAATTATATCTCTTGGGCATGTGTCGCTAAAATTCACAATATATGACTCACTTACTTAATTCCATTCTTATTTCTCATGATCACCTGCTTGTCTACATAAATGTCCAATTTTCTTGGATATTCATAGTAGTTAATTTTAATCGAGAGGGAATCAATTGGCATAGATTTAAAAAAAATAGCTTAGAAATTTGGGGTTGCTACACTTCATCAACTATATACACACCAAGATTCTTGTATTAATTTATTAATTATATATTCTTCCATAGAGGGATTTACAAATTTTTTAGTTATAAGAACACTCATTCATAGTCAAGATAATATGGTTGTAAAATATTTGGGCACTTTACATGGGTAACACAATGGGTGTTTGTCATTTCGTCCTAAAAAAAAGGATTCTAAATGTGCACTTAGTTAAAGTACTTGGAAGAAATTTGTAAGGGTTACATGTTGACAACTAAATTTTGTGTTTTAAGATGTCTTTTTTATTTTTATTTTTATCAATTACTGATATATAAACGTTAGCATTGTATATTTATAAGTTTGAATACAATACGCTTACGCTAAAAATTTATTTGATGATTATGCTAAAAATAATGGTTAATTTGTTTTCATATGGTTTCTCCAAGTTCAGACCCAAAAGAAATTTATGGATGTGTACCAACATATAAAAATCATGGATATGTCCATGGAAAACACCTATAAAATTATTTCTTTGTACTCTTGTGTATGATACATTAGTTCCTACCAGTCCACACCATGTGTTCCCATTGTGCCTACGATATATTTATTGTCATTTCACAATTTATAATCAAAATATATGTATATGCCAAAAACATTTATAACCCATTGTTGTTTTATGTATTCTAAATAATTAACGTATATTTATCTGCTTTAGCGTATCAATATTTTCATGAATTATTTTTCAAAATTTGTATTTATTTGTTTAAGTTGTAATTTTTTACCCCTCTTTCAAGTATTGTATTATTTCAACCATATTTTGTAACGCGTTTTTTTTATATAGTTTAATAAAAATTCTAAGCAACTCAAATAATCAAAACTTGCCGCATGGTATTAATTTTTTTTTTCGATTTCAGTTGTAACTAATCTGCAAATCGCTGGATGCATGGTCATTTTATAATTTTCTAATGATTTATAATTCTTACAAAAGGTCTATACAAAATAAGGAATTTTTTTCATCTAATATATTAAACAATAGGGAAATTTCAATGGTCTTAGAAAATACATCTATGGGGAACCGTACAGTGATGGTATTAACAACACCAGGCTATAAAAATATACACAAATTACTATTTATGTCTATATATTTATGTAAATGTATATATTTATGTTTGTGTTTGTGTGTGTGTGCGTGTGTGTGTATATATATATAGTGAGAATAATCAATTTAAATTACAAAATAAAAAATGGATCTAATTATTTTGGTTTACGGAAAAAAGAAACACATCAAACATTTGTTATGCTTCCAAATATTCATAATAGGGAAAATTAGCTTGAATATATTTTGAAATAAAAAAATTGAAACAATAATGGAAGTATTTTATGGATGGAATTTGGTTTCAAAAAACAAAATGTAAAATGTTTACATCAACAAAAGTAAAAACAAGGATTATTTTTTTCTCTTTAGAAGGTATGATTAAATACACATTCAAACCCACTACTCAAAAAGCAACCACTGACGACTATGTGTGATAACTATTACAAACTAAAAATCCAATAAACTTTATCGTGGAATTTTTTAGAATAGGGAAGAAACTTATATTGGAAAATGAAAAAAAATCAATATTGAAAGTATTATATATATATATATATATATATATATGTGTGTGTGTGTGTGTGTGTGTGTGTGTGTGTATTAGATGAAAGTTAGAGATATAAGATGTCAATATGATGTAAAAAAATAATCATCATGGATATCATATAGGAACAAATGGAGAAAGCAGAGAAAGATGGAAAAAAAATCAAAAATTCGCAATGTGTAAGTGAAATGGTGGGGTGAAGAAAGGGAAGATACAAAAGGAAAATGTACTTGTATGGGTAAGAATGACTTAATGCTCTAATACCAAATGATAATGTAGAAATAAACGTGCTCGACAAGGATGGTCACAAACAAAAATCTATTTTTGTATTTGTATCAATTTAATTCCTAAGCATGCAAAACCAATTTTGAACAAATTTTAATCTTTTATTGAATTAGTTATGAATGCAAATAAGTGTTCAAAACAATATGAGTATGCTACGCATTCAAGAACACCGTGATTGAGGAAAAATCCCTTATGGGCAAACCCTTTTATCCAGCACTTCAAAATATTACAAGACAGTCGATTTACAAACTACTTGATATCCTCCACAAGCATAATCACTTGTAACCAAGAGATCATAAATGATGGATTCGTCCTTAGTATCCACCAATCCAGCTTTAGCCTTCGTCTTAAGCAGTGATCCCCTTAGGTTTCACAAGTCATCCATCGAGATGCCTTTTTCACAAAGGTGTATGCAAAATACTAAAATTGTATAGGGTTTAAACGCACTCATAAGAACAATTTTCAGGATGTATGGTGTGAATTATAAGTGTTTTAGAACACTATATAAAGAAGAACTTTTGCAAAATATATGTAGAACCGGATCTGACAAAAGTCTTAAAAGATATGAACACGAAACATGTATTTATAAGACCTTTGCAAATTTCAAGGTTGCGACTCATTGAAACGAATTTGAGGCTTGTTTGAACGAAAAAAGTAACTTGTTAGAATGATACATAGCCTCGTTCAAACGAGAAGGCATTCTCATTTGAACAGGATTTAAACATGTTCTAACGAGTCAAAATAGTATGCCATCGATTGATGCTTGTTAGATAAAAACTTCAAATGACCCTTCTAACAAAAATTCATTCTCGTTCAAATGAGGTGAAGATCTCATTTGAACGAGGTTTAAAAAATAAAAAAATATTTTTTCTTCTAAAAACCCCTGTTCATTTTTCATAAAAATAAACATTCCAACAATTAAGCTTGTGAATTAATTTTAACACTGAATTTCTTTATCCCTTTATGGGATGTCGGGAAGTCTCGAGTGTTGATGTCGGTTTTTCATGACGGTATGTGATGATTTGTAATGGGATACGCCAAACTAGCCTAAAATAATACAATTCTTATACTATGAGCAATATCAGAATTTTTTCTCTTACAAATCTCCCCATTTGGCTATTCCTGTCCAAAAATAAACAATCCTATCCAAAATCAAAATTACATCATCCAAACTCTATAAATGACAAAAAAATCTAACACCTTTCCTAACCCTAGAAAGGAATGGCATAAGTCTCTTTGTCTTCAAACTTCTTATTCTTCTTCCCCTCGATAAAATTTATCTTCATTCGGTATGTCTTGAATTCCTCTTTAAATACCTACACACATGAGACAAAAATATGTACCCAGTGACGCATCGAGTTTTCAATAAACATAAAAACACCCCCATAATTATGTCTCTCCCTTTTTGTCTATAATAGACAAAGGAGTAAAACATAATCATGAAATACGAAGCATCACTTATATGATAATATATCATCGCGAAAAAGATATAAATCAAGCATATGTAATGATAATCACAAAGGCCATTAACACCAACTATTTTTGAAAATTTTAAAAAAATTTCAGAAGGTGAAAAATGTAAATTTTACAAATACAACACTATACCATATATAATATATGCGAAATATATCAAAGAAAATTTGGCACACATAAATAGTTATAAACGACCACAAAAACATGACACAAACACATAAACTTTAACGATGTGCCTAAACATGTGGGATGGAATGAATGGGCGTGAACTATATACAAATTAATTATAACCCAAACATTGATATATGTTCAAGAACTTCTAATGGATCACAAAAATTTATGAAACTAAGTTTTAGCCTCAAGTGACAAATGAATTTGAACTTGGTCAACAAAACAACCATAAAGCACACAAGCCTATAATATTGATGATTCTACAAATCAATAGAGTCATGACAAAATAATCATATTAGGATTCATTGTGCAAACATATTGATCTTCAACTGAAATCCCTCAAAAGATAAACATATTTCATATTTTTTTCTTTTATTTATTCTTTTCTTTTAAAGGTATTTCTTTTTTGAATGATTAAACAATCTAAACTATGATGGTCCCTTTTTGGCAATTTTTCCTAAGCTCTTTTCAACTGTGGCTTTCACGCAAAGACTTTGTCTTTCACAGCCCTTTCCCGTACTCACTCATATTTTTTCAATACTAAACAAAATATCTCATATGAAAAGGTTCTTGCATCACAAATCCTCCATAGACACATAAACATGTCGATGATAAAATTAATGGGAGAACATCTCACAAAGCTCAAACATACATGTGAAGTAAATGTTCAAAAATCTCGTGCATGTGTATGCGGAGGCATATACAAAGTCAAATCCATAAAGTAAATGAAGTTCAAAACAACTCCATAAACATGGTTAAGATCAATATAAGTATCCAAAGTCATAACTAAATGTCCAAGCCACATGGAAATTGCAGAGTGAGTTGGATTCAAACACACCAATATGCCATAGCAAATGTGAAAAACTAAAATACACACAAAAAAAAAAGCAAAAATCCTTTTGCATTTTTCAAAAAAATATCAAAATAACAATCTTTTTTGTATTTTTCCAATATGACTCAAAAATGAAAAAAAATACAAAAGATACACAAATCATAACACTAGAAATTATATATCACGAAGAGTAACTAGAGTATGACAAACAAAATCATATAAACAATCATTCATAAGATAGAGCATATGAAGCATCATGTGCATGCATGTGAGATTCAACAAGTCTGACACCTACCTCCTCCAAAATGGATTTTCTAACCCGAATAGGTGTATACTTAACTTGTCGAGCTTCGGGAACCAAGGGAATACTAGACTTAAACTTACTAGGACCTCTACCAAGATTATTACAAAATGACCTAAAGTGACCATTCCTACAACAATTCAAACATATGTAAACACGAGGAATGTTATCTAAGGTTTGAACTTTTCTAACTTTCTCGGATATGGTTGACCCTCTAAACCAAACAATGGTCTTGGCTTTAACACTGGAAGTATTAGAAACATGGGAGCCATTACTATCAGTACGAAAACACCTCGAGTCTTTTAAATCACCTTTTAACTTGAAAATTTTAGACTCAATTAAAGAATTGGACTCTTGTTACTTTAGGGAATCATTCTTCAAATTTTCAATCATTCCTAGAAGGTTATCTTGCTCCCCCTCAATGCAAGCAAACTTATCCCTAAGATTCTTCCCGCGTGCCTTAAAATCATTAATTATTTTATCAGTATCCTCTATGTCACAAACAGAAACCTTATAAATTTTAGAGTCGTAATTCTTTCTCTAAAAATCGGACTGTATCATCACTCTCTCTCATGGACACTTTTGTTTTTTAAAATCCCAATCCATGTCCACAAGCTTCTCATAAAAGAAATCTCTTTGAGTTTGAACAATTTGCAAAAGATCCATGATAGCTTTAAAACGAGAATTTTCTTTTTCAACAATTTTAATTCATTTGATAAACTTCAAATTCAAAAGATTTTAGTCAATATCACCATGGGAATCCATCGAGAGAAAAATAAATAAATCAAGAGAGATGAACAAAAACCAACCTAAAAAGCACTAAACAAATATTTACACAGTAAATTAGTACAACCCGCTCTAATACCACTTGTAAGAGATGGTATGAGTGGGAATAAACTATTTGAAAAATCTGGATCACACGATAACTTGATGCAAAATGCTCTTATACCACTTGTGAATGGTAAGAACAACTAAATGCTCTGATACCAAATGAGAATGCGAAAATAAACATGCTCAACAAGGATGGTCACAAACAAAAATCTATTTTTGTATTTTTATCAATTTCATTCCCAAGCATACAAAACCAATTTCAAAAAAATTAATCTTTGATTAAATTAGTTATGAACGAAAATACGTGTTCAAAACAATATGAATATGATACTCATTCAAGAACACAATGACTGAGGAAAAATTCCTTACCGACAAATCATCTTATTCACTACTTCAGAAAATATTACAAGACAGTCGACTTACAAACTACTTGATATCCGCCACAATCATAACACGCTAGTCTTCGTAATTTATCTAAAGAATATCACTTGTAGGCAAGCGAACCATAAATGACAGATCTATCCTCGATATCCACCTATCCAGCCTCGGCCTTTATCTTCAGCGGTGATCCGCTCAAGCTTCATAAGTCATCCATGAAGATGCCTTCTCCACAAAGGTTTATGTAAGATACTAAAATTGTCAAGGGTTTAAACGAATTCACAAAAATAATTTTCAGGATGTATGTTGTTAATTAAATGTGTTTTAGAACAATAAACAAATAAGAACTTTTGCAAAATATATGCAGAAAAGGATCTAGAAAAAGTTTTAAAAAATCTGAACATGAAACAGGTATTAATAGAGCATTCACAAATTTTGAGTCGATGACTCGTTCGAACGAGAAAAGAAACTCGTTAGAATGAAACATAGTAGTATTCGAACGATATGGAATTATCATTTGAACAACTTCATCATGTTCTAACGAGTCAAAATAGTACGCCCTCAATCGATGCTCGTTAGATAAAAACTTCAAGCGACCCTTCTAATGAAAATTTATTCTCGTTAGAACGAGGTGAATATCTCGTTGAAACGAGGTTTAAAAATCATTTTTTTCCTTTTTAAAAACAAAAAAACCCTATTCATTTTTAGTAAAAATAAACATCCCTGAAATTAAGTCTGTGAATTAATTTATACACTAAATTAATTTATACATTTATGGTATGTCAGGAAGTCTCGAGTGTTGGTGTCAATTTGCCGTGACGGTACGTGACGATCTGTAATGAGATACACCAAACTAGCCTAAAATAATACGAGGCCTATAATACGAGCAATATAAAAAAACATTCTCTTACAGTACTATTTAAGATATATATAGATTAGGGGAGAACTAAAAAATACAGGTAAACTGTTGGCAAGATGAATAGAGGGAGATGGAGAGATAATAGAATCAAAAGATGGAGAAGTTGAGAAATATAAATTGAAAATGCTCGATAAACCTTTAGTGTATGCGAATGAAATGAACAGAGAGAATGGGTTCAGAAAATATAATGCAGGGTGGTATAATGACATAATAATGCAAATGAGGAGGAGGAGACAAATGACACGTGGATATCTTAGTTGGTGAGAAGATATGAATGCAGGGTTTCCTTTTATATTATTAGAATATATTAGTTTTTAATGCGATTTATAAACATGGATGGTGGACAAATTCTCAAATTAATAATCTATAAAATAATTTTATATAAAAGCAACATCATTGTTCAAGTGCATGTATTAAATAATTTATCTATATAAGCAATCAATTTTTAAAATAATTAAATATATTTTTAACCAAACTTAGAGCTAAAATCTATAATGTGATTATTTATATTTATTGTATTTTTCTCATAAACAAAATGTCGAAGACTCCACAAGAACACTAGGGTTATGTGTTATCAGACCGTTAACTGTTTTGTCATATTTGACATTAGGCAACAATGTTTTCACTATTTAAAGTTTTGGTTTTATTTTTCGTTTTTAAGACACTTTTTATTATTTGTGATAATATTTTTTTTATGAAATTTAGAATCAAATGTAAAATATAAGAGAATAGGGACCAAATCTAAATGGACCTTATAGGGTGGATGTCCAAGCCCTAGGTTGATTAGCAGGTTAATCTTGCACAAACAAAGGATTAATGATCAAACAAAGACTAAGGTCGCTTGAAGGATCTCCAGCAAGGAAGGTTATTCAGAGGAAGATCATCCACAAATATCAAGATCAATTGAGATATAAAAAACACCTCTTGTAATAGGAATTGTGATGTACTTGTATTTATTTCCTTCTACTGAAACATCTAGACTTGTGTTGTAATAATTTTAAGGTTCATCGGTACTTTGAAGGACCATGTCTGGAAGGATATGGGAGAGCTCACATGCTTAATCGAACAACGTTATTCTAGGAACCTTGTAACTTGGTCAAAACCTTTTGTTCAAACAAGCGCAATAAATGTACCCTTGAGATACCATCTTTCGAGGAACCGCTCTCGAGGTACATCAGTTCCATTAGTTGTTCAAAAATACCCTTTTAATCTCTAAAAAACATTTTTAGAATTCTGGAAAAACCATCATCCAAAAGACCCCACTTGGTTGATTAAACAACTCATCCCATAAATTTCACTATTCACTAGCTTTCATGACGTCATAACTCCTGAGATTTTAGGAGCTCGATAAAAGTAACATTCGAGTGAGTTTCTGTATTGAACCACTTATTCATTTAAGAGAATGTCCTAGAATATCTAAAAAAAATTACCTTTTTGTCAACCTATCACATCTCAATCAATGAAAAGGAACTTTTGATAGTGCAAATAGTGTTCCCGCTCAAATATCACATCTCATGCTTTTAATGTGCTATCTTTGGAATTTATTTCACACTACTATTAGCATTAAATATATTCAAAATCATTTAATGTGAACCTTGTCACTCAAGTGACCTTGCCTCCATATAAATACTTCCAGTTGTGTGTTTCCACGGGATCGAAATTTTGACTACCCGAAATTATTGTCGAGTTTTCTATACACAATAGAGTTTGCTGTGAGTTCATCATTGACTAATCATTCCTCTGACCTAATTTATTCACCAACATTATCATTTATTGTGCATCTGGTTAATGCATTGGCTACATTGGGGTAGAGTGTTTTTTCTTTCCCCCTCTAATCAATTTGATTGTGGGGTCGCTTCCATTTATCTTATTCCAAGAGAATTTATGTTTTAAGAACTCCATTTAATATAGACTTTTCATATTAAAGGCTATTTATGACAAATTCATAGTTACCATTTTTTATGTTGTTCTTACTACATCAATCATCATCTCGATAAGAGGTTACGCCTCGTTATATACTAATTGTATTTCAAGAACCCACCTCTTACATTTAGAGACTCCGTTGGGGAAGTATTCTCTTTTAAAAGATGGAAAATGATAATGTGGCCCAAAATATGGACTTTGACGCTCTACAACATTAGGAGGAAACGGACCTCGTCGTTCTGCAATAAGGAGTAAGAGCAGTGCAAATAGAGGCCAACACACCAACTTCTAGTATGGTAGACGATATGGGTCCGGTGAAAATGGTAGGGCTGATGATCCTTTTTACTGAATTTAGAAAATCCCAAAGTGCTCAGGCGATGTTGGGGGTCAAAAAGGGTCCTAGTTCCTTCACAACATCACCAATAATATTACAGGATCCTTTTATCTTATGTGTATTTTCTCAAATAACGGCCAAAAACATTGCTCTGCCAAAGGCATCACCAAACGATGTCCCATTTGTCATGGGGGAGTTGTTCAATCCACCAATAGTGCTTCAATAGCGTCGGTCATGGCTTATGTAACCTTTTCGGGAGGTGGCTTACGTATCATTCCATAAAATGTGCTCCCAATAGTGGTGTCTCCTATACAGTGCAGTACTAATCCACCTAGAATAGAGGAAATGAAAAAGAATTTTTTAGGATAATAGCATCTTCTAAAGCTGGAGGAGAAATTACCTCAATATATGACGATTTTTGTACTCCGTACCTAGAGGAGTATAATAATGAACCCTACCAAGGTGGGTACATCCCACCTTTCTTTGAGACGTACACAGGTAAAGGGGGAATCACAATAAGAACGTAAAAAGGTTCGCTGACAACGATGGGGCCCACTTCAATGAGAAAAAGTAAAGGTGAGAGAGTTCTCAAAATATCTAACCAAAACATCTTATACGTCGTATTCCAACTTGGCGCCAGATACTGTAGCCACTTAGGATGATCGCCATGTCCAATTTTTCCATAAGTTCTTTTTGGCAGAAGATGAATTCACTCTCATGCAGCTGGCGCGAGAGAAATAGAGGCCTTACAAAGATATAGTGGCATACATCATAAAGTTTCACGAACATTCTCTAGATGTGAGAGAGGAAATATAGGAGAGTAAGCTCTTATAAGTTCATACTAAGGGTTTATTGCCCGAGTATATATGCCACCTGATCAATGAAACTAGAGAAGGGACATTTACAACGTTTCTTAGGTCTGAGAGAAATATTGACATAATGGTAAAACCTCTACCACCACTAATAACCTTTTTAGGTATGATTTTGAGGCCACCAATTAGCTCAGGGAGGGGAATATCCCCAAGAATAAACTATACCATTGAAGGAGGAAGAGATAAAAGCAACAAGAGCAAGTTTGATAACGAAGATGACCCATCTAAGATACATTGGATGTTGTAATAAGCTCCTAAAATATATGACCACATGGTTCATGAAAAAGTTTTAGGCCCATCAATGCCATCACAAAGACTATAACTTGAGAAGATAGAAATAATCCAAAGTTCTGACAGGTTCACAACATGCTTAACCACCCAACCAATCAATGTTTCTAATTCAAAAGGTTAATCATCATACACATTAAGAAGGGAAAAATTCAACTGCCCCAAGGCAATGTAAATGATGATTCATTGCCAGTACATGTGGCAAATATGGCCAACGCTTATGATGAGGAGGCTGAGAAGTTTATAACGGAACGATGGCTCCTCGAAGAAACTTTTGAGGAGTCCCTGGAAGAATGTATGTTTGAGATTGCTTCGCTTAGTGTTAGAGGATTATGGATGTCCAATTTATAATTTGAGAATGCAAATAAAGGTTTGTTCTTTAGGTGCAATGAATGTTGTGAAAGCCTATAATGATTCCTCTTATCGTGATGTGTAAGAAGTTTATGAGTTGGAGGAAGATCATGTTGTTGTAGTAGCTCACTCGCAGAAGTTCAGTTGGTTCTTTGACCAAGTAAGAATGTTAAAAGGTTCCAGTTTAGAGGTCACTCAGGAGATTTTGATGATTTCCAAAAAGAGCATGTCCCCAAACTTGCAATGGAAAGGACCCATATCTAAGTAGGTAAGGAGGTTCCTCTTAGAGATCACTTTCTCTGAGGCAGATCGATTGATCAGGTTTCCCCACAATAGGTCCCTCTATGTGACAACCATAGTGAATGGGTGCAATTTTAATTGAGTTTTGATAGATGAGGGAGTTTCTATCAACATTATGCTAATTAGTTCTTTAGATGCCTATAATATTGCTGAGATAAGGATAATGAAAAATCCTTTGTTAGTCTCGAGGTATGAAAACAACTCTTCCAAATCCATCTATTACGTTAATGTGGGGATTACTATAGAGAATATCACTTCCCACATAATGCAGTGTGAGATGTCGTACCCGTTGTTAGTGGGAAGAGTGTGGATGCATTAGTTATTCAATTTTTGAAGAACTTAGTGTTTGAAATAGGGTACTTAAAACCTCGCTCAAAATAGTGGAAAACCTGAGCAACCTACAGGCCATCATCATAAGCTAGGGCTATATGAAATGGGCGTTGAAGTTTGAAGGATGGCAATTAATTAGACTCTCAATAAACTCACAATGCATGCTTGTTAAGATAAAGATAAAATTGCAAAAGATCTGCCTAACTAGTTCAGTAGGTGAAGCCTTTAAAGGGTGAAAACTAAAATCACTATTTCTCATTGAAGGTAAAATAGTGTTTAAGGCCATATCTTCATCTTGTAGAAGGGGCGTGGCTCCTCGAGAATCCCTCTCAATAGTTGGTCCAATAGGGGTCAAGGTAGTCTGATCAACAGGGTCACGCACAAGAATGCAGTCAACAATAGCCTCCTCATTAGCATCCTCTTAGGGACTTGTTCAACTATTAAGGCAGGCTCATTTATGGGGGTAGACCGCTCAATTTCAATGCGATAGACAAAATAATCAAAGTTAGAAAAGAGAAAAATCTTGGCCTCACAATTGTATAAAGTCCCTGCTTTCTGGGCGCGATTTAAAGTCCCAATTTACTTAAAGGACCTTTATGGTTTCTCGACTAAGTAAATTGGGGACGCTTAAAATCCCAATTTACTTAAAGGATCATTACGGTTTCTCAACTAATTAAGTTAGGCAAGCTTAAAGTCCTTGCATTCCAAGCACGCTTAAAGTCCTAATTTGTTGAAAGGACCTTTATGGTTGCTTCACTAAGTAAATTTAGCTCGCTTAAAATCCCAATTTAGTTAAAAGACCTTTATGATTGCTCGACTAAGTAAATTGGGCACATTTATAAAATATATTGGTTTAAAACCCCATGTTACTTTATGGACCATTTAAGGTTGCTCGAACAAGTAATTTGGGCATACTTGGTATTTGTCGTTATCCAAACCAAAGTTTAATTCAAGGACCTTTAAGTTTTCTTGAACAAGTACCCTGGACAAGTTTTATTTTATCATATCTTTTAGTAAAATGGGTCAAAGATTTTTTAAAAGTGTCAAACTAACACTTGGCATAAAAAAGGAAAAAGAAGATAGAAATATACCTCTTTTGAGGAGATGCCACAAGAGTTGTCTACTCAAACATAGGATCAGTGATGGGGTTTTAGGAAACTTCCACAGCCCTATCAACTTTCTCGACCGTCCCAATTGCCTCAATTCTTTCACCTTCCTCTACACTTGAAATTTCCTCAACTCTTTCAATCTGAGTAGCTACTCCACCTTCCATAATGGAGGGCCCAAATAGGTTCACTAATATTTCACTAAATCAAATCTTTCGACTTGTCACGGTCATTGACCGTGACAAGTCAACCTTGTCAAGTTCAATGACCGTGAAAAGTATGGGGGTGAGAACATTTTTATCACGGACTTGTCATGGTCATTAACCGTGAGAAGTTCATTAGACTTGTCATGATCATGTCACGATCAATGACTGTGACAAGCTTGGTCACGGTTAATAACCCTGACAAATTAGTGACCTTTTTAAAAAAATTATCATGGTCAATGACCGTGATAATTTTGGGCAGAATTGAAAAACAATTGTTGGGCAGTATGGCCACTGCCACTGCCCAGCAGTATATTTGTACCTTTTAATGCAACGTTTTACATGTTCAAACATCATATATCCAAATAAAATAGAGATAATGCAAGTATACATTCAAAACAATATGCATCACAATATAATCCAAATATAATTCAAATGTAATAACTTAAAACAATTCAGTTCAAATAATGTCACTACATGTCTGGGGTAGGTCTGAGGAGGAGAGTAGAACACACGATATACGAATTGATACACCCTTTAATATGCATCATGCCAAATTGTTCGTGCAACCATAATGGGGATTTTTCCTTCTCGAGTATCACATGCATGACGAGCACCTTGGCCTCGATGTCTTGAAGAAAACGTCCATGAACTGGCATACCCAGGACGGTATTTGGGTCCCTCAACCCCCGCCCTATCCGATGTCCATCAAATATGTCTTGTATAAACATGCTCGGCCAACCAAGTGTCGACATTAGTCGGTCGAAGGGAGACAAATAGGGGACTTGATCATCAAAGTCTGCACGTATCGGCAATGAAGCTGCGAGGTCCACATCCTTGTCCTCTTGCACCTCATCCTCCTACACCACCTTCTCCTTCCCTTTCCCCTTACGATTTTTGACCAATGAATGCTTAACGAATGAGAACATATCTTGGACCGTCGCCTCCAAACGGGACAGCTTCGCGTCATGCGAGTCCACCGTTCGAGCCAACCTGGTGTTGCTCGTCTCTAATTTGATGATCCTAGATTTGGCCACCAGCTTGCTCACCCCCTTGTCCTCCCCTAACGATCAGCACCAAGCACTTGGCTGAGTCCGTCTGCGGACAAAGATGCCTTGTCGGCAGCAGACTGCGACTCATGCACTTTCTTAAGCTTTGCCCGAAATGATAAAAAGCACATGATTAGTTAAATAAGTAAATAAAAAAATTATAATGTAATTAACAAAAAGTAAACTATCGGATTACTTACAATCGTGGATGCGACAATCCGGTACACTTCCTTATCTTTCCCCTTCTTCGTCCGAATAGCCACATAAGTATCGAGCCTATGTGGCATACACTCAGGGTCACTCCCCGTCCCCTTAAATAAAATAATGCAAAATTAGTATCAGCCCCACTAAGTAAAATAATGCAGAATAACATATTTCTGTAATTATAGAAAAATTAAATCTTACCATCATCATATTCTCCACCTCAGCATAAGACGTCCGATCGGAGAAGTGCATGTCCGTCTTTTTCGCCCGATTTTTGCTCCCCGATTAGTGAGATGCCAATTGTCTCTCCCTTATCTCATTGTGAATGAACTTTTTCCATTGTGCCAATGAGATCGTCTCCTTCAGCGGGACGGAATCACGCATTCAGATAACGGATCCTCGGGTCTTCCCAAAGTACTGGGTCCGCATATTTTTCTTCCACGTCTTGTGTTGCTCCCTCAACTGCTCGAAGACGGAATCATGTAGTTTTGGGTCCAGGCCGAATTGTTCCTGTCCAACAAATACAATGTTAGTTGCGAATAAATATAAATATTAAATGAAATTGAAATTGAAATTGAAATATTCGTATAAATATAAATATAAATACATTACATGTAGTTCCACCCAAATATCTAAATTGAGCTCATTTGTCACCTACCTCCAACTAGTGTACCCCGGGTAGATGATAGTCTTTACCAGCTCGAGGGATCTCGCTAATAGCCCCGTCTTATTCTCGATGTCCATTCCCGATTTGGGGAGCCTAGGGGCTGAGGAGTCCTCGTCGCCTCCGCTACCACCGAGCCCAGACGACATCATCATAATCAGCATCATCATCCTCGCCTTAATACCTGAAGGAGATATTTTCTGTAAAAAAAATATTGTTATTAGTACAAATCCAAATGAATTAGAAGAAGACATGCAAATATGTACAATTACTACAAATCCAAATGAATTATTATTGTTTAACACCTCAATTCTGAATTCCAAAACAACAACATCTAACTCATAATGTGTACAATTACTAAAAATCATAAACATCCCCCCCACCCCTACTGCCCACCCACACGCACACTACACACACATTGCCCCCCCCCCCCCCCCCCAACACACACACATACATATAAAAAGGAAAGAGAGAAAGATAAAAAGAGTGAAAATAATAAAGTGAAAATCAATTAAAAGCATTAAAAATGGATTGCTAAAGTACAAATTGGAATATTTATTACAAATTGAAAAATTGTTTCAAATTCGGGTTATTATCAAAAATGGATTGATATTCGGTAGGAGCAACCAAGTCATCCACACTACTATTTAGACGCTTTGATGCATGTAGGACAATTGACCATGGCTCATTGTTTATATACTCTGAGTAAAACACTTGGTTGACCTTTTGAAATGCACAAACAAATGGCTCATCGCTCAAGTGGTCGCTGCTCTTCAACTTGGACAAGTCAACCATGATCAAATTGGTGCCAGGATCAACTTTACAAGCATTTTTATCGTCAACTCTTACCCAGTCATAGTAAAATACAACCTCTTTGAATCTTATATAATCCAATTCAAATATACTTCGAATTACACCATAGTAAATCATTTCAGCTTCAATGAGGTTTTTATCTTTTGCGCTCGCTCAAAAGAAAGTAAGAGCCTTATATGAAATACCCGTGTTCTATACATTTGTACTTTCCTCATACACTTTTGCATCGAATACGTAACCATTCAATCGATAGTTTTTGTATTCTTGTGCCATGAACAAGGGTCCAGTGGCTAGATGAGCACACTACACCAAAATGTTAATTTTGTGACTGCCAATAGGGGTGACAAACTAGTCACTCCCGCGAGCAGTCACAAAATTATTTGTGACTGCCATTAGGGGTGATAAAATTAATTGGTCAAAAAAAATTTGAGTCAATTAGTTTGTTATCGCTAATGGGAGTCACAAATGTTACAGTCACGAAATTTGTGACTCCTATAAGCAGTAAAAAATTTATAACTGTCACAAGCACTCACAAGTTTATTAGTAGACACAAGTTATGACTCTTATGAGCAGTCAGGAAATTATAACTGCTATAAGGAGTCATAAATTTTAGCCTTAGACTTAATTTACGACCGCTATTAGCAGTCACAAATTTGTAACTGCTATTAGCGGTCACAAATTTTGGTCTAAGACTTAATTTATAACTGCTATTGGCAGTCATAAATTTATAACCACTCCCAGTAGTCATAAATTTGATTTTATACTCAATTTGTGACTACTATTAGTGGTCACAAATTTGTGACTGCTATTAGCAGTCACAAAATTTTTCACCTACTTTAATTTCCCTCTCTATCTGTACGTGAAAGCTCCGGCCCTCTTCTCTCTCTTTCATTTGCCAAAACCTCTATCTGTACATTTCTCTCTATCTGTACATTTCCCTCTCTATCTATACATTTCTCTCTCTCTACGAATCATTTCGATCGGTAAAGAAGCTGATTACCATAGGGTGTGTGCGCATTTCTCTCTCTCTACAAATCTTGAAAGCAAACCCTAAAATGCTTAAAGTTTCAGTTGTTGATTAAAAATTGAATCTTGGAATCGTTTCAGGTCTTGGTGAGAGTTGTTCTTCATCAATAACGTTCATTTATGCTTTTGAAACTGAAGCATAAACTGAATCTTGGAATCGTTTGGGTTGCTACTCTTTAACATCAGGTCTTTTTGTTGTCTAAAGACTTTTTCTTAATTATGAAGGTATATTTTGGGGTATTTTTGTTGTCTAAAGCCCTAATTTCTGTCTAAAGCCCTAATTTCAATTCTCATTGTGTGTGTGCGCATTTCGATTCTTATTATGTGTGGGTATGTGTGTATATTTATGTGTATGTAGAGATTTCTGTTTATGTGTGTGTATGTATGTGTATGTATAGATTTATGTTTACATGTGTGTGTATGTATGTGTATGTATAGATTTCTGTTTATATGTGTGTTTATGAGTGTATCTATATACAAATTGTATTTTATGTTAATAAGCCCTAGAAATTGTATTGAGGTTATTTTTTTGACAAAATATTATTCAAAAACTCTAGACATTATATTTTTTGACAAAATATAATCAAATGAATTTTTAATATTACGAGTTTTGCCCGAGCTTTGTGATCAACGTTCTCTAGACAAAATATAATCAAATCTGATTGTTTTGTTGTGAGTATATCTACACATCGTTTAACCTCTTTCGTTTTTTGAATATTATCTTGTTTGGGAATATGTTAGATTTTTTTCAATAATCATTTTATACTATTCATATTTATTTTATCTAAAAATTAATTAAATAACCATTGTTTTGTGCTCGTTGAAGTTTTGACGTTTTGTGCTTGGTTGCGTTTTCCTGTGAGTTTTAATGCAATGATAGTATTAATGCAATGATAAGCCAAAGATTATGTTCTAAATATTAGCTCAAACTTCATTTAGTTTTATAATATACTGAGTTTCTATTTGTTTGTATTGTAGAATTAATGGGGTTTCCACAATATAAAGAGTGGATGGGTGAAAGTTGTAGAGCGGGGCAAGTATACGTCAATGGGATTAAAGACTTTATGAATTTTGCAACGAAGAATCTCGAAACTGATATTATCCCATGCCCGTGCAATCGTTGTAAAAATGGGAAACGCTTGAAAGGGGTAGATGTAAAAGTACATTTGTTTCATTGGGGTATGCAAGCTGACTACACATTTTGGCATTTCCATGGGGAGAGGGAATTTAAGTATATTCCAGAAGAAATACTTGTCAATGAAATCGTTCATACAAATGGTGACCCGTTAGTACATGCTAGGTTAAACGATCTCATAAATGATACGTATGAAGTGCACGCAGCACAAGAAAAGCAAGATAGTAGAGGGAATGCTTTAGGATGTGAGGATCATGTTGGCAACTATACGGACCAAGTTAAGGATTATAAACGGTTAAAAGCAGCAGCCGCAACACCATTATACCATAACTCCAACCCCGACCACACAAAGTTATATGCCATGGTTGGGTTGCACAACTTAAAGAGCAAATTTGGCTTGTCGGGAAAAAGTGTGACGGCAATACTCCTCTGGGCAAAAGATTTGCTCCCCAAAGAAAATACACTGCCAGTCAATTATCCGATCATGAAGGATAATTTGAAAGGTTTGGGTATGAAATACAAATCAATTCATTGCTGCAAGTATGACTGCATTTTATACTATAAGGAGCATAAGGACAAACGGGCTTGTCCTCTATGTAAGTAACCTAGATATGAACAAAAGATGATAGTACATAATAAACGTTTGTTGAAAGTAGATACTCAAATACCAAAGAAGGTGTTAAAGTATTTCCCTTTAGGTCCTCGATTGAAGAGACTTTACACTATACCTTGGATAGCAGAGGCAATGACTTGGCATGGTCGAGCGGAGGTGGGTGAGAATCTCATGCGACATCCGATTGATTCATCTGTGTGGAAATTTGCAAATCAGTGATACCCGAACTTTGCTACAGAAATACGCAACATTCGCCTCGGAATATCAACCGATGGGTTTAACCCGTTTGGCAAATTGAGCACAGATAAGAGTATATGGCCTGTGTTTACGACGCCTTTAAATTTGCCCCCGTCGTTGTGCATGAGAAAGGAGTTTTCAATTTTGTCGTTGTTGATACCAGGTACAAAAGCACCGGGTAGTGACATTGATGTTTTCTTAGCGCCACTAATAGATGAATTGAATGAGTTATGGGTTGAAGGTGTGAGAGCATTCGACTCATACAAAAAGGAGGAATTCATTTTGAGAGCTATATTGATATGGGCAATTCATGATTTTCTTGCTTATGGGAGCTTATCTGGGTGCAATGTACATGGTTACCTAGGTTGTCCTATATGTGGAGAGGAGACTGAAGCCAGCTGGCTTAAGAAAAGTGGTAAACTTTTTTATCATAGTCATCGAAGATTTCTGCCCCAAAGTCACAAATTCAGGTCAATACGAAGCAATTTTCTCCCAGAAGGCACCGAGACGCGACCACCTCCACCAAAACTTACTGGTTTGGAAATTGAAGAAAGGTCATTAAAGGCTGATCAAAATTTGAGGGGGAAACACCCCATAATTTTGGCCCAAAATCATAAAAGAAAGGATGTTGATGTGAAAACGGCGTGGTCCAGGATCTCAATAATGTTTGATTTGCCATACTGGAAGGAACATCCTGTGCGACATGTGATAGACATAATGCAAGCTGAGAAAAATATCATTGAGCATCTCGTAAGCACATGCATTGGTGGTTCTCATTCCAAGGATGGAGAAAAAGCCCGTGAAGATCTTCGTGATTTGAAGATTAATAGATCATTATGGTTGAAAGAAGATACAAACACTGGAAAAAAGCATATGCCAGTTGCATCTTATACTTTGAGCATTGAAGGAACAAATATGTTCTTAGAAACACTAAAGGCCTTGAAGGTCCCTTCTAATTTCTCATCCAACTTACGCAGGATTGTCTGCGACGCAACAAAAGATTTGAAAAAGTGCAAGTCCCACGATTGGCATGTGACAATGCAACTTATCCCTCTGTTGTTCGGACATTATTTTTCGGAACACAAGGATCTTCGAAGGGCCATTCTACAAATTAGCTTATGTTTCTCCCTATTGTGTGAGAAAGTTGTCAACGGGATGCACATAATGGCAGCGAAAGAAACTTTGGTCGAGGCTATATGTGTTTTGGAGAAGAACTTTACTCCCTCATTCTTTGACATAAGGATCCACTGTCACACCCCCAACCCAATATCCATACTAATCATTTGTTATTAAAATAATTGGATCATAATCTCGAGCCCATTGGAAAATATACTTCATTTATCAATATTTTTCTGCACAATGTGCATAATGAACATAATATTATTCTTATAGGATGAAATTCAATATCAGAGTCATTATTAAGCGGACATACAATATTGTGATTAAATATGATCAACTCAATCCATACTAAATCAATATATACAATGTGTGAGTATATTAAAATCTTCAGTTTGACAACGATAAAATCCCCATTTTTAAACCCCAACTCTCTCCAACGGTGCAACTGTCAAAGTTACCGGTCATATGGTATCCTAGCTAGCAGCGTACGAACCTGAAATTGTTAAAATATAAACCGTAAGTATTAAGCTTAGTGAGGTACTCCTTCCCTGCAACAGAATAACAATTCTATATCGAATATGTGGATATGAAATCCGAACAATCCTGCCCATTGGCAATAACAAATCATGGATCATAAGATCCAAATAATTCTCCCCGTTGGCAATAACAAATCCTGGATCATAAGATCCAAATAATTCTGCCCATTGGTGACAACAAATCCTGGATCATAAGACCCAAACAAATCCTGGATATTTTAATATCAAAACAAATCCTGAATACCGAAGTATTCAAACCAATCCTGGATCATGAGATCCAAACAAATCCTGGATATTTTAATATCCAAACAAATCCTGAATACCGAAGTATTCAAACCAATCCTGGATCATGAGACCCAAACAAATCCTGGATATTTTAATATCCAAACAAATCCTGAATACCGAAGTATTCAAACCAATCCTGGATCATGAGACCCAAACAAATCCTGGATATTTTAATATCCAAACAAATCCTGAATACCGAAGTATTCAAACCAATCCTGCTCTTAGAGATATATTTATATTTATATATGAAACAAATCATAAGTACACTCACCTTGACAGTCTAACTCGCTTTTCCCTTGCCTTTATCCGGTACTTTTTCAATCATCTCTTCTTCCCTTCCTATCATTCTTAAAATATTAGTATCATTATAAGAATATTAATAGTCCAAAGAATAACTTCAATCATAACTCAATTCATAAGCATCATATTATTCAATTCAAATCATTCATTATAAATGAAGTCCTATCTAGACTCAGGTTCTGATATCTAACATATTCAAATTACAGCCCAAATATTCTTTAATTCTTCTTGGTAATCCAACCCTTATCATATCATGTTCCCAACACAAAAGACGCCACATCATTCTGAGTTTCCTAGAGCAAGATATGCCTATTTCTTTTCCACATAGCAAATCTGCCCTATAGGCTCTTTTATCGTTAATTTCTATGATATTTTACCCAACATTATTAAACATATTGAACAATACAGAATTAAAATTTCATAATTTTTTAAGGTTCGTTTGCTATGTCAAGCAAAACATCAAACACATGGCGGGCATACTTTCACTCTTAGGGCAGATTTCATACCCGAACTTCAAACTCTCACCAAAGACTCATTTCTTGGTATTTTCTCATGATTTTAGGATATGTCATACATATATGAGTCCAGGTTAATATTCAATTGGAATCAATCAATTCCAGTAAGTATAGAGAAATATATGGAAATACCTTAGGGACTTTTACGTAATTTTTCTATGATTTTTTCTTCAATTTCTCCTCACACTTTCTTCCTAAACTTCAAAACTCTCTTTCCTTAGGTTAAAACTCTTCCATGGATGAAATATGCTGAAGTAAGAGCTTAATTAAAGGGTTTTAAGTCGGCATAAGGCCACCCCCTCTTGGTCCAATCAAAATATAACATGTGGCATTACATAAAACAAAATATCATTTAAGGCTAAATGACTACTTTACCCCCTGTTCGTAAAAAAGACAATATCTTCCCACTCGGATGTCCGTTCGATGAACCGTTTATTTTGTTATAAACCTAACTCATATTTATACAAATATCTAGTTTACACCTCAAGTTCATTGTTATGTCATAAAGGCCAAAACTATCCTCCAACAGGAACATTCCTACCGAAAACTTTAAAATTTCACATTCGTAACTAATTCATTTTTCATGCTTTATGAGGCTAGGATTAGACTAAATATAATGACTTAACATTATATATACTAATAACAAATTATCCATATCACATAGTCTAATCATGATTTAAACATAATTTATCATAATTATATTCGGGTTGTCACAATTCTCCCCCTTTTAGGAAATTTCGTCCCCGAAATTGACATACCTTGGTTGTCCAAATCAAACAAATACGGATAATTAATCTTCATGGTATCCTCGCTCTCCCATGTAGCCTCTTCCATGGAATGACTTCTCCACACAACTTTCACAAGTGGTATCACTTTTGATCTCAATATTTGTTCCTTCCTATCCACGATAGCAAGTGGTTCTTCCACATAACTCAAGTCTTCCTTTAACTCAATAGGCTGTTCCACCAACACATGTGAAGGATCCGCTACATAATTTCTTAACATAGAAACATGGAAAACATCATGTAACCGAGCTAACTCTAGTGGTAATGCTAACTTGTAGGCAACCATCCCGACTTTTTCAAGGATTTCATAAGGTCCAATGTAGCGTGGACTTAATTTTCCTTTCTTTCCAAACCTCATAACTCCTTTCCATGGCGATATTCGAAGAAACACATAATCTCCTTTCTGGAATTCCAAATCTTTTCATCGTTTATCCGCATAACTTTTTTTTGTTTGCTTTGAGCTGTTCTCATTCTATCTTGAATAATCTTCACTTTTTCAGCTGTGACTTCAATCAATTATGGACCCTCTATCTTCCTTTCACCAACTTCACCCAAACATATCGGTGTACGACATCGTCTACCGTACAATGCTTCATATGGAGCCATACCAATAGTAGACTGAAAACTATTTTTATATGCAAATTCTATCAAAGGCAAATATTCATCCCAATTACCTTTGAAATCAAGCACACAAGCTCTAAGCATATCCTCCAAAATCTGTATTGTCCTTTCAGACTGCCCATCCGTCTGAGGATGAAAAGCCGTACTAAACTTCAAGTTAGTACCCATAGAACACTGCAAGCTATCCCAAAATCTGGATGTAAAAGTAGGGTCCCTATCTGAAACAATTGATACTGGTGCTCCATGCAATCGAATAATTTTATTAACATACAGTCTAGCATACCTATCAACTGTATATGTAGTCTTGACTGCTAGAAAATGAGAAGACTTGGTCAATCTATCCACCACTACCCAAATCGAATTTGACCCCTTCTGAGATCGAGGAAGCCCAACCATAAAATCCATCGTTACATGATCCCATTTCCATTTCGGTATTGGTAATGGCTGAAGCAAACCAGTAGGCTTCTGATGCTCCACTTTCACTTGCTGACATATAAGGCACCTAGCAACAAAATCAGCTATTTTCTTTTTCATATTATTCGACCAATAATGCCCCTTTAAATCCATATACATTTTAGTACTACCAGGATGCATGGTATAAATGGAATTATGAGCCTCATCTAAAATTTCCTCTTTCAATCCACACATATTAGGCACGCACAATCGCTGCTTATACAATAAAGTGCCATCATTCATAATACAAAATCTTCAGACTTACCATCTCGGACATCTTGTCGTTTCTTCTCAAGAAAAGAATCTTGACTTTGCAAATCACGAATACGGGTAGCTAACAAGGGCCTCACGCTTACATGAGTAAAGAACCCGTCCCCATCGTCTAGCTTCAATTCTACTCCCATCAATCTCAACTCCATGATTTGGGAAACTCTAGCACACCGAATACAAGATAACCTTCCCGAAGCCTTTCTACTCAGAGCATCTGCAACTACATTTGCCTTCCCTGGGTGGTAGTGAATTGTACAACCATAGTCTTTAATTAACTCCATCCATCGCCTCTGCCTCAAATTCAACTCCTTCTGAGTAAATAAATACTTAAGGCTTTGATGGTCAGTAAAAATTTCACATACCTCACCAGATAGATAATGACGCCATAATTTCAAAGAAAACACAATAGCAGCAAGTTCCAAATCATGTGTGGGATAATTACGTTCATGTGTACACAACTGCCTAGAAGCATAAGCAATAACTTTACCATACTGCATAAAAACACAACCCAACCCCTGGTGTGAAGCATCAGTATAAATAACAAAACCATCTCCACCATGCGGAATAGTAAGAACAGGTGCAGTTACCAACCTCTTTTTCAATTCATCAAAACTATTTTCACAATCAGAATTCCATTCAAACTTAACATCTTTCCGGGATAATTTAGTCATCGGCAAGGCTATTGAAGAAAATCCCTTAATAAACCTTCTATAATACCCAGCTAAACCCAGAAAACTCCTCACCTCAGTCACATTATTGGGCCTCTCCCAATTTACAATAGCTTCTACCTTCTTGGGATCAACACATATACCATTTCCAGAAATAACATGGCCTAAAAATACAACTTTTAATAGCCAAAATTCACATTTGCTAAACTTAGCATACAATTTCTTATCTTTCAACACATTCAAAATAGTTCTGAGATGCTTTTCATGTTCAACCATATCACGTGAATAAATCAGAATATCATCAACAAAAACTATCACAAATGAATCAACAAAAGGATGCAGTACCCGGTTCATAAGATCCATAAATACAGCTGGAGCATTAGTTTCCCCAAAAGGCATCACCAGAAATTCAAAATGACCATACCGAGTACGAAAAGAAGTTTTAGAAATATCACTCTCCTTAACCCTCAACTGATGATAACCCGATCGTAAGTCTATTTTTGAAAACACTTTAGCACCCTGTAACTGATCAAACAAATCATCTGTACGAGGTAAAGGGTATTTTTTCTTAATTGTAGCTTTATTCAGTTGCCTATAATCAATACACAAATGCATAGTGCGATCTTTCTTTTTCACAAATAAAACTGGCGCCCCCCATGGAGATACACTAGGTTGTATGAACCCCCTATCAAGAAAATCCTGCAACTGAATTTTGAGTTCTTTCAACTCAGTAGGTGCCATTTTATACGGTGCCATAGAAATAGGGGTTGTCCCCGGTGCTAATTCAATATAAAATTCAATTTCTCTTTCTGGAGGTAACCCTGGTAACTCACTAGGAAACACTTCTGGAAAATCCCATACAATAGGAACATCGACTAATTGTAAAGATCCCTTCCTAGTGTCAAGAACATATGCAATAAAACCCTCACAACCCTTACTCAATTATTTCCTCGTCTGAATAGTAGAAATGAGGCAACTGGAAACAATTTTCCTTTCCCCCACAAATTTAAATTCAAGCTCACCAGGCATATTAAAAACAACTTCCTTATAGAAACAATCCATAGATGCATGATGTTTAGATAACCAATCCATTCCCAGAATTATATCAAAATCAGAAAATATCCAATGGAAGTAGATCTATAACTGTATCTCTAACCCCCACAGTCAAAACACAATCATGAAAAACATATTAAACTACAATCATATCCCCCATCGGCATGGAAATACCCAATCCCACCTCTAAATGAGTGCATGGTCTATTCAGATATATGGAAAATGCATATGACACAAAAGAATGTGTGGAACCAGGATCAATCAGAACATAAGCACTTATATCAGTAACAGAAAGTGTACCTGTCACCACATCTGGTATAATTTGAGCTTCTTTCATCGTAAAGACTCGTCCACCTGGCCTGGAACCACTAGCTTGTCCTCTACCAACACTTTTCGCTCCACTACCTGGAGGTAACACTCTGCTTTCTGCTTCACTAGGTGCTCCTGGGTTTCTGCCAACTGCGGACAATTCTTCTTAACATGCCCCACTTGATGACAATGATAGCATTCCACTCCTTTAAGTTTAGGACACTCGGATTTGTAATGACCTTCCTCTTTACAAAAGAAACATGTAACAACTCTTGTCGGTGCCTCACCCTTTCCTGACCTCCTAACCAGACTAGAAGATTCTCCACCCCTAATATCTTTGCCAAATCACCCCAAACCTCTACCACTATCTCTACCACCTCTCTGAAATTTATGAGGTTCCATCTTAACACTTCCACCCTCACCTCCCTTAGAGTGAGATGCGTCGAATCTACTCTTCTTAAAACTCTCTCTACTCACCACCCTTTGATTCATTTGCCTTTCTGCTATCGTGTCTTTGTTTACCAGAGAAGCATAATCTTCTAACTCATAAGTGGCCATTCTATTTTGAATAGGCCAAATCAGTCCATCTTGAAACTTGCTACATTTATCTTTTTCATCCTGCACATACTTAGTGGAAAATCTAGAGAAAGCAGTAAATTTAGCATCATACTCCCTCACAGACATGTTCCCTTGGGTCAAATTTATAAATTCCCTCAGCTTCTCCCTCCTATAAACTTTAGGGAAATACTTAACATACAAATCTTTAATAAATTCAGCCCAAGTAATAACATCAGTACCTTCCATCCTGGGAACCAAATGGTTGCTAGATTCCCACCAATATTTGGCCTCTCCTTTCAGCTTAAACACATCTAGATTCTCTTTCTGGTTATCTGGAACCTTCATAACTGCAAATATAGTTTCTATATCCCTGACCCACATCTCAGCTTCTGTAGGTTCAACTGACCCTGAATATTCTGGAGGGTTCAACTTCAAAAACTTCTCATGCATGGAATCCTTCATTTCCTTCCTTATCTCTCTCTCAATCCTGGCCACAGTCTTTGATTCTAGATATCTATCCTGTTTCTCTGCCATTAATGCCATATTTCTTTCCTGTTGTTCTGCCATCCTCAATATGGCATGTGCTATTATTTACATCTCTGTAGGCTGCTCCTGCACTCTATTCCTTCCAGCAACACTTTGCTCTACTTCAGTATTGTCTGTACGAGAAGCTACTCCCTCTTCTCTAGGTTGTCCATTCCCAGGTTCCATCTGGAATTATCTGTAATACAACAAATTTCTAACAACCAATAATAACAGTTTATAATACTAAATTATTAGTTAGTACATAAACAATTCATAAATATCAAATCAATTCAATACTGCCTTCTAACCGTCACACACGTCCAGAATTAAGAACCACGCTCTGATACCACTAATTGTCACACCCAAAACCCAATATCCATACTAATCATTTGTTATTAAAATAATTGGATCATAATCTCGAGCCCATTGGAAAATATACTTCATTTATCAATATTATTTTGCACAATGTGCATAATGAACATAATATTATTCTTATACAATAAATTTCAATATCAGAGTCATTATTAAGCGGACATACAATATTGTGATCAAATATGATCAACTCAATCCATACTAAATCAATATATACAATGTGTGAGTATATGAAAATCTTCAGTTTGACAACGATAAAATCCCCATTTTTAAACCCCAGCTCTCTCCAACGGTGCAACTGTCCAAGTTACCGGTCATATGGTATCCTAGCTGGCAGCGTACGAACCTGAAATTGTTAAAATATAAACTGTAAGCATTAAGCTTAGTGAGGTACTCCTTCCCTGCAACAGAATAACAATTCTATATCGAATATGTGGATATGAAATCCGAACAATCCATCCCATTGGCAACAACAAATCATGGATCATAAGATCCAAATAATTCTGCCTGTTGACAATAACAAATCCCAAATCCTGGATCATAAGATCCAAATAATTCTTCCCATTGGCGACAACAAATCCTGGATCATAAGACCCAAACAAATCCTGGATATTTTAATATCCAAACAAATCCTGAATACCAAAGTATTCAAACCAATCCTGGATCATGAGACCCAAACAAATCCTGGATATTTTAATATCCAAAAAAATCCTGAATATCGAAGTATTCAAACCAATCCTGGACCATGAGACCCAAAGAAATCCTGGATATTTTAATATCCAAACAAATCCTGAATACCGAAGTATTCAAACCAATCCTGGATCATGAGACCCAAACAAATCCTGGATATTTTAATATCCAAACAAATCCTGAATACCGAAGTATTCAAACCAATCCTGGATCATAAGACCCAACCAAATCCTGGATATTGTAATATCCAAACAAATCCTGAATACCGAAGTATTCAAACCAATCTTGGATCCTGAGACCCAAACAAATCCTGGATATTTTAATATCCAAACAAATCCTAAATACCGAAGTATTCAAACCAATCCTGGATCATGAGACCCAAACAAATCCTGGATATTTTAATATCCAAACAAATCCTGAATATCGAAGTATTCAAACCAATCCTGCTCTTAGAGCTATATTCATATTTATATATGAAACAAATCATAAGTACACTCACCTTGACAGTTTAACTGGCTTTTCCCTTGCCTTTATCCGGTACTTGTTCAATCATCTCTTCTTCCCATCCTATCATTCTTAAAATATTAGTATCATCATAAGAATATTAATAGTCCAAAGAATAACTTCAATCATAACTCAATTCATAAGCATCATATTATTCAATTCAAATCATTCATTATAAATGAAGTCCCATCTAGACTCATGTTCTGATATCTAACACATTCAAATTACAGCCCAAATATTCTTTAATTATTCTTGGTAATCCAATCCTTATCATATCATGTTCCCAACACAAAAGACGTCACATCATTCTGAGTTTCCTAGAGCAAGATATGCCTATTTCTTTTCCACATAGCAAATCTGCCCTATAGGCTCTTTTATCGTTCATTCAATTTCCAGGAATTTTCATAATTTTTCTACATCATAAATTTCTATGATATTTTACCCAACATTATTAAACATATTGAACAATACAGAATTAAAATTTTATAATTTTTTAAGGTTCGTTTGCTATGTCAAGCAAAACATCGAACACATGGTGGGCATACTTTCACCCTTAGGATAGATTTCATACCCGAACTTCAAACTCTCACGAAAGACTCATTTCTTGGTATTTTCTCATGATTTTCTGATATGTCATATATATATGATTCCAAGTTAATATCCAATTGGAATCAATCAATTCCAGTAAGTATAGAGAAATATATGGAAGTTTGAATAAACAAGGCTCCTAAACAAAATAATCTCAAGGGTTTACACATTCAAGTTTACTTAAACTTGCATCTATCCATAAGTACATATCAAGACATGGAATTTCAGTAAAAAAATTATTATTTCAATCATTTAAATAATTAATACAAAAAAATAAACAAGATTTATGGATGGAAATACCTTAGGGGCTTTTACGTAATTTTTCTATGAATTTTTCTTCAATTTCTCCTCACACTTTCTTCATAAACTTCAAAACTCTCTTTCCTTAGGTTAAAACTCTTCCATGGCTGAAATATGCTGAAGGAAGAGATTAATTAAAGGGTTTTAAGTCGGCATAAGGCCACCCCCTCTTGGTCCAATCAAAATATAACATGTGGCATTATATAAAACAAAATATCATTTAAGGCTAAATGACTACTTTACCCCCTGTTCGTAAAAAGACAATATCTTCCCACTCGGATGTCCGTTCGATGAAACGTTTGTTTTGTTATAAACCTAACTCATATATATACAAATATCTAGTTTACACCTCAAGTTCATTGTTATGTCATAAAGGCCAAAACTAGCCTCCAACAGGAACATTCCTACCGAAAACTTTAAATTTTCACATTCGTAACTAATTCATTTTTCATGCTTTATGAAGCTAGGATTAGACTAAATATAATGACTTAACATTATATATACTAATAACATATTATCCATATCACATAGTCTAATCATGATTTAAACATAATTTATCATAATTATATTCGGGTTGTCACATCCACCTTTTAGTGCATTTGTGCGATAAAGCACTTTTATGTGGACCAGTAAGGTACCGATGGATGTATCCGTTCGAATGATTAATGAAAACTTTTAAAGATTAGGTTAAGAATACACGGTATGTTGAGGGGTCCATTGCTGAGGAGTACATTATGGAAGAGGCTTCCTTGTATGCAAAGGAATATATGCCTAACCCAAACGTTGGAGGTCGTGAACGCTTTATTGATGAATTAGAAGAGTTTGCTGATGAGGTGGCCCTGGGGAAAGGTAAGGTAGTGAAGCTAACAAGTACAAAATATAACCAGGTGGCTCGATATGTATTCAAGACGCATGAAGACGTAGATAAATGGAAAATGTGAGTTTATTTATAGTGTTTTGTAAAATAATGTAATATGTTCGATGTTATATTCATTAGAAATTAATATTTTTAGTGTTTTAACCTAGGCAATATAATGAGTGCGGGCATGCCAAGAGGAGGAAGGGAGGCGCGAGCGCAGACAATGACTTTAGGCATTGGGTAGCTTCCGAGGTGACTACAGTAATACCTCACTTTTATTTACTGTCTTTGCAACATATTCACAATGCAAATACTTTCTTGGTTTCAGTTATTGAAAGCTGGTGAAGTATCGACGAGGCTTGCACGTCTAGCAAATGGGCCTAGTTTTGTAGCCAAGGAGTTTGGACAATATCGTGTCAATGGTTTTGTGTTCTCTTCAAGCACACACGAGTTAAAACTCATTGGAAAACAAAACAGCGGCATTTCATATAAAGCATTAACTCATTTCAGGGCAAGCGCGAAAGATAAAAACTTGATAGAAGCTGAGATGACGTATTATGGGATTATAAAACAAATTATCCTATTAGATTATATATCTTTCAGCATACCTTTATTTTACTGTGATTGGGTGAGAGTGGAGGACAAGAATGCATGTATGGTCGACCCTGACACCCACATGGTGAAGGTTGATTTGTCCAAGTTGAAGAGTAAAGACAATGTTAATGATGAGCCATTCATTTGTCCATTCTAAAACTTAAAGCAAGTGTTTTATACAAAGAGCCCCAACAATGATCCATGGTCTATTGTTTTACATTCTCCTCGGCGCTTGACTACATCGGTAGACGATATAAAAGCACCTATCGAGATTCAGTCTATTCTGGATGACAACCCAGAATTAAAGAAATTATTAAACGCATTAGAGGACTAGATGTTTAATTGTGGCATGTTATGTTGACTTGAAAATTATGTATAATAGCATGTTTCAATTATTTCGTAGCATGTATTCATAGTGACTTTTGTTCATAAGTTTATTATTACTTTTTCCAGGATGTCATGTATTGTATATACATGCAACGATTTTCAAAACAGGTCTTTTATAGAGAACACGTCAATTTATCGGCATGGCTATCGAAAAATCAAACAATGCAATTACTTGTGAGATCATGGGTGGAACATACCTGAAGCATATTTATTTTAATCAATTCTACGCACACTACCTCAAAATTGGGATGAAGCAGTTGAAAGGGTTTTCATAAAACACAATCCAAGTAATGCGATGCAGTTAGTAGAGTTTTTAGAACTCGAAGAAAGAAAAATTCATCCTTTGTGGATAGAACTGAAGAGGATAAGGATGCGTTCAGACTCTACTGTGAGAAAATATATGCATAACAAAGTTAACATCTATTATCGTCTTAGGAGAAAAGGCATACGTCCTAATTAGTTTAGTGTCAGAAATGCAGTTATCAACACACTTCCGCAGACATGGCCAATAAAAACTTTACGTAAAATGATGAAGTATGAAACTTATGACATGGTTGAATTATCAAAACTTTTAGAATATGTTGAAAAGGTATAACTTATATTATATTTTTTATATTATTTCCTTACTCTTGTATTAACATATGAACTAATGCATAAATATAAAAATGCAGAAAATGGCGTCCGAGAATACAATTCCATCATCCAGGCCAGAAAGTTCAAGTCATGATGAACATTCTACCATTGATTCTCGTGCTAACATTTCCCTTAACCTATTTGGTTTGCCAATAGGTGGAAAGAATCCTTTTAAAGCTCGAGCCTTGTCTTTGTTAAAATCTTGTATTGGCTTAAAATATGAGAGTTAGGATACGGTTGAGGAAGTAAAAAAAGGACGACTTGTAGGATACGCTCATGAAAGAGTTCAATCTTTTGGCCGACCAGAAGGAGGGGTCCATGAAATCCATTGGTATTCAATTGAAGACTTTTAGAAGTAACCTCCGCTAGACTTATTTTAAGGGATTGGACAGTGATGGGATAAAGGCCCTGAAGGATCAAGTACCGGAGAAAGAGCATATCCCTGTTCGTGAGTGGAATGAATTCGTCTCGCGCGAAGCATCTGAGGAAAAATTAAAACAATGACACCAAGGCCGGGTGAACAGGGCCAAAATGACTTACGTCCATTGTCTTGGTCGGATGTCGTATGCTGAGAAAACCAAGGAGATGGTATAAACCCTTTCTTATTTTAATGTGTATATATATTATGTGTCTTGCTCAAATAGTTAGTGGAAAATTAATTTATAGGTGCTTAACAATAAACGACCTGTTGATCGTTCGGAAGTGTATCTCGAAAGTCGTAGGCGGAAAACTTGGGAGTTTCACCCAAAGGTAGCTGATGATATGGTGAGTTTCGTAATCTCAGTTATAATAATTAAATTCCTTCAAGTTTCGTAGTTCAATGGTTTTAATCGATTCATAAATAATTTTGCAGCAAAAATTGAGTGAGCCGAGAAGTAGTCAAGGTTCTTCAAGCCAAAACAGTATTGATACAGATGCATTGAATGCCTTTAGAGGAAAAGATACTAGGGGGGCGACTCGTGGTGTTGGACCCGTGTCCAAAAGTAAACTTAAGGCAATTACTCCTATAGTATCACAGTTGACTAGAGCAAAGACACGAGAAGAAAAACATGATGAGGATATGGCATTTCACAAATCATCCGTTACCATGCTTTTAAGTGCTTTTGAATTGAATGGATTAAAAATACCAAATCGAAGTCCTCGCAATTATACTCTTGTCCCAAATCCAAGTCCTCATAATTACACTCCAGTTCCGCATTCAAGTCCCCATGATTACACTCCAGTTCCGCATTCAAGTCCCCATGATTACATTCCTACCCCCCCCCCCCCCCCCACCCCGTCAACTGAGCCAAACTTTGGAGATTCAACTGAGCCAAACTTTGGAGATTTCAATTGCTGATATTTAAATGTAAGGTTTACGTTAGTAGTGTTGAGCTAGGAGAAGAGAATCACCCATTGTATCGTTGAAGTCATGGGGCGGACACTATTAAGGATGTCGAGAAATATTGGGTGGTTTGGCCGTTGCTTTGTCTTATCTTTAAGTGATCCAGAGTAATTTGTCTTAGGAAATTTGAACAAATTGTCAAAGTGAACAATTAGTAGTGTTTGAACTCTATTTTAAATATTAGTAATCTGTTTTGAATTAATTAGTAATTTGTTTTGAATGTATCCAGAGTCTATCTGTTTTGAATATTAGTAGTGTTTGATGTTGGATTGAAAATTAATATCATTTTCTCTCCGTAGCTGGTAGGGATGAATTTATAAAGTCAGTGATTCTTCATATTCTGCTATACAACTTCTATATATACAAATGGTATATTGGGCCAATAGATAGGCTTCAATCTTGGGTTATAATTTTTTTATGTACAGGAATACAAATAAGTGGGTTGTTACAACTATTTCTTGGGCTAACAGTTGTGCAATTCATGAAATTATACGATCTTGATCGTGTATTTTGGCTTGTATGGTAGCACTGATCAAACAATAGTAGCAGAAGATGCAGTGGATGCTGAAGAGGCTCTTGTTAACTTAGATGGGAGAAATGCAAAAGAATTGAAGTCAAATGCGTATGTAGAAGGGATCATATGGAAATAATGGAGATCAATGGTAACCAAGAAAAAGCAACAGATCAAATGATTAGTTCAGAAAAGAAAGAGAGGTATAAGAAGATTCAAGATCACATTACCAAGATCCACAATCAAGACTTGTCCAGTGAAGAAACTCAGATTGTTGAAAATTGTTCTTTGTCCCCAAGGTGTACTATCATTCCAGATCATGAACAAAATCAGGCTGCAAGGCCTGTTTGTGTCTCTGATAATGAAAAGGATATCCACATTCCTTTCATTGAAGAACTCCATCTCTTTACTAAGAGCATCGATAAAAAGCTTCGATCTCTGAATACTTCTCCTCCTGATTCTTCTTTGCACCCAGCAAATACAGATGTTGAGATAAAAAAGAGCAGTTCAAGATGAAAGATCCTCTGTTTAGAAGATTCACAAGGTTCTCTACTAAAGGTATCAATCATTCCTTTACCTCTATGTCCAAATGATTAATACAATGGTTTGGAACATTAGAGGGGCAGCTAAGAAATCCTCATCTAGAAGAATTAATGTTTTCTGTAAAATGCATAAAATTCCTCTTATTGCTCTATCAGAACCAAAAGTAGATGCTTCAAAAATTGGTTTTTACCAAAGGAAGTGGGGCATTCAAGGATGTGCAAGTAATATTAGTGGGAAAATATGGATTTTTTGGAGATTTGACATTCAAGTTCAGTGCATTGCTGATAATATTTAGAACTTAACAGTGAAAGTTTCTCATAATGCTTTGAACACAGACATCATTTTAACTTATGTTTATGCTAAATGTACTAGAGAAGAAAGAAGAGAACTGTGGGATCAGATGTGTCGCCTATCTAGTTCATTTCAGAATCTCCCTCATTTGGTCCTTGGGGACTTTAATGTTGTTTCTTCTGAAGCTGAGAAATTGGGTGGCAATGCCATTGATCATCATGATGTGGATGATTTCAACCAAGCCATTGAGGATAGTGGTTTATCTGATCTTGGATATTGTGGTACTAGATATACCTGGTGTAATAACAGAGATGAAGTGGGGTTGATTATTGCAAGGCTAGACAAATGTCTGATGAATCAAAAATATCTTCAAATTTTCCCAAACTCTAAAGTACAGCATTTAAATAGGGCTACTTCAGATCATGATCCCTTACTGCTGCCTATTAATAATTTGAGAGAGACCTCTCCTAGACCCTTCATTTTCCAGAAAATGTGGTGTAAGCACCCATCTTTCCTTGACTTAGTTGAAAAGTCTTGGTCTGAATCTTCAAATTTGAATGGTCTGCTTAAGTTTGCTGAAAAACTTAAGAGACTAAAAGGGGATATCAAGATATGGAATAAGGAGGTTTTTAAAGATGTTTTCTAGAAAGTGAAAGATCTTGAGGATTTAAATCTTCAAATGGAGCTAAATTTTGAGTTGAATCCAACTGATATTAATAGAGCTGAAAACATTAAAGTTGTGGGAATCAGAATGTGCTCTAGGTGTAAGGCCTGTCAAAGCCAAGTAGAAACTATTAATCACTTATTCCTTGGTAAGATTTCTTGGTAAGTGTACCTTTCTAGCCTAATGGGCATGTCTAATTCATATGTATATCCAATACAATTTTAAGAATAACATTATTTTAAATTCATTTTCCTTGTTCATTTCTGGATGCGTCATGTATGAAACCTGTATTATTTCTTAAATATGTACTACCCTGCCGAGGTCTACTAATCAGTAAACCATCATGTTCACAACTTTGTAGTCGTTTGGTACCAGTAACTGTTTATTTCTATCAAAGACAACATCTCTATTAATTATATGACAGGTATGTGAATTACTATTTCATAAGGTTTATTTGATTGTTGTATTAATAGTCTGGGGGACTTGATTGAAAATATTCAAGAATGGTTTTTATGTACCTATAAATTGTCACATATGCATAGAATGCTTCTGTTTTACAATGATTTTTGTATTCAAGTAAAATGGATGGTTTTTGGTTCAAGTTGTGCTATCATCTTTAATTATCAATTCACACGTCTTATTTCAGGTGAAGGAGTAGGTAAGATATAAGTGAAGCTATCATTTAACGACGAGAAAAGGTAAGATGATGGTAATGAAATTCATATATGTTTACCCAACTTTGGGGAAGTTGTTTGTTTGTATCATTCCTATCATATCCACCACCACCCCTTATATAGATTACTTTGTAGTTATTTGTAGATTCAAAGTTTTGAGATTACTATGTAGTTGAACGGTGATGCGTGCGGTTCTTGACGATGATGCGTGCGGTTCTTGACTCAACATCCTATTCAATAGTTGTCAATATTATTGTTAAAGTGATGAAGTGGTTGAAATGAGGTCCAATATGCACCTCGAGTATTGTAGTATTGCTGTTGTTGAGTATTTTTATTTTTTTAAACAGGGTGGATAGTCCTATAAATAAAGGGAACTCTGCCCAAATTTTTTAAAATTAGAACAGAAATATTGTACATTTATTTCACTTTGTTGTCGGGTAACGATTTTTTTTTGCAATTTTCGTCATGCCTTCGGGCACGGGCATACGCTAATATATATATATATATATATATATATATATATATAAGCTATGGTAGTTTCTTTATCACAAAAAATGAATGTGTATATATATATATATATATATATATATATATATATATATATATATATATATATATATATATATATATATATATATATTAACCACATTTTATTATTTGCAGGCATACACATGGCATATCCGGCATACGTAGTTTTCAAACGCCTAAATCCAGGTGTTTACACTCCGTGGCAAGCAACACAAGCACAAGTTAATGGATACCAAGGCGCCGTATTCAAAAAAATTGAGTCCATTGAACTTGCTCAACAAGCATACTCCGAGTACACGAGGGAGGATGTCACCGCATCAATACCCCCCACGGCTGATATATCTAGACTTCACGAATCGTATCCACTGCGTGGTGACTCCTGGTCTAGATTTAGAATGATTTGTTACATGTTCATGGCATTCCATGTCATCGAAGTGTTGTGTCGTTACTTTTTTTAGTTTATTTTTTATTCTATGTTCATTTTGTACTTGGCGCCCACTTAGGGGTTGTTTGATGTTAAATTAAGTTTAACAAGTTTTATGTGTACTGGATATTTGGAATATGAGAAATATAAATGAAATGTTGTCAAAAATTTTAGACTTGTTATCATGATATTTATTTTACTTTCATTATTTCATCATTTTGTGAAAATATAAAGATATTTGTAATAGCTTTTACAACATTTAACAAATTTAATTTTGTAACTCCTAATAGGAGTCACAAATTTGTCACTACTATCAATTTTGTAACAGCTAACAGCAGTTATGAATGTTATATTTGTGAGTGCTGACAGCAGTTACGAATAGCAGTTACAAATTGGGGTCACCAGTCATAACTCCATAGGGGTTATAAAAAATTGTGACTGCTGTTAGGAGTTATAAATTTTCTTTTGTCACCCTCTAAATTATGACGGTAAATAGCAGTTATAAAGGTCATTTGTGAGTGCTAACAGCACTCATAAATCTCCCATTTTGGTGTAGTGGAAAGTCTTGATGTTGCATCACCCGTCTTTAAGAGCTGAGAATATAGATAAATTAATTAGGTTAGTTGTAAAGTTTGAGTGTAATGTAACGTTATATAATGACCATTTTCATTATAATTACCTCTTGTGACAACCTTAACCTAAATTCGTTGTCTGATTGTACCATTGTTTTTCATCTTTTATTATTCTCACATGCTTCATATTTTCTGCATATTACAAAATTAATCATGTATAAAATAATTTAAAATATTCTAAAATAATGTAAAGCTTAAAATAATTTAAACTTACATTTTCCATCTTCAACATCTTCATGTGTGTCAAATAGATAACGAGCTACTTGTTCATGTTGAAAACAATAGAGGAACAGTGCTTAAGCAGTAGAGGAACCAATTGCATGATCACATGCCAATCGTGGGACTTACACTTCTGTAAATCATGAGTAGCATAATTCACAATCCTTTGCAAGTTGGACGAGAATGGACCCTTCAAATTATATATTATGTCTAAAAACACCTTCCTTTCCCCACTCGTCAAAGTAAACGCACCAGGGGGGAATTATTGTCCTTCCCCTACTATCTTCTTTCGACCGTAGTTATGGCTTAAGTTTCAACGATTTAAGGTATTTTCGTGCATTTTCACCATCCTTCGAATGACTCCCCCCAAGATAAGTGCCCATAATATGTTCATCGACGTTCTTCTCTGCATGCATCACATCCAATACATGGCACACAGGGTTATTCTTCTAATAAGGCAAGTCAAATAAAATTAACCTCCTAGACCATGCCTTTCTCGTCTCAGTTTTATTCCCAGTTGGGGTCTTCTTATGCTTGACATTCTTAAATTTGAGATTCTTAGCTGGCATATTAGGGCCACATTCAGAAGATTTACTTTCAATTTCTAAACCTGAAAGTTGTCTTGGCAGTAGCCTATGTTCAACCCCGCACGATAAAAAATTGGAACCCTTCTCAAATCTAAAACTGTGCGCCGAGGTTAAAAACCTCATATGGCAATGGTATACATTTTTTGAGCTAGCGGATAGACGAAAAGATTCAGTCGCCTCTCCACAAATAGGACACCCCAAATAACCATGTACTACACAATTGGATAATGTCCCATAAGCTAGAAAATCATGAATTGCCCACATCAATATAGCCTTGAGCGTAAACTCTTCTTTTCTAAAAGAGTCAAATGATTGCACACCCTCTTCCCACAACTCCTTTCATTATTCTACCAAAGGAGATAGATAGACGTCGATGTCATCACTTGGTGCCTTTGACCCAGGTATCAATAAAGACAGCATCGAAAATTCAGGTATCATACACTGTGAAGGAGGGAGGTTGAGTGGGGCTAGGATCATTATCCATACACTATGATTGGTGCTTAGATTTTCGAATGGATTGAAACCATCTGTTGATATAGACAAATGAATGTTGCACTGTTCTCGAGCAAAATCGGGATACTCATATTTCATCTTCCTCTAAGCCGTAGAATCAATAGGATGACGCGTGAGATTACCCCATACTTCTTCCCTAGCATGCCAAGTCATTGCCTCCGCTATCCATTGTACTGTGAAAAACTACTTTAATCTAAGACCAACGGGGAAATATTTCAACACTTTTTGAGGCACTTTTGAGCTTGTGCATTCCTTTCCAGTAGATTGGACATATCTAGATTCATCGCATACCGGATGACGATACTCCTTTCGGTATAGTATGCAATCATACACACATGCATGAATCAATTTATACTTCATTACCAAACCTTTCAAACTGTTCTTCATAACATGATAGCTATTTGGAAGCGTATTCTCCTTGGGTAGTAAGCCCTTCACCCAATTCAAAATTCCTGTCACGCTATTGCCAGACAAACCGTACTGCGTCTTCAAGCTGTGCAAACCAACCATGGCATGTAAAGTTGTTTGATATTTCTCAGAGCGAGAGTATAACGGTTGGGTCGCCTAAACTTTTAAACTTTGGTAGTCATCGTCAAGGTTTATCGTGATATCTTCACGAGCACCAGAACCTTGTACATCATCAGTAACCTCATTCTCCTCCGCTTCATAAACTCCGTACGCATCATCAACTAAATCCTCTAACATATTATGACCTACGTCGTCCCCTTCTACATCTATCCTACTTGTTGAAGGTTGTTGTGAAGGATGTTGTGAAGGTTGTTCAGGGATAAAAGGAACTTTAAATTCACCGTAAAAACTCCAAAATCGATAAATATCTTTCATACCCCATCTTAACAAATGTAGTTCAACTATTTTCCACTCAAACACCTTACCATTCTTACACCTACCACACAGACACAGAAACTCTTCATCATTATGACATCTCTTTGCGTATTTTAGAAATTTATTAGCACCTCTGCGAAACACATACCCCATTCTATTTGTCTCACTCTTCCACTCTTTGTATTTAGGATATCCCATCACAGCTACTACAACTAATCACCTATTAAAGGTAAGAAGCGTATATTCATGGATTCGTATAAACAAAAAATAGATTTATAGTATGTTTAATTTAATTATGTATTATTTATATTAGATTTTTAAATTTCAAGTTCAAATTCAATTTATAATAGAAATTCCTATTTCCTCCATATCCTCTAAAGGGTGAGTGGTCCTATCCCATTCAAGATCGCATTTTTCTGTAATATACTTAACACCTCATGCACATTGTTACGATTTGAGAAAAATTCGATAACATATCTCTATAGTTCTGCAAGTACACGACGTAGATTGGCAAGTGTGAGTGTTATTTCAATTGATCAATTGAAATAACACTCACACTTGACAATCTAGTATGTACCCAGAGCATTAGTATACGACTGTAGAACTTCCTCCAAAAGTAAAAACTTTGAGCCACTAAGAATATTGTTATACAGGAATTATGCAGTCCCAAACTATCCAAATGGGACAATCCGAGAGATCTCATTACAGGGGTAATGACTCTCAAACGGGTCTAAGGGCTATTGAATGCGTACGCATAAGAACTAGAAGGTTAGTATATATGCGAACTATATGTAATTTCAAGTATGTTTCATTTAATTACCATATTATATATATATTGTTCGTGATACAAAGTAATTTTTAAAAAAATTGAAAAATCCCACCCCCATATGGACAATAATCCAGTGGTCATGCAACTTCTAAAATTAACCAACCGAACATCAATCCACTATAATCCAACCGCAATAGCAACAACCAATGTGTATCATGTACTCCTTCTAATTCATCTACTCAATTAAAGTATACAATTATTAATTTACTAATTTACAATGAGGTGCAGTCCTACTTTCATATGAAAGGGCACTGATTATTAATTTACTAAAAAAATTAACAACCAATCAATATTTAATCAATCAATTCTTTCACAAGCGGAACTACTTGCATATGAGCGGCAATATCTAATAAACCAATAAAAATTTAATTAAAAAAATTAACAATCCCCCCCCCCCCCATTTCCCCCTGCCCCCCCCTTCCCCCCCCCCCCCCCCCCACCACACACACACACAGAGCCCCCACCCCCTGCCCACCACACACACACGTATACACACACACACACAGACAACGCATATATACCGCCCAGCCCTCCCCCTCCCCCCCCCCCCCCACACACACGCATATATACACCACACACACGCGCGCACATTTACACACACATATATACACACATGCACATATACACACACATATATACACACGCACATATAAACAAATGGAAGAGAAATAGAGAGAGAAAATGTACCAAAATCGTAGAGAGAGAGAGAGTGTGCAGTCGCTTAGAGAAAGAGAGAGAGAGAAATAGAGGGAATAGAAATCGATGGGAAAAAAGACGAGGGAAGGGTTTTTTACTGACAGAATTGTCACGATCCATGACCGTGATAAGTTATAAGACTTGTCACGGTCATGGACCGTGACAAGTCCGTGACAACTGTTCTTGTCATGGTCAATGACCGTGACAAGGCTGGCCGGTTAAAGGGTGTCAATTTGACCATTTTGGTGTAGTGTTTGTTCATTATTTTTGGGATGGATGGGAATGATTAAAAGTGCCAAGTAAATATTGATAGGAGCTTCCTTGGGGAGAACAGTCTGCAATAACTAGAAAGAAAAGGCGAAATTAAAATACATAACTCAACAATACAAGGTTCAAGTTTACTCGTTGCTAAACAACAAAACTCACCAAAGGAGTTGGTTGAACAATTATGGGCTATTGCACTTCCTCTTCCATAGCATCCCTCCTAGCCTCACCAAGTGTTGAATGGTTGCACAAGAAAGAAGACTCAGGTGTGTAACCTATACTCATTGACCCACTGAGATAAAACCCACCAACTTACCTAAGTGGGAATCCACCATTACCTTTGGTATTCTCACAAAAGTTATTGGGGCTACAGGGACATCGGGCAATTGAAAAAAAGTTGGGGTTCAAGGGGTTGGACCTACTTCTTATTCTGTCACTTGCTCTCTCTCAGCCATAACAGTGTCAAATAACTCATTAATTTGGATATCAAAAGCAATGTATAAGGAAGAGAATACAAATGCAAATGTTAAAAAAAAGTTCAAGTAATACCTCATGGCCATCAATGTCGTCCAAGATAATATATTCCTGAGGTGAAGAAGTAGGCTTCTCGATTGAGTACATCTTGCGCAACTTGCGCACTCGATGCATCAGAGGAATATCTACAGGGTACTCATCCTTCTCCTCTTATTCTTCTTCCTCTTCTTTTTCTTCTTCCTCATCTTCAAATCTTTAGCTTCTTCAAATTCCTCAGTTTCCTCAGCTTTTTCAACCTCTTTCATGGTAGGACGAGGGACCCTTAAACCTGTTCTTGCTCTCTTTTTGCCCCTAATGTTAGCAGGGGGGTGAAAGAAAACCCCTTAACTTCCATTTTTTGTTCAATAATGCCTCTGAAAGACGATTTACCTCAATCTCACTGACTCATCAAGTCATCGAACAAGTTGAAGCACTTGTCCACTAACTTGGGATCAAAACATGCTCTAAGAACATAAGCCTACAGGGGACCTGTGGCAGTAGTCTTCTTCTTATTTGGATGTTTTTTCATGGCCTTCACAACTACCATAGCTGAAAGGCCAAGAGGTGTCTCCTCTTCAGCACTAGGTTGAGAAGATACAAGGGCATTTTCCCCCTCCTCGGCAATTTGAGAAGTGAAAGCTCATTTCTTTTTCTTCAGAATAACCTCCTCCATTTCTCATCCATAGGGGCCAGAGGAGGAAGCTCGACAGGCTTTGTGTCATTTACTGTAATCAAAGGGAACTAGGATTGACTGCTGTAACAACTCCTTAGTACCAACTCTATTGGGGGTTATCGCTCAATGGATGGATAGGTTGGTTGGCGAAGTATAGTTGTTTACAACCTGGCCAACTAGTTAGGCTAAAAACTAATGAGGTAAGTGGGGGACTTGCTCACTCGAGCTTTTCATAAAGGAATTACTAATTGTCCTTGGTGTTGGGATGACAAGGTTGCAACTATGCTTATGAGGAAATTCCAATATGCCACGAAAAATTGGAAGGCTTCTTGCAAGTGTTGTGGTTAAGAAGGGGCACTCCCTGGTCATAACCAAATTGTATGGCCACTCGATGAGGTGAATATAGAGAGTAGTGGGATGCATACTTAGTATAGGAAGGAATATATGAGGTATTAGGTATAATAAGGATGCTAAAAGAAGGAAAATTATGGGCAAAGGCCTCATCAACCATTTTAACTGATCGGGAGTCATCCTCAAAGAAATGATTGGAGAAGAATTGGATAATACCAACATAAGGACAAAACTTTAAAGACTCAACATTATCAATCAGGTGTGAAAAGTCTTTTTGGATTGTTTGTGACTCCCAAAAATTATGCGAGGAACCTTGATGGCATGGAAAGTGGGGAGTGAAGATCTTGCAACATAGCTTGGAAACCTAGAACATAAGAAAGTTGTGGGAAGGGCATGATTAACATAGTTTCAGACATCAAACCTTCTAAAGAATCTGGGAAAGTTAACTTGAACTCGATCAAGAAAAGTGTAAAGAGAGCCAAGGGTGATGGAAGCTAGAGGGATCTTAACACAAAATGACATGAGAATGGTCATGTTCATAAGATCCTTCCTTAGGTAGTCATGAGGTTTCTATAGAAGTAAGATCCTTGATAAGATAACCTAAATGTAGCCATCCAATCAATGTCACTCTCATAACCTTTCCCGTTGGGAGGCATCTCAGCCACTTGTTTTCCTTTAGGATCTTTTTTGGTTTCCTCGCTGGACATGGTAGCAACCTTTTCCTCTATAAAGTACAAGTGATGATCTCTAAAATATTGGATTTAGTATAACTTACCATTCACTTCCTTACAACTCCCTTTAATTTCTTGTGGGAAGCTGCCTCTTCTCCAGAAATGGGGAACTCGGTGAAGGTCTCGGTTCCAGCTGCCTCAACTCCCAACAACTCACAAACATCCTCTAAAGTGATGGTGAATTCACCCCATCCAGTCATAAAAGTGTGAGTTTTGATGCCTCCAGGTGAAACCAGCACCTCAATTGTCACACCTCGCGTAAGTCTGGCATCGGCCGCCACCAAAATTATGACGGGCGTGAACTAAATAAAATATCATTCTTAGCATGAGACAGTTATAAGGCATAAATAAATCAATCCTCAAGATAATTAGTTGAATCAAACTCAATTGATAACAACGACTGAACGATAAAAGATCCATCATACGCTAAACTCCAAATAATAATGTAATCTCCAATAATATAAAACTGAATAAAATCCATACAACTTTGGAACCGAATGGCCCAATCAAAACCTTAAACTGTGGCTCAAGGTACATATGAAGGAATGGAAAACTAAACTAAATCAACACGCATAAGGTAGAGCAACTCCAACTTCACGTCCAAGAAAATCCTCAAATAACTCTATGCAGATTCTCCAATTACTAATTCTTGAAAAGTTAGTCAACGCAGGAGGTCAGAGCCCCGAGCATGAATATACACTACTCCCCTCAATTAGGATCCTTGAATCTAGACAGTAGCATTATACGCAATAAATATCACAATATAATGTTTTAGATTAAACGAGAAATTAATAGCGATAAATATAAATCACTAACTACCCGCAGAGATCCCTATTTAAAAAGGCACACCAATATGATTTTAAATTCCCAAGTCCCACGATGTTAATTTACTATTAATTAACCCAAATTACCAACTTTGTCAATTATTTATGTTCTGACTTCAATAATTATTAGGTAGGGCGGTCCTCCCGCCGCGGCTGATAATTCATCAAAATTCATTATAGCGGTCCTCCCGCCACGTGTGATAATTAACGAAAATGTTACACTTTTCCTTGTCAATATCTAACCGAATCCGTTTAAACTGTCGATCCCCCATAATATGATAAGGTCCCAACTCACGACACGACAGAAATCGCCCAAGCTGACCCGATTAAACTATCGGTCACTGATACATTATTTCGCCATCAATTTTAATATCCGTTTTTATCTTAGGCATTAATTCTCAATTTCACAATATATAAATTTACCCCACCCTTATAATAGATGTGAGATCCTCAAAATATCCCTTAGTCCCATACCTAAGGGTCCCCAAGTTATTAATACGTCCTACCCTATGTTTAGGATGGATTTCTAACATAAACCTCTACCTAGTCTCATGCCTAGGTTAGCGTAACGACGATAAAGCATTAAAAATCAGCCCACCCCCGACATAATAAAGTCGTAATAATCTACCATCACTAGTCCCATACCTAGAAGGCGTAAATCATCAAAAGGCCTACCCACTAGTCACATACTTAGAAGGCCTCCTAAAATTAGAGGGAGAGCAAAATACCCAACAACCCATCGTCACAAATGGCAATTTAATAATACCAACAAGTCACACAAATGATCATAATTAATATAAGTACAAAACTACGCATAATAGTCCAATTCAATTAAATCTTAACTTCACCAAATTTGATCCCAATTAATTATTTTTAGAATAAACGTTGAAATTCCTTATTAAATCATCATATCACAAATTTCGTTATCTCAACAAAATTAATGTGAGTTAAACGCCCCCAAATCCATTGATTCCAAAACTAGGGTTCTTTCTATATGCAACCTACACCAACAAAACCCAAAATCCACTCATGAATATTAATCATATTAAAGGATTTCATAAAAGTAGCCCAAAGTTTTATGTGTCCACTTTCTCTAATTAAATTGCTAATTGATTTTAAGAAAAGCATGATTATTAGGTTTAGGCAACACTTAAAACGCATAATACTAAAGGAAAAGAATAGAGTATTCATGCCTGAAATTAGTTGGACAAAAAACTGAATAGAAGGTTGAACTCCTCTTGAGAAAACATCAATTGAATCTTTAAAACTTTATGAAAAGTAGGGGCTAGGGGTTGAAGATGAGAGAAACATGTTTTGAAAAATCTTTCTGGAGAAAGTTTAAGAGAAAAATGATTTTCGAAGTCCCAGCCTCGTTTATGTTTAGTATATAATGGGTTTAAGAGTTAAAACAAAATTAGGAAACTCTCATCCAATCACCGCCTATGTCGTTCGAACGACGTGCAGTGTCGTTCGAACCAGAAGCTTGTGTCGTTCGAACGACATACGATGTCGTTTGAACGACCCCTGTATAAAATCCAAATCTTTTAAAATCCGACTTAGTTATTTGAAAAATATTTTAGCTGAACAAATACGCACCTGTCAGTTAAATATTTATATAAAAACTTTATAACTTTATATAAAAGACCCGAATTAATTTTCGATTGAAAAATTTACTAAAAACCCAATTAACTTCTTAAAGGCCATGAACTCCAAGATTATATTTTACTCCAAATTAATTAAAGTCAATTAATTAAAACATTGGGTGTTAACATCAATGTATTGTTATTTTTGGCTAAGGTGAGATAGCCAAACCAAATAGTGGAGGAGAAACCCATCAAAGATACCTAAGCGGCATATTTATTATGAATATATTTTATCCATGCTCACAAACCCTCATATTACCCCCCGTCCCCCCCAGTAGACTCAAAATCTACATTGGAATAAGGGAAATCTTTGCACACAATTTTAAACCTAATGATACTCACACCCAAAACATATGCCCAGTTCTCAACTGCGTCATCTTCGTCCACTAGTAGATTGGGATCATCTTTGGAGGTAAGAGGACCTGGAAAATTATCCACTACACCAAAAATGGTCAGATTCTCCAAATAGGGAGCATGATGACTTCTTGCCCATTGTTGCCTACATGCTTAGGTTGTGGGTAAAACGCTCCTGGAACTGGGAGTCTATTTCACTACATCAGACATTTATGGTGATAGAGTTAGACGATTTTGGGAAGAAGAAGTTTTGGGGGGAAATAAATAAGTGAGTTTATATCTTGAACCACCAACCCATTTACCGTAATGTCCCATCAACCATCACAAATTATACCTTTGTGTCAACCTACCACATCCCAATCGATGAAAAGGAACTCTTGATAGTGCAAATAGTGTTCCCTCCCAAATATCATATCTCATGCATTTAATGCATTATCTTTGTCATTTAGTGCACAATATTATTAACATTAAATGCAGTCCGCAGCATTTAATGCGAGCAAGGCACTCGAGCAAGCTTGCGCCCATATAAATACTTCCAATTATGTCTTTCTAAAGGATTGAAATTTCGACTACGCAGAATTGTTGTCGAGTTTTCTCTAGACAAGGGAGTTTGATGTGAGTTCATCATTGACTCATTATCCCTTTGACCCAATTTATTCACCAACATTATCATTTATTGTGCATCTGGATACTGCCTTGCCTTTATTGTGGTAGAGTGCTTGTTTTTTCTCTCTCTAATAAAGTTGAATGTGGGTTCCCTTCTATTTATTATATTCCAAGAGCATTTATGTTATAGACTTTTGATATTAAAGGCTATTTATGACTGATTTATAATTATAATTTATTATGTTGTTCTTGCTACTTTAATCATCATCTGGATAAGGTGTTACACCTCGTGAAATACTAATTGTATTTCAAGAACACACCTTTTATAGACCTAACATTATAAGAACGAGAATAACTAAAACAAAGCACGACCACTTGAAGTTGTTATACATCTTAAACCGCAATGCATAATTATGCGTGTAGTGGATTCAAAATATTTTAAATTATTTATTCCTTATTTTCCTTAAAATATCAAAAATAGACATTATAGTGCTGAACTATTAAGATGTAATAGATTCCCCAAAGGTTCATATTTTTTATGATTATTTCCATCCGCAATTAGATGTTTTGATTTGTTAAAAAAATATCAAAGGTGTGAGCAAAGCTGATGGAATGAACCAAAAAGTCAAAACACTAAATTTAAATCTAGTTTATCACTTACTAGGAGAATAATGATTCAGGTCCATAAACATGTAAGGTTAGGAAATTAGGTCTTACATATATAATCTGCTGTTTGATAGAACTGTAGCAGTGGTGAGTAGGAGACGAAAGCAACAACCCTAATAGCAACGGGCGATGACACACTCTAGGGACTGCGATAAACATATATAATACAACTTTACATGTTTGAGAGACCCAAATAAAGAGTTAAGGAATTAAAAACAAAGAGGGAATAGAAAGGGACGAAGGAACGGATGTGATAGAGACTATGAGATAAGAGAGTAAATAAACATTGAAGGCGAGGAGGATACAATCTACTATGAGATGGAAGGGAGGGAGGATATGGGTTTGAGCGGGTTGAAGTGGGTTTATGGAGAGAATAGAGTTGGAGATGTTGGAGGTTATAAGTGCGTAGGAGTCTGAACCTTTAACACAGATACAAATTGCAGACGCGTGGAAAATTAAATATTAGGACAACATTTTTAAATATACTAGCAAGTGCACATGTACTTTTCGTGTGTCACTCAATATTGGATAATGTTCGTGTTAATTGGGACTCTTAGATGTATTATTGAATTTTCAGTACAGAAAATCTATGGAAATATGTTTTTTTGTGAAAAAAGTTACAGTTATCATGAGTCATTATTTTTTAAAGATAATTTATGTACCTATTTAATAAATGTGTTTGTAGTTTTTTTGTTGCCACAATGGTAAAAACATGATAAATAGTCCTCATGTTGACGATACAGTTATTTTGATTGTAGTGTAAATGAACAATAATGATTAATATGAGTAACTCGCATTAAAAAAGTGCCAACTAATCAACGTTATGGTTTATGGTTAAGTTTCTACAACAAATAACAAAAATTTGAAATCGTTGGGATAGTGTTTGACAAAATTATTAAATAGAAAGCAAATATTGTATATTAAGGTAATACTTTTATCCATTACTTAAATCTTCTGTTCATATTCACATTGTACCGAGTTTCTTTAACTTGATGCGCACTAAAACGCTCTGCAGCTCGATCGATGGCACTCAATTTATTGACTTTGATGTAAATTGTGAAATCATTATTGTTACACAAAAATAATTGTCGATTGTTCTTGGATCAAAGATTTTCCTGTGAAAAAAGATTGAATGTAATTATTTTACATATATGTTGTAGTTAAATTTATGTCTTACCCCCTCCATTCCTTGATTGAGGGGAACTGGACGTGAATAACTCAAGTCACGGGGAAGGGAAGTTTCGGCTAGATTGCTTTAACCTTTTGACAACAAAAGGTGGAGGACATATTGGAATCTCTTCATACTAAATTACGTATCTGGAATTATTTTGTAATTGAAGCAATGCATGTCATGATGCTAGGTTATTTGCATTTTTTATTTTGAAAAAGGGTTATTTTCACTTTATCACCTTAAACTTTAGTCGCTTTTGCACCTCAAACTCCAATGTATCAAAAATAAAACATAAAACCCCAATTTTTTACATTGCTTCAATCTGAACCCTGTCAATAAATTTACCAACGATTTTTTTTTTTAAACTTATGATAAATGAGTTGAAACGCTATTTCCCGCAAAAAATTTCGATTTTATGTGCTATTCTTGATACATTGGGGTTTGAAGTGCAAAAGTGACATAGTTTCAGGGTAGTAAATTGCAAATGGCACATTTCATCAACTATATTAATTATTTAAATTTATTACAAATAATTATAATTTTTAACATTTATTATAAAAAATATTTAAAATATCAACTATATTAATTATTTAAATTTGTTTTTTGTATATTATTAACAATTAATATTGATTCCATATGAAATTAACAAATAAAGAACTGATTATAAGCTTTCCAAACTGTTATATTTTTACCCTAAATATATCTTCGTAATTACTTATTGTCAAGCATGACCTTTATGTGTAATCATTGAATTTGTATGTCACTGCAATCAAGTAATATTCTCATCAACTCTTTCCCATTTTTTAAATGATATTTTTTCATTTTTTCAAATTGTAGTCGAAAGTGTCATCTCACCAAACTCCAATATAACATATCCCTCCATTTATCTCTTTTTATTTATTTAGCATTGATCTCATATATATATATACAGTACTAATCTTGTGCATAACAGTTCTAATTTTAAGAGTGCGGACCGGATATGTGTCACCTAGCGGTGAGCCTTGAAATTATATGTTAAATTATAGGCACTCTCTCTTTCTTTTCTGAGCTCACCGACAGGTGACACATGTCCGGTCCGCACTCTTAAAATGCGGACTAGTATGCACAAGAGCAGTATTGTATATATATTTACATGAAGGGTTTTTTGAGAACGAGCCATTATTATTGTAACGAAAAAACAAAAACATTTTTTTAAAATAGTAAAAATCTTAATTTTATAACAAAACTATATGGAGATGGTCTCCCACTTCCACCAACTTTGTACTTCACCAACTATCCATTTTATTTTCTCTACTTTATATATGATGATAAATTGCAATGGATTTTATGATATGATACCGAGATTGGTTTAAGTCTAATTCACGGCCTTTTGGATTTGATTTAATTATATTAGTTGACACACATTAGCTGTAATTTTTTCGGAATTAAAAATGAATCATGGCTTTAATTTACAAGTGTATGCCTTGACCTAAAAATAAACAATTGAGCATATATTCCATATATTACAAATATCTAGTAACTAACAGTATAGAAATTAAGACTGAAAAATGTGTTTTTTTACAATAAATTTAAATAATTGATATAATTGATGAAAACGACTATCACATAAAACCTCCCGCTTTTCTGTGAAGCCTCATGTCAACGTGTAGTAATGCAGATACCTCTTCCTTTAGAAGATTTACAACTCTACTACAACCTCTAACCCTAGCACAAAAATTAAAAAGTAGCTTATGTTTATCCACACCATGATAATCCCAAAGTGAACCATTCAGCATGGAAATTAACCTTAATATTTTCTCCTGCTATATTTTGATGACTTTGTCATCCATATTATTCAAAATTCTAGACTTACAATAGTGTTGCCTGCCATGCGCACGGGTCAGTCATCTCATTTTGAGAGTGAAAGAGTTCTCCACAGTTTGTAAGTCGATCTTCTCTTTTGATAGGTCAGTTTCCTATATCTGATTTAAGTAATTGATATAATTGATAGAAATTAGTAACTTTTGCACTTCAAATATCGGTGTATCAAGACTAAAAACTAAAACTTTGGCGGGAAACATCATTTTGTTGCATTTACCCTCATTTTTTACACATTCCATTAGTCATTTTAACGACATGAGTTTGATTGCAATAATTTGAAAATTTGGGGATTTAATATGTCAATTTTGATAGATTGGGATTTAAGGTGCTAAAGCGACGAACTTCAAGGTAAAAAAACATCAATAACCCCAGAAAAAATGAAAATATCATATTTGTGACATATTTCTAATGAATACGGGGATTTAGTTGGGGAGGAGAAAAAGTAAAAAAATTATCGTGCCCTAAAAGTTAATAGTAAATCTAACTTATACAGTTACTTGTGTTATATTATTTACATAAAATGTAGAAATCATATTTGTGATATATTTTTAAAGATGACACTAACGGATTTATGGGGAATAGGCTGAGATATATTATTTTTTTATAATGTATCCATTGTAATGCGGTGAAATTATATTTAACTAGCAAAATTATTAATATAAATGAATTGTTCTGTTAGAAAATTCGAAATTAAATATTCCTACCATATTCTAATGGATGGATTCAGTTTTCTTGAAATAAAATTTGGGTTTGGAACAGAAGAAGTTAGTTGAATTGTAATATTAATAGTGTGGGAAAGAACTTTTAGTTTCCGTTCAAATAGAACTACTTCTAATGAAGAAACTCATATTTGGAAAAGAAAAGACAATCATTGTTTCCTTAACATTAGGAACAAATCTATCTTACACAATTTGGGTTTGGTACTAAAAGATTATGGGGCCGACATTTTATTTCACCTATTATTAATTCATAGGGTCAATAGTTTGTATAAATAATAACTTTGCATTCAGTACATAAACATTAGTTACTAATGACAAAATGTTGGAGCGCAGTATATATGCAAAATCTTTCTAAAAATCACAAGCATATGCAGAAACCAAATTTTAGTGCATAAGATTTTTCCTCCCAAAATTACAAGATATTTGGTTTTACGTTAGAACCAAACATTGATAATTGGATGGGGGCCACTGCACAAATAGGAAAATTTATTTTTATCACCAAAATCGTATAACACATAATTATAAATAATTTCAGTCCACATGAAATATAAAATAAAAATAAACAATAATTTATAATAATGAAAATAAGGGAAAGAACTGGCCCGGAAAATGGGAGGCACAAAATTGCAATCCTAACTGAACAAAAATATACAAATTTAGGATGCTAATAAGAACCTTATGAAATAATTAGTTTAAAAGTGAAAGAAAAGTTATACTATCGGGAGGGTGGTTATGTAATATGTGGGGTTATTTATATAAAAGAACCATTATTCAATAGATATTCCAAATGAAAATATAATAACATAATCTTTTGGTCTACTAAAATCTCGCAAGAAATTAAAGTTCTTAACAGGAGATCTCCTTAAATAATAAATAAATAAATATACTTTTCATCAAAGTTTTTCTAGTGTACAACATTCATAGTAAAGTTATTAACAGGAGATCTCCTTAAATAATATTAACAGTAATATCCTATTATATCACAACCTCTTGTAAGACCTTGACCCCCGTATGTTATGAACAGTGAAGTAAGACGGACCTCCCAGACAATCTAAAAATATTGTGTGATCCCAAAATATTGTGTGAGTGAACTATCACATTGTGATAGATTAAAATATTTTGAATTTCTACATTTGTTAAATAAATATATTTATATCCCATGAAATTTAAGATGTAAGATAAATAAATTAGAATAACGATGGGTTAGTGCATTCAATTTTTTTAAATAAGCATACTTACCTCGTAGGAAACACAATGCTTTATTTAAAATGCTAGAAGTTTCCAACATCTATAATTCATTTGAATATTCTATATAAAAAATAATTAAATAAACTAATTGTCAAAATAATATTATTCTAAATTTGATTGGTTAAAATAACATTTTTCCATATTCACCCTATTATGCATCAACTTCACCTAATTTCCTAATGCTCCTCATAACAGACCACTTCCTTTATACAACTTTTCAAAGAGCTATACACACTTCCACAAACTGTTTTTAACAGGAAGGGATGATCACCCAACTCACACACGCGCCGCGCACACACTTCCATTAAGGTTAAAAAGAAGTATAACAAATTAAAAAAAATGGAAAATGAATACAAATATCAATATTGCTTAATTAGTGATGATCTGCCAAAACCTAAATAGAAAAAAGGTAAACAACAAAATAAAATAAAAATATAAAAAATACTAAACCCAGGAACAACCTAAACAAACCTAAGAAAGGAAAATCATATATCTCAACTAAAACAGAAAAATAGCTTCTCCCGCAAATGAGGACTCTCGCAAAGAATACAATTAATTGAGTTTGGGAAATACTAGTAACCATGGAGGCTTTTAAGTGTGAGAACCTCATATGTGTTGGAAATTATGAATGCAAATACAGAAATGGAACTCTTTATATATCTCAAAAATGTCAACTTCAATACAACAATGTAATTTCTGAATAGTCACTATAAAACTTCAAGGCGTGATGTCACTTTCCTAAATACAGTATTTGCCCCACACGAAGAATTTCGGTATACAAACGGGAATCAGCAAATCCGTACTCAAGATACAATGAAGCAATTGCACTGTCTGCAACTTGTATATATGAAGACAGCCCTTGGATGTAGCAGCGAAGAACAGTCAATCAAGTTCTTATTCTGTTTATGTGCACAAAACAGAATAAGAGAATTTGTATCTCCTGAAAATTGTAAGAGAGTAATAGCAGGGTCTGGAAATCTGAAACTGGTTTTTGTTATCAATGTAATTCCGTTTTTAGGCAACCTTTATTTATAGAAAATGAAAGGCTTTGTCTTCAAGAGTCATGACTGTTGAATTAAGTCATTTCCGAACAGGTATGACTGTTAATTACCAACAGTCTTAAGTCCTTTCCGAACAGGTATAATAATACCGAATCGGTTTTGCACGGGTCAACCAAAAAGTGACCGCGCCCGAGCCGGACGAATCCCGGCAATCCGCTACCACTGCGGACACGCGGCGTGCGAAGTGCAAAGTGCGCCACTAGCGCCTCTACAGCCCACTGCCCCGCACCCGCACGCGTGCGCGCGCGCGCGTGTGCGTGTGCGTACGGTGCTTCGCACCGTATTGAGGTCTCTTGAATAGCCTCTTAAATTCTAGATGAATTAACTCTTCATCTTCCATTTGTACTTATTAAGTGTACAAATTCTTAACATTTTTCCAATGTGGGACTCAAAGGTTGCCCACCCCTTTTATAGCTTAGTGGTGACACTTAGCTTTGTACATTTTCCAATGTGGGACACTATCCCCTTTTATATTTGGGTTAGCTTCCCACTTCTTCCACACACTTCCAATGTGGGACAAGCTTTTAAGGCTTTTACACTCAAAAAACTCTTACTCTCTTATTTTAAAAATCTCCAACATTCCTCCACCATTTTCAAAATAAGTTTTGTAAATCTTTGATTGTCTGTAAGACTGTGTATAAGCATTGGTGTCTCACGACTTGAACCAATACCCTGTGAAGGTTCGTCAAGGTTAACCATGAAAGTATAGTAGACTTGTCGTTGAACTATCAATCTATATTGATTATCCGGATTTGTCTTCACACACAAATCTTTTAGTCACTGATTATCCACATAAGCCGACACATGAATTAGGCCTTGTGTCTGTACCTTGATTTCATGAGTGCTTTAGAGTCAAGCCCAATACTCATAGAAAGCGGCACCACTTCCACACTCATATAGGTAGATTATCATAGGTGTCCATGTAACAAACACCATAAATCTATTAAGGTTAAACCCATCCTCTTTCATTATTCATTACATGTTCTAAGCACTTATCCTTGGGATGTTAAATTTCATAGTGCTTACAATCACGTCGTATGATGTACTTTAATCATTGAACTTGAGACTTGAATATATCAAGTTTCAAGTTGAGTTTCCATCAAGAGTGATTATTATTAATGGGCTTTAGTCCCATCCCTATTGATGTCTTAGACACCAGTCCTCTTGCAAGACCTTTTGTAAAAGGATCAGCTAAATTTTGACTTGATTTTACATAATCCACTGTGATTACACTATCTGTAATCATTTGTCTGACATAACTATGTCTCAGGCCAATATGTCTAGACTTTCCATTATACACTTTACTATAAGCTCTGGAAAGTGTAGACTCACTATCACAATGTATAGATATTGGAGGCATTGGTTTTGGCCAAACTGGAATTTCAATTAATGAATTCCTTAACCATTCTGCCTCTTTACTAGTTGCAGCTAATGCTACAAACTCAGCTGCCATAGTAGAGTCAGCTATACAAGTTTGTTTCTTTGATCCCCAAGAAACAGCTCCTCCACCAAGAGTGAAAATCCATCCACTTGTTGAGGAATGATCCTCCCGCTCAGTTATTCAACTGGCATCAGAAAACCCTTCTAATACTGAAGGATATCCACTATAGTATATACCATAGTCCATAGTTCCTTTCAAATATTTTAATATTCTATTGACAGCATGCCAATGCAATAAACTTGGATTACTAGTATATCTACTTAATTTACCAACAGCATAAGCAATATCAGGTCGAGTACATGTCATGGCATACATTAAACTACCAATTACTCGTGCATATTCCAATTGTGAAATAGCTCTACCATTATTAGGTATCATCTTTAGCTGTGGTTCAAAAGGTGTACTAACAGGTGTGCAATCAAACTGATTAAATTTCTTTAAAATTTTCTCAACATAATGAGATTGAGTGAGAATTATATTTTTATCTTTCCTTATTATTCTCATTCCTAATATGACATCAACTACACCCATATCTTTCATATCAAATTTAGAAGACAAAAAATTCTTAGTATTATTAATGCTTTCTAAATCAGTACCAAGAATTAACATGTCATCTACATATAAACAAATGATCACACCTTTACCATTAGAAAATTTACTATAAACACACTTATCAGATTCATGAATTTTAAAACCATAAGAAATAATGACTTTATCAAATTTTTCATGCCATTGTTTAGGTGCTTGTTTTAGGCCATATAAGGACTTAATAAGTTTACATACTTTATTTTCTTGTCCAGGCATAACAAACCCTTCAGGTTGTTCCATGTAAATTTCTTCTTCTAAGTCACCATTTAAAAAGGCAGTTTTCACATCCATTTGATGAATCTCAAAATTATATATAGATGCTAATGCAATTAAAATTCTAATAGTGGCGGTTCTAGCAACAGGTGCATAGGTATCAAAATAATCAATTCCTTCTTTTTGTGTAAAACCTTTAGCAACCAATCTAGCCTTGAATTTATCAATTGTTCCATCTATTTTCATTTTCTTTTTAAAAATCCATCTACACTTAATGGTTTTAGATCCTGGAGGTAAGTCTACTAATTTCCAAGTTTTATTTCCCAAAATTGAATCCATTTCATCATTTATAGCTTCTTTCCAAAATGCTGAATCTACAGACTTAATTGCCTCATTATAAGTTTGTGGGTCTGTTTCAACGCTAAGAGTCAAAGCATATTGATTACAAGATGTATCTCTAGTTCCTTCAACAAGATAGACTACAAAGTCGGGACCAAAGCTTTTTTCTTTCCTAGGTCTTTTACTTTTTCTAATATCTTCTTGTTCTACTGGTGGAGATACAGGTAACTGTGAAGGAGTGCTTACTTCTTTTTCATTATTAATTCTAGGAATAGAAGAAAACCTTTGTTCATAAAAAATTGCATCTCTCGATTCAATTATAGTATTTACCTCAACAGAATCATTAGGTTCACTAACCAAAAATCTATAGGCTTGTGCATAACCTATGAAAATACATTCAACACCTTTGCTTCCTAATTTCTTTCTCTTAGTTTCAGGTAGTCTTACAATAGCTCTACAACCCCAAATTTTAAGATAAGCTAAATTAGGTTTTTTATTCTTCCATAATTCGTAAGGAGTTTTCTTATTATCTTTAACAGGTATTCTATTCAGAATATGACATGCAGTTAAAAGTGCTTCTCCCCAAAAACCTTTACTTAAACCAGAATAAGAAAGCATAGCATTAACCATTTCAGTTAGTGTCCTATTTTTTCTTTCTGCTACTCCATTTTGTTGTGGTGTATAAGGTGCAGTAACTTCATGTATAATTCCCATATCTTCACAAAATTGAGGAAAGTGATATTCACCACCTCTATCAGATCTAAGACATTTTATTTTAGAATCACATTGATTTTCAACTTCATTTTTATATGTCTTAAATCTATTAAGCACATCATCCTTAGAGTTTAAAAGATATACGTAACAATATTTTGAAAAGTCATCAATAAATGTAGCAAAATATTTACTACCACCTCTAGTAGGTGTTCCATGCAAATCACAAACATCACTATGTACTAATTGCAACAAAGATGTAGTTTTTTCTATTTTAGGAAAAGGCAATCTTGTAATTTTAGTTTGCATGCATATTTTACACTTTTCATTCATATCATTCTCATATTTAGGAATTAAATTTAAATTAACCATGAAATGCATTTTCTTTGTATTAACATGTCCTAAACGACTATGCCATAATGAAAGACAATCAACGATATAAGCAGAAGAATCCTTTTCATTGATATTGAGCTTAAACATGCCCTCATACAAATATCCTTTGCCTACAAAGGTACCATTCTTAGTCAGAATAAATTTGTCTAACTCAAATACAAGCTTAAAGCCAAATTTTTTAAGAAGACTTCCAGAAACTAAATTTTTCCTAACATCAGGAACATGAAAAACATTGGTGAGGCTAAGGATTTTCCCGGAAGTGAATTCGAGATCCACTGTCCCTTTGCCTTTAACCGCAGCTGTAGATGAATTTCCCATATAGAGAACATCTCCTTCCACTGTTTCATAGGCAGAGAACAAGTTCTTGTCCTTACAAACATGCCTTGTGGCACCAGATCAACCCACCAAGAGTTGTCTTCTCCAAGCATATTAGCCTCGGATATCATAGCAGCAAATTTTTGCTTTGTGTCTGATGTCCCTCCTTTTTCCTTTACTTTCTTGAACTCACGACAATCCTTCTTGAAGTGACCTGGTTTGTTGCAATGAAAACAATTTCCTTTCTTCTTTTTGTTTGCTTTAGAATTATTTGAAAAATTCTTTCGCTTGTTATTTTTTCCATGATTGCCATATTTTTGCTCCTTTCCTTCCTCCACCACATGGACCTTAGAAACAGAATTTTCTTGTTCCTCTTTACCATCTAGAATTCGAGACTCTTGTTCAATTCTTAAATGAGTCTCTAATTCTTCAAGTGAAAGATCCTCCTTTTTGTGTTTGAGTTCTTTCTTATAGTCTTTCCAAGAAGGAGGAAGTTTTTTAATTATGGCAGCAACAATTACATTATCATCCATATTTAATTTTTTCAGTTTGCAATGATTTATGATGCGTTGGATGTCATGAAATTGTTCTAGCACAGGCCTATTATCATGCATTTTAAAGCTTAGAAACTGACCGATAAGGAACTTCTTACTTGTAGCGTCTTCCGTTAGATATTTGGTCTCCAATGTTTCCCACAAAGTTTTTGCAGTCCCAACATTTTGGTACAAGTCGAACAAATTATCAGCAAGTGCATTGAGAATGTGACCACGACACAAATAATCATCGGTCTCCCATTTTGTGCGTTGCCTAGTCTGTTCCACGGTTTCATCTTCATCTTCATTTGGTTTCGGTTGTGACAAGACATATACAATCTTCAATGTTGTTAGAAGAAAGTGAACCTTTTTCTGCCAACGCAGAAAATTACCACCATCAAAACGGTCCAACTTGACAAAGCTTTCTGTTATTTGTCGAAGTGATTTGGAAGAGTCGGCCATTTCCAAAATACTGTATTTAGATTGTTGGAAATTATGAATGCAAATACAGAAATGGAACTCTTTATATATCTCAAAAATGTCAACTTCAATACAACAATGTAATTTCTGAATAGTCACTATAAAACTTCAAGGCGTGATGTCACTTTCCTAAATACAGTATTTGCCCCACACGAAGAATTTCGGTATACAAACGGGAATCAGCAAATCCGTACTCAAGATACAATGAAGCAATTGCACTGTCTGCAACTTGTATATATGAAGACAGCCCTTGGATGTAGCAGCGAAGAACAGTCAATCAAGTTCTTATTCTGTTTATGTGCACAAAACAGAATAAGAGAATTTGTATCTCCTGAAAATTGTAAGAGAGTAATAGCAGGGTCTGGAAATCTGAAACTGGTTTTTGTTATCAATGTAATTCCGTTTTTAGGCAGCCTTTATTTATAGAAAATGAAAGGCTTTGTCTTCAAGAGTCATGACTGTTGAATTAAGTCATTTCCGAACAGGTATGACTGTTAATTACCAACAGTCTTAAGTCCTTTCCGAACAGGTATAATAATACCGAATCGGTTTTGCACGGGTCAACCAAAAAGTGACCGCGCCCGAGCCGGACGAATCCCGGCAACCCGCTACCACTACGGACACGCGGCGTGCGAAGTGCAAAGTGCACCACTAGCGCCTCTACAGCCCACTGCCCCGCACCCGCACGCGCGCGCGCCCGCGCGCGCGTGTGCGTGTGCGTACGGTGCTTCGCACCGTATTGAGGTCTCTTGAATAGCCTCTTAAATGCTAGATGAATTAACTCTTCATCTTCCATTTGTACTTATTAAGTGTACAAATTCTTAACATTTTTCCAATGTGGGACTCAAAGGTTGCCCACCCCTTTTATAGCTTAGTGGTGACACTTAGCTTTGTACATTTTCCAATGTGGGACACTATCCCCTTTTATATTTGGGTTAGCTTCCCACCTCTTCCACACACTTCCAATGTGGGACAAGCTTTTAAGGCTTTTACACTCAAAAAACTCTTACTCTCTTATTTTAAAAATCTCCAACAATATGTGGTTGCCTTAAATTGTTCCTCAATTTACATCTTCAATAACGAAGACATCAATAACTCATTTGGATTCCTGGTGAAGTGATCGACAGAAACAATGCTTTTTCAACACAATCTGGCCATTAACAATAATTCTGAAGCGTTATGAACACTAAATCTAAATTTTGTATTTACTGGCATGTGGAGAGTCGTTCAGATGATTGAAAGGGAGATATAGCAAGTGAATTTTCTATAAAGGTATTTATAAAAAGTAAATTATGCTTCTCGTATTCCCCACTCGAAGAGAGAGAGAGAGAGAGAGAGAGAAAGAGAGGGAGAGACACACACACACAGAGTGAGAGAGAGAGAGAGAGAGAGAGAGAGAGAGAGAGAGAGAGAGAGAGAGAGAGAAGGGAGATGAAGGGAGGTCTTTTAATAATTAACAAAGAAGATACGAAGGTATCTTGGTAGTCTATTATCTATATTTATTATATACCTCTAATACGATATAGTATTAGAGGTATTAATAATAATTAATACAAAAAATTAATATTAAACTGTTCTAAAAGATTGTTTATTTTCCCCGTTTATCATCTCACCCTTTCAGTCTTCAATCTTTTTTTTTTCTTCCAATCCACCCATTGCACTTCTTTGTCTCTCTCTTCATTTAATTAATTCCAACTGATGGTTGCTTTTTTCCCCTTACAGTCTCTCTTCCAATCCACCCATAATTTCTTTAATGTGTGTTTTATCTTCCTCTCCCATACTGCTTTTTCCCCTTTATAATGGAGGGGCGTCTTTTATTGCTGTGTATAAATTGGTTTAGCCATTTTTGTCTTCCCAAAACTTCATACCAATGCACAACTAAAGAATTGGGTCACCGGGTGTAACACAACTACACATGTTTTGATCGTCTCCCTTTATTTGATATTAATGATTATGGGAATCTATAATTTCATGACGAGATCGAGCCTTACTGCTACACATCCATTGAAAGCCTGAGTCTGCATAACTCAGTTGGTCTCTCAAATCCTTTCGTTTGGGCCTATACCCGAAGCTTCTTTATCTTGAGATCAGTGGTTATACCGATTTTGTAACCTTTTCAATTCCCAAAAGACTTAAGAATCAATTGCGGATTCAATATTTGGGAATCAGATATTGCCCTAATGTGTTCTCTTTTCCGGCTGGAGGATTTCCTGGCCCCGGGCTGCGGAGATTTGTTGTCCATGATTGTGAGAATATAAAGTTGCTTCCTCCTTCCTTTCAATCTCTTCAGTCCATGCGTTGAGGATCCTTAGTTGGTACATTTCCAAAAAACGGGCCGACCAATTCAGGTGTGGTCGATAATCTTGGTTGGTTATTCTGTTAGGCCGAAGACTGGTGGTATTCTTTCTGGCTTGATTTGGGTTTAAATTACAATTTGGTTCGTTGTTGGGTTGGGTTTGAGTCGATGAGTAGTGAGAATGGGGAGTTGTTACCATTTTATGATCATCTACAAATTGTAAAATTGTATGGAGCTCACAATATTTATCGCCTTTTCATTTTGTATTTATTTGATATCCACTTTACTTTTTTGTGCTTGATGGCAATTTTTGGGTTCATAAATGATATTTTCACAATTTATTTTACTTTACATTTTCACAATGATATTGGACACTTTGTCTTATGACAAGAGGTTTTATTTTTCTTTCATTCTTATTTTTCCTTTCTAATACCCTGCATAGATTACCATGATATTTTGAAGGGTTTGGGTATTTTGGGACCATCATCAAATTTTGTAGTAATTTATTTTGAATTTTTGTTTCTAAGCATATATCTCCAGAATCAAAATTAAATTTGAGTTGAGTGATCGTGTCCATATGACAAGTACAATCGAAGTAGGGACATGATACAAATGAAATTGTTTTTTTTTACCTCAAATGAAAACGGACAATTAAAAATACGACACACATATCGTTTTCACTTTAAGTCAAATTTGGATCATTTTGTTATATCGGGCCTAAAATTGTGACCCTACTTTTGGGTTCATTATTTTTAAGTGATTCATCATAAATATTAAGCATAATATTGTACATAAGTGATTGTTTTTATCGAGTATGATTAATTAAATTAAATTATAAGTGTTTATTTTATCAAACGTCCGCGCATCGCGCGGGTTACATACTAATTATACCTCTAATTCGATAGTATTAGAGATATAAATAAAATTTAATGCAATTGTTTACCTAGGCACCTTTCACACATAATACCAACCACAAAAAACACATCCGTCCTTTGTGTTTCTGTGACTTTTGCCTTCCACACACATAAAAAAACTCACCTGTCCTTTATGTTTTTGTGACTTTTGATATTCTCTAAACCATTCAAATACAGAGAAAGTACATAATACCAACAAGTAAAAAAATATAACCTATATATATTCCCCTCGCCTCCTTCTTCTCTCCCAAGTGGTTACCTTTTTTTTAATTATTCTATTAGAAGCATCATCTAATGCGGCAACACTCAACAAAGTTTTTAGTCTTGAACTGAAATGGTGAGGTTCATTAGTTAATTTATTTGTGTAAAATACACAAATATACACATCTGTCTTTTTTTCATGTTTGAACGCCCAATCCACATTGCTGGTAGCACCGGAGGCAATAGTTTTACCGTCATGTAGCGTGTATGTTCCGGATAAGCTATGGACAATAACACCGGTCACAGCAAATGCTGAAGTCATGGAGGAATTGTGGACAGTAGCGTCGGTCACAGCTGAGATGAACAATACAACAACATCTAAAATGAATAAGGCTGCAGCTGCTCCAGGCCACTGCTGTTACGACGCCAGTGTGTTTTAATTCAGAGGTTTGCGATGCTGGTATAGATAGGGACCCTCCTGCTGCTAAGAATTCCATGGCAGTTGACGCTCAAGGACGTCAGCAGGCTTAAATTCTGAGTTTTGCGCCGCTGGTATAAATGGTTTCGAAAAAAATCATGCGCTGTTGAGGAGGACATGGGGTGTTGTTCTACATGGGAGGAACACGAAGGAGACAAGGAGGTATGGGTTCAAGCCAACAATTGGGGCTCTAATTGTCTGGACAAGACAAGATATTGTGGGAGTAGACAACGAGTATCTTTGGAAATGCAACATATGTCTTAGGGTTCGTTTGGTTCGTGGTGAAATATTTTTTACCGCGTTAAAATATAATTCACCTAGGTAAAATATATGTTTGGTTAGGCATTTAACACGGTGAAATAAAATGAATATGGTGAAAAGTGAGGTGAAACTTTAACCATTTTAAACCATGGGTAAAGTGAATAATTTAACAGGTGAAAACAATGAAATTTATTTTATTACCAAAGTAACCTTTCTTATTTCCACTTACAACTATCACACATTCATTTCTCCCTCTCAATTAATACGATCATCAAATACTCATTTGAAAAAATATTTTTTTTCTAAATTTCATTTTTTATTTTAAAAAATTAAAAATTAAAAAAAAAATAAAATAATTAAAATTTTTAAAAATAAATAAAAAATAGAATAGCTATTCCTACACCCTCTATGTCTTTCCCCACACCCTTTTTAATATTTAAATACTAAAAGATCAAAAGACCCTCTATGCATATATGATTTAAGCAAATATAATCTTTTGCCCAAAAATCTATTATTTAAAAAAAAGGTAATATTATGAAAAAAATAAAACATAATATTTTGAAAATAAAAATCCTAATATTCTAGAAAATTAAAATTTTAATATTCTGAAAATATAAAAATTATAAAAGTTATTTTTTCATTTAAAAAACATTATGTTATTTATAAAAAAACATATTACTTTTTATTTAAATGGACGTTGATAAAAAAAACTGTTTCGTTATTTATTTTAAAAAATGGACATTCTTTTTTATCATTTCTAGTTAAAAAATCGTTTCTTTTATTTATTTAAAAAAATTGTTTCGTTATTTATTTTTTGAGTTAAAAACTGTTTTTTTTTTCTATTTTAAAAATAATCTTTTTACTATACAAAAAAATGGTCCACGTCAGCGGTATGTATAGGCAGTTCGACCACTTATACATACCGTTAGCGCGGACCAACATATTAGACAAAAATGCTCCGTGCCAGCAGTATGTATAGGTGATCGGACTGCCTATACATACCGCTGCCGCAGACAATATTTTTTAAAAATAGTAAAAAGATTATTTTTAATATAGTACAAAAAAAACAGTTTTTAACCAAAGATAAAATTTGTAAATAAAAAATAAAACACTTTTTAAGAAAAGAGTTTCTTAAGAAAAATAAATTTTACGTTTTATATACAGTTTTTTAATAAAACAAATAGATAAGATTTTACATTTTATAAACAGTTTCTTTTATTATTACTTATAAAAAATAATTTTTTTATTGAAAATATATTTTTTTTGTTTTTATCAAATGTATTTATTTTAGTTGGAGGTGAAAAAATTGGACATTTGGATTTTATAAATTTAAGGGCACAATTGTCATTTATTATTCAAAGGGTGTGGGGGAACATATAGATGGTGTGAGAATATCTATTCCCATAAAAAAAATAAAAAAAATGAATATTTGTTTGGTGCATGGTAATGTGTTGGGAATTTAATTACTAATTGGGACGGTTTCATAGTTGAGAACTATTTTTTTTTTAATTCTTTTAATTGGAACACTTTTTTTTCATAGTTGAGACTTTTTTTTTTAATTGGGATTGTTTTTTTTTCAATGTTGAAAACTTTTCTTTTAATTGGGATTATTTTTTCATTGTTGAGAACTTTTTTTTTATTGTGGACTACTGTTTTTATAGTTGACTCTTTTTTTTTTTAATTGTGATTATTTTTTTTACAAATGACAGTTTTTTTTCATTGTTGGAATTTTTTTTTAAAATTGGAACTGTTTTCTTTTTTAATAAGGACTTTATTTTTAATTGGTACTGTTTTTTTACTTATTTGTCTTGTGTAGCCAAATATGACTAGCTGTGTTCGTTATGTGCATTTGAAGTATGAGGGTAATATGATCATTTTATTTTTTCACCATATTAATTTTGACCATCCAAACAACAAATGGTGAAAAAATTAAAATTTTCACCTAGTGAAAACTCGACCATCCAAACAGAGATGGTGAAAATAAAATCACCGCACTAATAATTCACCTTTTACTTTTAACACGGTGAAAATTATTTCATCACGAACCAAACGGACCCTTAGTGTGAAAGTTTTACCTGTGGATGTTATTATCTAATTGATAGTTTTTACCTGAAGTATGTTATTAAATCTTTGGGCAAATCACATTGTTTTAACAAATTATTTTTTAATATTTTTTTCTTCTTTATTAAATGTTTGGTTGATGAATAGTAGCTCATTGGGTTGTGCAAGTAATTTAAAGTAATAATTGGTAAAGACACATATTCCTTATTCCTTTTTCATTAGCATTATAGTAATATATTTTAAAGAGTAAGAAGTTGTCTAATCATTATGTGTGATTCCCATAATTTATTTGGATACTTTTAGAAGTTTATCTAGAAAATCTTGATTTTTTCAATGACACGAGGAAGGAACTGAAAAAACCTATCATATATTCTTATACAAAAAACATGCGACACTTCTTCATGATATTATATGTATCCATAGGTGCAAGTAACACAAGGGTAAATCATAGTATACCCAAATTCAAGTTCTGACCGTCCCAGTATGTAATCTCTTTAAGGTGGTATGAAGCTCATATTATTTATTAAAAGAAATATTACTCTTTGACTCACACATACCAATATCAATGTTAATCAATTAGGATAAAAGTCTCCTCCCTTCCCTCTCATTCATATATTTTATAAAAGATTACTATACTTCTCCAACTCCCTTAATCATAAATAATTTACATTTTCTATATGTAAGCAATCACTTTCATATACATGTTTTGTCACAATTAGCAAACTTCTATGTATGTTATGCATTAAAAAATTTCAAGTTTATAAATTTATAATTATTTTATGCTTAGATGTTTATAAAAAGAAAAATTCTCTCACTAAATATAAACTACTTTAACGTGTTAAACACATGTTTGAAAAAGGTTAGAAGTACGAATTTTCTTTCGAGATTTATTTCAATAATGTTTCAAGTTAATATGCATAATAAATTGTAAATAATTTATAAAACGCGCGTGCATCGCGCGGGTACATGCTAGTATACCTCTAAAACGACAGATTAGAGGTTTTAAAATGAATAAATGGCTTTTAATCAAACGTCGTTTGTTAAAGCCTTATAATTAATGTCAAAATTCATTTACAATCAAATTCATTTATCCTCGGTATAAACAATATGTTCCTTCACCCTGTCCCCTTCAATTACCATCTGTCCGTTTATTTCTCCCTCTTGATAATCAAATATGTTCATATATATCCCTTTCTCTCATTGAAAACGTTTCGTGCAATATTGTATCAGTAACATCCAAAGCCAAATCTCCTACAAATATAGATAGATCAGAACTAGAATATGGGAGCCTTTCACCGGTGCCAAAGGATGCTCAGTTCAAGCGGAAGGATTGCTCTATACTTAACAATGTCAAGTGTATCTCAGAGTGGTTAAAATTTGACCATCTGGGAGTTAGGTTTCTGGAAGAGCTCAAACTGTATATCTCAGCTCCGATAAGGTTCGACAGTAGAGGCGTCAATGTACCTAACCCCGGAGATCTTCTCGACACATTAGATTTTCTCACGGTTACGTGAAGCTTCCCATCGTCACCAATCTCAGCATCATTTTCAAAAAAATCATGATCATCAAGAGAAACAACATAGGACTATAATCACACACTTGGGAACTCTTGGCAACGAAAATAACGATGTAAAAAAATGGAGTCCCCCAAAACCAAAGAAAGAAACAGTGGATTTTTTAGTTGATGAGATGAATTAATATCAGCCACAGTCACCCCATTATTGTCTTTCCCCATTTCTCATTTTTCTCTATTTCAGAAGGAACCCTCTTCTTTTCTTCATGTTCTCGCGGGTTACAATCAAGAATTAGTTATTACATGTTAGACTGTTTAATTGTTGATTGAAGTGTTCGCCTGAAAATTACTTTCTTTTGGATTAACATACTTTAGAGTTTATGGGTTTTATATTTTCTTAACAGGCTAAAGCATTGGATTAACATTAACATGAATCTTGATTTGTGAAAAACAAAAATTGATAAATCGAGTTTGCGAGGTAGAGGGGTCAGAAGACTGGGTTTTTAGACCTTCGAGAATTTTTTTTTAGCTAATTAATTAGAATCACTTCTTGACTAAGAACATTGAAAACTAATAACTTATCTCCTCTCATCTAATATCATATTGATACAAATACTACTTTCATGTATTATTGGTGTTGTCCATAATAATAATTAGCATAAAAAGTTGTTGGGAACATTGAAGATTATAAGATCAAGATTGAATAAAAGTGAAACCAATCCTATAAGTAATGTTGAACTTGGTATAGTCACCCCAATATGTTTATTTGGAATCTAAATGCTCTATTTAGCATAGTCTCTTTCTATAGCATTATGCATACTTTAATTTTAAAGTATCTAGATTATTTTTAAAAAATCTAAAAAGCATTGTAGTCTTATATATCAAATGATTTTCAGCCCATAATCATGTTATGCAGTGTCTTTAGTAGGCAGTTAACCCCCATTTTAGTTTTTTGCTGCAATTGATTGCAAATTCAGAAACATAATTTCTCGCTTCCTTTGATTAATGCACATACACACAGTAATATTGGTTGTTTTCCACCCTGATTTCAATTCTTAAAATGGATCTACAGTAGTTATTATTTATAATAGTTTAATATTTAAGTTTTTCATTATGTGACTCAAAGTTCTAATTGATCGAAATTTTGTTATTGGATCGGGATCAATGCTTACAAACTTTAGTTTTTACTCAATATCTCCTCTTACTTTTGGTTTAAATTCAGTATTTTGAGGATCTGTGGATGTTTTCTCTATATTGAAGCATACATTTCTGACATTACCAATTGTTGTTAATAATTTCTTACTTCATCCAATGAAAATAGTTTGATGTATACTTAATTGATACTTCTCTTTTATGAGAATCCGATATATGTCAACGGAAAAATCACCCTCATTTTAGCTTTTTACTGGAATCGATTGCAAATTCAGAAATATAATGTCTCGCTTTATATGTCGATCCACATACACACAATATTCTTTCTTTATGCAATGGAAATAGTTTGATGTAAATCTATCTCATCCTATATTCTCATTGAATCAATATTTTTACTCGTTAATTGTTCGATTTATGTTTGTGCTTTACTTGGAGCAGAATTGTATATATCCTATGAATTGTAAATTTATTTCCGTATCTAATTTAATTTGACATATATCTTTTTTATCAATGCAGTAACAAAATCATCGCTAGGAAAGAATAATTATTCCACTGCGTGGATTAAATAAAAGGAACGTCATTTCTTAAGACAATTTTTGACGATGTCTATTAATTGTTTTTTTCGTTTTTGAATTTTTTTCCTGTCTCTTCAAATTGATACTTTATAATGCCGTTAACTACTTGAGGAATGTTCTACTCCCTGCTTCAGTTGCAGTGTGTGCAATATAATAACCTTTTCTTAGTGTATTAGTCTTTTTACCCAATAATACATACGCTCCACCATTTGTTTTGTCTATCAAAATAATTTCTACATATATAAGATTATATTAGGATGCTCTATACTTTTATATTTTCAGTTGCATCATATGAACCTATTTAACAACATATGTACGGGAATTGAATACTATTTGTTTATTCCAATGACATGTTTATCATTTCTAGAAAATTTTGCATTTATAGGCCTTCGAAAGATTTGTTTTACGTTGTCACAAACCTTAAAATCTATGTATCTTCAATATTATAAATTCCATATCTTATTAATTGTTTTATGTATATCATTTATATTCGCCCGGGCATCGTGCGGGTTACATGCTAGTTCATATAGGAAAATATTAGAGCGGCCCACATTGGGACTTAAAATCCAAACTTAATGACATGGCATTGCCATGTCATCAGCCACAAACTCATAAATCCATTTGAGAAAAAAAAATAGGTAGCATTTTCTATAATAAAAAAAACATTATACTGCATATATAATCAAAAAAATCGGAAGAGCACCTATACATACCGTTGACATGGATCATTTTTTAAAAATAGTAAAATAAGTTTTTATAGATCCCCTTAAATGTTTAAATACTACACAAAAAAACTTAACTCAAAAATAATTTTTTTGCTATTTTAAAAAAATGGTTCGCGTTAGCGGTACGTACAGGCGTTCGACAATCTATACATACCGCTGGCGCGAACCTTTTTTTTTAAATAGTAAAAAAATATTTTACTATTTTTTTCTATTTGAAAAAAAAAATGGGTCGCACCAGTGGTATGTATAAGTGCTCCGACCACCTATTTATACCGCTGGTGCAGACCAACATATTAGAAAAAATGGTTCACATCAGCGGTATGTATAGGCAGTCCGCGCCAGTGGTGTGTAGAGCAAAAAAATTATTCTCTTATTTTTTAATTAATTTTAACTCGTTTAGTCCCTCAAATACCCATTTATCCAATATTCTCTTATTTTTAAAGGTCCGCACCAGCGGCACCCATAATTTGGAAACTTATTTTTTTTTGTTAATTTTACAACATTAAATACAATTTTTGTATTTCTTAAAACTGTTTAAAGGTCCGCGTTAAAAAACTATTCTAATAACAATTTTTGTATTTTTGTAGTTCGTGTCTTATCTTGTTGTATTTTATCACACATAATTTTAAAATATTTGTTTTAATAGAGTGTTTATTTTAACTTGAAAATTATATTTTTTTTAAATGAATTTATATTGGACAAAGCAAAAAAAAAGTGTGTATCTTAATGATGTGGCATTGCCACATCATTAAGTACACATTTTAAGTAGGAAACCAAAGTCGTTGTAGTCTTACTCATTCATATATCAACTAGTTTTTATACACGCGCAATGCACAGGCGGCTGTTGAAAACAAATTAAAAAACAAATGAAAGTAATTTAAAATAGCTCATAAGGAAGAACCATTTTAAAACGTGACATAATCCACTCTAGAATAAGAGTCATGTATTTAGAGATTAGAGAGGTATGAATTGAGATGATGCGTGACTTTAGAAAATGATGGATTGAGGAGAGGGAGAGGGAAAAAAGTTAAAGGAGTGTAACACCCATGATTTCTATAACCGAAAATGGCTAGTTTAAAATTAAAGTCGAAAAAATATTTTCAGTTGATTTAATTATTTTTTCGGCATTTAAAAAATGTTGTTTTGACTTATGAAAAATAAGGTTTTAATCAGAATTGAAATCGGGTTAAAAGTAACAGAGTTTTGCATTTATAAAATAAAGGGGAGAAATTCCGATTCAGGGAATCTGAACCACTTCCCAGGAAGGGACGAACCAGTTCGCATGGATTGTATCGCAAATTTAAATCTCTTTCTTTTAAGAGTTATGTAGGACTTAAATTCTTTTTGGTATATAAATATAAGGATTTTTAAAACACATTTTTAGCCTCTAACAAAATAAGTAGTTGTGACACCCCACATATTTTAATCTGGGATGATTAATCCTTTATCAAAATAAAACAAGATTCTCATATGGATTATTCTCAGCATCACTGCCGAAAATCAAAATTAATTACTAAAAAACTATTAGGCCCGACGTCAAATTTTAAACTTGCTAATCTTGTTAACTTAAACACACAATAAATCCATCCACACAATTAATATAAACATCAACTGAAATAAATAAATAATAATCGATAACTCTCGGTAAAACATTAATTACAACCAAATTGAATAGGCGTAAATGAAAATGCGGAAGAAATTAAATAAATGCAAACAATTAGGCAACATGCCCGAATATAACTCATAGTACCTCCTATCTAGATCACAAGGATAGAAGCGTCTAAACAATCCCTGCTAGCATCCACAGCTGCTGCAGCATCACCTAACTCGAAGGAATAATATCATCCACGCGTCCCTATGACTGGATGCCTAAAAGAATTTTAAAATATTTGCAAGGGGGTGAGAGCCCAAAACGTTTTGAAAATATTTAGCAAGTGTTTAAAATACTTTAACATTTAAAATATGATATCCTCCATATTTAAATTGTGTCGCACTCGCATGAGATACCCCTCGCCCCTCATCTAACAGTGCACACTTAACGCATGTAGTTTAAACACCCTAATTACTATACCCCGCCTAACTAGCATCTCACAAAACTTCTAAACACCAATACGCTATCTCATGCCCCGCGTATATAATATCCTAAGTCTTCACACAAGCTTATGCATATAAATTTCTCACTTATAATTTATCCCTTCATAATCAATAACTGTTATTATACACTAATCACATTTCAGTGTCATTAATCTTGTATATAATATTCTCATCTTTATATACGTATCTCACATTTTATTCCGGATTTTATCCTCCCGAATGTAACAATTTACTTCTCACTTTATTCTTTATTTGTCCGTATATATATATATATATATATATATATATATACACACACACACATCAAGTATATTCATGCTTATATATCACACACTATATAAGTATAATAACCATCCCTCAGAGCTATAACTAAATGGATGCAATCTCTATAATTCTATCATCTTCCAAGGAATACGCACATCATCCTTGGTACTAGCGGTCGGGATCTCACACCGACCTGATAAAAACATAACACAAACGTAGGGAATGCGTTCATAGTTCGTCACCTGAAAGTGAGAACGAATCATACCCAAGACATCTCACCCGTGATAAAGAGCCACACTACATAAATAAATGGACGCTATTACATGGGGACTATAATCACCCTACTCCTCAAGTCAGGGGATTCACCCACATCGCGCAACTTCCTATGATAGCACAACAGGGGTGTGTTTCACATAAATATATCATTCACACACATATATATTATTAATCATATATGTATATATATATATATAATAATAATAATAAAAATAATAATAATAATAATAATAATAATAATAATAATAATAATAATAATAATAATGCTCTTGTGTGGACTAGTCTGCATTTTAAGAATGTGGACCGAACATGTGTCACCTTACGGCGCACCTAAAAATTATTCCCTAAATTATACGCACACTTTCTCTCTTTTCTGGGCTCTCCGCCAGGTGACACATGTCCTGTCCGCATTCTTAAAATGCAGACTAGTGTGCACAAGAGCAGGATTGTATATATATATATATATATCATCAAAGCTGGCTACGCATGCCTATCTCCCGTGGCATTAGCCTATAATACCGAATATACCAATTTGTATTACTTAATATGTGTACACACAACTTATTTTAATCCCATAAGTATTCACTCACATACGATATAATTATGACATTAGTAAGTTCCCGATTATTAGCTTGTCACGTCTAGCTAGTATTATTGTTTCATCCTACTCGTACATTCAGATTTCACTCACATATTATCGACACATACATTCAACACGCATAAATGTATATATACCTGCGGAAATATTTTTCCCAAGTGTCGTTCATCCCAAACACTCCTAAATTTATAATCCGGATCTTATTCCCGTTAACCCGAGGTTTATATATCACTCATTAAATCTTTTAGAGGACCTCACACTCTATTTAGAGTACCCTATTATTTATCTCCAAAAAGGAATTCTTCTCCGATCCTCTAAGTCCAAGAAAAATTTCTCAAAACTTACTGTCATAAACGAACCGAACCGATGGCCAGAAAAATGAACCAGTCCGGTGACTAATAAACGAACCGATATGATGGCCAGAAAAATGAACCGTTCTAGTGACCAAACTGAACCTCATTTCACCGGTTTGACGTGTTCAGCTCAGGAGTTTATCATCTTCTCCAACTCCAAATTAAATCCAACACTAATCCAACCCAGGATTTATGGTCTCTAACCTCACCAACCAGCAATATAATCATCTACACGCTATGATTTACCAAACACAACAATTAACTCATGGGATTCCTCAATTTAACTAAGATTTCAATCCTAACATAGTTAAACCCTCAATTTTATCCAACTCTTCAAATTTCTCACCAAAAATTACACCATAAACATGGATTTAAACTCAGATTTCATATGGAGTTGTTATTACCTCAATTTATATGAAATCATTTCTAAAAAACCTCATTTTGATTCAAGAATCCCAACCCGGAAATTTATATAGTTTACACCAACTATAATGTGAATAATAAACACACATAAATAGTTAAAGCAAGTTAAACACTTGGCTCATTGGATAAATTCGACGACCTCGTGTCAGGATCCATTGGAGCTTGGTCAGAGTTCTCTTCTTCTTCCCCCTTTTCTTCTTCCTTTATTTTCCTTCTTCTTTCCTTCTTTTCTATTTCTCTCATGGCTTATAAGAGGAAAATAAGGGTTCTCCCCTTATTAAACCCAAAATTGACTCGTATACTCAAATGCGAGTCTTTACTAGTTCAAAAAGGCCCGGAAACCCAAACACTAACCCCCGATTATTATTTTTTGACTATCTCGATCCATCTGAGACCAACCGTGCACTCGAAATCCGCATCCAAGTCCCTTATAAAAAATTCACCTTTTTAAATCCAATAAAACTCCACACGTATTTTCCAAATAAAATATTATTACTTGTCGCTTTACCCAACCGTGACATTATATAAAATAATCCAACTTCATTTACTTATTCCCGTAAGTACATATAGCACACATCGATAATAATCCCAAACTCTCCAATTAATATTTAATCCACACTTCAAATTATTTTTCATTTAAAATTCTCAATTTATTAAATTACACCCACTTATGTAATTTAAATATCCATAAAAGTACGGGGTATTATATACTGCCCCCCCCCCCCCCCTACAAGGGAATTTCTTCCTCGAAATTCAGATACAACCGATACTAAGGCTTAGGATCTTTAACAACACAACATCCTCTAGTACCCAAAATTAATCTCAAAGTAACATAAGGGTTACTCCACTATAGACCCGCTAGTGGGACCCACCTGTCTAAAGGCTTAATCATTATAGCCCCATCTTCACGGAAAGCATATTCAATTCTTTTCATACTGATATACTCCATCAGTCATAATCTTTCATCTCAATAATGGCATATCACACATTGTGCTTATAACAACGACATCCGAATAAAATGAGCATATATATCACTGGCTCTACCGCCTTAATACTATTGGAAGTAAGCACATCACTCAGTGCCATCTTTCTGTATCCATTCCAATACAAAATTCCCTTCTTTAGACAAACCATAAAAACATTTGACCACTCCTTTCAGTCCTTCAAGTCTCATTTCATGGCGATGTAACTCTTACGACGCTCAAAAGTCACCCCAATACAATTTGTGGTGGTTAATGTCCCTCTCGACAATGGACTCTAAATCATATCCGATCCAAATTTCTAGTTATTCACTCACCTCTAAACAACCAGAGAGGGATTTACAAGGCTTTCCATGTAAGACCTCAAATGGCACCTTGTCCATAACAAATCAGTACGAGTTATTACACACAACTCTAGCAATCGATAATTTCCCTTCCCAATTACCGTACAATTTATAATGCTCACCACTCATATTATCCAACATTGTAAATCACCTCCCAAGTTCTCATCAGTTCATTGGTGAAACGACTTGTTCAAAACAAAACTTTATCCCCACCACTTCCTGAAAATCCCTATCGGAGGTGGGGTTCAAGGATCTCATCTTGATTCACAATAATATTTGGCGGCACCTTGCACTGGCGTAATCCTTCTTTACCATCCTGTCTTCCCATTCCGTCACTAAAATCATCGTCTTGATACAAAATTTATGGTTGGTCATCTCGAACTAACCTATTTCCATTTATGAGTGGTGCACCCGAAAACAATCTCACTATGTCTCACCTAACACCAACTTCCACTTATCACGTCTCACATTAAGTGGTACTTATACTCCCCTTCTTCCCTGGGGATACCAAAAGTCTCGGGCCATGCACTTTTTGCCACAATGCTCACTTCTTGGCCCTTTTTTACCTTATAGACATCAACATTCTATTTACGCGCAAGCTACTCTCAACATTAGACTGAGTAAGGCTTCGCTCTACTCTCACATAATAGTTGGATTTTCCTCTTCTTAAGAGATATCCTTTAAATGGCTTCCCACATCCTTTTAACCCATCTTGGGTGTGCTACTCTCATTGCACATATATATACTTGGATCATCATTTTTCTCAGACGACGTTCTATCAATCATGACATTCCAGCTTTGTTTATAACTTCCCCACAGGCATATATTCCACACATTTATTCCCACGTCCTCCTATCTCGAACGATTTTGAAATCAACTAACCAGGTCTCCCATACACCTTATCATCCGTGCATAATTGCACAACACTGAAAATGTCACACACTTAACACACTTTTCTCAAAACTGGCCTCGCTTTCTCGACGTGTCTATAACACATGGGTATTCTCAATCAACCCATAAATCGGAATTTAATTCTCCTTAACATCATTCCACCCTTCAACTTGTGGTGAGAAGAAAAAATTGCAGTTCTCTCTCACGACACTACCGACTCCATTGGCCTTATACTATATAATAGCTCTCAGCTCTGAGTGTTTTCTCTACACTTTTAATGAATTAAAATTCAAAATTGATGCCGTACCATCCATTAGCGCCTCTCTACTCTCGACGTTTATCCAGGTCCATGTGTATCTCATCTCGCAATAACATTCAAATAAAGGACTGTCCCCAATGCACTATCACTCAGCATTGGTGTTAATAGAATTCCACAATCTTCAAACACATAACCAAGACTCTCAAAAATCCTGTCGCCAGACACATAAATATAAATCTCAACTCCCACGTCACTAAAGGAGTGATATAACAATACGCTCTCCCTATCACCAAGTACTGAGCGCTAAAAATAATAACGAGCTCAATCTCTTCGCTCGGTAGTAAACCCAATGTACCCCGAATCATATCAGTAAAGTCCATACACACGGGGATCAATATCTCGAAACAACCATACTCTCCTAAGTCTCTATCATAATATAATATAAATTCGAGCTCGACCCTTTTTCAGGTGAGGCATCGCCAAAACAACACATCCTGCCCTGAAACAGCAAACACGACCGCTTTGTAATATCACCCACTATCGTTCTAACTAGTCTATACTCATGATAATATCATACTTGATGATACACAAATATTGCGTATTTCATCCCTCGAACCTACGCATTTTAGCCTCCCTTAGGTATCTTATTCCCTATATTTATGCTCGTTAACTAGACAACCTCGGATTTCTATGTTAACATGTTTTGCAGGGGTTAATTGAGCTTTTATAGGCATTCGGATGCCAAGTGTGAACTTCGGACACATTCCGCTCAATTTCCGTACGCGATCGCACGTTCAAGGGCATTTTAGTCTTTTTACAACTTGGGCACTTGGCCCAACATCTACACGGAAGTTGCATCCCTCCTCGCAAGCTTCGCGTGGCCGTGAACGGTGCATGATTCTAATTCATAACAAAGAAGTTACAGCGATTTGAGCGGACGGGAAAGGCAAACAACCAAAACAACAATGCAATGTGCTGATACCTACTTGATCGATCGATCGACGATTTTGGTAGATCGATCGATCCTTCTCTGCAGTGGATTTTTTTCTTCTTGATCGATCGATCGACAATTTTGGTCGATCGATCGATCCCCTGTTTCCAAGAGATATTTTGCCTTTTAATTTCTTTCTTCTTTTCTTTTCTCTACTTATTCCAACTTACTAAAATACCCATTTTTGATGTAATAATAGATGTGAACGTTTTAGGTTAGATTTTAGCTTAGGGTTTGGGGGATTTGAAGAGTTCTTCTTTGATTCTTCTTGGTTTAACACCCAATTGGGCTGTAAATTTCACTATTCATCTTCCTCTCCATTTAATATAGTTGTATTTCATTATTTCTTGTTGTGTAGTGTAATTTACATGCTTTCTAATTAGGTTTCAGTTCTTTCTTCCCGTGCTTTCTAGTGTAGATTCATCTCTTTTCTTTACCGCGTTTATTTACCGCGTTTTTATCATGCTTTCTAGGTAATTTAAATTAGGTTGTGTTTGAATGGAACTCACTCGGGTTAACGAGTTGCTTTGCTTAGTGATGGTGTTTACTGGTCTATTTTGGGTGTGTTGTCCTAGTTATTGCGCCTTGGAGATTTGACGGGGCATATCATGTATGTCGCATGCTTACGACCTTTTTTGCGTAATTTTTGGGGTATTTGTGGACGCCAAAATCTTATTAGGCTTTTATGCGGATTTAGGGGCGTGACAACCCTTGATTCAATTAACTGTCGAAACAAGATGCATTCTAAATAACTCGTCGACCCATGTATCCATTTTATACAAACTAACTCGAGTGAGGGATATTCGACGTAACCTATAGTTTTACCGCTTTGTTAATCTAGTTTCATTTCTCTCGCCTAGTTAAACATTTCCCTTTCATGCATCTTTCCCTTTTTAGTTTGTAATCATCTTTTACACTTTTATTTCGGAGCACTAAATCATATAAATTTTAGCATCTCGTCCCTGTGGATTTTTGATACCTGACTTACCGCTGTGCTTGCCTCGCAAGTGTAGTAGTAAGTTAGGTTTGTTTGTATAGTCGCGACGAGACAGAAAACAACGATTGTACAGTTACATGTGCACACTTCTCATGTGCTACCAAAATGGCATCGTTGTCAGGGATGAGTTTGTTTTAGACTTTATTTGATTTAGTATTTCATAGTATTTTCTTTCTATTTGTATTATTTGCTAACTTTTTGCAGGACTTCCACATTTGAGCACTTAGAAACGCTCGAATTTTTCCCGCGTGCACTTACTTTGTGGAATCCGCCACTTGAGCCATTTTGGGGTAAGCATGTCTTATTCCAATTCGATAATCATTGTTATAATTCTCAAAATTCTCCCAAACCTATGACTTTCGGTGAATACTTAGAATCCCAAATTATAACAAATTCAAATATGAATTTGGGTGAGTATAACGAAAGTCAAAACTTGGGTTATTGGAATTTTGATGATGATGATAATGATTTTGGTCCTTTACCTCCTTATAATAGGAATTTTGAAACGAATTCGAATAGTTTTCAAAATTCCTATAATAACGAGTTTTCGTTTAAATCCGATAGTAACTTTCAAAGTTCCCATTTTCATGCATTCGCACCTCGACCTATGACATTCGGTGAGGGCTTGCGTATGTATGAAAATGAGAAAATTGAAAATCTCTATCAGGAAGAAAATCGTTTGTGGGAACATGACTTGGATTTACTTTTTCAGTCCGACGATAATTTTGCTTCCGAGACTTTCGATGTCGAATATTGTTTTGAACCAAATGAGGTACTTTTACCTACTTTGGAACAAACCATTCTCGACTTTGCCCATTTCATAATAGATATTGAAAGTGAGGATGAAAATGACATAATATCTATTTTCAATGAAATGATTTCTTCTTTGGCCCCCAAAGAAGAACATTTCATTGAAAATGATATTATTTCCTTCGAAAATCAATCTTCATGCGATGATGATTCATCTCATGATTTTGAATTTCTTTCATCCCTATTTTCATTCTCTATTATCACACCGTCATAAGTACCCGATGATTCGGTTTCAAACTTTAATTTTTTAACCTTTTCGCCGATGAGGAGTGCTTGCTCGAGTCGCCTTCCACGATCGCATCTTTGCCTTCGTGTGCGCTGCCTCCCATTCCAATTTCAAAATTCTTGGGAGGATATTCGGCTTTTCTCGGTCCCCACATGTTTTTGTCACCCGTTCAATCCAAACCCCCCATCGTCCCTCCAAAACTTTTAATTGGCAATGGTTTATTTCTTACGCCTTACACATGCCTTCCGTTGTTCAAACAGAATTCATATTTTTCGAAGGGCATGCTTGTATTTGAGGGTACACCGATTATCCTCCAAAGTCAAATCGTTTTCACGGTGGAACCTCAGCTATTTAGACTTCTAGTGTATAGTTAGTGTGTAGCCTAAATAGTAGGTTGTATATAGTTAGCTTTTTATTTTTTTTCTTTCCTTTTTAATTTAGTTTAGTGTAATTAGTTAACTCTTTGTTATTTGTTTTTGCTATGCTCAGTACTAACTTGTTTTGTAGATTCTTTGGACTTGTTCATATGGGGATCACTCTAATTTTGGGTAATATCGTTATTTTCCTCTCTTTATCTTGGTTTTTAATTCACATTGAGGACAATGTCAGGTTTTAAGTTAGGGGGTGTGGAGTATTCTATCCATTTATTTATTTGATCCATGTTTTTGCTCATATGTTACTTACTTAGTATGCTTTTCTTAGAAAAATTCAAAATTTTAAAAAAGATTTTCTTTCCTTTTTCTCTTTTTTTGGGCATTTTTGCCTTTATTTCTGGTGATAAATTTCAATAATTGTCCGATCCAATAGACAACCCAATGATGCATGTTCTCGATTTTAGAAGTTATTAGACATTAGTCTCGATTATTGATATTATGAATAACTTCATGAATTAAACTTTAATCCCATGAGCACATGCACTTTTCTTGCTATATTAATTTAGTTTTAGATTTTTATAACTCGGTAATCTTTTGTTGCATTGTATATACTTACACCGAGCAAGCTTTGTACCTTTCGTCCCTTATGAGTGTATACACTATTCTTTTCCCATTGAAAACGTTGAATTCGTCGGTAATCTCACTATTCTTTCATTTGATAGTTCTTTAATTGAGTTCACACTTGAAATGTGTTATTTGATCATGATTTTCAAATATTATTTTGACTCGAGAATTGCGTAAACTTTTGGAAATGATCATAGGACATCTTTGTTATATCACCCATATTAGCCTTGACCTCACCCTTATATGTTTACCCTCGTTAACCCCTTTGAGCCTAAATATAGCCTTTCATTTCATAACCCCATTCCCATTACCAACTCTAAATTGGAGTTCTAGCCCATACATACACCTTCCACACCTTTGTTTGGAATGTTGCTTGGGATTGAATGTTGTTGTTGTGATGTCGGTTGCAATTTTGGCGTATGAGAGTTTGATAAGTAAAGAAAGGAAATTAGTGAAAAAAGTGAAGAAAAAATGAAAGCAAAAAGCAAAAGAAAACAAAAGAGAAAAATGAGAAAAAGAAGAAAAGAAAAGAAAAGAAAGAGAAATTTGTATATGTTGTGTATAGTGTTCAATAAGCTTTGATTACTCTCCCCATTTGTATATCTAATGCCTTTTGGGAACTTGTTTTCCAATTTTGATATTGCCCGCATTTTCCCATTATCCCGAGTTTTCATTCTGAACACTTTGAATCCATACATACATTCCTTCATTTTATACCCTATCCTAACCTACATTACAACCCTAGTAAAGTCCTATGTGATCTTAGGTTGATGTAATTTAAAAGTCATAATAATTTTTATAACCTGTGAAAATTTATTTCGCCTCTTTTAATGTGCGGTATCTTTCATTGAGATTATAATTTTTCAGTTTATATATAGCGTTCTTCATTTGTGACATGTGTGCGGCCTAGTTTCCATTTCCATTTACTCTTTAGCCCGCATGATCTGTGTGTTACCTCCCTGTTTTGAGTGAATTCTTTTGATGAGTGTAATGCCTGTGAGGATCGAATATATGCTTTCTTTAATATTTATCCGGTTTATATAAGTTTTTTGCCAAATCACACTTTGCATGTGCCCGCTCCCCTCCCACATTTTAAGGTTTCAATTCTATGGGGTGCATTCTATAATGTTAATGATTTGGGCTTTTGTTTGAATTCATTCATGTTTCTAATAATGCGTATGAAATCCTTTTCGCCATTTTTGGGCTTGTCACATGTTGGTTTGGGCTTATTTTGAGGAAACCATGTAATGTTTGTGGGGAGCATCCTTGAAAACCCTCACGAGATGACACTCATCGACTAGGGTGACCTAGGGGTTTGACGGCTTATGGCATATGCAAAATTCAATTGAATCTCCCGTGAAAGTGACCTTTTGATTTTATACCATACTTTTGTACCTATCTCCTACTTTGGGTTTGCTTGTAGTTCTTATTGCATCCTATTTCATTGCTAGGGACTAGCAATGTGTAAGTTATGGGGTGTGATGATACGCAAATATTGCGTATTTCATCGCTCGAACCTACGCATTTTATCCCCCTCGGGTATCTTATTCCCTATATTTATGCTCGTTAACCAAAAAACCTCATATTTCTACGTTAACATGTTTTGCAGGGGTTAATTGAGCTTTTATAGGTATTTGGATGCTAAGTGTGAAGTTCAGACGCATTCCGCTCGATTTTCGTACGCGATCGCACGTTCAAGGGCATTTTAGTCTTTTCACAGCTTAAGCACCTGCCCCAACATCGACACGAATGTTGTAGCCCTCCTCGCAAGCTTCGTGTGGCCATGAACGGTGCGCGACTCTGATTCTTAACAAAGAAGTTACGGCAATTTCAGCGAACTGGAAAGGCAAACAACCAAAACAGCAATGCAGTGTGCTGATACCTGCTTGATCGATCGATCGACGATTTTGGTAGATCGATCGATCTTCTCTGCAGTGGATTTTTTTCTTCTTGATCAATCGATCAACTATTTTGGTAGATCGACCGATCCCCTGTTCCCAGGAGATATTTTTCCTTTTAATTTCTTTCTTCTTTTCTTTTCTCTACTTATTCCAACTTACTATAAATACCCATTTTTGATGTAATAACAGATGTGAACGTTTTAGGTTAGATTTTAGCTTAGGGTTTGGGGGATTTGAAGAGTTCTTCTTTGATTCTTCTTGGTTTGACACCCAATTGGGTTGTAAGTTGCACTATTCATCCTCCTCTCCATTTAATATAGTTGTATTTCACTATTTCTTGTTGTGTAGTGTAATTTACATGCTTTCTAATTAAGTTTTCGTGCTTTCTTTCCGTGCTTTCTAGTGTAGATTTATCGCGTTTCTTTGCCGCGTTTTTATCATGCTTTCTAGGTAATTTAAATTAGGTTGTGTTTGAATGGAACTCACTTGGGTTAACGCGTTGCTTTGCTTGGTGATGGTGTTTACGGGTCTATTTCAAGTACGTTGTCCTAATTATTGTGCCTAGGAGATTTAACGGGGCGTATCAAGTATGTCCCGTGCTTATGACCTTTCATACGCAATTTTCAGGGTATTTGTTGACACCAAAATCTTATTAGGCTTTTATGCGGATTTAGGGGCGTGACAACCCTTGATTCAATTAACTGTCGAAACGAGTTGCATTCTAAATAACTCGTCGACCCATGTATCCATTTTATATAAATTAACTCGGGTGAGGGATATTCGATGCAACCTATAGTTTTACCACTTTGTTAATCTAGTTTCATTTCCCTCGCCTAGTTAAACATTTCCCTTTCATGCATCTTTTCCTTTTTAGTTTGTAATCGTCTTTTACACTTTTATTTCGGAGCACTAAATCATATAAATTTTAGCATCTCGTCCCTGTGGATTTTTGATACCCGGCTTACCACTGTGCTTGCCTCACAAGTGTAGTAGTAATTTAGGTTTGTTTGTTTAGTCGCGACGAGATACAAAACAACGGCTGTGAACTTACACGCGCACACTTCTTGCGCGCTATCAATACTCGTATAACACATCACTAGAATGAGTAATTCCAATAAAATATATACCACAATGTCTGCACCTGCTCCCCTACGGATGAAACCAAATATAACCCCGCTATACCACGGAAAATATATACACATAAAAATTTTATCGATATACACACTAAACTCGTCTCACACTTGAATCTAGTGCTAATCAAAATACCGTAACTCGCTTGTTTCACATAAATCATGCCTCATTCACTCGAGGTTAAAACTTATATTTTAACCTTGCCAATCGCCTTGGCTACTTAAATGGTTCCCGGACATGACATACTTGTCCAAACTGAACCCAAAACTATCCTAGTCATTTCCCCTGCTAGGCACCATACTCTTGTCCCTTTACTTGCTTCGGGTCAAATCAATACATGTTGTTCTACTATCCACATAAAAAATATCTCTCCATTTAATCCACTTATATCTGGCCACATGACCATATTAGGGTTGTCCTTGTCTCGGTCCCTGGTAGCCTCGGTCCTGATGGCTCACCACATTCTTCCCTTAGCTCCACTAGCCTTAAGGAACACACTACTGGCCTTACCAGTCCCGACTGAATTCCACGGTCACTCAGTAGGAATTTAGCTATCTGAATCCTTTAAATGGGTCCCCTGATGGGTCTCCACACTACGGTGTTTTCCTAGCATTGTTACATCTAGTCTTACTCTTTGGCCAAATTTATTTTCACAAACGGTCCTCTGTCTGTCCCTCATGCGATAGGTTCAGAATTTCATTCATATATTTTGCTTAACAATAGATTAAGGAACTTGCGGTCAAACCGTACCTCAGATCCTTCCATTGGCATAATATTTCACTTTTCAAATATGGTGCTCTACTCCCACCATTACAACACTGTTCCTACGAGCTAAAAAAAATTTTACCCCAATTTTCACTTTCGGGTATACTACACGCTGCTATATGCCAAAGCCTCTGGGTATCTCACATCCATTGGCTAACATACACAATCTCCGCATTTTCTAAAATTACAACGGGTGGTCTTCTTCAAAGACCCCTCCGACTCTCTCCCGTTCTTACCATCTTGGGTGAGTCTTATTTGGCACCACTTTCTTCTATAGCGGTTCTTGAAAAATATATGTTGCACCCTAGCAGTCCTTATCACCCCAACTACCCGAGCAACAATAGGGGTGACCTTGACTACAGTCATCGTCCCCAAAATTATTCTACAACTCCAACTGAGCATCGCCTGCTGATGTTCTCCCAACGGCCCACATTGGTCGTCCTTCATTGTTCGGCATACAGAGCACTCCCGAACGGATATAAGATTCACTATAACTATACATCATAGCAGGATAATGAAATCTCACCATAGGAATCAACAATCCTAAACATAGGGCTCTATATCAAATAGAAAGCAAAGCTGAAATGATAATACGTTCGCACAGATTCATAAGGATACTAGAACCTGATGCTCTAATACCATCTGTGACACCTCGCCTATTTTAATCTCGGTTGATCAATCCTTTATCAAAATAAAATAGGATTCTCATATGGATCATTCTCAGCATCACTGTCGAAAATCCAAATTAATTACTAATAACCTATTAGGCCCGATGTCAAATTTTAAACTTTCTAATCTTGTTAACTTAAACACACAATAAATCCATCCACACAATTAATATAAACATCAAATAAAATAAATAAACAATAACCGATAACTCTCGATAAAAAATTAATTACAACCAAATCGAATATGCGTAAATGAAAATGCAGAAGAAATAAAATAAATGACAATAGTTGGGGAACATGGTCGAGTATAACTCACGGTACCTCATATCTAGATCACAAGGATGGAAGCTTCGAAACAATCCCTACTAGAATCCACATCTGCTCAGTATCGTCTAACTCGAAGGAATGATATCATCCAAGCGTCCCTGTGGCTGGATACCTAAAAGGTTTTTAAAAATATTTGTAAGTGGATCAGAGCCCAAAACGTTTTGAAAATATTTAGCAAGTGTTTAAAATACTTTAATATTTAAAATATGATATCCTCCATATTTAAACTGGTGTCGCACTCATAGGAGATACCCCTCGCCTCTCATCTAACAGTGCACACCTAACACATGTATTTTAAACACCCCAGTTACGCTAACCCACCTAACTAGCATCTCACCAAACATCTAAACACCCATACGCTATTTCATGCCACGTGTATATAATATCCTAAGTTTTCGCACAAGCTTATGCATATAAATTTCTCACTTATAATTTATTAGTCCATAATAAATATATTTCACTAGTTATTATACATTAATCACATTTTAATGCCATTAATCCCGTATATAATATTCTCATCTTTATATACGTATCTCAAATTTTATATCGTATTTTATCCTCCCGGATGTAACAATTTACTTCTTACTTTATTCTTTATTTGTCCATATCTATATATATATATATATACACACAATATACTATACACATCAAGTATATTCATACTTATATATCACACACTATATAAGTATAATAACCATCCCTCAGAGCTATAACTCAATGAATGCAGTCTCTAGAATGATATCATCTTCCATGGAATGCACACATCATCCTTGGTACCACTGGTCGGGATCTCACACCGACCTGATAAAAATATAATACAAACGTAGGGAAAGCGGTTATAGTTCCTCACCTGAAAGTAAGAACGAATCATACCCAAGACGTCTCACCCATGATAAAGAGACACACTGCATAAATACCTGGATACTATGACCTGGGGACTATACTCACCCGACTCCTCAAGCCAGGGGATTCACTCACATTGCATAACTTCCCATGATAGCACTAGAGGTGCATGTTTCACATAAATATACCATTCACACGCATACATATTTATAATCATATCATATATATATTGTCTCTATACCCGTATATATATATATATATCATCAAAGCTGGCTGTTCATGCCTATCTCCCGTGGCATTAGCCTATAATACCGAATATACCAATTTGAATTACTTTATATGTATACACACAACTTATTTTAATCCCATAAGTATTCACTCACTTACGATACAATGATGACATTAATACTTTCCCGATTATTAGATTGTCACGTCTCGCTAGTATTCTCATTTCATCCTACTCGTACATTCAGATTTCACTCACATATTATCGGCACATACATTCTACACACATAAATGTATATATACCTGCGGAAATAATTTTCCCGAGTGTCGTTCATCCCAAACACCTCCTAAAATTTATAACCCAGATCTTCTTCCCGCTAACCCGATGTTTATATATCACTCATTAAATCTTTTAGAGGCCCTCACACTCTATTTAGAGTCCCCTATTATTTATCTCCAAAAAGGAATTCTTCTACAATCCATTAAGTCCAAGAAAAATTTTTCAAAATTTATTGTCATAAACAATCCGAACCGATGGCCAAAAAAATGAACCGGTCTGGTGACTAATAAACGTACCAATTCCATGGCCAGAAAAATGAACCATTGTGGTGACCAAACTGAATCGCATTTCACCGGTTCGACGTGTTCAGTTCGGGAGTTTATCATCTTCTCGAACTCCAAATTCAATCCAACACTCATCCAACCCAAGATTTGTGATCTCTAACCTCACCACCATCAATATAATCATCTACACACTATGATTTACCAAACACAACAATTAACTCATGGGATTCCTCAATTTAACTAAGATTTAAATCCTAACTTAGTTAAACACTCAATTTTATCCAACTCTTCCAATTTCTCACCAAAAATTACACCATAAACATGGATTTAAACTCAGATTTCATATGGAGTTGTTATCACCTCAATTTGTATGAAATCATTTCTAAAAAACCACATTTTGATTCAAGAATCCCAACCCAAAAATTCATATAGTTTAACCAACTATAATGTGAATTATAAACACACATAAATAGTTAAAGCAAGTTAATCACCTGCCTCGTTGGATAAATCCGACGAGCTCACGCCGGGATCTCTCGGAGCTTGGTCGGTGTTCTCTTCCTCTTCCCCCTTTTCTTCTTCCTTTCTTTTCTTTCTTTATTTCTTTCCTTATTTTCTCTTTCTCTCGTGGATTATAAGATATAAATAAGGGTTCTCATCTTATTAAACCCAAAATTGACTCGTATACTAAAATGCGCGCCCCTAGAATTCCTGAAAGCCCTCGGGACCCAAACATTACCCCCGGGTACTCTTTTTGGAGTATCCCGGCCCATTCGAGACTGACCGTAACTCGAAGTCCCCAACCGAGTCATTTATAAAAAAATCACCTTTTTAAATCCAATACGACTCCGCACGTATTTTTCAAATAAAATATTATTACTTGTCGCTTTACCGAACCGCGATATGATATAAAATAATCCAACTTCATTTACTTATACATGTAAGTAAATATAGCACACATCGATAATAATCCAAAATTTGCCAATTAATATTTAATCCACACTTCAATTTCTCTTTCACTTAAAATTCTCAATTTATTAAATTACCCCCACTTATATATTTTAAATATCCATAAAAGTACGGGATATTACAATAGCCTCCCATAATTTCATTCTCTCTCCTGTACAAAACCTAAACCCCATTTAAATCAACTTTCAAACCAAGATTTGGAGAGCTAAATCGGGTTTTCTCAGAATTGTCCAAGAATGTGTTTTCCTTATTTTCTTAAGGGGAATGCAACCATCAAATCTGATTATTCAAATGATTCTACAGGAATGAATATTTCATTTGTTCCCCTTTGGTATTATGCGTTTTAAATGTTGCCTAAACACTAATAAGTATTGTTTTCTTAAAATAAATTAGAGAGACTAATTAGGGAAAGTGAAACTGAATCCAGGACATATTTTATTCAAATCGTCAATGCGATTTAAGACTCATAGACCTTGCATGCTTAGATTAGAGGTTGGGATTCAATTAGAATTTATGACGTTTGTATGTAAAATAAAATTGTAAGAATGTTATAAATTGTTTTTGACATATAAAATCACGTTATTTATGTGCATCTTGTGGAGTAGAGATTTAGTTTTGTATGTTCCTAAAATATGCATGTGAATAGAAATCCGATAAGATAATGAGAAAATAAATTGTTTAATTAATATTATAATTATAAAGACATAATTTGGATAAATACTGATCTTGCGATTAATTTAAAGAATGGTTATGATAAGTTGAAAATATGCCATATGTGATTCGTTATGTTATTAATAATTGACACTGCGGGGACAATGAGATTATTATGGGAGTTAGTGCTCTCACCTTATTTTTAAATTGCCGTCTAGGTATGGGACTAGAAGGTAGGCCTTAGTTATTGATAATTCTTTCTAGGTATGGGACTAGATAATGTGGGTTTTTACGGATGGATGATTCCGAAGAGGGGAGTATTTGTACATCGTTTCCATTAGATCGTGAGCCCAGGTACGAGCCTAGGTAGTAGCTAGTGGTAGTTATTCTTCATAAATGTTACGCTATGATACGCTTGCATTTTGGAGACCTCTAGGTATGGTACTAGGGGTAGGTTGAGGAATTTATGCTTGATAGAAGAGTGGGGCGATTAGAAAATAATGAGAACGTGAGATAATTTGATAATTAATGCCTAAGACTTAAAACGGGTATTAAAATAAATTTGTGTCGCAATTATGTCCAAGGCTGAAAGATTACGAGCCGCCTGGCAATAACGATGTGGGTGTGTGGCGTGTCACGAGTATGTGCAGGGCTGATGGAGTAGGGGTGAACTTCCTATAGTGACGTGTCGTGCATGCAACCTCACGAGTATGTGCAATGCTAACGAAATTGGGCGAACTAGATATACTAAGGGGCTATGTGTTGTTTAGAACTTAAGTTGTCAAGGAGTTTGTGTAGGATCCGTAATAGGGTGAATTGGTTGTACTGGCTATACTAGCATCGTATAAATAAAATGATTTGAATTAATTTAATTAAATTATGGAAATTGAATTAGTAGCCTTAACATAATTAGATGTTGAAATATCATAATTGGATTTAAACATTGGGTTGGCGTAGTTATCTGGGTAGATAGTAGTAGTTTATTTTTACTCGCATTGCTAATATATATTGTTTAAATTAAAATACTCTATTATGATGTTTATCATGTATAATTATATTGTCCAGGTTTACGAGTCCTAATTGGGAGGAGTGACTAGTGTCTATGCGGTGGGTTCTGACCCATTGCATTGACTAACATTTCAGGTATAGTTACTCGAGTAGCTGAATAGGATGCATTGGAGATCATTGGAGTGCAGTTGGAGATTTATTTTATTGTCTTTGTAGTTTAGATAATCCTATTATGTTGTATTATGAGACAGTTATTTATGATTTTGGTGGGCCAATCAGTTCCACAGTTTTTTGTGGTTTTCAGTTAGATATTTATTATTGAATTACTTCATTTGAGTTTTAAGAAATTTGAGTTAGATTTGTTTTGGATATTAGCGTGGTGATGGATATTATTGATTGGACCCTATGTATATTTGTTGAATTATATTGAATTTTATCTTGTGGAGTAAAGTTTTAAATGTCTCATATTTTTATCACATGATGAGAATGGTATTTAATTTAGTAATACCCGGCGTAATTTGGTGGTCGTTGATGCCAGAATGTATGGGGTGTTACAGATGGTATCAAAGCATGGTATTGGGTCACATAGGTTATGAGTCCGTTTAGCTTCCGCATTATGGATCTTTGATTACCTTTGTTGATTTGTACTCCTTAAGGTATTGGGTCTAGCATCCGTGTTAGCTGTGTTTCTTGGAGATAAGGAGATTTATGTTAAGGACGTTGTAAGCATTGAGGATAGAAGTAGTAATTTTGAGGTGAGGATCCTTAGAGTTGATTTTGGAGATGATATTTATTTGGCTGATTATTAGTATAAATTTTGAATATATCTATTATCGATGCAGTGATGTAATTTGATTGGAGGATCTTAGTGTTATGATGACTTTTGGTGATATAATCGAGTGGTGATTCGTGGGGGATCATTATACGCTGTTATTTTCATTGTTATGTTTATATATATGGTTAGGATGTATATTTCATATCTGTTCGTGGGGTAGGTGCATGTGGGATTGGGTGTTTGGGCACCCAATTGTCTCATTCTATGAGTAAACATATATAATCCTTATTTTATTTTCGTGATTTTACCTTTATGCTTCGCCGAATTTCTAGGGCAAAATTTCTATACTAGTGGGGGACTATATAAAACCCGTGATTTTTAGAGAAAGAAATGGCTAGCTTTGGATTAAACTTCGAAAAAAATTGGTTTATTTAATTATTTTTTTGGCCTTAAAAAATGGTGTTTTTGACTTTTGAAAAATAAGGTTTTAATCGGAATTGAAATCGGGTAAAAAAAAGGAAAATTTTGCATTTATTAAACAAAGGGTGAAAATTCAGATTCAGGGAATCCAAACCAGTTCACAAGGAGGGGAAAAGCGATTCGCTTTGACTATTTGGAAAATTTAAAACTCTTTCTTTTAAAAGTTGTGTAGGACTCAAATTATTTTTGGTACATAAAAATAAAGGGACGAGTTTAGGACTTTTAAAACATATTTTTAGCCTTCTCAAAAATCTATAGCCTTCCATAATTTCATTCTCTCTCTTCTACAAAACTTAAACCTCCTTTAAATAAACTTTCAACCCAAGATTTGGAGAGTTAAACTGTGTTTTCTCGAAATCGTCCAACAACGTGTTTTCATTGTTTTCTAAAGAGGAACGCATCCATAAAATCAGATTCTTCAAAAGATTCTACACGCATTAATATTTCTATTGTTCCCCGTTAATATTATGCATTTTAAATGTTGCCTAAATAATAATAATTATTTTCTTAAAATAAATTAGAAAGACTAATTAGGGAAAGTGAAATTAAATTCGGGAATGATTTTATTCAAATCTTTAATACGATTTAAGACTCAAATCCCTAGCATGATTAGATTAGATGTTGGCATTCCGTTAGAATTTATGAAGTTCGATATGTAAAATCACGTTATTTATGTGCATCTTGTAAAGTAGAGATTTAGTGTTGTATGTTCCTAAAATATGCATGTGAATCGAAACTCGATAAGTCGATGATAAAACAAATTGTTTAATTAATATTGTAATTAAAGGGACAGAATTTGGATAAATAGTGTTCTTGAGATTAATTTACAGAATTGTTATGATAAGTTAAAAATAGGCCATATGTGATTCATTATGTTATTAATAATTGACACTATGGGGATGGCGGAATTATTTGGGGAGTTAGTGCTCTCACCTTATTTTTAGGTTTCTTGCTAGGTATGGGACTAGTAGGTAGGCCTTAGTTGTTGATAATGCTTTCTAGGTATGGGACTGGTTATGCCGGTTTTTATGGATGGAGTATTCCGGGGTGGGACTGATTTGTGCATCGTTTTTGTTCGATCGTGAGCCTAGGTTCGAACCTAGGTAGTAGTTAGTGGTAGATATTATTCCTAAATGTTAATCTAGGAGACGCTTGCATTTTGGATACCTCTACGTATGGGACTAGGGGTAGTTTGAGGAATTTATGCTCGATAAAAGGATGGGGCTAATAAAAAAATAATGAGAACTCTAGATAATTTGATAATTAATGCCTAAGACTTAAAACGGGTATTAAAATGACTTTACGTCGCAAGTATGTGCAAGGCTGAAAGATTACGGACCGACTGGTTATAACGACGTGGTTGTGTAGCGCGTCACGAGAATGTGTAGGGCTGACAGAGTAGGGGCAAACTGACTATAGTGACGTGTCGTGCGTGGAATCTCACGAGTATGTGTTGTCCTAATGAAATTGGGCGAACTAGCTATATTAAAGGGATGTGGGTGGTGTAGAACTTAAGCTAGCGAGGAGTATGTTCGAGACCCGTAGTAGGGTGATCTGGCTATACTGACATCGCATAAATAAAATGAGTTGAATTAATTTGAATAATTATGGAAATATAATTAGTAGTCTTAACATAATTAGATGTTGAAATATCATAATTGGATTTGAACATTGGGGTGGCGTAGTTATGTGGGTAGATAGTAGTAGTTTATTTTCACCCGCATTTCTAATATATCTTGTTTAAATTATAATACTCTATTTTGATGTTTATCATATATAAAGCTATTGTCCGGGTTTACGGGTCCTAATTGAGAGGACTATCTAGTGTTAATGTGGTGGGCTCTGATCCATTGCGTTGACTAACATTTCAGGTATAGTTACTGTTGTAGCTACATAGGATGCATTGGAGATCTTTGGAGTGTAGGTGGAGATTTATTTAATTGTCTTTTTAGTTTAGATAATCCCGTTTTGTTGTTATATTATGAGGCAGTTATTTATGATTTTGGTGAGCAAATCGGTTCCAAAGTTGTTTATGGTTTTCGATTAGATATTTATTTTTGGATTATTTCACTTGAGTTTTAATAAATTGGAATTAGAATTGTTTTGGAGATTAGCATGGTGATGGATATTTTTTATTGGACCCTATATATATATATATATAATCGCTGGATTTAATTTCATTTTATCTCGTGGATTAAAGTTTTAAATGTCTCATATTTCTATCACATGCTCAGAATGGTATTCAATTTCGTAATATGCAATGTAGTTTGGTGGCGACCGATGCCCGAATATGTGGGGTGGTCTTATAAGGAGGAAGAGAAGAAGCTTAATCATTAGAGGATAATGTAAAATGAAGTATGTAAAGGTGTATGATATGATTGAAATTGAGGATTATTCTTTTACCAGCAATCGAAAGCCCCGTTTTTAGGTTGATTACATATTTGACAAAGCACCTATGATGTAGCTTCATCGTAAGCTATCACTACGTTAGCCATTCCCCTGGTGCAGTCCTCCAACACTTCCTCAAACTATTCCCGTTCGATCTCTAGCTCCCTCACCTCCTATTCAGCCTCTTCATCATAAACAACTATCAAATTAGCCCCATATGATGGCAGGGGGTTATTATTGACATTCTCCTCAGGAATCTATAAATTCCCTGTCTTTATGTGTTTACTTATGATCTTCCTTGGTGTGAAGCAGGTTGCCATTAGATGACCCACGTTTTGATGGATCTGGCATTACTTTGGATCAACTATTGTCTATGCATATGGCTCTATGGCTGGAATACCCTTGGGTTCATATACTGTCCCCCTGGACCATGGTGTTATAATAACTAACAACCTCTTCAATATTACAAGGCAGTGGTGGTGGTGGACCCTCTCTGTCTCTATTAAACTTTCTCTTCTTGTCCTTCTTTGGTTGCTTAGCCTCTTCTCCTCCATCGATGTACCCCACCCATAGGGGCTGGACCCGTATTAAAATGGGCTGTATCGATTGTCTAAAGATCACAAGCAGCACGGTGGAACTTGGCCAAATGACCAACGATATGTTCCTTGTTTCTTTTAAAAATGTCGCAAAAGTCCCTTTGCACGTTTTGTTGATGGGGTGGCAGATGTACTCTGTGAGCAAACCTTCAGCACAAATCTGAAGAATCTTGGACTCCTTGGCCTCTTTTCTTACATCGAGAGACCTTTACCTGAACCTTCGGACATACCTTACAACTTCCTCCCTTGTTCGTTGCTTCTCCTTACCTAGCTGGGTCAGTGTGAACTCATCTTCTGCCAGAAAGAACATCTGGACAAACAGAACATGCATTTCCTCCCATGTTGAGACACTTTTTGGTTCCAAGTGAGAGGTGTAAGTCTTATCGCTTAGGGATTTGGAAAACTCACTTAACCTTAGATTCTTGTTGTTGCAATAAGCCCCTAGATGCTCAATGAAGCGCTTGATATGTTCCTTTGGGTTTCCTCCCTTTACTATGTACTTATCAAAGATAGGAGTAATGTAGTCCTTTGGGTGAGGTACATTGGTGTATTCCTGAGGGTAAAGAGTACAAAAATCATCGTAGACCGATGTTACCTCGCTGGATGACTGCGAGGAAGCTACTATCATCTTTAATATCTCCTTCCTCATTTCTTCCAAGGAAGATGCATGTGTTTTCTCATCCACTGGAGTAATGGGCTGAGGGGCCACATGTGGAATACCTGCCATACCTGGGGTACTTACCACAGGTGGAATACCTGTCATGCATGGGATACCCACCGTTGGGATAGATGTACTTACTGTGTTCATGGGGACAACTCCCATTGGAGCCACGCTAGATGCGTCTATCGGCGCTGCCCTTGGTGTTACGAAGGAGCTGGGGTCAAATCCCCCTCCTAAAGCCGTTGCAGTTGCAGGAGTCTGCAATAACTCATAGAACTTGCTCATGAGAAGGGTCATCCGTGCTTGGACAAACACGACAGTTGTGGAAGCTTATGTCACCATTGGGCTCCTGTTTCCATTTGAACAAGGGGAACCTCCATTTGAGGAACCCCGTCCCTGGAAGCCTCAAGCTCCCTCGTAGATTGTTCTTCATTATGCTGGATAGTATCAAAATAAATGGTACGGTTAACGTTATCTTGCAGCATACTTTTAGAAGAATACCTCCCTAGTGGAGTCACCAAATGTAAGATGGTAGTCCCCTTGAAGCCTGGGAGTATGGTAATACTAGTTGAGGTGTAACCCATATAGTTATGGTGATAAACGATAACCCAAGAGTTCTTCAATAAATACAAGTGAACACACAATATTATATATAATCAGCACTTAGATTTAACTCAGAAGTCTCTCGTGTATAACTAAAATAATAATAAAGGAAACTCATAAGCAACTCATTCAAAGGTAGAGAGAAGCAAGAACCCTAGATACACCTAGGCAGGCAACCAACACATCAACAGCCTCTGAAAAATCTCTGGTTTAGCTATTAAAAGCTTCATAATAAATGACAATGATGGGTGAGTAAGAACTCTGGTTTCCAATAACTTCTCTCTAATATATTCTCTCTTTAACAATAATCTCTAGAAATAACTCCCTCATCTCAGAAGTGGTTGACGCCCATAAATAACCCCACACCCCTTCTAGAGATGTCTCAATCTCTCTACACGTGAAAGACCTATCTATCAAACTTTACATCACAAACATTAAATGCATAATGGGCTAGCGTGTCCAACTTCATAAATATTAAATTCGAAGACATGCCTTTTTCTTAACCACTGTGCATCAGAGGATTATCACCATAGAGGTGGCTCACCAAATTGTTTGACAACCCCCAATACCATAATAGTTTACTCGAGTTTAGATTGGATGGTGTTAATCTGGCTGGTGACATTACCTAAAGTAGATGTGACATTTGGTAGGGAACTATTTGGATCAAGGCTCAATGAATGACAGAACTCAAGGTTGCTCTACACGAGCTTCCATAGTGAAAAGGTCACTCGGTATTTTACCCGATGTATCTAAGATGGTTAGGACAAGACCTAATGTTGCCTCACTTCTCAATCCTCAAACCAATTTCCTCTGAAGTTCCCACGACAAGGTCATTTGATAGAGCATGTATGCTCTCCTAGGCCCTACTAGGCTTGGTTTCTCCCGAGTACCATTTGACCTCACACTAAATACTAAATTCGTTACAGCATTACAATCAATGTTACTTAACGGTACAATTTAACTAAGTAAGAGAAAGAAAATCAAGGGTGAGCTCTCTCGTCCAATCTCCTCGCTGGGTTATTTCACTGGGCTTCCTCGCTGAGCTACCATGTTGAGTTGCATCGCTAAGCTGCCTCACTGTCTCACTGCCTTCATGCTGCTTCCCTCCCTTGAGTCTCTCCTATTAATTGGGGCGGCTTTCTCTAATTCAGAGATTATCTTCAAGCCTCCCTACAAATGTCTTCTCTAATAAGTGATTGGTTTAAAATATTAATTATAGAAGATATTTTATTGTCAAGATAAATTTGAGGGTTGGTTTTATGTTTTCATCTTTGCTAAGCAGACAGAGTCATTAATTTTATATATTAGTATAACTATTTATTATTATTTAGTTCTTAATTTAAAATATATTTTTTATTAATTTAGTTTGGTTTCCATTTACTGAAAACATTCTTCATTAAACCTATAAGCCAACATGATTGCAAACTATATAAATTTATGTAGTGTAAATAAGTTATTAGGTTTACTTTTGTTTATTTTATTTCTATTTTTTGGTGTTGTGATTAAGATGAACTCTATTTCTCACTAAAAAGATTGGATCCAGATGTTAAATTGTTGTGTATTTCCTTTTGATATGATTCAAAATAACATTGATATCTTGATATCTCGATATATTGATGATATGAATAAAAAAATTACAAAGATCCAAATAGTTATTACTTCTTGAACTTATACAAAGATTAACAATAACTAACCCAAAACATTTTTAAGCAAATCAATACAAACAAATTTTATGTTTTTGTCTTATACTCCTTCCGTCCGAAATTAATAGCCTCATTTCCCTTTAAGGGTCTTCACAAATTAATAGTCGCTTTCATTTTGAGGACATTATATTATATTCATGGGAGAGAAAAAGTTTTGATCTTGGGCATTGGTTGAGTCAATCCTTAAAAACTGTTATTTCCAAGTAGCGACTATCAACTTGGGACGTTTGTCGTATAATACTTGACTCAATGTAATAGTTTGATTAAGGAACTATATTCTTGTATTAAAGATATGTGGATATATCATCTTGAAAATTTTAGGAAAATGGATTTTTCGAAAAAATATAATATATCCAAGAAATTCTTTATGTATTAAATATAAGAAAGTACTGCCTGACTATTTGAAATGTAATCCAGATTCATTCGAATTAACTTTATGATTTATTTAACTCAATTGAGTGACTGATATTCAGTGAGAGTTCTACATTTTGGAGATAATGTAAAAATTCAAGGGTTTAAAGGAGACCATCAAGATCAATAATTTGAGATTATATGGAGAGGGGGGTAAGGTAGTTACATGGTCATGAAACTCATATTTAAGGCCTTAAAAATGAATCTATTGAAGTCCTCAACAATTAATGGCAACCCACATCATCTAATTCACTGTCTTAACATTTGTCCTTAGTTAGGTATGTAGCCACAAAGCCTTCATTTTTGATGAGATTAGTGAGATTATTTAAGGGTAAGAATAGGAGTGCTTGATGCGGAAGTATGTATTTGATAAGGGATCTACACATGTTTTGGAGGTATCTTCAACAAAAGAAATATAATTAGACTTACTTAATATAAAAAAAGAGTGATTGATATTCACAAACACGAGAATATGAATTTTTAAATAGATAACGCTTGACATTCTCCTTTTAGTAGTAAAAAAACTATGTAAAATTATAATTTTTTACATGTTGTAATATTTTTAAAGGAAACGTATTGCTTTATTGAATTTAACAAAAAAGTAAATTTTAAAAGAAATTTGTCTTTCAACTTGGTGTATTTTGTACTGGTTGTCAAGAGACTAATATATGATAGTGAGTTAACTTTTTTTGATAAGTAAATATATCATAGAATAGGTTCCCCAAGGGACGGAACCTGAAATAAAAGGAAACTACTGAAGCACCTTATACTCTTGACTCACTTAAGTCTACATTGTATAAATGCCCATCTAGTTTGGAAATAGTGACAAAATTGAGTCCATTCCCTAGAATTCAAAAAGCCTCAGACTCTACTCTTCATTCCTCTTGATTGATTGTTCAAAGGTATATTCACAATCATACACACATATTAGGATTGCATTCATTCCATGTATATTTCATAATATGATTGTGTGTGAGTTAAAATCCCATTTAAATTGATTTTAATATTTTTTGGGATTTTTTAAAACTTTTTTAAAATAATTTTTTCATAATAAAATTTTGATTTTAAAACTTTTGGGATCATTCTGCAATTTCTAGTTTTACCTTTTCATACCTAAAAGTTGGTTTGGGTAGGATCCGAAAGGTCTTGAGAACTCCGGGTGCTTATGTATTTATTTTAAAACGCGCGTGTGTGGTTCAATCGAAGCCCTACAGCTGTCACAACTATACCGGTCTGATTTGTGTTTCTTTGAAGACACATAACCACTGTCCATTACCATCCCTTGGATCGTTGGTATCAACGCTTTGCATGCATGTGAACCCAATCCCTGCGAACTTTTTTAGGCCAATCAGAAGCCATTTATTGCACTATTGTTCTTAAACCATTGGATCAAAGTCTTTCGCCTTTGACTTAATCTCAGCCCTTGATTTTGAACAGACCTTCTCAATTCTTCCTTGCTCCCTATAAAAGGAGGCTTACCCTCAGCCTGAACATACTTTTGGCATTTCGTCCTAATAGAGAGAGAAGAGAGAAAAAGGAAAGAGAGAGAAAGACAGAGAGAGAGTGAAACCCTAATCGTCCAAACCCTATTTTCAAAACCCTAACCTGTTTCAAACCCTAACTCATATCTCTTAAACATTTTTATCAAACACTATTCATGTGTGTTTCAGTGTGTTGTTGTTGGTGGTTTTGAAGAGTGTTTGAAGTTTTATTCCTCTGAGTTCAAGATCTTTTTTCCAACTTAGACTTTGCGTGTTAGATCTATATTTCTCTTTAATAGAAACTATAGATCTGGCCATTACATGTCATATTACACTTAGATCTGCATAGTTTAATTTCTCATCTTGAGAAATCACTTTTATTGATTAGTGTTCTGTAAATTATTTTCAAAATGCTAGAATAAAAAAATCTTCTTTTTGTTTCTAGTTCTTACGAAACAAGACTGTTGACCTACTTGGAATCGAAATTGGTGGTTTCCAATTTCAAAATCATTTTCAAAACCCTCTGAAATTGGATATGACCTTGGCAGTCTTACGAGCAAGGTAACCTTGGAGTCCGAGATTATTTGAAAGGTCAAATACAGTTTTCTTCTTCTCAAGAAGAGAGAAATTGAAAAACAGTTCATATAGATCTGATTTGTAATTCATTAGGATTGTTTGTATAAAATAAGTGTGTGTGTGTGTGTGTGTGTGTGTGTGTGTGTGTGTGTGTGCATGCATGCATGCATGTGTTAGAGCACCTTCACAAACACTTGTCACACTACAACACAGAAGTGTTGGGTATAAGATCTTGAATCTAAAGAGTCGACGTAAAGACTGGAACAAAGTGGAGAACTTAGTAAACTGAGAAAGCCACATCAATATCAGACTTGAAGAGAAGTTAGAATCAACCAGTAGGTACATTTCTAAACTCAAAATATGACTGTTGTATGTCCATGTGTGTTATATAGTTTGTAACTTGAGAATTTTGTTTTAGTGGATTTTTTTGGTTTGTGACTTAGAAGTCACCGTAAATGTTTCCTCGGTTGGGTGAGGTTTTACCACGTTAAAAATCTCTTGTACTTCATCTTTCTACATCTCCTCATCTCATTCTTATGGTTGTGATGAGTTTAATTGTTTTAAACTATTTTATCAAACCTGTTAACAAAATCTTGAACATATCTCATGCATGTTTTACTAAACACATCTTGTGATTAAACTGATTTAATTTAAAGAAAAAAGTTTCTTCAAAAAACAGTTCGGAGTTACTTCAATAATTTAATCTTATATTAAACGGCCTAAGTAACAACTTTTTCAACTACAACCAATATGAAAGAAAATTGAAATGAAAAGACCCACACAAAGATCCTCAAGACACTTATGTAAGTTATATAGCTTCATATATATCCTCCAGAAACTTCAAAACAATAGGAATAAAAGTGTCATAATCATCCCTATACTGAATCAGAAGAGTGCTCAAGAAAAATGCCAAAGCATTGGAGGTTTAATTTCATTACGTTCAATGCACCTCGAATTGCTCTCCCATCAAATCATCCAAATAATACATTGGGGGACCCGTCTAAAAATATCTTTACTTCTCTTCCATCCCTTTGGAGAATTCCACGACTCCAATAAGTCCCTCACCATATTTGGAACCACCCATGCAATCAGGCTAAGTGAGAAGAAATATCACAAAGGTCTCTCGTCACCCAACAGTTTAGTAGAAGGTAATTGCTTATCTCTTTTTTGCATCCTTACATAATCAGCATCGACTAGCCATCGGTTGTCTTCTCTTCATGTAGGCCCTCGGTCATTAAAATCTATTTTTTAGCTATCATAAAAAAAAGAACATGACTTTCGGGGGCTTTAGCCTTCCAAATTTCTCTCCAAAGGAATATAACATTCTTACACCCATTTATTCTCAAAACAAAGTAAAACTATTACACCATGAAAACACCCCTTCTTCCTATCCCCAACCTAAATCATCTTCCCCTCCCGCTAGACTAGTCTCTTCTCCCATTTAATCCAAAAATGCCTATCTGCATCCTCAGGTGCCATGTCCCATACTAGTCTTTAAAATTTTGGATTCCACACAACTCGTCCCCGACTCTTAAAATATTCTCAACAACCATACCATAATTATCTCCCCTGATGCTAAACATCTTGGGAAATAACTTCTATAAGGTTTCATTTTAACACATATATCCTTCCAAAACCTAACCATCCTACGACTTCCTAGCTGAAACACCGCGTGACTAGAGTACTTTCCCTGCCCCGTTGAAATATACTTCCACAAGACTAACCCATGGGCAAAACTCTCCATACCCAACCACCACCCAAGATTCGAACTTCCCCCAATCTACCACCACTCTCCTCCATAACCTATTATTCTCACAAGATAATATCCAAATCCAATTACCTAATGATGTTGCATTGAAGAACTCTAGATTCTTCACTCATTCGCTCTTGAATCGACTTGAAGATTTCATATTATCTTATAAGATTGAATTTGAACCCTTATTCAATTCCTCTTTATCGAAAGTTTCTCATTATCCTTTCCAACAACTTGCGCACAATGCATGGAAGTGGTAAAATGCATAAAAAGTATGTTGGCAGACTCGACAATATGCTTTCCATCAAAGTTAATCGCCCCCCTTTAATAAATAACTATTTTTTCACCCTGCCAATTTCCTCCTCACCCTCTCGACAAGCGAGTCCCAAATAGCTCTACTCTTGAACTTAGCCCCTAGTGGCAAACTAAGATAAAAGTAAGGTAGTGAACCCACCATATATCCTAGTGTTCCACAAACAACTCCACCTGCAAAAAATATCTCACACTTCCCAACATTAATGTGAGGTATGGACACACCCTTGAAGAACCTTAAAAGGTTTTTTTAGAGATCTCGTCTAATCCAACTCTGCTTTGAAAAAAATAATGTTATCTTTGGCAAATAAAAGGTAAGAAACCCTTATTGGGTTCGTGTTTGGCAACCTAGTCACAAAAACGCTAATCAATCCTACTTCTGTCACATTCCCCATCATTCAAATAAACGACTTTATGACCAAAATGAAAAGCATGGAAGACATAGGATCTACCTATTGAAGCTTGCGGGAGCTAGAGAATAACTCTCTGGGACCCCATTAATAAGAATCGAGAACCTGACAAATAAAATATAACTCTGAATCTAATGAAACCACCTCTAACGGAATCCCATTATCTTCCTAAGTACAATAAAACCCCCCAATAAATTTGGTCATATGCCTTTTCAAAATCTAACTTGCACATAATATGAGATTAGGGGACTACATTAAGGATTTTCCTTCTTCCCACAAAGAAATTTTTAGAATATGAGATTATAGGCTCAATGAATCTCCTAAATGGACAAACAAGACTTCGACTAGAAGCTTATACACACACTCCTAATTAGGTTTATAGGTTTGAGATCCCTCACATTAATCGAGGACCCCACCTTGGGAATCAAGGTTATTAACATTGCATTAATACTCTTCATGAATATGACTCTAGAATGAAACTCCATGAAGAAATTCATCACACCCCTTTTAACCACAGACCAACAATGCTGAAACAAGGCCATATTGAAGTTGTCTAGGCCTGGAGTCTTATCCTCCGTCATGGATCTCCGTATCTGCCTGACCTCCGACTCCATAAATGGACCCACCATAACCTTAGCACCCCCCCTAAAAAAAATCTTCCCAACTCCGCCCTAGATAGATTTGGATTCCACACTTCCTCTTATTTATATAGACCCTAACCTCTTCGAACTCCACCCTATCCACCGAGATCTTTCTAATCTGATTAAAGTGATGATGAGAATTGGACATGTTGTTGAAGAATTTTGTATTCATATCTCCACCCCTCAACAAAATGACATGAGAATTTTTCCTCCAGCTAATTTCCTCCCGAATAAGCCTTCTACCGATCTGACCTTTTCTCTTTTCCCTCCTTAAATTCTCCACCCCTGAAAGCCCGCACCTCCCTTCAATATCATCTAGGAGTCTTACATCCCCCATATACCTCATGGTGTACTCACTTATATTCCTAAACACATCCTTGTTCCACCGTTTAATAGCTTCCTTGAGAAAATCGGGCTTCCTTGCTAATTTGAAGCTAGCTAGACCTTCGACAACATACCCTTGCCACAAGTCCTTCATCCTGTCTAGGAAATCCCCCCCTATTTTATCCATATATTATTGAACTCAAAAATTATTCCTCCCTTATCTCCATCCCCCAAATTATAAAATAATAGGACTATGATCCAATGTAACCCTTGGAAAGTAAGACTGAATAACCCCTGGAAAGAAGTCCTCCCACCCTTGTGAAACCAGAAATCTATCAAGTTGAGAAAGGGAAGGGATATCCTAATTTCAATACCACATAAATATTCCACCAGACAAAGGAAGGTCTAGAAGATCCATCTCATCAATAAATTCTAAAACCCCTCGTATATCTGCAAGAGAAACCACCCCACTCTTTTCCAATGCAAACCTCACCACATTAAAGTCTCCACCTGTGCATTAAGAGACACACCAAACCTCATTAATGCCTTATATCCCTTCCCACAATTACCACCTAATAACATACTTGACCGACCCATAAACCCCTAAAAACATCCAAGTAAAACCAAATTTCACATTCCTAAATAAACATGATATAGACCAACTACCTACCAAGCTCTCCTCTTTTTGTATTACTCTGTAATCGCATATAATGATGACTCAACCTGATGCACCAACTCAATCCAAACTCAACCAATTGACCTTACGAAATCCCCAAATAAACCAAGAAAACTCTTTAATCACCCAACTTAATTTTGACTCCCGAAGCCATAAGATATCAGGATTCCATCTCAAAAAAACACCACTAACTATGCCACAGTTATGCAGATAGTTTAGCCCTGTCATATTCCACAAGATGATCAGAAGTTTAACAGAGTAGGAAATTTAAAATCCATCATCATTCTCCTCCCATCTCTCTTCTCCCCCTAGTCTTCCTTTTATCCCCCACTCATCATTATCTATTTTCATAAACAACATAATAGCCTTACAATAACTCCCTTCATAAGCAACACCCACCACCATACTAAAGTCCTCAATAAGATCGCCCACCCATTACTCTGACTTGCTTCCCCACCCTTCCTTGTACCACTCCTCCCTTCCCCACCCTTCCTTGGCCCAGTCCTCATCCTCTCGCCCCATGTGTCCCATTACTTGCCCCCTTTCTACACTTAAATCTCCACCCAAATTTTGGAATTCTATAATTCCAATGTATTGATATTATTTTGCAGTTTGTCAAGCCCCACACTTCACTTGTTTCTCCCTCGTTAAATTTTGAATACATCCTATTATATAGAAAATTGAAGTTTTCAATATCCACCACCATAGTTAAATTGTTCCCAGTAACCTCCGCCTTTATTATCCCCACCGTCCCCTCCTGCTCAATGATGTCTAAAGGGTTATATTTTCTCATCCCTTTATTTTTGTTTTCTCTACCTACATTACCCGCCTTAATAAGTGTTCCCACATTTTTAAGACTCGATATAGATAACATGAAGTAAAAATCCTCGCTGCTATATTTCGTAAAATTTTCATGAATTTCCCCATCAGAGCCATAAAGAATGCCACTCCTGAATTGGAGTGCGTGATGTCAAGAATCCATAAGTGTGTTCACACATATAACCACTAGTATCCCATTAGCTTTAAGAGTCCAACTTAAAGGATTTTTAATCTGCACTCCTATATTGTCCATACCTACTACTATCCATTTCCTTTGTTTAATTTTCTCCCCTATCTTAGATACATAAGGTGTTCCTTTTATCCCTTGTCCACAGATTGTCCCCAACCATGCTCTAGCTAATCATTACCATCCGTAATCCTAGAAATGCTTAAGTTCCTAACTCCCGCCATTCGCCTTTCTTTATGCAGCTCCCGACCAGCCCTTGTAAACATTAAGATGCCTCCATCATCTTTTTTATAATTTTAACCATCGTCCCTGCTATAATAACCCAACGAACAACGACCAAAAGGCCTTTTGTTCCATCCTAGCTACTCTATATATGTGATAATGTCATTAACACACGTAATAATGTTTTTGTTAACCGTTGTCCTCACCCATCCCACTATATTTATGCTGGAGACCTTCTCACCAATCATCACTCCATAGTTTAAAATCTATCAATCCTCTTTCCTCTGCTTAGCAGCCTCCTTTTGGCTATCCATGTAATCAACATCATTAGATAAGGGAGATTGTTGTTGCATAGTTCTTTCCCTTTATTTACATAGAGTGTCAAACAGTTGTAACCCCGTATTCTTCTAGTCTCTATTGAGTTTTACTACCTCAAGGAATTTATTATATTTTCGTCATAATAACAATTATGATGTTCAACCCACAGAGATATATGAAATACCCAGACTCTTAGGATAACCTTTATACAATCAGGTGGTTGTTCTAACCATCTCACTAAAATTATTTCCCATTGGATCTATCCTCCCATCTTAGTCGTATTATAAACTTTTATAAACCTCCCACATACCTCTCCAATATAAATAATACATCTTTGATTCAACTTTTGTGGATATTTCATATGGCCTACAAAAGGGTGTAATTTTTGCAAACTCGGATGAACTCCGTAAAAAAAATCTCCTTCTTTCTATTATTCTATTTTCCCAGATTGATGAAAACAAAAAGAAGAAATGTGAGGAGTGAAGCATCTAGACTTGAACTTCATCCATGGGCAACCACTTGACTTGAACCCATTTGTTGATGTAAAAAACTAGATCACTCTAATTTTTCAATCACAGATAAATAAATAAGACAAAGATTTTTAAAGTGGTTCGGCTAGGAATAAAGCCTACGTCCACTGTTATGTTATTGCTGAGTGTTTGTGGAATTCTTGATTACAAATTCTCTCAAGAAATTCCGATCCCCTTGAATGAGGATGATACAAGGTATTTATAGCCTTTAGGCTGTACATGAAAGGTCCAATACATTAAATGATATACATATGAAAGGGTAATACATTTAATGCAGCGTGTGCGTCAAGAATATAATGAATAGTTGAACAGTTATTCGTCTGGTAATTAATGATACGGCCGAGATGCAGTTCGGACCGCCTTAGTTGATCGTTGATCAAGAGTTCCTCGGAATGCTTAGAGTATCTCGGGATGATAGAGTTCCTCGGGGTGTCCTCCTCGTTGCTCGGAGAGAACATGACTTGGTCGGGGGAAATAAATTTCCTCGTTGTTATTGTGCCATGTAGATTGACACGTGTCTTCTTATTATTGGTCCACATCAGCAGATTAAATTTGGTATCAACAGAAGCCCCCAATGCTTCATGCTTGATGGGTTACTTGAAAGGATGGAGTATTTATTCTGCAATGTTGCTCGGTGCTCGAGAAATTCTTGATCTACCTTCTTGATTTGTTTAACATAAAGTGCATTATCTTTTGCTTGTAGCTTGTCATAATCTTCAAGTATGTTGATCGGTTCGCTAGCTGACCAACTGCCTCTTGTGCCGAGCAACTGAATGCTAACTTTACGTGCTTGATTTTTCTGATTTATGATCCTCTGAATACTTTGTCGAGTAATATACTAGCTTTTGAACCCAAATCTTCAATCTGATTAGTATCAAACTAGTGGTGGACTTCGAAACATTTTCACATAAATTCTTCTTCATTACTGGTCGAGACAGTATTAGCAAAGATCTCAGCGTTATAGATGTTGATTTTGACTTCTACCTCTGCTCGGGGAAGAGCAAGAGGTTCTCGGGGACGAACAAGTGATTCTCGGGAATGAGCTAATGCTTCTCGGATAGATCATCTGTGATGAATATCAGAATGTTGAAAGGTCTTAACTTCATAAACTCCCCTTATATTTTAGATGATCCTCCTGCTGGCGAGGAACCTGTTTCAAAAGTAGAAGGAAAAGAAACCAATAGAATAGGAATCTCAATGTAATAGTTAGTATACATTTTCATTCTAAATGTATTTTGTTTTTTGAATTTAACGAAAGACTTTCATTTTTATTCGCAATCTTAATTGCTATTATCTTGTAAAATACTTTACATCTGTGCATATGTAAAAGATAACAATATTGTGTTGTTCATCGACCAACTTAGTAATAAAAAGTTACAAGTATTAGTAACGTTGCTCGATCACTTAATAATAAAGTAATGAGTATAAAAATGTTAAAATTTTTCCAACCAACCAAGGTTGTTAAATTATGCTTGTCGACCAACTACAGTTGATGGGTTTTTATCCCCGACCAACTATACTTGGTGTATTTTGGAATATTTTGCTCTTCAAAGAACTTTTTATAATAATATTACCTCCCGACCAACATAAGTTGTAATATGAGAGTATATTTTTATCTTACCAACCGTAATTGATCATGTTGGTGTACACTTTTTGGCTCCTTAAAGCTTTTGGCTCCTTAGAGCATTTTTTGGCTCCTTAGAGCATGTCCTCCTAACCAAAGGAGGTTGGCTACTTATAGCACTTTTGCTATGTAGAGCTGTCCTCCTAACCAAAGGAGGTTGGCTACTTATAGCACTTTTGCTCCGTAGAGCTGTCCTCCTAACCAAAGGAGGTTGGCTACTTATAGCACTTTTGCTCCGTAGAGCTGTCCTCCTAACCAAAGGAGGTTGGCTAATTATAGCACTTTTGCTCCGTAGAGCTGTCTTCCTAACCAAAGGAGGTTGGCTCCTTAGAGCACTTTTGGCTCCTTAGAGCAATTTTGGCTCCTTAGAGCACTTTTTGGCTCCTTAGAGCTTTTGGTCCATTAGTTCTGAGGATATCCTGGCGCTGAATGAACCTTCAAAATGTTTGACTGATGATAATAGGCAGCAAACTCCTCGTTTTTAAATTGTGTTCCATAGTCTGTGATGAAGGCATGAGGGAGACCATATCGGCAGATGATGTTCTTCCAAACAAATTGGTACACCTTCCTTCTCGTATGTCATGTCAATAAGTGGCTCAACTTCTATCCACTAAGTAAAATAATCTACTGCGATGACGAGGTATTTGAATCTTCCTCGAGTCATCAGTAATGGTCCAACCAAATCAATCCCCACATGGAAAATGGCCAAGGGGAAGTTATGGGTGTCAACAATGCTTGTGAAGTTCTTCGGATGGAAGAAAAGCGTTGGCACTTGTCACATTTCTTGGCATAAGCTATACAATCAGGTCTCATCGTCGGTCAGTAGTATCCCTGCGTCATCACCTTTTGCAAAAGTGTTCGACCTGCTACACGGGCTCCACAGGACCCTTCATGGATCTCTTTAATCAATTCACCTCGGAGGGATGTACACATCTTTGCAAACCTGCCATAATTCCTCGTCGAGCAGCTTTAAACTTCCATTTCTTGGCAGAGAACTTATCCTCCGAATACCATTATCCCGAGCAGCTTTAAACTTCTATTTCTTGGCAGCGAACTTATCCTCCGAATACCATTAATTAGTACATACCGAGCAGCTTTAAACTTCCATTTCTTGGCAGAGAACTTATCCTCCGAATACCATTATCCCGAGCAGCTTTAAACTTCTATTTCTTGGCAGCGAACTTATCCTCCGAATACCATTAATTAGTACATACCGAGCAGCTTTAAACTTCCATTTCTTGGCAGCGAGCTTATCCTCCGGTAATTATTCCTCCTCAATATATGCTCTGATGGGATCCATCCAAGATGGTCCTAAATCAAGGGTAATAATATTCATCGTCAGGTCTTCATCTATACTCCGACTTTCTAATACTTCAATTGGTATCGTTCTTCGTAGCTCGGTACGAGTAGCTGATGCTAATCGGGCCAAGGCGTATGCTCTCACATTCTCCATTCTTGATATTCATACCAGTTTGAACAGCAACAAACTCTGATACTAACTCCATCACCTTTGTTTGATACTTGATCATCAATTCTCCTTCGGCTCATTATTTTCCCAACATTTGGTTTACGATCAATTGAGAATTACTGAAGACAATAACCTGCTGTGCCTCCATAGTATTTGACAAATTAAGACCTGCAACCATGGCCTCATACTCAACCTCATTATTAGAAGCTTTGAATTAGAAACGTAGGGCATATTCCATGTCGACCTCGTCTGGGCTGTTCAAAACGATCCCTGCCCCACAGCCTGTAGTGCAAGATGAGCCATCTACATATAGCCTCCATATAGGCAACTTGTCTTCTAATTTCTGGTCTGACAGAGTTCCTCGGTGGAATACTTATCGCTTTCTTTCATCATGTCCTGATACTTCTGAATACACCACTTGAATTTCAATATACCTCCTGAGCTTTAATATTCCTCCTTAACTTCAATATTCCTCCTGAACTTCAATATTCCTCCTGAACTTCAATATTCCCCCTGAACTTCAATATTCCTCCTGAACTTCAATATTCCTCCTGAACTTCAATATCAAAAGTAATTCCTGAGAAAGAAAAATAACTCCTGAATGATGATTAGTCGGGGTTGAATTTGATGCTCGACTGCATGATGATATAAGAATGTGCCACCAAATATATCTGTAATAGAAGCCCCCAACTGTGGAATGTGAACTTTGAATGAGATTTATCGACCAATACCAACCGGAGTTGGATTTTATCTACCAACCGGAGTTGGATTTTGTCTACCAACCGGAGTTGGATTTTATCTACCAATCGGAGTTGGTGGTAATTGATAATGAATGATGAAGACTTCCTCGGAGTTGACCAACAGATTGTTGGGAATAAGATAATATAAATGCTGGAGACCTCCTCGGCACTGACCAACAGATTTGTTGGGAATAAGATAATATAAATGCTAGAGACCTCCTCGGCGCTGACCAACAGATTTGTTGGGAATAAGATAATATAAATGCTAGAGACCTCCTCGGCGCTGACCAACAGATTTGTTGGGAATAAGATATAATAAATGCAGGATACCTCCTCGGCGATGACCAACAGATTGTTGGGAATAAGATATAATATAAATTCCGGAGATATCCTTGGAGCTGAATAAGATATAATAAATGTTGGAGACATCCTTGGAGCTGAGTAAGATATAATATTTGTCGAGCTCCATGCTGAAATGAGAATAGAATATGCATCCAAATAGATATAAAGAATAATTAAAAATAATAAAGTGCCTCGCCGATCAGTCGAGGTAGAATCATATAATGCTGAACAAGAATAAGATCTTTCAGAACATAAGAATATGGCCGAGAACGTTGTCAGGCCTGAATATAAATAAGAATTATCCGAACGAATGTTGTAATTCTCCTTAAAGCTGAATAAGTATCTTGTCGAGGCATAATTGCAGAATGCCGAATAAGAATAATATTTTCCAGAACATAAGAATATGGCCGAGAACTTTGCTGGGCCTGCATATAAATAAGAATTACCCCGACCAACTATCCGTTGGGGGTGAAATATAATAAATGTTATAGTTCTCCTCAAAGCTAAATATGATAATAAGTATCTCGCCGAGATCCATGTTGAGATGAATATAGAATATAAATCCCAATGGATATATAGAATCATTTGTGCTGGAGCAGATATCTGGGCCTGAATATAAATAAGAATTACCCCGACCAACTATCCGTTGGGGGTGAAATATAATAACTGTTGTAGCTTTTCCTCGGAGCCGAATATATATAGAGAGAAGAAATTTTTCGAGCTCCATGCTGAGATAAATATAAAATATGAATCCGAATGGATATAGAATAATTTGTGCTTCAGCATTCGTCGGCATTGATCCTTGTGCCTGTAAAAATTAATAATTTGCTCTACCATATGTGTAGGCTGAATTGATTAGTCATGAGAATAATTTACTCATCTAATCAATATATGATATGTATCAGCATAAAAATTTCAAAATATAAAATAATATGCCAAATGTGTGTGAAATGGACAAATTATTATCAAATATGCATCATAAATAAGACGTAAAGGTATTTAATCTCCAACAACTAATCAGGTATTAGTTGCTGTTTAAAAATATTTTTGGGGTGATCATAAGTTAAAAAGACTTAAGCCCCCTGCTTGTCCCCAAGCCGAACGCGTGTTTAAAAAATATCAGGGGTGCTTCGCATTTTTTAATACCCCAAGATTCTACTACTGTCGACAAACGACATGGATGTTGCCGACCAACATTTAAGGATATCTCAAATTATAGAATATATGATTGGATGACTAGAATATCTCGAATCTTGAGATCAAAAAATAACATTCAATGTAAAATTTAAGCCTTAAGAATGTTAATTAAATGAATAAATATATAACCCACTAGATCGTGTGATTTCGTCAAAGAAACCTTGTGATGTGATGAACGAGGGGCCAAAATATCAAATTTGTTCCCAGTCTTGATATGGTCATGATTATTTTACTGATCCTCTTTTACAAGAGGTGGGTAATGATTTTTCAGGTGAGAGAAAATTATTTTTTATATTGATCCCTTCCTATTCCCAATTTGGAGAGATAAAAATATGGTGAATGATCGAAATTATTACCAAATTTATATAAAAAATCAATCAATTTGACTTTATTGACATAGATGGAAGATGAACCAAATTAAGTATATAATTCATAAAAGTGAATACAAAGAGACTTAAACTTGTGAATGCAAAGAGACTCAAACTTGAAGAGAGAAAAAATAGATCTGGGTCATGATTTCCATGAGAAGACTTTTCATTGTCTTTAACCTTTTCCCATTCTTTTATTAAAAATATGACGGGAATTTGAATAGACATCAAATATCTTACAAAATTTATTTCAAAATCAACAATGAAAATGATCAAATCTTATCATCGTCGTATATATTGGCATATGTAATCATTTAAAATATTTATTTCATGATATTAAATTAAAACTTGAGAATCAAGCAAAGAGTTATGATTTATGAAATCTACTATTTTTCAGATTTCTAAATAAGGATGAATCTAACAGTTATGATTTAAAAATCATGAGATGCAACATTTTGCAGATAAAAATTGGACAATTAATTTATGTATATAAACATAAAAATCACGATTCAATCAAAAGATGTATGTATAATTGATTATACGTAGAGAAAATAAAAACTTAGCTTTTGGTGGAGAACAACGCTTGTAACACGTTCCCACAGACGGCGCCAATCTGTTGATGTAAAAAACTAGATCGCTCTAATTTTTCAATCACAGATAAATAAATAAGACAAAGATTTTTAAAGTGGTTCGGCTAGGAATAAAGCCTACGTCCACTGTTATGTTATTGCTGAGTGTTTGTGGAATTCTTGATTACAAATTCTCTCAAGAAATTTCGGTCCCCTTGAATGAGGATGATACAAGGTATTTATAGCCTTTAGGCTGTACATGAAAGGTCCAATACATTAAATGATATACATATGAAAGGGTAATGCATTTAATGCAGCGTGTGCGTCAAGAATATAATGAATAGTTGAACAGTTGTTCGTCTGGTAATTAATGATACGGCCGAGATGCAGTTTGGACCGCCTTAGTTGATCGTTGATCAAGAGTTCCTCGGAATGCTTAGAGTATCTCGGGATGATAGAGTTCCTCGGGGTGTCCTCCTCGTTGCTCGGAGAGAACATGACTTGGTCGGGGGAAATAAATTTCCTCGTTGTTATTGTGCCATGTAGATTGACACGTGTCTTCTTATTATTGGTCCACATCAGCAGATTAAATTTGGTATCAACATTGTTTCATTCTATCGATATGCGACGATGATATATCCAGGGAACTAACTCTACCCCCACACAACTCTCTGAAAGTAATCTATCCTATAAATGAATGAATCATCATTCACACAAAGTTTTTCTTTACCCGTCGTATCCAATTGAATGTTAATGGTGGATGATAGCCACGGTTCAATCGCAACCTCTCTAATAAATAACCTAACATCATCCACTTTTGAAACCTCTTTCACAGTATCATTCTTTGACTCTATTTTAACACACAAAAGATTTACCTCCATGCGTGTAAAAATGTTTTTAGTGTATCCCCATCTCTTTCCCTTCCCTAACTTTGCTATCTGAAATTTCACTTGGCTTCTAGCATCTCTCATAACAATGTTGAACCATGTATCATGTTTACTATAATTCTTATAGACTAAGATATCTCTCTCCTTACCTTGTCTCTCCAATAAAACCTCTCGCTTTTCTGTGAAGCCTCATGTCAACGTGTACTAATCCAGATACCTCTTCCTTTAGAAGATTTATAACTCTACTACAACCTCTAACCCTAGCACAAAAATTAAAAAGTAGCTTTTATTTAGCCACACGATGATGATCTAAAAAGTGAACAATCCAGCATGGAAATTAACCTTTATCTTTTCTCCTGGTATATTTTGACGACTTTTTCCCTCCAAGTTATTCAAAATTCTAAACCTACAATAGTGTTGCCTTCCATACACATGGGACAGTCTTGTCATTTTGAGAGTGGAAGAGGTTCTCCACAGTTTTTAGTCCGATCTTATCCTTTTATGCCCTAAAAAAATCATGGAGAGATTATAATTGAGGTCAATTTCCAGAGATGTGGCAGACGTGTACAATCTAGAAAATAAAGAGATAGTCGGGCTAGAATACCAAGTTGTATCTCAGTCGCCCAAGTTCTCATGGTTCTTCAACCAAGTGGGGATGTCAAAGGAAGCCGACTATAGATAACGCAAGTGATTCTAGACATTGCATGGAAGAACGCAGTGCCATAGCTGAGGTGGAGGGGGCCCGTGGCCAGATTAATAAGAAAATTTTTGTCCGAAGTAACTTTAAGTGACACCGATAGGGCTGTAAGGTTCCCACATAATAGTCCCTTGTATGTAATGACTAGTATTAACGGTGTAAGTTTTGCGAGAGCCTTGATGGATTAGGGACCATCGATAAACATTATGCCCATCAGTTCCTTCCATGAATCCAACATTCCTGAGGCAAGGTTGATACCGATGCCTTTGGTAATTTTTAGTTATGATAACCAATCCTCCAAGTCGATTGGGTATGTGAATGTTAGAATTCTGATGGGGAACCTCACTTCACACATTAAATTTCATGTGATTGAGAGTTCTACTTCTTACCACCTTCTGATAGGAAGGGTGTGGATGCATAATCATAGTTTAGTCCCTTCGACATATAACCAATGCGCAAAGGCAAACATGAAAAGGACTGAAATCGTTATACGTGCAATAAAGAAACCATTTGTCACTGAAGAATCTCACCCAGTGGATGCAACATTCTACACAGAGCTAAAGGAAAATGCTAGGGTCCTAACGAAAAGAATGGAAGGATCTAGAGTTTCCTCTATCAGAGAGCGGATGGGGTCTATGAATGGTCAGAGCAGCGGGGGAGCAAGAAGAAGATAAGTAGATGAGGAGGTAGATCATGATGATCCTAAACCTTATAATATCTCGAAATAACTCAGAGATAGAATGATCCCCAGGATGGAATCGATGGAGCACGAAGCCAAGTGATAGAGCGTTCTGAGTAGGTTTTCTGGAAATAGACTAGCAAAAGCTTCGAGGGAAAGGAAATTGTAATGACCAGTAGATAGTGTAAGAAGATGATAATAGCGGATGGGAGGGTGATTTATCTCCTCTAAAGGTGTGAGTGGGTGGCCGAATGAGCTGTTCTAGAAGTTGACGAAGCGGTTGACCCGGTGTATAAGTGTTTCTTAGTAGACCAACAGGGGCAATGTATGGTCATGGACAACTCTAAAATATAAGAGTTTATTTAAGAAGTGGGAGAAGAGACAGAGTACATAACGGATCGGCCGAAGCCATAACTACAGGAACTAGAACAGCTAAACTTAGTTGAAGAGGGAGAAGACCCAAAGCCCATCTTCATTTCGAAAGATCTGAGCTAGGACAAAAGAAGGGCATAGATTGAGGTAATTCGGGAGTACATAAATGTTTTTGCATGGATGTACATAAAAATGGATGGGCTAGATGAAGATGTAAGTTGCCACAAGCTTAACGTTATGCCTTCAACCATACCGGTGAAGAAAGCCACAAGAACTTGCAAGCCTAATATGGATTTAAAAATTAAAGAAGAGGTGGAACGGTTCCTAGCGACGGGGTTCATCAAATCGATATAGAACCCACTTTGGTTATCAAGCATCGTCCCAGTGGGAAACAGGGATAAAAATATGTTAAGGATATGTGTGGACTTCTGGGGATTTGAACAGAGCTTGCCAAAAGGATGAGTTGTCTGTCCTCCATTGATATTTTGATCAATATAACTGTTAGATATGAAAAGTATAGCTTTATGGATGGGTAAGTTGGGTACCACCAAATCAAGATGGACCCAACTGATGACGAGAAAATGGTGTTCAGAACCCCATTAGGCAGTTTCATGTACAAAGTAATCCCTTTTGGGTTAAAGAATGCTTGGATAACATATCAAAGGACAATGATGGCCATTCTTTATAAAAAAATTCATAAGTTTTTAGAATTTTATGTGGATGATTTGGTCATCAATCCGAAGAAGGAGGAGTCCTATTTGGATGATCTGAGGAAGGTGTTCATCCGGTGCCGAAAATACAAATTGGAGATGAACTCGTTCAAGTGTGATTTTTGGGTTACAGGTTGAAAGTTCCTTGGTTTTTTGGTAGATCGACAGGGAGTGCAGATGGACCATGATAAGAAATGAGCGATTCTGGAGATGCCATGTCCAAGAATAACAAAGGAGCACAAGAGTTTCCTTGGTAAAATCTCCTATCTTAGGAGATTTATGTCAGGGATAGCTGAGATAACTCATCCATTGATGGAGCTGATGTGAAAGGGCACAAAGTTTAAATGGGAGGAAGATCACTAAGAATCTTTGACCAAGTTGAAAAAGCTGCTCACTTCTCCATAAATGATGATTCCTCCTAGGGCGGGGATACTATTGCAACTATACCTCACATCTGCCACAAGGTCCCTTAGAGCTCTCTTGACGCAGGAAATCGATGGGAAGAAAGGCCAGTCTACTACCTGATCAGGATCATACATGGACCAGAGCCAAGGTATAGTAGTATAGAAAGATATTATTTAGCCTTGGTGTTTGTAGCAAAAAAACTTAGACATTATATTCTATCTTTCATAATTCACATTGTGACAAGATATGACCCAATTAAGTTTATTTTGGCGAGAACTATTTTGATTGGAAGAGGATCTAGGTGATTATCCATCCTTTCAGAATATGACTTAAAATGTGTGGTCCCTCACGTGATCAAGATCCAGGAATATGCACACCTATTGGTAATTTTCCCATCTTGGGTATTGTAGCCACCCCGAGAGACCATTCTAGAGGATGATTTGTAGGCAACTTTTTTGGCTGCTAACCTTGAAGAAGGGAAAATGCAATTCGATGGTTCCTCAGTGAAAAAGAAGGGAGGAGCAGGGGTTATCTTTTCTAAAGGCAATGAAGAATTTTTACTTTCCTATAAGTTAGATTTCCCTTGATCCAATAATGAAGTAGAGTATGAAGCATTAGTACTGGGGTTACTAGAGTCCCTCTGAAGGGGTCATCCATTCACTGTGCATCAAAGGTGATTCAAACTTAGTGGTTCAGCAAGTGAACGAGGAATACGCGCTGAAGCACCTCAATCTGGCGCCTTATAGAACAATCATCCAACGACTAGTCAACTAGTTCCATCAGGTCAAGAGAAGAATGCACCGCAAAATGATGAATACACATGCTGATGCTTATGCCACCATTGCTCAGAAAGTGGCTACAAAAATCAACACAACTATTGTGGTGATACAACGGAAAACAGCTCCCTCGGTTCTATTATCGATCTTACCAACGGAAGATGATTAGGATTGGTGGGGAAAGACAAGGAAGCAGTTGGATTTTAGGGAAGTCAAGATGGAACTATAAGAGCTGCTACAGTACTTTTCCAATTAAGGAAATCTCTACTTCAAGAATATGGGAGGATGGGTATCAAGATGCATTGGTATAGAAAAACAGAGCAAAAGTTGAATAAGACACATGACGGACACTGGGAAATAACTGAGATCCCTTTGTGCATAAGAATTCAAAGAGATGGATACTTTTGGTCAACGATGAAGCAAGATATAGCAGAGTTACAATGGAGGTGCGATAAATGTCAACTTTTCTTTCAGGCAGCTGAATGCCACTTCGTTGAGACACAGACGGACTAGAGGCAGTTTTATATTGATTTTATCAAGGATGGAGTTGTTATTATGGAGAAAATTATTATGATGGGACTTAAGCGAAGGGGCCCATGGTTCTATGTTCAAGAGGAGTAGCTCTATCGCAAAGGGTACTTTAACAGGCCAATAAGATGCATCACGAAAATGAGGCAACAGATGTTTTAAAGGAAGTTCAAGATCTAGATCATATTGGAGGGGAAAAGTTATATGACCAGTTAATGACCTTGGGTTATCATTGGCCAACCATGGAGAACGATTCTGTTGAGTTTATTAAAAAATGCAAGGTGTGCCAGCTACATGGAAAAATTATCCATGCTTATTCGGTGGACTTACACTCTTTGGCCACTCCTTACCCATTCCACACTTGGGCATTTGACCTAGAAGGGGAAGTACACCCATGTTCGAGGGGAAAGATCTAGATACTCGTACCAAGCTAAGGCGATACCACTCAAAAGAGCAACTGTAGGTGTGGTGGCTAATTTCATTACATAGTACATTATTTACAGGTTTAGGATGCCAAAGGTTATCGTCTCTGATAATGGGATCCCATTTGTCAACAAAGAAGTAACGATGCTTATAGACAAATACTCCATCATTCATCATACCTCAACGGTGGCATATACTAAGGTAAATTAATTAGCCGAAGAAACTAACTAGACGTTTTTCAACATCTTGGCCAAGACGATGGAAGACTTTCAAAGATCATGGGATGATAAGATTCTAGTAGTTATGTGGGCCTATCCAATGACAAAAAGGAAGCCTACAGGGTATATGTCGTTCTCTCTTGTGTTTGGATCCAAAGCAATTCTTCCGGTAGAGCCGAAAGTTCATTTGGATTGATATGCCTTGCGAGCAGCATGCTCCCTAGAGCAGACATGTACAGTTGGAAGCACTGGATGAGCACAAGGACAATGAGATGTAATACTTCCAAATGTACATGAAGAAACTCTCCAGGGAATATGATAACCTGGTGAGGTCGAGAAAATTTATAGAAGGGGATTTGGTTTTGAAGGAAACAGTGAATCACATTAGGGGCCTCCCATTGCCTAAATTTATTGCGATATGGGAGGGACCTTTCATTGTAAACAAGGCTCACGATTTAGGTCACTGCTTAGTCTCTAAAATGGAAGAAGATAAACCTTTTATGATTAATAACAAGTGGTTGAAGGTCTATCTTGTTTAAGAGAGCAACCTCAGTTAGAAATTTATTTTTCTGTTAGAGTTATGTTGCAATTAGTTGTTCGAGTTATTTCTTTTGTAATGAAATAAAAATGAAAGAGTTTTGTTGTAAATTGTAAGAGTTTGAACTTTGAAATAAATAGAAGAGTTGCAATAAAGTAGTGCATGAAAACGAAACACTTTTTCTTTCATTGATATACTTAAAATCATTACAAAATTGGGAACTATTGCCCAAGAGTTACATTTGAGAAATAAAGAGAAAAAATTACAACACAAAGAGAGAGGACTTTAGCCTAGAAGAAAACACAAGTCAGGTTAGGAGAAGAAGTCCCCAGAAAGGCCCGAAGAAGCCTCCAAGCACGTTCTCTGGGCACTGACGTATCCTTCAAGGTTGGACTGCACTTGATCCCGTTCAATCAACAAGGCTTCACGTTCTTATTTGGCCTTCGATATAACCTCTTCTACAGCCCTCACTTTATCATCAACTTCTACCAATAAAGGGTCCAACTCTAATATCCTTTTCTCCTCATCCCATTGGCCCTCTACATACTTCAGATAGAGGTACCTCTGGCTCTCCAACTATTGGCTCTTTAGAAGTTTCAAGTTGTCAATCATCCAGTTCAGTTGGAACCCGTCCTTGCCCATCTCCCTCAAGATGCCCAAGAACCGATTGATGAGGGTCCTAGTAAGGTTGGATGTCTGAGTAGTAATCACCTCAGCAATAACGTTCGCCAGACCTTGGACTCTATAACGCATCAAGAGGGTGTTTGAACGAAGGCAATCGATATTAAAGGTCTAGGGATAGTGAGTGGCCATCTGCTCGATGATAAAATGATTAATTCCAGATACTTAGGGAGATTCGTGAAGCACCAAGAGTCATAACTCATGATAATCCATGTTTGGTGGGGGAGACTCACAACCTGACTCGCTATCAGCTAGAAATTCTGTAATTTAACCATGATCGTTATGTCTTGAATCCTCAAAAGGGACTAGTTCTTGATGTGGGTTCAGTAGGTGAGGGTTCGTGATGAGCTGGTGTTTAAGTAGTAACGGGCTCCCCCACAACCTGTGATGTGATAAAGTGAAATGAGATTGAGAAAGAAGAAAACCCTAACAAGAATATTTCATTGTTAAGTCACCTTTTTAGGTGGAGTTTATGAAAAATCTTAACAAGTGACTTTCATTGTTAAGTCACAGTTTTAGGTGGAGTTTCTGAAAAAACTTAACAAGTGGTTTTATTGTTAAATCACCGTTTTAGGTGGAGTTAATGAAAAATCTGAACAAGTGGTTTTCATTGTAAGTCTTCATTTTAGGTGGAGTTTATGTAAAATCTTAACACGTGGTTTTCATTGTTAAGTCACGGTTATAGGTGGAGTTTATGGAAAAATCTTAACAAGTGGTTTCCACTGTTAAGTCACCGTCATAGGTGGAGTTAGAGAAGAAAAATTAACAAGTGTGTTTTCGTTGTTAAATTTACCTCGAAGGCATACCGAAAAGACCTCTGCAAAAAAAAGGGAGAAAGTAGCAAAATACCTCAGGTATGTTTGAAGCAATAACGATTGCTGGAGAAACAAATCCAAGGGTAAAAACTGCAGGAGTAAATTCAGCATCTCCCTGGGCCTCAGAGGAACCTCAACACTTGATGACACACCTTCCTTGAAAAAAGGCACAATAACCAGGATGAGGAAAGGGTCAGTAAAAATCGTTTGAACTCCAAATGGTGCATCAACCCTCATAGGGGACGAAGGAACCCCTAGGTGAGAAGACGAACCAATGGTAGTTTGAGGAACCTGAGGGGTCCCAAAGGGAGATGTGGGAGTTAAACGTGGAGAAATCTGCACACAATAACAAAGTATTAGGCACAAGCAACACAACATACAAAATGTAAAAAAGCACAAGGAATGATCTTACCTCTGTAATATTGACGAAATGAGAAAACACAATTGCAGGTCTCACCAGAGGGAACTAAAAAAGTGACCGACCAAGAGATATGGCCATGTAAGGAGTAGTTACAACGTAAAGGTTAAAGAAAATGCTAAGTACGCAATTAAATAGGTGGAAAAGATAGCTAAATGTCAATCAAGCTATTACCTATGGAGGACAACAATGTCCAGAGGAACCATTGGAAGAGAAGATGACTCAAAAGAAGCCATATGAGTTTTCTCTGGATGAGGAAAGGCTCGAATGGGTTCCCCAGAGGCAGTAACCCTCCTAGCAGCCTCCTCAACATGACGAACGGTAGATTGGTGAGAATAGGCCATCCATACATTAGAGAATGGGGAGGAGATGCATCGGTCGAAGTATTCCCGAGGCATCCTCCCACGAAGGAGCTCATAGGATGAGAACGACTTTCTCTTTCAAACTCCTGAACAAACTATTAGAATCTTTCTCTCTCTTATAAAATTCCCCCCACTTGTAATATTAACTCTGTATTAATAAATATTTCCAATCTTTATTTCCTAAATTTCCAATCAACATTTCGAAAACTCGCATTTATATATAATACAGCAAAAGTACGAGGAAGTAGTGAGGATGAGTTACAAACAGTAACTCTTCGCGAAATAGTTGGTGAGGAAATAACCTTTACCAATGAACAGTTGCAAGAAATTAATAATCAAAGACAACTTATCAAAATGGAAGATGTCTATAAATTATCAAAATTCAAATTCTTCTCAACAAGAATATTTGAACAATTTAATGGAATTACTACTGCTGGATCAACAGATGAAGAGACAGCAGATATAAAACTTTTCGATCTAATTAAGGTTAGTACATTATGGTCTTACTTAAGTTTGATATATGTATTAAACTATGTATAAATAGATATATTGTTTGTATGCATATCTGTTTTGTAGTCAGACTAAACTAAATAGTGTAATAATATTATCCTATTTTGAAAATCCTTTAAGTTTTCATAAAACCCATATACCTATTATTATTTAAAAGCCCATATTTCCGTTTGTCGTTAAAGCTACTGTAGTTAGCATTAGGCGTCAGGAAAACGGGCTTTAGGCACCTGAAACAACATATAATAGGAGGTCTTAGGTACCCATGAAATCTGAAATGGATGACCAAAATAATAATACTATTACATTACAATGTTTAGCACCATGGTTACAAAAAGATAAATCCATGTATAATTATAGTTTGCATATTGATAAAAAATCAGAAAATGATATTAATAAAATAAGTACTACTTTCAATAGGTTAACTGTTATAGGTTTTGGTTGGGTAAAACGGACTGCAAAAACATCAGATCGTTAATTAAAATTATGTAGAAAGAAAACTAGATAGTATTGAATTCAAGTTAAACAAAGTTGATCAAAATAGTCTCAAACCTGGACTTGAAAGAGGAAACTAAACAAAAGATAAAAAATCTATTAAACAAAATACATGCTCAAAATCTAGAACAAACTGGAATGAATTACCCAGGAGATAACAAAATCCCTAGGTTATATTATGGTTCGGATGAAATTATAACTCTTCAAACAGAAGTATTTAATTATACCGAATATGAAAACGTTCGTGAAATATTAGACTATTGGAGACACCTATATAAATATCCAACACTAAATGTTTCAGAACAGAATAAACTCATTGAACAAATACAAAAAACGTATTTGGAAAATGAAAAATTATTACAACACTATCAGTTTGAATTAGACCAATATTCATCTGATGAAGAGGAAAATTCACCACATGTAGTAAACACTAGTGATGGAAAAAGAAAGGCTGAAGAACCACTTCAGGAATTTCAAAATTGGGAAGCTTTTGAAGAATTTATAGAAACCCTTGCATATGAAAAAGAAAAAGAAGATTTTGTTAAAAAAGGCAATACTTCTACCCTATCTACCAGTGGTATTAAAAATGAGGATGAACCAAATCCTTTTTTCTTAAGATGAGATAATTTTAACAAACAAAATATATCTCAACACGGTATTTATCTTGATCTAAGGCATGTATCCTTTAAAGATCAAGAACAAACTATAGATGAGTAGGCACAATCCATGTCTATACTCATTACTAATTATAAGAGTAATTGGCCTAAAGATGTTTTTTTAGACTACCTTGCTGCAACACTTCAAGGTGACGTTTTACAATGGGAAAACTCAGAAAAAGGAACTCCGAAAAATTCTGAGCTCCTACAAAACTTCAAAACTTTTGATGAAATCCTAAAAGGTTTTGTTGATATAATTAAAGAAGATATGATTGGATATACTAGAGAACCCAGAATCCAAGAAGACATGTGTTACGTATAGTCTAAACTAGAATAATGATATATAAAAAATATAATTTCAAACTAAAAAATCCAGAAAACATTTACTAGCTGGATCAATTTTTCCATAAACACCCAAACCCTTGGGAGGAAATGTCTTTAAAAACCTATCCTAATTGGTTAAAAACAATCAATAAGGAAGACAATCTTGGATTTCGCATTAATTGGGTATTAAGACAAATATCTGATAAATGCAATAAAAGCAAAAAAGAAAGTTAAAAATCAAATCACAAATTCCAAAGATGGATATAAATGTTGTGATAAGATTTTAAATGAAAATTGGAAAATAGGATGTAATCCACCTCCTAGAACTTTCAAAAATTCTCGAATGAGAAAATTTAAGTGGAAACCCTAGAAAAAGAAATCAACTTTTTTCAAGGAATAAAAAATATATTAGAAAAAAGAAATTTTCTAAAAAAACACTTCTAAAAAAGAAGTGTCGTTGTTATATTTGTAATGAAGAAGGCCATTATGCACTTGAATGCTCCAAAAAAAGGTAAAACTGCAAATAAAATGATAAAATTTCTTGAAGAACAAGAATTAGAAATATTATATGGAGAAGAGTTATCTGACTCCGATATTTCTAATCATAGTGAAATTTTATGTGAATTAGAATCTAATTCGGAAACATCCTATGAAGAACTCGTATTTATGTATAATACTGCAGAAGTACGAGAAAGTTGTGAGGGCGAGTTACAAACAGTAATTCTTCGCGAAATAGTTGCTGAGGAAATAACCTTTACCAATGAACAGTTGCAAGAAATTTATAATCAAAGACAACTTATCAAAAAGGAAGATGTCTAAAAATTATCAAAATTTAAATTATTCTCAACAAGAATATTTGAACAATTTAATGGAAATACTACTACTGGATCAATAGATGAAGAGACAGCAAATAAAAAAATTTCGATCTAAAAAAGATCAAAAGATGGAAGAAAAAACATCCAAATATAAAATATATTCATATTGGATTTATCCAAATATGTATTACTGCCTTATTTAGAAAAGGTACGGAGACACACGTAGAAATCTCGGTCTTAGACAAAAGATTCAGTAATCCTATGAATGCTAAAATTGGAGGAGTCCAATCCAATTTGGTAAATGGAGTTACTTGGTTTAACATAAAACCAAATTTCTTTATATCTATTAATGATCCTAATATTGAGGGTTCAGTTATTATAAAAATCCAAACCAAAGGAATAGGTATGAAGGACACCTTTAGAAATATGTCAATACATTGGAAAATAATTCATGAATTGACAATTCTGCCACATTCTAACATAAAGAATGTGGATAGGAATATTATAGAAATAATTGAACCTCGACCATTTGATTAGGCAATACAACCAAGATTAATCAATTGGAGAGATTTGGAAGTACCAAAATAATGGTACCTACCCCAAATAACAGAAGCACCACCTGAAAAACAACGAAACATCGTTGAATTATAGGTATCTAGAAACAATGTTTATTTTAAAAATAACCATTCAGACTGGCAAAAGAATTTTCTTAATAATAATTGGGAAAAATTAAAAGAAAAAACCCTTTTAAAAGGAGAAAGTAGCAATAGTAAACCACCTATTACTATGAAAAATATATAGGTACCAATATTACCTGGAACAAATTATCTAAAAGAGCATAATATAAAATCTAGTCAGATTAATCACTTCCAATTAGGAAGAGAAGAAATTATCTTTTCACCAAGCGATGGAAAGAAAAGATATACTTATGTATTAGGATATTTTAATTTTGCTGGCTATAAACCATATAGTCTTTGCACATTAATTGATACAGGAGCAACAATTTGTTCTTGTAGACCTAATGCTTTACCACCAGAAAAGTGGATAAAGATGAAAAATCCTATTGTTGTAACACGCATCAAAGGGACACACAATTTTATTGATCTAAAAGCTAAAAAAATTAGCTATCTGGTTTAATGAAAAGAAATTCATTATTCCAAAAATCCTATGCTTTCCTGAAATGCATGGAGATTTTATATTAGGCTATAATTTTATTTCATAATATTTGCTTATCAATATTGATGAGGGAACAATGAGTTTAACTCCCAATAATGAACCAGTAAAAATATCTTTACTGCAACAACATAAATATAAGTGCGAAAAATACTTTCTCCCTACAAGAAAGGAGATATGACTCCAATTATTAAAGCCCTTGAAGAAACACATTGGTTTTATACTATTTGAAATAATAATTTTAGTGAAAACACACTAAAATTATGGGATAAAAGTCCAAGATATTGTAATCTCAAACTAAGAGATCCCGATATCATTATAAGAGTAAAACCAATAATATATACCCGAAATGATATAGAAGAATTTGATAAACAAATCAAAGAATTATTGAAAATCAATCCTATTGAAGAACTAATAAGTCCACACTCTAGTCCTGCCTTCATGGTGAGAAAATACAATGAAGTCAAAAGAGGAAAATCTAGAATGGTTATAAATTATAAAAGATTAAATGAACAATAAGAATTTGATGGTTACTTCATCCAACGAAAAGATGTTTTAATCAACCAAACTAAAGGAAAAAAGTTCTTAAGTAAATTCAATTGTAAATTCGGATTTTAGCAGTTAAAAATAACGATGAATCCAAACCATTTACAGCCTTTAGTACTCCTAGAGGACACTATCAATGGAATGTTATGCCTTTTGGGCTAAACACAACTCCTCGGGTATATCAAAGATGGATGGACAAAATCTTTAAAGACCTTAAAGATTTTTGTGTTGTCTATATAGATGATATTCTTATTTTTTTCAAACACAATGAAAGAACATAAACATCATCTAAAAATAATTTGTGAAAAATTCCAAAAACATGGAATTATTCTATCACCAAAGAAAATTAATGTTGAAAAAACAGAAATTAATTTTCTTGGCATAATCTTAAACAAAGATGGATTATAATTACAAGATCATATAATCTCTAAAATAAGAGATTTTAATGAAGAAATTTTGGATAAAAACAATTACAAAGTTTCTTAGGAATCTTTAATTATGGAAGAAATTTCATAAAAGGATTATCACAAAAAGAATTACTTCTTGAAAAACTCAAGAAAGATAAAGTTTTTACATGGAGTGAAAATGATACTCTTGTTGTTAAAATAATTAAACGAGAGATAATTAATAATTGTCCAAAATTTTATTTTCCTAAAATAGGAGATAAATTAATTCTTGAAACTGATGCTTCAGATAATTACTGGGGATGTGTTCTAAAAGCAATTCCTGCAAATTATTGGAATGAAACCAATTATCCGTGGTAAGAAAACCCCTATACCAAAAAATTCAATAACATGAATTGATATGTGGATATAATTCTGGGAAATTTAAACCAAATGAAATGAATTATATCATTTTTGAAAAGGAATTACTAGAAATTACGCTTGCTATTAAAACATTCCATATTTTTCAAGCACCAGAAGACTTTATTGTCAGAACAGATAATAAAACTGTAAAAGACTTCCTTGTAAATAAAAGAAAATATTTTAGAAGAAAGAAGACTCAAATGGTATAATCAAATTGTTGTTTATACTTTTGAGGTTGAACATTTGAAAGGTACTAACAATTTTCTTGCAGATTATCTTAACATAAATTGTGCAGAAAACTCCACTAAACAAGTGGAATACTTTGAACAAAACCCACTAAACAAGTGGAATATTTTGAATAAACCCCACTAAACAAGTTGAATATTTTGAATAAACCCCACTAAACAAGTGGAATATTTTTATTTGAGGATGGGAGACAAACATCCAGGAGAAGTACAGGGAGATTGGGCAACTGTTGCTAAAAAAGAAAAAATCCAAGCATCATCATCATCATCAAGTACACAATCTAAACCAAGAACCGTGTAGGTTGTATTTAGTGGACGCCAACCAAGCATTTACCATAACTAGCACTAGTGTTTTAGCCAAGTAAATGGTTTTCCTGGTGCATGTCACTAAAGATTTAATACTATCCAAGAAGCCATAACAGCATGGGAAATTTGGTTGAAACAATTGGCACCCCCTAATATAATTTATCAATTTTCAAAACTTCAGACAAAATAAAGCCTTCTTAATACTTAAGTATGTGACTTTCACAACCCAGGAATCCCCTATGAGTTATATGAACCTTTAAATGAAGCATGGAAATCTCATCTTTAGGAAAAGAGAAGAGATTTTAGAAAAATATGAGTATCCTTGCTAATAAAATTACTGAAGAAACAACGGTTTTGGACAAGTTCAAAAACCTTAGCCTAAATGATTTAAAAGCATTAAATTATGGAAATGAAGATTTTTCTCTGGACAAAATCAATACTTTTTAGAGTTTGTTGACTTATTAGAAAATGATTTTTCAGACAAAATCTTTAATACTATTAGAAGAATTTGCCTATTTGAAAAAGTGAAGAAACTTCTTCCAAGGCCATTATTCCAAATGGAAATTTTGCCAAAAATTGAGGATCAGGATCAAAAGATAAAAAGTCTTTTAATCCAATTTGATAATAATATCAATTTTAGTAATGAAATACCAAAAATACATTTTGTTGCTGAACCTGGTTACGGTTCAAGTTGGGATATTGAACCAATTGAATGGGGATTGGTAAACAAACTAATCTTCTCAAATGTGTCTTTAGAAAATTTTGAAACATTATCCATGATGATCAAAACCATGATCGTTCATGTATTATCCAGAAGAAAGTACAAATGCACCTGACATTTTTCCTTTCATATTAATAGTACCATTGGATGGAGAGTTCGAGAAATTTTCTACCAACCCAACCAAATTTGGCACCTCAGAGCCACTGAGGACTATGAATGGGATGAAATCGAACAAAATCAGTACGATGATCAACCGTTGGAGCATTTGGACATGGTTAAATATTGGTCAAAAAACTTGATCAGTATTTTTAATTTGACATCTTATTATTATCAAGAAAGTAATATAAAATTCATGGTGACTGATGGCTGAAGATTATTTGTCGTCGACCTCTCAATAAATTATGCCACAACGCTTGAACAACGAGCGGGCGTTAAGGAATTTCTAAATAATTTTGAAAAAAAAAACAATTTAGATATTCCTTATGAACAACTGAGTCATGCATAGGAGTATGAATTAGCCCAACTACATTGTCCTCCAAATCAAAGCCCAGTGGACATCATATCATTTGACTCTATTATCGAGGCTAATATTGCCAATGCATTTGATGCTTAACAAATGGACAAATATGAATAACCCACATGGACGACTGCAAATTATCCAGCACAGTGGGGCTCGCAAGCGGACAGTAACCAGCTGACGCATGCAATGACAATTGAACGTTTAAAAGAAAAACATACACATCATCTACTATTTACTTTTTGAATTATTATGTTACTATGCACTTTTACTGTGCACCTTTTGACAAATGTGCCACCCACATTTTTTATGTTTCTTCCTTTTCTTAGATTGTTGGATTATCAATTATGTTTAATAATTGTTGAGTTCGGTGGCTATAAAAAGAGCCTTCAGACTCAGTTCAGATATAGCTATTAGAATCTTTCTCTCTCTTGTAAAATTCCACTCCACTTGTAATATTTACTCCGTATCAATAAATATTTCCAACCTTTTATTCCTAAATTTCCGATCAACATTCCGAGAACTCGTATTTATGTATAATACTGCAGAAGTACGAGGAAGTAGTGAGGACAAGTTACAAACAGTAACTCTTCGCGAAATAGTTGGTGAGGAAATAACCTTTACCAATGAACAGTTGCAAGAAATTGATAATCAAAGACAACTTATCAAAAAGGAAGATGTCTATAAATTATCAAAATTCAAATTATTCTCAACAAGAATATTTGAACAATTTAACGAAAATACTACTGCTGGATCAACAGATGAACAGATAGTAGATATAAAACTTTTTGATCTAATTAAGGTTAGTATATTATGGTTTTACTTAAGTTTGATATATGTATTAAACTACGTATAAATAAATATACTATTTGTATGTATATCTGTTTTGTAATCAGAGTAAACTAAATAGTGTAATAATATTATCCTATTTTGAAAATCCTTTAAGTTTTCATAAAACTCGTATACCTATTATTATTTCAAAGCCCATATTTTCGTTAGCCGTTAAAGCTATTGTAGTTACAATTAGGCGTCAAGAAAACGGATTTTAGGCACCTAAAATAACATATAATAGGAGGTCTTAGGTACCCATGATATATAAAATGGATTACCAAAATAATAATATTTCCATGTGCTAGAAAATATACCTCACTAAGCTTAAAATGGATAAGTGTGGGAAAACATACATAGAAAAATAGTGGGATAATATGACCATGGGCGTAGTAGGAGGTGAAGGAACTGTAGAAGCTCTCTCAGTGGGACCACGTCCAACATCAGTATTGTCGTTAAGGGTAATACCCTCAACAGGAGATAGAGAAGGAGAGGCCCTAGGAACAGAAACAATAAGTGTTTGTTGCACCTCATAAGCGCATTTCCTCTAGATTTTTATTCCTAGTGTCTTCTTCCTTTCCCCACAGCCACTAGTAGCAGAGGAGACTCTGGAGCTGCTTCTTTGTTTTTTATACTCCCTCAGTTGGATCTCTAATTATGGTTTGAAATACAATAGGAGGAGGAATAGGGGGAGTGTGTTGTTCAAACGCGTGTTGTACCCCGTTCCAACTCAGCTTGGCACTTGTCTCTTATCTCCCAACTCAGCTTGGCACTTGTCTCTTATCTCCCCACTCAAATCTGCAGACATTTTGGGGGAATGGAGGTAATAAGAAATGCATCTTGGTCCTTTTGGAAGGAGGTTTTAAAGGACCCTCTCTAGAAGCACCTTCAGCAATGATAGTTTGTTTGGGCATGGGAGCTTTCTTGGCCTTGGGTGAGGTAGTGGGGATCATGGGGAAATAGGGACATAGATTTCTCGTGGTATCCTTGGGAGAGATGCTCAGAGGGAACTCAACACCAAGAACATATTTTCCTTTAAGGCCCAGTTTCGAAGCATGTAGAGAAAGAACTAGGGGATACACTGGTGGGATTTGAATAAACTCAACAATTTTGGATAGCTACATCGTCCAGTACTTGGTTGCAAATAGAGAAGCCACATCCCCCTTCCTTGTAATACTAGGATGGAGATTCGTCCAACGACTGTTGAGCTAATGGACCAAGTGACAGACGAGGTATAGAAGAACATGCCCCTTGGTCAAAACCAAATTGACGACTACACCGATTGGGGTTGTAATGCATCGAAGTATATCCCCACTCAATATAAGAAGGTAAATACCCAGGAGAGATCAGAAGCAAAACAGCCAGCGAAGGATCTTCAATGATGAGGTCCACAGTATATGGTTGGACCATTCTTGATTCATGTTGGAAAGAACCCCAAGTGTGGAGGAAAATATTTTCACAATAAGGCCTCATGATAAAACTGCCAGGCTTGTCAAAAATCGGAAGTATGTCCGTACGACTTTGTTTTTTATGATGATGGTATAAGAGATGGGGCTTGATGGATTATCCAGTGGAAAGATGGATGGATTTGGCTGCTATCGCGGGAAAACGAGTATAGAGGAAACTCGTTAGAAGTATGGTGTTGGCAAAGTTGCCTATGTTATAACGGCCAGAGGATTGCTCCATGTCCAGATGGGTCCTGTCCAACTAGGTCTAGAGGGACCTCAAGGTCATGGTTGTTTGAGGAAGCTTGACACCTCTGTCCAAACGGTTGGAAATGTTAATGAGATCCCATCAGGACTGGTCATTTGGTTTCCCAGCCAGCACAAAATGGGAAAGAATGATAAGTAGGTAAGCTGGGAGTTCCCGAGATGTACCTTAGCCCTTACCAGCTATAAAAGAATCATCCTTCTTAGAGGGATCTTAGAAGAAATAACTGATTAAAAGGGTGAAGGTAGCTTTGTTTGAAGTCTCTATGCACCTTCGACATATCTTATCTAACTCAACACGAGAAGCAACTTCTTTGTCATCTAGGGCCTCATCAGAATAAGGCATGGCACTTATTTACTCAATCCCCAGTAATTCACAAACATCCTACAACATTATGGTAAAATCACCCTAGGCAGCAATAAAAGTGTGGGTGGTAATGTTTCGCTGAAAGACCAAAACTTGGAGCACAGAGTTGTGTTTGGAAAGAGTGAACTCACCAAACCACTTTGCTCGATGGAGCCCAATCTTGTTGAGGGTATCAACATAAGTTTTTTGTATATACGTGTTCCAAAAAACAATGTTTGTCGGGGAATCTCATAACCCTTCGAAATTGATATGAGAGTAGGGGAAGTCACCACGGTCAAGATGGAATTCATAGTCCCCTTTGAGGGGAGAAACTCAAATCTTCAGCATTATCATCTTCATCACCAAGTGTTAATGAGTCACATTTAGCATTAAGAACAACGGTTTGGGACATGGTTGAGTAATAATCACGCCTGCCAAAAATAGGAGAATGGAAGTAGAAGCGCAGTTGCTCTTGATGATCTTCCATCAGGGTAGTGGCATCCAAAATAGGGGCAAAAGTGGTGGTGATGGTAGGAGGAGCAGTGGTGGTAGGAACACCTGATACGTCTGGGGTACTGGAAAAAGACGCCATAGGAGAAGTGGGAGAAAAGATCGAAGGAAGAGAGAGTGGACTGGAAATGATGGAGTAACATAGGTTGAAGACAACAAAGGAAGAAAGAACCAGAAGAAAGTCTTAAGCAATAATGGCGAGTGGAACTTTCTCTCTCTAAAAGCTCTGAAAGCATGGAGGCAAAAAAATAGACGAAGAAGAAAGATGACTAAGTGTTGAGAATAAGGCTTTTGAAAAGCAAGTGGACATTTGAGTTTCCCTTGGAGGCACGTGCCAAGTCGTCAAAAATGATTGCAAGTGGACATGTGGTGCTTCGGGGCATGCTTTGACAGTTGAAAAGACAGGCTCGCGTCATTAATGAGGGGATGTTTAGGAAAAGGTGTATTGCTTTAAAGAGAAGTTGAATTTTGGCAAAAAAAAATTCAACCATACAGAGTCCTCACGTTAAAATCCCAAACTAAGATAAAACGGGTTGAAGAGGCAGCGAGGAGACTATCAACGTTAGAGGAAAGGCTCCTCGCAGCATAGTTCAAAAATTTCACGATGTCCCCTCGCGATCATCCTGATCGGAGTTACTTCTATATAAGGTACGTCGGGGAGAATTTTACTTTTTTGAACAAGTTGAAATGGGGAAGAATAATGGATAATAAAAAACACGAGAAATCTTTCCACCAGGGGAAGTCATGACGTTAAGGTCCCCTCATTAAAGGTTCACTCAGGGGTGGAATGGAATGAAAAGACTGGGGATAATTTAAAGTTCAATAGTTACTTTGGGAGAATTTTACAAGTCCAAATGCTAGGAATTTTAAGCGAGAAGAATTCATACTACTAAGGGCAGTCCTAACGAAAAGGCCCACTTACTACAAGTTCACTACATGGCCGAACGAAATAATGCAAATAGGGGAGAATTTAACCTTTTTAATAGTCAGAACGAATTATTGATAGTTTCCTCAGATATTTTGGGAGAATTCTAACCACTAGTAAAGAAGATAGAACGACTGGGATATAACAACAAAAAAAAAATTATGATGTCCCCTCACCATTCGCCAAGAATTTGCAGAGCTTTGGTTCAGGTACATCGGAGAAAATTTAACTTTTTTTAACATAGATGACGGTAGAAGTCGCAACGAAGAGAGAGATGGAATAATGTTTTTCTCACAGCTGGACGGTTCATCGGATTCATAAGTATTTCGTGCAGACATTTCTTGTTATCACAAAAAATCTCTACACGAAGGGGAAAATGTAGGGGTTCTTGAAGATAATCTCTAAATTAGAGAAAGTCACCCCTGTTAACAGAAGAGACTCAAGGGAAGGAAGCAGCATGAAGGTAGTGAGATAGCTCATCATTGAAGCTTATCATGGAAGCTCAGCGAGGAATCCTAGTGACACCGCCCATCGAGGATATTGGCCGAGAGAGTTCATCCTCTATCTTCTTTTTCTTACTCGATTAAATTTCACCCTTAAGTAACAATGATTGTAATTATGTAAAGATTGTAGTATTCAGTGTGAGGTGAAACGGTACTTACGAGAGACCCGACCTAGCAGGGCCTGGCAGAGTTTAAATTCTCTATCGAATGACCTCACCGTGGGAACTTTAGAGGGACTTGGTTTGGAGGATTGAGAAGTGAGACAATATTAGGGCGTGTCCTAAGCATCTTAGATACACTTGGAAAAACATCGAGTGACTTTTAAGTGATGTCACTAGCCAGCTAAACACCGTCCCATCCAAACTCGAGTAAACCATTATGGTATTGGTGGCTATCAGACAGTTTGGTGAGCCACCTCTGTGGTGACAATCCTCTGACGCACAGTGGTTAGGCAAAATGCATATCTTGGCATTTAGTGTTTATGACGTAGGACAGTCTGGCCCATTCTGCATTTATTATTTGTGACAAAAAGTGTGATAGATAGGTCTTTCACGTGCAAAGAGACTGAGACATCTTGGGAAGGGATGTGGGGTTATTTATAGTCCTCAATCATTTCTGAGATGAGGGAGTTATTTCTAGAGATTGTTATTAGAGAGAGAATATATCAAAGAGAAGTTATTACAAACCAGAGTTCTTAATCGCCCACCATTGTCATTTATTGTGAAGCCTTTAATAGTTAAACCAGAGATCTTTTAAAGGTTGTTGGTGTGTTGGCTGCCTGTGAAGGTGTATCTAGGATACTTACTTATCTCTCCCTTTGAATGAGTTGCTTTTGAGTTTCCTTTATTATTATTTGGGTTATACGTGAGAGACTCGTGAGTTCAATCTGAATGATGATTATATATAATATTGTGTGTTCACTTGTATTTATTGAAGAGCTCTTGGGTTATCGTTTATTACCATACCTATAGGGGTTACACCTCAACTAGTATTAGCATACTCCTAGGCTTCAGGGGAACTACCCTCTTATAACATTATACTATATTCTTAGTGTGCCTGGGGAAACAAAATTATTTACTAAATCATTCACAAAAATCAGTTAGAGCATTAGAAAATAAAACACCTCAAACAACTAAGGGCATTTACTAAATAATTTTCAAAACTATCCCACAACTAAGGAAATAGAATAAGTTCAGAGATACACAAACATCACAAATAATGTATCAACTCAAGGATTTTTCTTTTTTAATAGACTAGCGTCACGATTCTTGTGACAAAATAGGTTTTCCGGCAAATCTTTCTATCCCTCTTTGAATTCAATATACAATAAAATGATTGTTGACTTGAGTAACATTATGGATACATTGATAAGTAGAGTTTAGTGAATCCGATTAAGAAGTAAAAACAACAATAGAGTGGTTGTTTTATCTTCTAGATATTTGGGTTATGGGTGAGAGAGAGCGGGTTATATGTAATTGCAATGGAGAAATTGGTTTCATTGAAAGTTGGTATATATGATTTATTATTCAGAACGTTATTTATTGCAGAACCATTTGGCCAAATCAAAATAGGATACACCATTTTTAAATATATATAATATTTTATCCTCGCACAATGCATATATGATTTATTATTAAGAACGATGTTTATTGCAGAACCATTTGGCCAAATCAAAATAGGATACACCATTTTTAAATATATATAATATTTTAGCCTCGCAGATGCACGGATGATTTGTAATTCTTGTTGCAAAATCGCCTATTTTGAAATTTGCACATATATATTATTCATATGTACTACATGCATAGACATTAATTAAAATAAATGTAACATGTATTACATTCATTATACTATTTGATACCTAAAAATCCAATTTTAAATTCGATTATTCATGAGGATGAAAAAATTTCAATTAGTATTTTTCAATTCCAACAAATTATAAGATTACATGATACATTTATTGAAAATTACATGAAGAGAAATATAGTCAACATCATAACATTTAGGAAATGGTGATAGTTGGCATTTAGAAATTTACATAACTCGTTAAAAAGTTAAAAATATAAGAATTTTAAAAATAAAAGTCAAAATTTATGATAATATCTAGATTGCATGAAACTATATTTAAAGAAAAAAATTATAATAATTGTTGTACTACTTACAAATTAGTACAGATGGAGATTAGGTTCATAAAAAATGTTAACTTTATCTAAAGAGATCCATAAGGCAATTGACAAAAAACTATCAGTTTATAATCATAGTAATCTCGGGAGGGTTGATTGCTATAAAATGATGTATCAAAGCATAAATATTTAGAGAAAGGATGAAAAAAATTAACGGATCAGAACCCAATTATGGGAACAGAAAATTTAAAAAAAAAAGGAACGAAAAATAATCAACTAACAAAAATAATACTATGATTAATAAAACAAAGGAGTATGTTTGACACCTTTTGTGTTTTAGAGAAATGGATGTTGGTTTCGATGAAGATAAGAGGAAGGCAAGGAGAACATTCTCTACCCCTGGATCATCTTCATTGTGTTAGAGAAGGTATGATTAATATGTAATTTGATTCTTAATTAGCTCTTGTATGTCCACACTAATGGGGAGAAAATATAGATTCATAAAAAGTTCTATAAAACAATCCGTAACCATATGTGTTTAAAATAATTATTAAAAAGTTATATCCGTAAGTTTTTACGCCCATGGCAGTCAGTAAAACGCTTTCAAACGATGTTGTCGGCAACACTTTACGACAATTCTCTTGTTAATAATGGAAGAATTGTACAAAAAAATGGTAGAGAAAAGCGACGACAAAATCTTTTGATTTCCTATTTAATAATTCATTGAAAGGATTCAAATGGATGAACTAGACCTATTAAAAAACATTATTCAATGAATGAATAAAAATATGAATGGAAAAAGACGGACACCATGTAGTTATATGACATTACTTGTGGGCATAGTTAAAGTTAAACCTACTCTAGAATTAGTAAGAAGGAGGAGGGAGATGAAGAGTGGAAATCAATGATTCTGATTTAAGAGTGCATCCAGTTTGAAGTCTTTAAATGATGATTTGTTTTAATAATAGTTATTATAGTTGAAACTTTGACATAACCAATTTTTGAGACTTATTTTTAAATATATATATATATATATATATATATATATATATATATATATATTGGATAAAGGGTATAAAGGTCCGCAAGGGATATTTTTGTTTTAGAGACTTTTTAAGTGTATATATATAGAGGGAGGCAGGCTCTCTAGCGGACTAAGTTTGCGGTCTTAAAATACAGACTAGCTACCATCCAAAAAAATTGGGGAACACTATGTCTTTAGTGTACTACTTTCTTTTTCTAAGGTTTTTGGAATAAAAATTTCTACCCCAATAGATTGTAGAATATATTAAGCTTATTTTAAAATCTAATTAATTTAGAAGCCTAAGTTTAGAAGGTTCGGGGCTACCTCTCAAGCTTTTTCCATCGCTATTGTAATGTATTTCGAAATAATGAGGATTATCTATCAATATATCTTCCTTAGGATGTCTAAAAACTTTAAGAGGTTTTGAAGGAAAATAATCTGATCTTAAACACATTAAGTGATATTGGGATTTTATTTGTCTAGTTTCTTTATAGATTTGGTTAATAATATGTGATAAGAAGCTTTTTGTGTATATCATCGTTGTCTTAAAAATCCACTCTCAAAATTCCCTTGAGTACCTACAAAACTTGTATAAAAATAACTCGTATTGCATTAAGTACGGGTATCAATCCAACTTCCAAGGTGAACCAATTAATGTGAAAACGTGCAATTCCAATTTTTTTTTATGAAAATATTTTTTTTTTATTTTTATTTTTTTTAAAACAATTTCAAGGGAAAAATTAACTAATTAAATGCTAAAATTATAAAAAGACTAAATAATGAAAAAATGTGCAACCGAGTGTGAAATATGTGAGAAAGTCAAGAGATGGGATTACATTGCATTTTAAATTTTTTTAATTTATCAATTTATTAATTTGACATATTTCGAGATAATATTAAATCGATAATCTAACTCTCATTAAAATTATAAATTTAATAAAATCTTTTTCAGAATTAATTTAAAAATGTCACACGATGAAAAATTAGGACTCATACTATTTTCAGAAAATTACCCGCTAGGATCAATTTAACGAAAACAATAGCAATCTTCAAATTTCAACACCGGATTAATATTCAAATTTCGAAAAAAACCTATCTCTAGTTCGATTCCTAAATTCAAACATTAATTCGTTCAATTAATTTACTAACTCTCATTACATAAATTAATCCGTGACAGTTAAAAATTAATTTACCTAGAAATATAAAATTAATAAAACCAATTAATTAAATTAACATCATTCTCATTGCATCCCACCCCTTGAATGGGGTGTTTAGCCAAACATTCTCATATGTGCATAAACAACAATAAATAATATGTCAAGAAGGAAATAAATTAAAAAGAGAATGTAGAAATACAATACGCAATTTTTTCCACAAATTTGTCTTAAAATGCGCCTTGACATGCGTACAACTTCTTCACGCCCTTGATTACAAAAAGAAGACTAAAAACTAAACCTAAAAAATTATTCTAAAGCTAAACTTATTTTTTTTGTATTTTTATGGAATTTTTTCATGCCCTAAATTGTACATAATATACACACTATTTTTCTCTCTATTTCTGTCTCTTCTCTGTCTTCTGTTTCTGAGAGTGTCCTTTTTAAATGATAAAGCCACGATTCTTTGTGTTGGTGGAGATTTTGTTGGGATTTCAAACTATAACCATGTCAAGGCACTTGGATTTAAGTTTTTCTTGGCAAGTAACTTCGATCCCTAATTTCATGGAGTGGCAGAATTGGGTTCCAATTTTTTTGGGATTGGGATTTGTCTTCGGGTTGAACTCGGATTGAAATGGGTCTTCTTCGTTTCGGGTTTTGGTTTGTTGGTCGAGATGGGGAGGACGGATCCGGGTTTGGTGGGTCGGTGGCGGGTATGGCTGGTGGTTCAAGTCCGACCGGAGCTGGTCGGAATCGGGTTGTGGCGCTGGTCAACGTCGGTGGTTGGGTCTGATTTCCGGGCGGAGCTCGCTGGCGGCGGGTTTCAGCGAGGTGGGTTTCTTACTTTCGGGGCTATCGGGTTTTGGGTTGTGTTGGAGGAAAGTGGTGAAGATGATGAATAGTGGTGTAGGGGTGTGTGAGGGTGTAGGTTGGTTTAGATCTGTGTGAGTTTTAGTTTGTAAAAAAAATAGAAATAAAAACTAGATAAAGATAAAATCCTACTAAAAATAAAATAGAAAACAATAAACCAATTAAATTAAAAAGACTCTAAATATATATATATATTATATATATATATAATAAAACTATAAAAAATATATAAAAGATAAAAAATAATAAAAATCTATTAAAATTAAAAATTATAATCCTAATATAATAAAACTAAAATAAGATAATATCTAATAAAAATAGAAAATAAAATCATAAAAAGCAATCTTAAAAAATGAAATAAAATAAAGATTAAAAATTAAAAACTAATAAAAATAAAAATAAAAATAAAAATAAAGAGATAGAAAAATAGAAAATAAATTCTAGAAAATTCTAAATAAATCTTAAAAATAAAAATGACTCAAATTAAAATCTATGAGAATCTAAAAAGGCACAACTCAACACATATCGGGCTCGGGGTATGGACTGGGCTCGGTCTAGGCTTAGATTTGGTTCGAGACAAGGTTCGGGACATCGAAACTCTTCTGACACGCTCAAATAGGGACTCAGACTTTGCGGTCTCCTTTTTTTTCTTCGATGCAAGCTTTTAACCGCTTATGTGTCGCAATTAACTTGATTTAGCACTTTTGATACCGCGACTGTGTAGTGACCTGCAAAATGATAAATTACGAATATAAGGCCAATTTTATTAGAAATGAGCAACTAAAATGCATCTATTCGGGGCATAAATTACAGAATTTTGGGTGCTTATCAATATGAATTAGGTTATCTTCTATGAATTCGTCTAAATCACTGTCACCATATGATTACAAAAATCTTCGATAAGTTCTTGGTTTCGTTGTCTCCACATGTTTAAGGAGTGGACGAACTCCTCCTAATTTAATCAAGATAGTTCTTATTTCATCTAGCCTTTGGTGTCTAATATATCTTAATACTTCTTTTGCATCTATAAGTATCCTAGTATATTCTTGATACTTTCTGGTTCTGAAAGTTCTTCTACGAATTCTTTAGTTTTTAAGTCTTTCTTAAAGAGATAACGAATCTCTGCTCTAATTATTTTTATTTTAAGTACTTCGCGTGCTAGCCACGTAATAACCTGGTCTATATATTTGAAGGCACCTCGTCTATATATTAATGCAGATTCTGTAAGTAAACTTTCTGAGGGGTTTAAGAGAGTCCACTCGTGCATTTCTCTTGTTAAGTCTGGATTTATTTGATTAACAACGGCTAGAAAGTCTATAGTTATTTGAAGGCTCGTACAAAAGCTTTTGAAATTTAACCATATTAGTTGAAACAGCTTGGGGTTTGGTTTGATTTTATACATCCCTTTTGTTCTGCAACTATTTTATCTTCTTCCCTTTATCTTTTCAACTTATTACTATTTTTTTATGATACCAAATTTGGTGTCACGAAGTAAACTTGTGGAAGATCAATCCAGAATAGCTTAAGAGATGAAACAATGGTGTTTAAACAAATGTATAAATGAAGAAGGAAATGAGGAGAAGAGGAATAAATATCAACATATAAGTGGTTCGGCCATTGGTCTACTCCACTGAGCAGGTGAGTGTGAATTTAGCTATAAAAATGGGCACTAATGTCTTAAGTGATACAATTCTCATTAGTTTCTATCTCTACTATCATAGAATTAAAGCTTAGGCTAGGGTTTGTATATGATCTCCCCTTCATTGATGAAGAAGGTGAGTATATATAGTGCATGGGGTGTGTGATGTACCCCCAAGCATGTGTAGAATGTTTCTACCACTAAGGATCAACCACCTGTCACTGGCACAAGTGGGTCATGATGATGAAATATTCCCCCACTTGTGAGGGAGATCTTATTATAACAGTTTTATCCATGTGCGATATGTAAACCACATGCACTCTTCCATGATGCTACATTCTACGTGCTCTGCCAGGTATCAATTATCGGTCGTTCGAACCAGGATGAGGTCGAGTTATCAAGTTTGATATTCTTACGATAAGGTAACAATCATGCTAAGTCGAGTATTCTTTTGACCCCCGACCTCCATGTGTTGTATGAGTCAAGGAAACTTGGGTCATACGATTACTGATACTAGCATTGTTGATTGTATTCGAGCTGAGGATGAGACCTTTTATAATGGGTTTACGGTCAAGGATGAGACCATTAAATATGGGTGCACGACCGAGCCATTACTTGCTCAGACTAAAAAATTGCCATTAGTCATCCTTGGCCGAGGGGTCTAGCTAGGGATGAGGTCATACTTGGTATATCAATCACCCCTATAGCCCTTACTTTTCAACGTGAATAGGAGGCAAAGGGATAAGAATGTCCGAGGGTATATGTTGATAAAATGTCTTTGACTAATGGTTGAAATGTACTTTCATATATCAGGTCGAAAATGTTGAATGAGAACCTTGGATTGACTAATGGAAATCATCTTGTGGGTTACCATGTTGCCCAAGAATGATAGTTGTAAGTGTGCTATAAGGATGTGTTCCCTAATGATGACCGCCTTGGAAGTTATTTGTAATGATTGCCTTTATTTAAATGATTTTCAAAAACCCATTTTATCTCTTTTTCTTCTTTCATCCTTCGCGCTAAACCATCTCTCTCTCTAACAAAAATCATTTTTTCTCTCACCACCGTTCAAAAATTTTCAGTGAAATTTTAGGGTCTTTTCTTCTTCTTCAGGCATACTTCCCTTCACAGTCAACCTCTTTTCTCCCTTCTCCCATTCATTTCAAGGTTTCTTAGCCATTTTAATTGTTCTTTGTTTTTCCAGTGAGCTTCAAGATTTTTTGGCAACCTTAAGTGGTGTTTCTAGGGCTAGTTTTAGGAGGTTTGTTAGTGGCTTAGGGGACTAATTGGTAATCTTTGAGTTTTTTGGGTTTTCTCGGCCCTCATTGGCTTCTGATCGGACACCAATATTACATCTGTTATCTTTTCCAGTAAGCTCCAATGGAGTGTTCTTGAACTGTTCTTAATAAAAGCGATTCATTATCCCCTTTTTATCTTTTGGTCAACTTAGGTCAAACTTCAAATTGTTTGAGTTCTCTTTGGTTGAATCTCATCCACTTGAATGTTAAGAACCCTTTACGAGTTAGCAGAATAATACCCCAAACTTAGAGAGAGATACGCATAATTGAAATTATGGTCGAGGAGCGACGTAGAGCTAGATCCGACCTTACTCGCCTAATCTTCCCCATTCCCTTAAAGGTTATCCCACCTTTACCAGCTGAGGTTGGTGGGGATGAGATGTCTGGATCATACTCCTCAGATTCTAGTCCTTCGGTCTCTGCCCGAGCCAAGAGTGCAGATTCCTTTGATGAGGCGATTACGTTTTCACCCATGAAACTTGAAGGATCTGAGGCGATCGAGAGCTCATCTCGATCTTTGTCCTCTAGCCACGTTGAGTCATCCATCCTGGATTATGCTTCAGTTCAGTATATCTCAAACATTGATGAGTCTAGAGTTAACATTGACATTCCACCAATAGTCATTCCTCTTTCGATAATGACCGAGAGATAATTCCAAGAGAGGTTCCCCGATGGGTCCTCGACCACCGAAAATCCTATCGATGATAATGATTATGAGGTCAGGCAACCACTTGACTACTCATACACCCAGAAATTTTCATTCATTGTTAGAGAGTCTGACCTTTTTTTCTAGAGGCACTTGTGTGGCATCGAGTCAGATATTTTTATGTGGGTCCTAGAATAGGACGAGAGAGTATATGACGGATGAGAAGGCAAAGTCACCATTTATGAGTAAATGTTTAGGGTCATCTTTTGATCCCTATCCATCCTTTTGTCTGAATAATTTTGTCCAGTATGAAGGTTGCTCCTTCCCAATTGGCACCGAATTCATAGAGGATCATTCTCGGCTTTGTCTCTCTCTCGATGAATAAATACGAGGACGATCTATCAGTATTATTATTCAAGGCTTACTATAAAGTCTCATCCTCCAGAACTTAACCCGATTACTACTATTTAGTATCTAGAAAGCCCGATAAGAAAATCATCCCTGTCAACCAAAGCTCTAATCACCATTAGAAGTCAAAGTTCTTTTTTGTCTCTAGGGCCTGGGAATTCCTGGCCAATGATGATTGTTCTTAGGATGAGCCAAGAGTTCCCTACGCTTGGTCAAACCCTTCCATGTTCGCTAAGCTTGACCCAGGCCTCAGTATTGATGATAGGGAGAAGTTTAACTTTTTGATAAATTAGGGGAAGGACGGGGCCCTTCCTGAGTTCAATAATTTAATGTCTCCCACATTTTTAGAGACGTCTGGTATGGGAGTTAACCCGCAGGATGAGTTGTGTAAGTTGCTTAATTTTTCTAATCAATATAAGTCTTCCCTCATCTTCTGGCTTTGTTACTAAACATTTTCCTTTCTTCTTTGCAAAACTTCAAATGAAGCTTGGAACGTGATGGCCTCAAGTCTTCAAAATGCCTTTGGAAAGAAGGGCGACAAGCATCCTGTTAAGAATATAACTGTTAGTGGGCAGACCTGACCTGAGGTTGGTCAGAAAAGAAAGGAGTCGACTAGAAATATGGATGCTCATTCTGATCCCGAGTAGAGGCCGAAGGTAAACCAACCTGCATTTATGCCAAGATCCTCTTCATTGGACTCGTTTAAAGATTTTTAGGCAGCCAATTTAGCCCAACTTAAGTCCAGCGCGGTCTCGCTTATACCTCTTATGATGAGGTCAAAGGCTACTATTCTTGTAATCCCCTCATAGGGGTATTATGAATTCATGGGGAAGATACACACCCCGAAGGTTTATGAATTCGGTCTCCATCACTTGGCACAAGTATCTACCTCACCTTCTATTTGAACTTCATCTCATACTAATTTTTACTTCGTCTTATTCTGACTTCTGTATATTTTATTTTTCTACAATCTGTGTGTGCCTTTACCTCGACTGCCAAATTCATAGCTGAGAACTTCCCAAAAAATTTAGAATTCGAGAAAGCTCTGAAGGCCGAAGAAGAACTGAGCTCGAAACTGAAGGACCATTAGGCCAACTACAAAATGACCCTTGATGCATTGAAGGTGGAGCACAACAACACTTTAAAAGTGAAAGACGATGCTTTGAAAGAGAAATATGACGCTTTTAACGCCCATTATGCCAAGCATGCAATTGATCTTACTTCTACCATCCAAAAGGCCAAGGACAAGATCCTCTCTGTCGATGCCATAAAAAAGATTTAGGATGAGGTAATTGAGGATTATAAGGCATCAGATAAGTTTGGCATCTTCAACTGTGAATACCTTGAAAGAGGTATTAAGACCGCCTGCCAATAGGTCATCTTAAATTTTTTTGATGTCGTCTCATCGATTCATCCAGAGCTGGAGGCCCTTGATATGGAAGATCCTCTTTTCCCCTAAACCTTGGATGATGTCGAATCAACAGTCATGTCGAGGGAGAAGGAGCCCGAATGGAGTCCCTTGTTGAAATTGTGAATACCAATACCACTGCTATTGTAGGGGATTACAGGTCGAAACTTGTGTCATTGATGGGTCCGTGCAAGTGGAGACCGATGGTAATCAAACATCTTGAACCCTCCAATTTGTTAGGGCGGTCGTTTGTGTCCTGATGCCCTTTTCTAATGTAATTTATGAATAGTTCCCATGTTTTTTAATTTTGATGGTTCAAATTGAACAATGGATCTATATCCATGTCTCAATTACGCTCGTATTCAAACTTTTCTAAGTGTTATTGAATGCAAATATTTTTATCTTCTTTTTTTCCAACTCTTCTAATTATGTTGTGTTTGCTTGATTTGAGCATAATTATTGTTAAGAAACCTTACAACCTTTTGATTGTGGATATATTCTCATCCTTAGATAAGTCGGCATCAATAAATTTTATGATTTTTCAAATTTCACCACGTTCTGGTACCGCCACATTGTGATGTTTACATAAATTTCAAATTTAAACCACCAAATTAATGATGTTTAACAACAAGTCCCCTCTCGTCTTTTTTTAGAGTGTATGGACGAGCGTCGTCTTGACCTACACTGTCGTCTCGCCGAGGAAGTTTTACTCTGATACCACCACATTGTGATGTTTAAATAAACCATAGTAAAATGATTTTTATTTTTTGAACCACTAAATTAATGATGTTTAACTACTAAGTCCCCTCTCATTATTTTTTATAGTGTGTGGATGAGTGTCGTCTCATCCTGCACTGTCGTCTCACCAAGAGAGTTTTGATTCTAATCCCACCACATTGGGATGTTTAAATGAACAATAATTAAATGATTTTCAAGGCTTCAGTGTTTTTCACCACTTTAGTGATGTTATCACATTATTCCCCCCTCTCAATGTTATTCAGAATCCATGGACGAGATAAATCTCATCTAGTTTATCATCTCACTAAGAGTCAGTTGATCCGATTTCATGATATGAATGATGTTTTTTAGCTTAGGACAACTTGAACTATGAACTTGAACACTTCATACAAGAAAAATATAAGGGAACACTTGAAGAAATTTTTCATTCATCACTCTAGAATATTTCTCATAATGGTGACTTTTCTTATACAATAGTAAAATAAAACTTATACATAATTCTAGTGATAGTATTTCTTCAAATAGTTGGCATTCCATGGGTTTGAGAATGGCGCTCCCTCCAAATTCCCAAGCCTATAGGTAATGACTTCTTCGATGACTCTGTACGGTCTATGCCAATTTGCGTGGAGCTTGTTCGGCTTCTATCGGGTCTTCTACTGAATTAGATCCCCAATGGCTATCGGCCTAGCCTTAACCCTCTTATTATAAAACTTCACAGTCCTCTACCGATAAGCAACCTATCTGATTTAGGTATCTTCTTGTCTCTCTATGATCAGGTCCAGGTCTAGTTGGTGTTCCTCTGTACTTTCCTCCGGGTTGCATGTTCGAACTCTATGACATGGAAGGCCGATCTTAGTGGGTATCATATCCTTTGATCTATAGGCAAGAATGAAAGGGGTCTCCCATATTGATGTTCTCTCTGTTGTCCTGTAGGCCCACAAGATGGCATGTACTTCTTCCATCCACGAACCCTTAGTGTCTTCCCATTTCTTTTTTATCCCATCTAAGATATTTTCGTTGCTCACCACAGTCTGGCTATTTTCCTGAGCTCGACCTGGTGCTGAATAGAACTGTTTGATGCCAAACTTCTTACAATAGGCCTCTAGTGATGAGTTTTTAAACTATATATCGTTGTCGGATATCAAAGTGTTGAGTAAACCATACCTACAAATGATGTTCCTCCAAATAAATTTAAAGGTCTTCATCTCGATTATAGTGATCATAGCCTCAGCCTCTACCCACTTTGAGAAATAGTCAATCGCCACTATTAGGTATCTGTAGATGCCTGTAGCCCTAGGCATGGGTCCCACCAGGTCAATCCCCCAAACTACAAATGGACAAGCGGAAGTGATAGATGACAGGTATTGATGAGGTCGATAAGGAATGCCGACATATCTTTGAAACTTATCGCACCTTTTCACCTAGTTGACTGTGTCTTTGACCAAGGTCAAAAACTAGGAACCCTGATTGATTATGCTCTTCACAAAATGATGATATGAAAAATTAGACACAAGTCTTTCTCAAGCATCATATAAAGTATACAATTAAAATAAAGCAATAAATAAGGAAAGAGACACAAAATATAGAGTGGTTCGGCTATAAAAATAAGCATATGTCGACGTTGGTGCCCTACTCTCATTATATGCATTATGTGATACAATATTGAATTTTCGTTAGAGGCGTACAAGAGAGATAAGAGATAACAATACATGTGTAAACCTAAGATAGAAACCTGAGAGGTAGTCTGAGTAGTTCCCAGGCTGCGGTTGTGGCAGGGTTAAGCCCCTAAGTACAGTACTCTAGAGAGAGAGAGCTAAGATTTTGGCAGTGCTTCGACAAAAATGAATTCGCCTAACAGTGAGGTGAGCACTTCTATTTATAGAGGTCATAAAAGGGATTATCACGTGCTCGGAGCACGTGATATATGGATAAGTGATGCAAATAGTGAATCCTTCTAGAAGTTGGACAACTTCTTAGTGACCAATACTGGAGTAGGTACCGCGGCGTGTGTGAACCCAAGGTAGCGGTAAGTTTCTGAAGGGATGTCGTGGCCTGTCTGTGCCCAGTAAGTAGCCAGCTCTAGCCAAGTCATTCTTTGGGAAGAGTCCTAACAAGTACAATGGGTCGCAACCTATCTGTTCCCCAGGCAACGGCCTATTGTTAAGACTCTGCGTACATAGTTACTGTGTTCCACCAAGTCGTAGAGCCAAGGTGGTGAGTTGGGGCTATGGATGAATTCAATGTCTACTTCAATGTCACCATTTGTGTATCCAAAGATTGATGCTGACGTTTTAAGACGACGCTTTACCTTCTCGTGCTCTCTTATATAATTATTATTGGGCCATGGACTTCATTACTTTTTCTAAACCTTTAGAGAAAATCGAGAGCAAGACTTTGTTACTTTCATCTTTGTGTTTTCTGGTGAGTCTTCTATGGTGGTTCAAAGCGGTTCAAGTGGTTTCGCTGTGGTTTGAAGCTGAGCTTTCGACCTTCATTAAATTTCCAGGTAATCTTCGAATTAACCTTTAATTTGCTTCAATTTTTCTAGATTTCTAATTTTGTGTAGAAACTGGGCTTGAATCTTCTTGTCCACCTAATTTCTTAATTTTTAATTTCTTATTACAAGACCATGTTGCTGCTTCGAGTTTTCTTTAGTTTGTCACTTTAATCTTGTTTGCACTTCCAATTAGCTACAAAGCAATTTCAGTAAACTCATACTTGAATTTATCGACTGAATTTCCTGAACCCATTATGCCCTACAATTCTGGTATTTGCTTAGATTTCTTGAATCCCCATAATTTCTTATAATCTTATTCCAATCAATGTGTAATGTGGTTTATATTTGTTGAGTATTTAGGTTAACCATGTGGGTTTGGGATAATTATATAGGATTTTGATTTATGGGTAGTTTTTGGTGTTTAAACATGATTTTTTATTAGAAATTTGGATTTTCCGAGTTTAATCCATACTTTGACCCCATTTCAAATTTTGTCTTCAGCCAAGAACACCAAGAACATGTTCTTGGTGTTCTTGGTAAAAAACCTAGGGTTTTCGGTTTTTCGATCTGCCAAAGTTTATAATACAATCATTTTTCTATTTGTACTTTTGGCCTCGACTAGATAGTGAATCTATACTAGATGGATGTGGCTATACGTTAATCCTTGATAAAAAAATCCCCCTGGTTAGAGCCTCAAGGTTTCCCTTGGTTGTAGTCTAAGAATAGGCGATTATGACTCCTTTCAACTTTTTCCTTCAAACATCACTCTGTTAGTGATCAATTATACTAGGTTCAGGCGGCCTTGAGATTAAACGTCAGTGTGGTTTTGGGTTAGATGGTGGTGGCCTTTACTTTAATTTTTCTTTAAATTTATTTATTATTTGTATCTATCACGGCCTCTAAGAGGCTTCTCTGACCATATTTACTGTGGCACCTAACTGCAGAGCCCTTCTGCTTTTTAGGTATTATTGCATCCCTATGAGTTCGAATCCTTCAGATTTTCTAGATGACTTCTAGAAGTCTCACTTTGGAATTCCGCCTCCTTAAATCCCCTCTGTAAAGCCTTTGAAGGCTGTTGGGACTTGTTTGCTCAAAGACTACCCCAATTGCATCACCATCGATTCTGACTCCGCGGACTCCTTTGATTATAGGGATACTAGTGGGGTTGCGAACATTATAGAGGAGGATACAAACTCCAACAGAAATCCTACTATTAAAGTAGTTGTCGCAGCAGCTACTGTCCCACCAGGGACTAAGGAGACTCCATCCGAGCTATGAATAAAACTCTTGCGGCCTTAAATGACATGTGCATCATGGATGAGGAATGGATTGCCCAAGTTTTCGCGACCTTCTAATTTCCCCAATCTACTATCTGCACACTTCTTTTTGCAGAAGAAAGATCACGTTTTATAGTCCCCAATGAGGGTATCTTATTTCCTTTGCATGCCTTCCTTATGGGGATGCAACTACCAGTTCCTAACTCAGTTAGGAGAATATTCAGTGCCATGAATTTGGCCCCATCGCAGTAAGATCCAAATGTCTAAAGGACCATTCTTCCTGCCTTTAGGGGTGGGCGTGGTCCGGTCCGGTCCAGGTTTTGGCCATTTTAAGTGTCAAATCGAATTATTCGTTCCTATATTTGAGAAGACCGAATTCGAACTAATTTAATTGTCTTAACCTATTTATTCGGTCTAGGCTATTTTCGGTCTAATTAAGTTAATAATCGGTCTGATTCTTTAACCCATTACATCTTCATTCATCCCACAACATATATTAGACTAAACGATGTCACCCAATATCGTAGAACCAACTAATCAGAACTAAAATAAAATCAAGAAATCACAAGAATAATGATATTGTTATATTTGATGAAGGAGTGAGCTTACCTACTGATGTTAAAGTTTAATAGGGCTATTGGGTTTGCTCCTTGTGGTGTTTACTACCCAGAATCTTAGCCACTCTACCCCAAGAAAATGAGAGCATCTGAGGAGAGAAATTGAATAACAGATTGTGTTAATGTGGGTGGACTTGAAAGAGCCGGAGGCATCACCTGTGTTCGAGAAGTGCTCAAGCGGGCATCCCTTAACAACATGATGTGCCCTGTTTTGGGATGAAAATACAGACTACTGGACCTCCACCAAACCCGTGTTGATTTGACCTAGTTAAGATAGAGAGAAGAAAGTGAGAGGAAGAAAGACGAAAGAGGGAGAGAGGGTTTCAATTTGTATTGAGCGTTCGTGTAATGTAAGGGAGGGAGAAATAAATTTTAGGTTTAGTTATTTACTAAAATAACATACATGATATATATATATATATATATATATATATATTATAAAAAAATTAAAATATATTATATAATACTAAAATAAAATGTCCGGTCCGATCCGATCCGAAGAACGAATTTAAAATGTACATTTTAGACCGAACTGGATATATTCGGGTCTCTTAATTTTGGAACGAATTAGGACCGATTTATAAAAAAAGCTTATAAATGTGGGTATGGTCCGGTTCGGTCCAATCGAGTCAATTGGATTAGTCTTTTTTTTTCCACCCCTAGCTTCCTTAGTTCTTTGGCGAAAGAAATTTAGGAGGGATTTTACTCCCGTGAAATTCTTCCACTTTTACAGGCTAAAAGAGAACTCCGTGGACTTTCCATGGTGTTACTATTTTACTCTACAGAACAATAAAGAATTTTTATATACCGAGAGGCCTTCCAGTGTGAAGAACTGGAAAGGAAATTTTTTCTTTATCTTTGGGGAGAGTTAGGAAATTCATCCTGAGGAATCTAAGAGAGAGCAAATGTATAGGATGTCGCGGACATAGGGGTGTCCTACCAAAACAGGTGATATGTTGCTTCTGCTGCATCCTTCTAATATTGACAATATTTTTGTTTTACCTACTGTGGCTTATACTAACTTTAATACTTATGTACAGTTCTTAACAATCTACAACTCAGTAGCAGGCAAAACAAAAGAGTTGAGGATGCGACAGGCTTCAGCGGTAAAGTGAAAAGATTCAGTGTGTTGGTCACTTATATGAACATTTTTAAGAAAGGTTATTTTGCTAACAAACAAGTGTCAATGAAAATGACTGCGGAAGGTAATTTTTCAATGCTTCTAACTTCTCATATTTCTTGTTGTAGCCTCTATATTTAACTTGGTTTATTTTTTCCTCAGGAGATGAGATTGATTGTGAACTCTTGGTTACCCAATTGGCTAAAATGGATGAGGATACAATAGTCCTCAATCAAGCCCCTAAGAATAAGGGAAAGAAGAGAAAGAGAGAAACTAAGGGGAGAGCTCGCGCGGCTAAACTGACTACGGCTAAGGTTTAGGAGGATACTTGGGTTGAAGAGTTAAATCCTTCAAATGAGAGGGATGCAATCAACACTAATGATGCCACGACACAGGATAAGCAGGATGGTGTTGAAGATGACATCCTCCTCAACTGGTCACGATAGGTCTAATGGCTTCTGATGGGGACTTCCAAGGTGGGCACAACCGTATACATGTTTCACCTTTTGTATCACCTCCTACTTCATGGACCATTATAGTGATTAACGCCAACTTTCCACCCCCCTAAAGCTGGGCAAGAGTGAGTCCTGACGATCGTCCGCAACCTCAATCAACCTGGTCCAAATTTATCACGGGATACAACTATCAGAGCGGTCAGAAAGATGAGGAAGGTTGCGGACACTATCTATCTTGACCGTCTAGTGGAAGAGGACCATGATTACTTGGAGTAATATGCCCTCCATAGTCTGCTCCGGGTAAGTACATTCCATTAATTATTTTCTCTACTGTCAATTAATATTTATTTATTCTAACATAAATTTCAAACTTCAAGCCGCGGACCTTGTTATGAACGGAAGGTAAAAATATGAAGGCCTATTCAAACTCTATAGGGCTGCAGAGTCTACTCATAAAACTAATCTGCAGAATGCTAAGACCATTAGTTTTATGAGTAGACTCTGCCTCCAGCTGAAGCCTGAAAGGAGTCTTCTGTCGCAGCACTGCAATTGACAAAACTAGATTTAGAGGCTGCTACCAAGGAAAAGAATGAAGTTGAACAAAATTTTCTCCAGGCCACAAAGTTCGTTAAGGTTGCTAAAGCCAAGGCCACGGAGGCTTCCAGACAAGCCTCATCCTTTAAACGTAAGTATAATTTTGTTTAGAAGAAGAGCCATGCCGCAGCGCTCTAGAATCTTAGAAGTGAACAAGTTGGAACTCTTGCACAAAAGGACGTTGATCACATTGTGATACTTAAACAAAAGGATGAAGATCATGCCGCAGCCTTGAAGAGAGATATAGGCGATGTTGTGGCTTCCTACACGAGCTCCAGGGACTTCTTCTTTGCCAATAATAGAGCCTATCTACATGGATTCCAAAAACTTGGGCACAGACTAGTGAAAAACTTTCTTAAATTAAGAGAGCAAGTCATGTCCTAGAAGCTAAGTGACGTTGAGCATCATGAATGCGTGGAGGAACTGAGAGTTGTCGCAGAAGAGAGGGTCGGGAAGATGGAAGATGAGGCTGTCGCAATTGAGGAAACAGAGACTGCGACTGAAGATGACATAGACCACCTGGAAGAGGATGCATCCTCTTAGTCTCTTTAGCTTAACTTTGATATTTATATCGCCAAAATTTTATAACATTTTTTGGGCTGCAGCCATAAATGGTAATCTTAAACATATTAAAGTAATCCTCCTTATACCCCCCGCGATATTAAACATTTGACTTGCTTATTATTATACAGGGTTGCGATCATTTTGATTCTTCTGATCAATTTCCCCTTATATGCTTGTTTTCTTTATCATGTTGCGTATTTTGATTGATGCAGTCTATAAAATCCTGAATGGGTTACAACCATATTTGTAAGGCTGCGGCGTTCTTTATTTTCACGACTTTCTTCACTTGAATACTTGAATATTGAATGTGCACTTAACAATTCAAAAGGCTTGCTCTAAGGTTAGGCTGCAGCTGTATGACACCTTGATAAAAATTGGTTATGGCCCTAAAAGGCTATGGCCTATAAACCTATTCAATTTGAACTAGGCTTAGAAATACTGGTGCAGAAATGTTGAGTGAATTGAGGAATAACTTTTCCTCGTAGCTTCTTTTTGTCCCTTGATACTGGTTTGAATATGTTTGAACTTTAGATGTTGGTTGTGTCTCATCATAGGCTATAGCAATATCTTCTTTGCAATGACTGATTTATTACTTTGGTAGTGGATTGAGGAACTGCAAATGGCTATGGCCCTAAAATGGCTTTGGCCATATGCTTATCGTGTCCAACATAAAACTTTATTATAGAAATACTGTAATGGACTGTAGAAATACTGTGGACGATTAAGTCGGCTCCTGTGAGGAATGCTGCTGCAGAAATGTCAAATGGATGGATAGTTGGGACCAATTTCTTGTCGCGGAATTTAAAGTCATTGGCCCATGTTTTCAACTTTACTACAGCACCTCCTTGTTTATAATTTTCTATGAACTTCCTAAGAGAGGTTAACAACGATTTTTGGATTACGAGTGGTTGGGAATTATCTTCCATTGCCAGACATCTGTTTTTAATGCGTGTTCTTTATCTATCTGTCACCTTCTCTTTTTCTGGGAAACTATCAAGCCTCTTTAGGTTGGGTTCATTATCAATCCACCCACGGCTATAATCAGATATATATCAAGTCATCCCTCATTGGGTATTATGAGCCCCCATGGCTAATTGAAGCATCCCAAGAGCTGAGAATGGGCATTATAAGCCCCTATAGCTAAATGACGCATCCCAAAAGCTTAGAACAGGTATCATAAGACCTTGTGGATAATTGAAGCATCCCAAAAGCTAAGAACGGGCATTATAAGCCCCTGTGGATAATTGAAGCATCCCGAACCTTCGAATGCTTTTGCAAAGAGAGGGATAGTATGGTCAATTATGGTCATCACCGTTTTTCCTCAATAGACTCTTCCTCCCGAAATAAACAATTATCGAGGTAACAGGTCACTAAGTTTCCTTGGAATCTGTTTAAGACGAAGGTCCTTCATTATATTTACAATGAAGAAAATTTGTCATTTAATATATATATATATATATATATATATATATATATATATATATATATATATATATATATATATATATATATATATATATATATAGAGAGAGAGAGAGAGAGAGAGAGAGAGAGAGTGGAGAGGGAGGCTCACCTACATCATGTGCAATACACCACACTGTACATCACACCTAATTCTAGGCCCTAGAAAACTTTTTTTAAAATTTTATATTTTTCCCTTGAGATTAACTTGCAATGAACCAATATACAAAAAATTAGGTCAAAATGCATTTTGTAGCTATTTTTAAAAAATCCACAAAAAAATGCTGACGCAGACCCTTAAAAATAAGGTATTTTTAGCAGTTTTTTGTGGATTTTTTAAAAATAGCTACAAAATGTATTTTAACCTAATTTTTTGCATATGGGTTGATTGGAAGGTTAATTTCGTGCGAAAAATATATGTTAGCAGAATACAAAGTCGTAAAAACTATAAAGAGCTTTAAAAATACTAGGAATAAAAATGATTTAAAGATAAAACTACGCATGCGCTCAGTTGAAAGTTGAGGCTTTGAATCGCTGCATCATCCCTTGCCTAATTAGACTTTGAATCTCATTGTTTAGGGAGAAAAAGTTGTTGGTGTCATGGCCATGGTCTCTATGGAACTTCCACCATTTTGCCAAGTCCCTTTTATGTGGCAGAGACTTCAGCTTCTCAGGCCACCTGAGTAGCGTCTCTTCTTTGATGAGCTCAACAACATTTTCAAGATAAAAAATGAGAGTTGTGTATTCCTAATAGTCTCTCTCTGGATTTTTCCCCTCTTTCTTCCTCTTTTTGGATGCGGTTGCGACTTTTATGACTGTTGTTCCTTCTGTCGATGCTTCTGTTGTAGCGGCCATGGAAGTGAGGGTTATGGCCTCGGGTGCTGCGATCTTAGGCATTGGACTGAAGGTTGTAGATTCCAACATTAATACTCTCTGTGTTAGGAAGTTGACATGGCTCTGGAGTGAGGCTTGGTTATCGTACAAATGGTTGATGTAGTTGTACAGATGTGTTATCTCCTCATTCTATTGCGAACCTGATCCGGAGCTTCCTTCCATCGCTTATGAGTGTTAATCTTTAAATATACGTATATTCTGAGATCAATTGAACAATGGTGAGAAATCAAGAGATACAAAGAGTAAACCAAGCATAGTAACAAGGATACAGACTCTGAATATCTGCAACATTATATTGCTACGGTCACGACCTAAGTACATATATAAGCATTGTCATGGCCTTATCAAGGGAATTTCCCCCATAACTGAGTATAAGGACACTTTGCAATAAGTCTAATATTTCCCAGGAACCGTAAAAGTTGTATAGACCGACTGCTTTAAGAGGGTTGTGGCATTCAGGTAGTTAAACCACATGGTCGCGTCCTGTTTGAGGCAGAGAAGGATGTGATACCACGATTGAGACCAGAACATGAGACCATCTCTTAGAAAATGCATGGAATGTGCTTACTAGGAGTCTACCAAGGGAAAAACAACCTTTAAGTGCACGAAATAACACAAATCTTAAAGTAAACCCTAGATCATAGGTGCAAAGAGCAGAAATGGGTAGACATAATTCTTCCCTAGTCACTCACATTTACAAGGCTATTGCCTTTTTATGCCTTTCAACACTGTATTGGTTAGGTGACATCACCGAGGTATAGAAAACAGATCTAAGATCATAAAAAAGACGACCGGTGAATAGATCCAAAAAAGAACAATCACTTTTCGAGGTTCTATGTGCAAAAACATGAATCCCCATAACCCAAATTCCAACCGTAAGATAATGGCCAGGGACCCTCATGGATGGAATAAGGTGTAAGGAACCCTAAAATGTAAAAAGGAGACCAGATTTAATACCTTGTTTCCCATAGACGGCACCAAAAATGATGATACCAGAAATCGGACACAAGTCGTCCTCAACCATTATATTAAGTATAGAATAAAAATAAATCAAGCAATAAGGAAAGAGACAAAAAATATAGAGTGGTTCGGCTATAAAAATGAGTATACGTCCACTTTGGTGCCCTACTCTAATTATATGCATTATGAATTACAATATTAAATTACCGTTAGAGGCGTACAAGAGAGATAAGATATAAGAATACATATGTAGATCTGAGATGGAAACCTGAGAGGTGGCCAGAGTAGTTACCTGGTTGCGATTACGGTAGGGCTGAGCTCCTAAGTATAATACTCTAGAGAGAGAGAGTTGAGAGTTTAGGAGGGCTTCACCAAACCTGAATCCCCCTAATAGTGAGGTGAGAACTTTTATTTATAGAGGTCGTAAAAGGAGGTGTCGCAGCTTAGAGCACGTGACATGTGGATAAGTGATGTGAATATGGGATCCTTCTAGAAGCTAGACATCTATCTAGTGACCAATACTAGAGTAGGTGCCGTGGCGTGTGTGAACCCAAGGAAGCGACAAGTGTCTGAAAGGCTGTTGTGATCAGTCTGTGCCCAGGCATCGGCCAGCTCTGGCCAAGGCATCCTTTGGGATGAGGCCTAATAAGTACAAAGGGTGGCGTCCTATCTATCCTCCAAGCAACGACATGTTATTAAGACTTCGCGGCCATAATTACTATGTTGGGCATACTACCAAAGACCTTCCTCCAATGTGGCTTGAGTTGGAACCCTCATAAACTTCTTTCAATACATACTCCACCTTAGTGGGATGAACACATCGTAGTAAAGGGAGGAGTAACCGTTTTTTGTACAAAACATCTCAGACTATTCAGAACTTTGCTACCTTATATCTCAATTTCTTCCTCTCAACCTTTGATTTTGGTAATTCATCATATATAACATATCGGATAAGGGAATCCATCTATGATGCTCCCAGGATTACGTTTAAGCAAAACTCAACTATATTGTTGTCTACTTTAATGGTCGGCCTATAGAGGATCTCTTGCGAATGCTAACCTTTCTAGGGCATCGACTTGACCGTTGTCTAGTCGAGGGATCCTTTTAAGCTTTACCTCTCTGAAGTTACTCAACATTGTCTTCACCCGTTCTAGGTATTTATTCATCCTTTCATCTTTAGCCTCAATACTCCCAAGATCTTATTTACCACTAATCGGGAGTCACTATGAACTAACATTTGGCATATATTTAACTCTTTATGTAGGAAGAGTCCTGTCAAAAGCGCTTTATACTCTGAATCGTTATTAGATGCTTTAAAGTGAAACCTCAGTGCATACTCCATGTCGGTTCCATCTAGGGCCAATACTATCACCCTGGCTCCACTTCCTAGATTACATGAGGAGCAGTCTATAAATAAGCTCCAAATGGTCCCTCCTTTTGAGAAGGCCCATTTACCCATGACTTCATTTTTAAACAAATTTTTTCTTCTTCAGTGTCAGCCATTCGGGCTTTCATTGCTTTCTATGGCTCAGTTGTTGGTACCACAAACTCTTCACTATCTACCTCATCCCAAGCGAACTAAACTACGAAGTTGACCAAAGCATGCCCTTTGATTGTTCTTCTTGATTGGTACACGATATCAAATTCACCCAATTCAATAGGCCAAGCCATCAACCTACTTGATTTCTCAGGTTTATAAATGACCTATCTTAGAGGGGGTCACTAAGGATGACCATTGTATGGGATTAAAAATAAGGTTTCATCTTTCTCGAGGCATGTATCAAGGTATACGCTAACTTCTCAATCTTAGGGTACCTCTGCTCGGCCCCTTAAAGGGCCTTACTGATTAAAGTATACCAGCTTCTTTACCTCATCATCATCTCGTATAATCCCTGCACTAATAGACGACTTAGATACAACCAAGTATAAATATAGCTTCTCTCCTTGAACTGGTCGAGACAACATTATGGGGGAGCCCAAGTAAGCCTTAAGCTCCTGAAAGGCTTTTTCACATTCTTTGTTCCATTCAAAGGATTTCCTCAATATTTTGAAGAAAGACATAAATTTTTCTATGGCCCTAGATATAAGCATGTTCAGTGCAGCAACTCGTCCTGTCAGCCTCTGAATATCCTTAATGGATTTCGAGGTCTTCACCTCAATTAAGGCTTTGACTTTTTTAGAATTTGCCTTTACTCCCCACTGGTTGATAACAAATCCTAATAATTTGCTTTCCCCTACCCTTAACACACACTTAGCAGGGTTGAGCTTCATCCAGTAATCTTCCATGGTGTTAAAGGTGTGCTCAAGGTCTACCACATGTGTCATGATCTTGAGTTTTTTCGTTAACATGTCACCCACAAACACTTCCATGGTTTAGCCGATCTGTTCCTCAAACATCTTGTTCGCCAGTCTTTGATATGTTGCCCTAGCATTTTTGAGGCTGAAGGGCATGACTTTGTAACAATAAATTCCTTTATTTGTGATGAATGAGGTCTTCTAAGCGTTAGTTGGGTCCATAAATATTTGGTTATAACCCGAATAGGCATCCATAAAGCTTAATAATTCATGCCCAGTCGTGGCATCTACCATTTGATCGATCCTTGGGAGAGGGAAGTTATCTTTCAGATAAGCTTTATTCAGGTCGGTAAAGTCTACTGACATCCTCCATCTACCGTTTGGCTTTGGTACAATGACTGCCTTAGACATCCACTCCGAATAGACCACTTCTCTAATGAACTCGGCCTTTTCTAACTTTTTAATTTCATCTCTTATCACCTCATACTTTTCTTTGGAGTAGATTCGCCGCATCTATCTAACCGACTTCATTCCTTTATCTACATTCAGCTTGTGGCAGAGAATCTTTGGATTTATTCTTGACATGTCCGTGTGACTATAGGCGAAGATACTCTGTCTTTTAGCAACTTGATCATTTGATCCTTTACTTCTTTCTTCAAGGCTTTGCTGATTTGGACTTTTTTTTACTCATCCTAATTGAGGACGATGGATTCTACCTCCTTAATAGCTTAACCTTTCTTCAACTTTGTCTCATACCTTGGATCAAGAGTATCAATGTTATATGTGGTAGTGGCTTTTTTATGGGCTTCTCTCTTCAGTTGAGTTAAAGTAGCATTCTCGTGCCTCTACTTAATCACCCTGAACTTCCCTTACTCCATAGGGAGTCAGGAATTTTATCATCTGGGGCACAGTTGAGGGCACTGCCTCAAATTACTTTAGGGATACCCTTCCCATGATGATAGTGCAAGCCTAATAAACATTCTCATCCATTACAAAGAGGTTTATCTTTTGGGTGAGGCACCTCGGCCAGGTCCCCATACAAATATCCATCTCATAGAACCCCAGGGGGTGGAAATTGTCATCACTCAAGACGATCAAAGGCTGGTGGTATGGGATAAGTATTTTCTTGCTAAGACGCAACCCCATGAAGCATTACCAAAACATCACTTCATTTGAATTGCCTCCATCGACGAGTATTTTGGGTATGTAATATCTATGTACCCTTGTAGTAATCACTAGTGGGTCGTCATGAGGGGCTAGGATCCCCTTGAAGTCTAATCTTGAGAAACCTATCACCAGGGTGTTCATATCCACCTTCTTCATCTTACTTAGCTGGGAGTCAACTTCAACTGAGTTTACCAGTTCACACTTAGGAACTGCTTTAGCCTCTATGACATGGTCCTTCCTGTCGGCCACATCCTTGCCTCCGCCTGCTAGGACACCACATATCATCTTCAGCCCTAAGGATATCATATTCAGCTGACCTTTGGGTGAAGGTACCTTTGGTGAACAGTCAGGGTCTGCCTCATCATCATCGTTAGAGACATAATCATTTCTTTTTGCCTGGATATCCCATTTAGGCTTGTCATCTCATCTCTTCCTTGTGTCATCTCTATCACTCTTTGCACTGCTCTTACTAACATATTTTCTGAGCTTTCCCTGCTTCAACATTTTTTTGATCTCATCCTTAAGTGCAAATAACTTATATGTAGTGTGGTCATGATCGTGGTGGAACTCACACCACTTTCCCTTATTTCTCTTATGAGGAGGGGCTCTTTGCTTCTCTGGACATCTTAGAGATCGATTATCTTTGATCTCGTTCAATATCATATTTGGACTGACCGTTAGTGGAGTGGAGTTAGCGTACTTATCGTCCGTCAACCTCTCCTTGCCTTCTTTTCCCCCAGATTTTTTAGACTTACTCCCACTCGCTCATTTATTATCCTCTCCCTTAGAAGTTATGGCCTCCTCAGCATTCATGACTCTATCGGCCATGGGCAGGAGTTCTGCAATGGTTTTTATAGGATCGTCAACCAGCTTCCATAGGAGTTTTCCCTTTTGTAGTCCACCCATAAGGGCATTCATAGAGATGATTTCTTCATAGTCTTCTACTTCTATCTTTTCTTTGTTGAAATGAGCTATATAGTCTATCAAAGAATCATTTTTCCCTTTCTTGACATACAAGAGATTGTGGTCTTCTTCCGAGGTTTTACTCTAAAGCGAAAATTATGGATGAACCTCTCAGCCAACTATTTAAAATGCTCAATGGAGTTCCTGGGAAGAGAGGTGTACCAAACATATGCACCACTAGTAAGGGTGCTTGATAAAGCTCGGCATTTCATCTCATCGGAGATTAAATAGATGTCAGCTGTCGACTGGTACATTACCACATGATGAACAGGGTTTGTGTTCCCATCGTACTTTGGCGTGACAACTGGCGGCTTAAACTTGATCGAGGTTGTGTAGTTCACTATTCTTGTAACAAATGGAGACCCTTCCATATAGACTCTGTTCATGGGGTCCTGTCTCTTTAAGAGATCACATATTTTATCTTCAAGCCTCTGTATGGAACTGTTCCATGACCTGTCAGCCGCTGCGGCATTATCTCCCTCGACTGCCATAATATTATCCTCGGCTCTTTCTCTGTCAACTAGGCATTGTACAGGTTCTTTTTCAGCCTCTATTTAATGACTATTAACTTCTATGTGTTCCACATCTTGGCTGTATGATGGCTGACAGTCAACCCATCCTCCATTCCCTCTAGAGGTTGCCTTACTGCGTGATCTAGATAATCGATCTCGTAGGTCACCAAATGATCCAAGTATGTTGAAGTTTGACCCTCTACTCAATCTATTCATTACTGATCCACGGGGTTGGCCATCTCGGCTTGACCTACCATTATTGCCTCTACTGATATGGACTGGATGCATTGTATTTCAAGAAATCTCGTAAGGCTCCTAATACTCATCCTCATCATAAAACTGATCATCTTGAAAACCCTAGCCTTGTTTTTCTAAGAGAAATCGCCTAGGGTCGTCCATGTCTCAGCATCCCTACTATTGAGACACTTCTTTGTGTGGGTCTAGGGGTGGTCCCCCTATCGCCGGAGTCATTTCCCTGGCGGCCGGAGTTATCATCTTCGCTACAGTGTCGGTGGATCTAGCCATCATATTTTCACTAAATGCAATAAGTTATTCTTAGATTTTTTACTGGTTGGCTGCTAGTGAGCGCAGCGTCGCCACAACCTCAGGAATTTTAGAGTGAGGAGGCGCCTGGCTAGAGTTGGGGCCATCGCCAGGAGACAAATTGGAGTCCATCAACTCCGGTGAATGAATAAAACCAATAGGTGAACTGGATAAGCAAAGTGAACTGAATAAAACCTTGAAAAACTCGATAAGAGATCTTTCAAGGGTGATACAGGTCCAACCAAGTGTAGACTGGATCACCACCAGAGAATCAAGTGAGTAACAAGCTAAAAATAAAGAGGGAGAAGATTAAAAACCTTTGTTTTCCACTAATAGCGCCAACTGATTATACCTAATTTGTTATCATTAATTAAACTTGTGTGAGCTCAATCCAGAATAGCTTTGGAAATGCAACAATGGTTTTTAAACAAATGTATCAGTGAAGAAGAAAATTAGGAGAAGAGGAATAAACATCAACAAATAAGTGGTTCAGCCGTTGGCCTACTCCACTATGCAGGTGAGTGTGAATTTAAATATAAAAATGGGCACTAATGGATTAAGTGATGAGTTCACAACCGAGTCATTACTTACTCAAACTGACAATTTGCCATTGGTCAGCCTTGGCCGAGGGGGTCCAGCTAGGGATGAGGTCATACTTGGAATATCATTTTTCTCTGGTTTGTACCTCCTGCAACTTCCTTTTTATGTGTCGCACCTCAATTCTCTATTAGCGTTGGACCATTTCCTACCTTTATGCCATCATTCCTAATTCCCACCTGGCTCAAGGCGTACGATAAATTAGCACCTGACAGCGGTTCAGTAGCATAACACCTATGTGCTACACTCAAGGTTCCACACAATAGTCCTCTATAAACAGAAAGTTAGAGATATTTGGAGTATAACAACAACATGACATAATAGATTTTGGAAAAGAAAATAACTTATAATGCATATCATAAGTACACCTCTCACCTCTCACCAAACTATAAGAGGTTTACTCACTAATTTACATATTATTCTCTCACTCTTACCACCTCTCTCACATATTTTTTTTCTTACAATGACTAAAAATAGTTACAAAAAGCTATTAGGTGAAAAGAAAATTCAATAAATAGAGTCTATCATACTTTTGCTTTACATAATTCAGTCTTGGCATCTTTTGATAATTCAGTCTTTTCTATCACATGTCTCATATCTTTAATAATTCCTCAAATAAAGAGTAATCTTCTTCTTTTGGCATGGGACCCATTTTTTCCCCTTCCATGTCGTGTTTTGCTTTATCTAATTTGTCTTTATTCGTTGGTGGAGCATTATTATTGCAAAGGTATTCATCAATAAGGGTCACCACTCTGATGCTAGCTGGCAAAGTAACCTCCATCACTTCTTTAGATTCTATCTTGAGTCTTCCAGTGAATGGATTATCAGTTTGAATGATTAAGTCTGCATTATGGTATACACTATACCATCTTTCTTAGATTGTTAACAACTCCCTGACCTCGATTGTTTCCATGTCTTGGGCAATCTGGAGTTTGGAATTAATAAAAGATAAGTCTTTGGTTTCATCTTCAAAAAGGATTTCAAAGCCTTCAAACATGAAAGAGGAAAATCTAACGGGTCTAAAACCTTCAACCTTTTTCCCGTGCATGAACTTAGATTAATCTGATAAATTCTAGCAAATAAGAAAAAGAATTCTTATATTTTCTTATCATACTCATGGACAATTTTTCCACGGGCAATAGTTACTTCTACATTCTGTATATGAATAAGTTCAATGAACCCATAGTCTTCAAGACTTCTATGTGTCATTTCTTCTTCTCCAAAAAGATAAATTTTTATAACTTCTTCATAAAAACCACTAATTATTAAGGCATCTCCATTTTAATAATAACATATTAAAATGATCATTAATGTTATCACCTTCCTTTTGGAAATCTCACGAAAATGGAAGATTATTGCTACCAAATGGTATAACAATCTAAGTCTTAAAAGTCTTTTGCTGATAACAAAAAATTAGCAACAAGTCTAGCTTTAGAGGTTGATTTTCCAATAGTCTGGGCAAACGTCTGATTCTGAAGTCTAGGACTAGCTGTACTACTGAGTTAAGTAATGATAACTCTTAATTTGTTTTCCTTCGGTTATAATTTGGAATGTCGCTGCGGTCAAACTTCGAGTATCAAAATTCCTGGAATTACCTACAAAACTTGTTAAAAATTCAGTTTCGCTGTAAATTCGGGTATCAATCCAATTTCTAGCGTTGAAACTGTAATCGTGAAAACTTGCAATTCCAATTTTTAATTAAAACTCTTTTTTTGTTTTTTTTTATATTTAATTTTTTAAAACAAATTTTAATGGAGGAAATGAAATTTTACGCAACTAAAGTAACTACGAAAAATTAAAACGTAACCGAGTGTAGAATTTATGAGAAAAGACAAGAGATGAGATTACTTCACGTAATTAATTTAATTTAATTTTTCCAATTATTCATTTGATACGTTCGAAATAATGTTTAAATTTAAAATTTAACTCTCATTACACTCCTAAATTCAAAATCATTTTTTTTAGCAATTAAATCAGAAAGTGTCACAACAAATATAAAATTTAGATTCATACCCCTTTTTTTACAAATTACCCGCTAGGAACAATTCATAAAAAATTGTACGGATCTATGAATTGAACACACAAGATTAATATTTGAATTCAAGAATGAAACCTATCTCTAAGTTAAATCCAAAAATCAAATATCAATTTTTAACATTAATTTATTAACTCTCGTTAAATAAATTAATGTGTGATTTTTTTCTAATTTAATTTGCCTAGAACACATCAATTGAACAATTGTTCAATTTAATTAAATTAACATACATGTTTCATCCCACCCCTTGAATGAGGTATTTAGCCAGACATGATTAAATTTTAACCACAATCACAATTAATCAGCAAGAAATTAAATAGCAGAGAATAAAATACAATATGAATAATTCCTTAAGTCAATTGTGACATGAACACGCGTCCCAAACTCGTCACAAAATCTGGGCTGAATTACAAAACCAAAACTAGAAAAAGAACCTACAAATTTTTCTAAACCTAAAACTATTTTTTTTTGTATTTTTCTGACTATTTTTTGTACCCTCTTTTTTTCTTTTTTCTGTCTCTCGTCTATGGGTATCCCCTTATTTGCTGTTGAGAGAGTTCTCCTTTATGTGAGATGCCATACCCTTCTTGTAAAGCCACGATGTTGTTCTTGGAGAGATTTTCATGGGATTTGGATTCTACCAAGTCAAGATTTGTTGTGGATTTGAATTCATCCGATTTTTAAGGAATTTGGGCAAGGCAGGTTTCGGGCGTGACTGAGTTGGAATCGGGTTTCGAATCTAGGCTGGATCTGGGCCAGGGTCGCGGGTTTTGAACTGCGATGGGTAAGTCGGCAAGAGGTTGCAAGCGATCGGAGATGAGGAGGTGCGCGGAGGGGTCACGTCGTCGACGTTTGGGGCTGGCCGGACAGGAGCAGATCCGGCGTTGGCGCTAGAGGCGAGGTTTCAGGTTAGTTCGGGTTTCATGGTACTGGTGGGTTTGCCCCGGTTTAGGTGGGTTTGAACAGGTCCGCGGGTTCAGGACGGAGGGATGGGTGGTTGGTTTGAGTTTGGATGTTGTTGGTTATGGAGGAGAGAGAGTAAGATGGGTTGTAGGTTGAAGATGGAAGGGGGGTATTGGGTGTGTGAGGTGTAGGGGATTTAGCGTGAGGGTGAGGGTGTATGATAGTGTGTTGTATTTAATTCGGACCCTAAAAAAATGACACCTATTAAAAAAAATAAAAGAAAACTAAATAAAATAAAAAATTAAAATCTAATAAAACTAACAAAAAAAACTAATATCTCAAAATAAAATTAAAAGACACTAAAAAAATATGAAGATGAAAATAAAATAAAAATAAAACTCTATTAAAATTAAAAATTATATAATCCTAATAAAACTAAAATAAAAGAAATTAAAATCTAATAAAACTAGAAAATACATTTCTAAAAACTAATCTTAATAAAAATAAAATAAAGATTAAAAATTAAAAATTAAAAACTAATAAAAATCAAAATCAAAATAAAGAAATAGAAAAATAGAAAATAAATCCTAGAAATTTCTAAATAAATCTAAATAAATCCTAAAAATAAAATGACTAAAAATAAAAATCTAGAAAAACAATAAAGGTACAAACTCAACACACATGGGGCTCGGGGAATGGTCTGGGCTCGGTCTGGGCTAGATTAAGGTTGCGGGACTGGTTCGGGGCATCGGAACACATCTCGGCAGGCTCAAATATAGACTCAAACTTTGCGGGCTCCTTCGATTTCTTGGATGTAAGCTTTTGACCGCTATTGAGCCGCAATTGTACTGATTTAGCATTATTTGTACCGCAACTGCGTATTGACCTGCAACATGATAAAATACGAACATAAGGCCAATTTTTATTAAAACGAGTGACTAAAATGCATCTATTCAGGGTATAAAATATATACTTTTGGGTGGTTATCAAGTAACTACAAGTCTTTGGGTTCTCATAAATCTGGCAATAGCTACCAAATTCTGCTTGAATTCTATCCATAATTTGTTCTTTACGTTCCATTATATAGCGTCTATAAGAGTATTTTTACTGTCTAAAAATTCTTGTCTATATTTTATTAGACCGCATATCTTTGGTCAGGTGTATATTGAAGAAAATACATTTTCCCAATAAGTCTATTCTGGGCAACAACTTCATTTCTTGAGCTTCCAGGAGGAACCATAATATCATCGAAGTTTTCTAGAATTGGTCTTTATTAGGTATCTTAGATATGAGTCTGGTCTGCTTTTAAGTTATACTACAATTTGGTTTTACACATCTAAGATAGTTTGCAACATTGTCTTTGTTCAGTCTACCTATTCCAGAGGAACTCATGAGGTCTAATTCTGTTTGCATCATAAAATAATAAATAATGTTAGTATTAGAAAACATGGGTTCTCTAGCTATAATGTCTGCAATGGTGTTTTAAGTTCCTTTGATATGAATAACAAAGAAGTCATATCCACCAAGCAATTGTTTTCATCGAATTAGTCTATAGGTTCTTGATTTTAATAAGTCTAAATATATGTTCTACAACTATATCTATAAAGTGTCTTCTTTTTAGTCTGGTGATTAATTAAAAAGTATATTAATCCCTATTGTTTGTAAGAGGCATCTATTTCTACTATGAACCAATCTTCAGCATTAGAAAGTTTAAGTAGTGGAATATTCTTAACTACTTCTTTGATCGGTTTTATGACTTAAAAATCATCTTTAGTCCATTTACAAGGATTAGTATTATCTACACCTTTTAATTTGGATGTTAAACTTTGTCTTTTTGAATCAAGATTATTAATAAAGTCTACAGCAAAATTAAGAAATCCTAAAAATGATTGTAATTATTTTATATCTTTAAGTGGGTCTGAGAATTCGAGAATTTTCTTAGTTATGTGTTCTACTAACGATAAGTTTCCTTTAATAAGGCTCGTTGGGCTTGGTTTAAAATCTCTTGTTGTATAAGCACAATTTACGTATAACACTTTTGATCTGGACACTTACATTCTTTTTATAAGGGATTAGTTATTTCTTAGACTTCTTATTGGTCTTTAGATATAGGTCTAGGTCCACCCTCAGCTGAATAACTCAATGGCTTATTGATTTATAATTCGGTTTGACCTCCATAATGTCAAAAGCACTCTTGTGATCAATTAGAGGGGCAATAATATTAAACTCTTTTTTATCGCTAAGTAATATCTTAACATTATATTGGGTATATGGATGGTATTTTCTAATAAATTCTTGGCCTAAAATAATATTTTTCATGAAACTAGGTCTAGGATCCATAATTCAAAACTAATGATTTACAGTTTTGTTTGCCTGATTTCCTATTTTGAAAAAAATAGGAATTGTCTGAAAATATAAGGTAAATGGTTCTCCATTAGCTACCTTGCCATATATCTTATGCTCAGTGTCTTAGAAATAATTTTCTGGGAAGGCATTAGCCTTACAAATACTCTGCAATCATCCTATATCTATAAAAGTTGAAAGTATTTTAAGGTAATCTTTGTGTTGTATAAAAATTCTATGAAACAAGCATTAGGTTTAGTAGAAATTCCTAAATTATTCTTTTTTAAAATAGACATTCCTTTATGTGATTTATCTATAAAATCTAACGGTGTTAAGTCTTCTGTACTGTTTTTAGAATTACTTTTATTCTAGGTTGTAAGAAATTCCCTTTCTCTTCAAATCTTCATTTTCTTGTAATCTTTTGGCTATGTTTTGATCGATGTCTTGATAATATAGTTTAATATATTGATCTATTTTAGTCTTATTAGGTAGTATAAATTGCTCGAAATCTAACTCTCCAACAATCTTCATGATATTGTAATTGACAAGTAATATATACTATAAATAGGTCTATTTGTATAGTCCCAAAACATTCTATGCAACTAAAGTTTCTCTTTTTACATTTGATTTCAAATGTGCAATAATGTTTCTCATCGTAGTAACATCTAGTTATATATGTTAGTAGCTCAGATTTAGTATTTGTCCATCTTTTCTTTAAAAAGGGTCGTGATATACATTTATACCATGCCTCTTGATTAGTTTGCATAATATATAAGCCTAGAGTGTCTTGGGAGTATTCATACTCATCAGTATCACTATTATAGTCTTTTGAATCACTATTTGTATACGCACTATAGATACTGATATTATCATCATTTTCTATGTTTGATATTTCTATAGCATATAGTATATCTAATTCTTCTTGATCTGCAAATTCTAATATTGTATTAATAATCTTAATACTCTCTTTATCTTTTTTGTTAGGACAATCTTTAGTGAAGTGTCCTCTTTTACCACAAGTACGCCATTCTTTGGTAGAAGTCTTAAATTAAACTGCTTCTTTTTATTTCCTATAATTAGGAATTTTTTTATGTTTATTAGTATTCCTCTTAAAATGTCGTATTTAGTTAAATATTTTTTTTAGCTCTAAAATTTCGTTCCCTAAAGGTAGTGGATGGTGTGAATTTATATTTCTTTAGAAAATCTAATATTAGCCTTTTAAAACTTATTTTTGTCCAATATAAGTTTGTTCTTTTTGAATTTTTGTTCGTTACCACATCCCCATTGGATTTGAGCTATGTCTCTTTCATCTTTAATGGGAGGTATCTGTCTGAAAGTTTCTTCAATTAACTTTCCTTGAGTTATATCTCGTCATTTTAGATATGATATAGTCTTTGACAAAATTAATTCTTTCACCTAGGGAGTTTTCCTTAATTCCAGTAACTCCTGGCCAATTCATGTATTCATTAATTAGGATTTGTCCACTAGTTGCTATTTTTCTAAAATATTCATCTTTTAAGGTCTCACCAAATTCTTTAATTTGGTAATATATATGTTCAGAATTGTTACCATATTCGTTAATCTTATCTAATTTGAAAATACTAAGAAGAGGTAGCTTAGTTTTTGCTAAGTCTTGTTCATTAATTTGAGCTAAATGTCCAGCTCCATTGAATTATGTTGTACATAACATATTCTTCAATTGATCTTTCATTATGATGTTGGCTCATTTTTTCAACTTTATCTATAAAGTGTTCATCTATGGCTTATCTTAAATTGTCTAAATAAGTTTTAGCAATTCCTCTAATGGATTCCTCGGCGTACTGTTTACATGAATTTTCTTCATATTGTTCATTAGATACAAAAGACATATCCATTTGATTACGCCATTAATCTAAGTCTTTATTTATATCTTGGACATTATCTAAACTAATCTATATATCAACTGGGTTTATAGATTGACTTGCCATGGTCTTAACTGGTCTTTTATATAATCATCCGTGGACCTTACCAAAGTATTTCAATATTTAGAAATATTTATTCCAATTGGTTTACTAAAGAGTCTTGGGGAATCATTTAGCCTACTACTTGTTCTAATTTCCTACTTAGTAGGACCAACCTGTGTAGTTGGAATCAATCATTCTTCATGTGCTTCCATTAGTCTCGGGTTTCCAAGAAGTTCTTTGGTATTCTTAGATTCTCTGAATTTTAATACATGGTCTTGTGATATCATATTAATTCTATCTTTGTCTTGGAATCTAATTGAATGATTTCAATTAAGATGTTCTTTAAATGTCTTCATGTCCAATTTTGAGGGTTCATGCCTATTGCTCTGGATTCTAGCTTGCTCATTGACTAAATCTTTTTTATCAAATGATCATTCTAGGACTAACTGTTGGAGCATGTCGTAATAGGCTAGAACTATCTTTGATACTACATTATCCTTCTGGGGGGGTCCCTAAGTATAGTTTCTCCCATATTTAAAAATCTAATTTCTTTAGTATGGAGACTTTTGCTAGTAGTCTTAGGAGGATCAAACTGGATGGTAATGTTTCCAGTGACATCGTCTTGATTAATAAATAAGGGTTTATTTTGTATAGTCTAAGTTTCTTGAAATTTTGGCAATTTCCAAAGAGTCTTGGCTTTTCCAATCATTGGTCAAGTATTTCTAGTACTGTAAGTATGATTGTAATATGAATTATTGGTTCTAAACAAAATTTCTTCATTAACTCTACCACTAGGAATTCCCGATCGCATTCCTTCATAGGGGAATTGGGAAAATTTTAGATAGCTTTGGAATTCTATATTGATATTAGCATATGGGATAATATAGTGTTCGTAGACACTAGCATATAGAATTAGCTTAAAATGTTTGGTTGTGTCTACAGTTCTTGTAAATGCTGGAACGACATTAAAGTATCCTATATTGCCTGACATTTCTAATTGGGTTATCCCAATAAAGCTTTTCTCAAAATCCTTCCATCTTTTGTCTATTAAGCAACATAGTATATTGATATCATTTTTAGGTTTATGTAAACCTTGGATTCTTACTTGAAAGAGTCCAAAGGTTAGGAACTCGAATTTTCTATCTGTTCCTTTTGATCTTATCTTTATAAGTCAAAAACTTGAAGTTCATTATAGGAATTATCTAACACATGATTTTTATAATGATGAGTCATGTTATAATTAGGAGTCTTAGGAATGGCTCCTTCGTTAAACAATTTTATGTATCTAACTCCTGGAATTTGTTCTTATATATGGAATCTTCTACAATTTTCCTATCAATTTCACCCCATTCTTTCCATTGAAGAGGGTTGGTGAAGTTTCTTTCTTTCCGCCATGTTCTAACATTAGAGGACGAGTCTTTGTATCATAAAATTAGTATGTCCAATATTTAGGATAGGGCTGGCTATCTTACTACTCATATCTGATCTATCATTTAACTATGGTTTTTCCTGCGTTGGTTTTTATATAAGGAGATTCTATAAATTTACAGGTGATTACATTTTTTTTGTTCAAGTATTTTTTTCAATTCCTTCTAAAAAGTATGAATAATCCTTTTGTCCTTTTATCTGACTAAGGATTTCTTTTTTAAAGAGCTTATTTTCTCTTCTTGCATTTTCATCAATATCTTCATTGTGCTTAATAAGAGAATTAATAATCTTCGCAATATAGTCTTTTACTTCATCATCTTTTTCTTGTTTTTTCACAAATTCTTGTGTTATTCTTACTTCTATAAATTCTACGAATTTTTCAATTTTTATCTAGACGTGTTAGAATAAAGGGAGGGTATAATTATGCTTGGGAATGTTTATCATATATAAACTTAATTCCCATTATAATTTCTTCATTCTTTGTTTCTTCTTGATCTATATTAAGTGTAAGTTAATTAATTATACTATCCATTCAGGATATGTCGTGGTTTCCCATATTGTTAAGGTAGCTGGCCAAATTCTGCTGAAATTTAACAATCTCTGTATAGAAGGTGGCTAACCCTTTTGTCTTAACCTTTAAATATAATTGTAACTCTTTAACAAAGATATTGTTGTAAACTTATGTGGTTGTTATAAATGTTGATATTAAATTTAATCTCTCAAGTATGAGTCTTGATGCCTTAACAGCATTCGCAGTCTCATTTTCATTTATGTGGTAGTAAAATCTTTCATCATTTATCTTTTCTAGAATTCATTGGTAAAATTGTGCCAGTGTCTGAATGGAGAGGTTTTTAGATACCTCTTTCGAGTCTTACATAATTATTTCCATTAGGAAGATAATTGTCTAATTTTCAAATAAGTTTACCTTGTTCTTTGATGAGTTTAATTAACTTACTTTCTTAGTTTTTCATCAAAATTTTGATTTCTAAAATTTCTTTGTCAAGAACTTCTATGTGACTAGTCTTATATTTATATCTTGTAATACTTGTACAAGGTTTATAAGTATTTGGCTGCCTATTTCTTTTATTTCCTTTGAGATATTTTTTATCTGTGTGTCTAGGGATTTGAAGTCTATGGATAATTGTCTTAAAATAAGGAGGATACACTTATTTTGGTATAGTATGTTATTGATATGACAAGAAGTAAATTTCCCGTTGTTTGCGTGTTTTACATGGATGTGTTCAATGTATGAGCAGTCATCAATATATGAGGTTAAACAACCATCTTGGTTTAGATCAATTACAGGGATGGGTTGGTAGTCTGGATGAGTTCCAAAAATATCATATTAAATGTGTGGGATAAATTACAAGGGCATTAAAGTCTTTTACTGAAGTATGTATGAAAGGAGATTCTTGGCTCTAATACATAATTTTTCTTTTCTCTACAAAGTTATATTAGTCCTGATACTAAAATCGGGTCGGGTTTTTTAAAGTCGGGTTGAAAGGTCGTACGTGTTTTCAAAAATGCTTTCTAAAAATTTTCGTGGTCTAAAATATAAATTTATGATTGATATGATCTTGAAATAGAATTTCACTATAGAGAATAAGGTTTTGTCTCAATGGTGGTCCTCAATTAAGGACCTTGTTGACATTCAAAAATGGAGGCAACAAATAATAAGAGATAATTTGTAAGAAATAAGAATTATGAAGAATGGGGGTCAGAGAAAGTGAGAATACAATCGTTTTTACGTGGTTCAGCCCTTGAAGAGGAAACCTACATCCACATTGGTACTGATTTGGTATTGCACTTATTAACGTGGTTACAATCTAGGGTTTTCTGATTCAGCTCGAGGAATGAGAAGGTATCTAAGAGGATCCCTTTGTTTCGTACCTTTGTATCCTATATATAAGTGGATCTTAGATATTTACAAAGAGATGGAGTTCCCTTATAAGTCGGGTAGTTACATCTTGATACATGTTTATCATAATATATACGATCGCCTTGAGGTGCGGAACATCTTTGATGATGAGTGTTAATACCAAAATTAGTATGCTGATGTGGACGAATAATAAGAAGACACGTGTCAATCTACGTGGCACAATAGCAACGAGGAAGATCATTCCCCCGACCAACATACTCACTCCGAGCAACAGGTGTACTCCGAGGAACACCAGCCCTACGAGGAACTCCAGTGCTCCGAGGAACTCTTGGACGATGAGCAACTAAGGCGGTTCGAGCTGCATCTCGACCACAGCATTGATTGCCAGATAATCAACAGTTCAACTATTCATTGAATGCTTATCATCTTGACGCACACGCTTGAAGAGCATTAAATGAGTTACCCTTTCATATGTATATCATTTAATGTATCACCCTTTCATGTACAGCCTAAGGTCTATAAATACCTTGTATCACCCTCATTCAAAGGGACCGGAATTTCTTGATAGCACTTGTAATCGAGAATTCCCAAACACTCAGCAATAACATAACAGTGGACGTAGGCCATTCATACAAGGCTGAACCACTTTAAAATCTTGTCTCATTTATTTATCTGTGATTGAATAATTAGAGTAATCTAATTTTTTACATCAACAGATTGGCGCCGTTTGTGGGAACGATTGTTATTATCGTTTTTCACCGAAAATCATTCATCATCAATGGAAGATAACCCGGAATCCAGCAATCGAAACGCTGGAAATGCTGGAAATCCTCCAAATCCCTCTGCACCTCCAGATCTGGTTGGGATTATGACGAATCTGGCTCAGGGACAAACCCCCATGCAGGAAATAATGAGGCAACTCATACAGACCCTTCATGGCGGTGCACCTGCCCGTTCAGGACAATGAAGTGGTCAGAGGCAAACTTATTTACTTCCTTCACGATCCAGGCGTACTGAGTCATATCGTAATGAGGAATATGATGATTTTTCTTATCAACCTGGGTGAACTTCGTCAATAAGGGCTACAGATACTGATCAACGTATCACTCTCTCTCTAAAAAGACCCAGTGCCTTGGAAAGACTGAGTAGGGTGTCTCCTTTCAGTCGATTAGGCCCTAGGAGGAATAGGAGTCCACCTACGACCATGTCGAGGAGTTTTCGACGACCATCAGATCTAAGAGAAGGATCAGCACAATCAAGACCAGTTGCTCGTCAAGATAGATCTCAAGAGGCCACATCAGAACAATCAATTGCTCGAACTAATAAGCCCGAGGAAGGAAACGATGCGTGGAAGGGTTCCATTCAGCGCTTGGAGGATAGATTGGGAGAAATGGCTAAGGCGAAGAATCCCTTACAACGAACTTTTGTTCAAGGGACACCTTTTGTCCAGGCCATTGTGGGTTTTCCTACCCCGTCAAAGTTTAAAGCACCAGTGGTGACCCCCAAATATGATGGAAAGACAGATCCTGTTCTACACATAGAGCAATATCAAGCTGCTGCCGACATCTATGCTGTCCCCGACGAGATGAGATGCAGAGCATTCTCGGGAACTCTTACTGGATCTGCCCAGATATGGTACAACAATCTTCCTCGGGGTAAGATTTCAACTTTCTTTCAATTGGCCGAGTTGTTCATCGGCAATTTCTGTTTTGGGGCAAAGCCAGTAAAAAGAGTAGCACACTTGTTAAGTGTTAGACAAAAATTTGGTGAGAGTACTAGAGATTAGATAACTCGTTTCAATAACGAGAAACTAGAAGTTATAGATTATGAAGAAAAGACAGCAATCACCGCCTTGATGAGTGGGTTGTTGCCTAACAAGTTGTATTACACTTTGGCCAAAGATCCACCTATAACTATGTCAGAATTGATGGCGAAAGCGGCCAAAATCATGAATGCCGAGGAGGCTATGGCTGCGAAGAAGAATATGGATAAAGAAACCAAGGTGGAAGACGACAAATCCAAGAAGAAAGAGCATAAGGGCAATGGCGATGGCAAGAATTCCAAGAATAATAAATCGTCATGGGAAGTCCTGAAGAAATTCGATAATTATACTCCTTTGAAAATGGGTATTAATCATGTCTTGGAAGAAATCAAGAATAACGAGGAAGTAAAGTGGCCAAAGAAACTGAGGTCAGACCCTGACCTGAGGAATAGGGATAAATATTGCGAGTTCCATAAGGATCACGGCCATATGACCAAAAATTGCATAGCTCTTCAGAACGAGATTGAAACACTCATCCGAAGAGGGAAGCTAGCAAAGTATGTTCATCGGGGAGGCGAAAGAAGGAATAATGACCGAACTAGAGAAAGGTCTAGATCTCCTCGTCGAGCAGAGGAGAAAAAGAAAAGGGATCATGAAGATGATACAGAAGATGACCCCGATCTTCCCAAGAAACCAAAACAGCCAGAACGAGAGGTATTTTCAATACGCTTTGGGTCATTTGATTGTAATGTCATTACAGGAGGAGATGCAGGAGGAGGAGACCTTACTGCAGAAAGAAAAGCTTACCTCGGTGAGGCTCAGGCTTGCTCATACATTCAATGGATAAATTTAGCTGAAGAGGATTGCCCGAGAAAGGTAAACAAAGAAAAGCTGGTCATCGATTTTTCAAAAAACGACCTTGCAGGTGTTCTTTACCCTCACGACGACCCTTTGGTGATCAAAATGAGGATGAAAGAAGTAGTGATTTCAAGAGTGCTAGTAGATAATGGTAGTTCGGCAGACATCATGTACTATTCATGCTTTGACAGTTTAAATTTGAAATTATCTCAATTGGAACCTTATCACAGACCTCTATTGGGTCTTGCTGGCGAGAAAGTATTTCCACTTGGGACGATCAAGTTGGATATATTCATTGGAACTTGGCCTGCTTGTCGAACAGAAAAAATACGCTTCTTTGTGATGGATAAGAATGTGCAGTCAGCTTACAACATCATCATGGGAAGAGTTGGTTTGAAGAAGTTCGAAGCAGTCCCATCTACAGTACATCAGTGCTTAAAATTCCCTATAAATTTCGGAGTAGGAGTTATGAAAGGTGATCAGAAAGTAGCTCGGGAATGCTATTATTCGTCTGCCGAGCAAGAGGAGCTTGAAGAATCAAGGAAAAATACTACTACCTACCAGGTGGATGAAGGTACAGAAATCGAAACACTCGATCCTAGAGAGGAATCCCAACTTGTAAAAGGACAGGTGGTGGAATCTACAGAAAATGTTATTCTGGACGACGAGCATCCTGAACGAGTAACCCAGATAGGTTCGTCGTTAGATGCTTCAATAAAACAGGAGTTGATAACTTTCTTGAGAAACAGGAAGAAAACTTTTGCATGGAGTCATGAAGACATGCCAGGAATAGATCCAAACTTCTTATGTCACGAGCTCAATGTGAATAAGGAGATCAAGCCTGTAAAGCAAAGAAGAAGAGTATTTAGTCCCGAGAAGAATCAAGCTATACAAGAGGAGGTCGAGAAGATCCATAAAGCCCAATTCATTGAAGATGTGAAGTATCCAGACTGGTTGGCAAATGTGGTGATGGTGAAGAAGAAAAACAATAAATGTAGAATGTGTGTTGATTTCACTGATCTCAACAAGGCATGCCCAAAGGATCATTTTCCATTGCCCAGAATTGATCAACTAGTGGATGCTACCTCGAGACACGAGCTGCTCAGCTTCATGGATGCTTACTCTGGTTACAACCAGATCAAAATGAAACCTGAAGACAGGAAAAGCACTTCTTTCATTACCCCTAGAGGAACTTATTGTTATAATGTTATGCCTTTTGGTTTGAAAAATGCAGGAGCGACATACCAGCGACTGATGAACAAGGTTTTTGCCGAACAAATCAGTTACAATATGGAGGTCTATGTCGACGATATGCTGACAAAGAGCAAGAAAGCTGCGGATCAACTAGTTGACTTAGGTCAGACCTTTGATCAACTGGATAAATACCAGATGAAGCTCAACTCGACGAAGTGCACCTTTGGAGTACGAGAAGGAATGTTCCTCGGGTACATCGTCAACCAGCGAGGCATTGAGGAAAATCCAGCAAAGATCAAAGCTCTTTTAGGGTTGCGATCACCAACGACGAAGAAAGAGGTGCAGAGTCTTACAGGACGAGTTACAACGCTCAACAGATTTGTATCCCGAGCAATTGATAGATGCCTCCCATTCTTCAAAACACTTCGAAAAACTTTCGAGTGGAATGATGAATGTGAAAAAGCCTTTCAAGACTTGAAGAAATATCTGGGAGCACCTCCACTGTTGTCCAGGCCAGTAATGGGAGAAAAGTTGTACTTGTACCTAGAAGTATCATAGAATGCAGTCAGCTCGCCATTGATCAGAATGGAGAATGGAATCCAGAAGCCAATTTATTACACAAGTAAGGCTTTCCGAGGTGCAGATATCAGGTACCCGAAGCTGGAAAAATTGGCATTGGCATTAATTGAAGCAAGTAGAAGAATGAGGCCTTATTTTCAGGCCCATACCATCGTCGTATATACTGACATGCCATTGAGACAAGCCCTTCATAAGCCAGAAAAATCAGGAAGACTGATGTATTGGGCAATAGAGCTCGATGAATATGATATTGTGTATGAACCCAGATCATCATTAAAAGGGCAGGCTGTAGCAGACTTTATAGCAGAATTTACATATCCTGATACCCCCGAGGAGCAAAAGTTGCTCGCTGACCAACCTGTGGATGTTACAAGATCAACAGACATAAGTCCAGATCAACTCCGGTTCGTAAAAGGGCTTGTGGATGTAGAAAGATCATCAAATTCAAACCCAGACCAACTCCGGTTGGTAAAAGGGCTAGAAAAGATGGTCGACGAAGAACGAAAAATACCAGGGGAGGATGAAAGGAAACAACAGATATTTCACCGATGAACTCTGTCAGATAAGACATTTGAAGACGAGTTACCTACATGGAGATTATATGTAGATGGGTCATCTTGCACAACAGGTTGTGGGGCAGGGATTGTTTTGAACACACCAGACGAGATTGACGTGGAATATGCCTTACATTTCCATTCAAAGCTTCCAATAATGAGGCTGAGTATGAAGCCTTGATAGCAGGTCTTAATTTAGCAAAGATTATGGAAGCGCAACAAGTGATGGTATTCAGTGATTCTCAATTAATTGTGAATCAGATGATGGGAACATATGCAGTTAAAGGAGAATTAATGGTCAAGTATCATGCAAAGGCGATGGAGTTGTTGGCAGAATTTGATGCCATTCAGTTGATCAGAATACCAAGAATGGAGAATGCACAAGCAGACGCACTGGCCCGACTAGCATTAGCTACTCGTACCGAGTTGCGAAGAACGATACCAATTGAGGTGTTAGAAAGTCGAAGCATAGATGAAGACCTGACGATGAATATTATTACTCTTGATTTAGGACCATCTTGGATGGATCCCATCAGGGCATATGTCGAGGAAGGAGAATTACCGGAGGATAAGATCGCTGCTAAGAAATTGAAGTTTAAAGCTGCTCGGTATGTACTAACTAATGGTGTATTGTATAGACGAGGAATTATGACAGGTTTGCAAAGATGTGTACATCCCTCCGAGGTGAAAGAATTGATTGAAGAGATCCATGAAGGGTCTTGTGGAGCCCATGTAGCAGGTCGGACACTTTTGCAAAGGGTGATGACGCAGGGATACTACTGGCCAACGATGAGGGATGATTGTATAGCCTATGCTAAGAGATGTGATAAATGCCAACGTTTTTCTTCCATCCGACGTACTCCACAATCATTGTTGACACCCATAACTTCCCCTTGGCCATTTGCCATGTGGGGAATTGATCTGGTTGGACCACTGCTAACGACCCGAGGAAGATTCAAGTACCTCGTCCTTGCAGTAGATTATTTTACTAAGTGGGTAGAAGCTGAGCCACTTATTGATATGACATACGAGAAGGTATACCAGTTCATTTGGAAGAATATAATCTGTCGATATGGTCTCCCTCATGCCTTCATCACAGACCATGGAACACAATTTAATAACGAGGACTTTGCCGCCTATTGTCATCAGTTAAACATTTTGAAGGTTTATTCAGCACCAGGCCATCCTCAAAGCAATGGGCAGACTGAAGTGACGAACAGAACAATACTAAATGGTTTGAAGAAGAGGCTAAGTGAGGCTAAAGCTAATTGGATTAATGAGCTACAGTCAGTATTGTGGGCTTACCGAACAACTCCCCGAGCAGCAACTGGAGAATCACCATATATGCTGGCATTTGGAAGTGAGGCTGTAATACCTGCCGAGTTGGGTCTTCCAACACACAGAGTGCTGAATTTCAATTCCCCAGTCAGCGACTTGATGAGGAGATTAGATTTGGACATGCTCGAGGAAGTTAGAGAAGAGGCAGCCATTAGGAATGCTGCTTATCAACAGCGAACAACCCTGTTCTACAACAAGAGGGTGAAAAAATGCGACTTAAAAGAAGGAGATTACGTGCTAAAGAAGGTCATTCAGAAGCACAATAAGTTGGAAGCAAACTGGCATGGACCTTACCGAGTTACTGTAGTTGTCCGACCAGGAACTTACCGAATAGCAACTCTAGAAGGAGAGGAATTTAAGAATGCATGGAATGCTGAACACCTACGCAAGTATTATCAGTGATGTAAAATGTAAAGCAATTCCATCAATATGAATAAAACGATGATATTTCACAATCTTCTCTCCTTTTATTGAAAGTTTTTCGGGGAATACTAGTGTGTTTAACACTACGTTGCTCGGCAGTAAACAACGCTGCTCGGCAGTAAAAAGAAGATGATAGTTCAAACCCACGACCAACTCCGGTTGGTAAAAGGGCGAGAACAAACTACACTCCTTTGGTTAGGAGGCGTACACTAGCGTGACCAACTCAGGTTGGTAAAATAACTAGTGGACATGATAGTTCAAACCCACGACCAACTCCGGTTGGTAAAAGGGAGAGAACAAACTACACTCCTTTGGTTAGGAGGCGTACACTAGCGTGACCAACTCAGGTTGGTAAAAGAACTAGTGGACATGATAGTTCAAACCCACGACCAACTCCGGTTGGTAAAAGGGCGAGAACAAACTACACTCCTTTGGTTAGGAGGCGTACACTAGCGTGACCAACTCAGGTTGGAAAAAGAACCAGTGGACATGATAGTTCAAACCCACGACCAACTCCGGTTGGTAAAAGGGCGAGAACAAACTATACTCCTTTGGTTAGGAGGTGTACACTAGTGTGACCAACTCAGGTTGGTAAAAGATCTAGTGGACATGATAGTTCGAATTCAGAGCAACTCCGGTTGGTAAAAGAGCGAGAACACAAGATGATCGACGAAAGGCCAATCTCGGTTGGTTAGGAAACAAAATATGCTCTCAAATGCCAACTTATGTTGGTCGAGAAGTAAGATATTATCTCAAATGCCAACTTATGTTGGTGGGGAAGTAAGTTTATTACATTAAAGTTCCTCGAAGAACAAATATTCCAAACTGAACCAAGTACAGTTGGTCGGGGATAAAAACCCACTAACTGTAGTTGGTCGATGAGGAAAAATCATCGACCTTGGTTGGTCGGGCACATTTTGTGAAAAATCATCGACCTTGGTTGGTCGGGCACATTTTATGAAAAAGACAAAAATTTACCATGTATAGCTAGTCGGGGACAAAAACTCTCACTAACTATAATTGGTCGACGAGCACAATTTAACAACCTTGGTTGGTTGGAAAAATTTTAAACATTTTTATACTCATTACTTTATTATTAAGTGATCGAGCAACATTACTAATACTTGTAATTTTTACTAAGTGATCGAGCAACATTACTAATACTTGTAATATTTTTTATTACTAAGTTGGTCGAGGAACCATACAATATTGTTATGCAAGCACAAATATAGAGTGTCTGATAATCGCAAGACAATAGCAATACAGATTTGCAAACAGAAAATGAAAGCCTTTCATTAGAATTCAAAACGAATTACAAGTTACATATGTGTACTAACTATTACATTGAGATCCCTACTCTATTGGTTTCTTTCCCTCTGCCTTTGAAATAGGTTCCTCGCCAGCAGGCGGATCATTTAAAGTCTGAGGAGAGTTAATAAAGTTCAAGTCCTTCAGCAGCCTAACATTCATCACAGAAGGTGTGTCCAGTAGATGCTCGGTACGAGATACCTCGATCTGAGAATGAAGATTGTAGTCACCAAGGTAATTTGAAATTAAGCTCCGAGGAATGGCACGAGCTGGGATCCATTCCATGTCCAATTTATAAGGTGGCACAGACAAATCTAATAGCCCAGGAGCATGATAATCCCATAAATAATGGCCCTGCTCTAGTTTTAATACACCCAGGGCGTTCAACCATCCCTGTTTATAACCTTCATTATTGACATTTTCAAGGCGAGCATCCAAGTGATAAAGAGCCTCATTCTAGCCTGCCATCCAGAACTCACGAGGTTGTTTGTGGAATTGGAAAGTTATTCTCTCTAGCTGCTCATGAAGGTTCCTAGCAAAAACATCCTTATTCTTGAGAGCAGACTTTGTCGAAGCAAGTTGATCCTCCAGAGTTTGGATTTTCTTAGACATTTCAGACAAAGCCCGATATTTTGCATTCAATTGGAACGCCTGAGTTTCCAACGTTGATAGAGTACGAGCTTCTTCAACATTACGACTAAGAGCTCTTGATCCTCCCCGAGCAGGTTGGGAACTGGGTTCCTCGATAACATTCTGGGCAGCTCTTCCTCATCCACGAGAACCTCTTCCTCGCCCCCGAGTAACAGTAGAAGTGCCAGATCTTCTCAAGGTATCTAACTCTTACCTTAATTTGGCGTTCTCGACCTCTAGAAAGGAAAATCCCTCGTCAGTCACTGGGATTACAGCTGTTGAAGAAGATGCTGCAGACTTATACTGTGCCAGCTCTTTCTGCAAATTGTTATTTTCTTGCTCTAGCAGCTCGGCAATCTGTCTACAAGCTTCAACTTCACCCTTTAGGGTTCTCTCCCTGACATCGTACCCAGCAAGGATCTTTTTGTGGCCTGTCTCGGCAGAAAGCTGTTGATACCTCTTTTCATACCCCTCGTGCAAAAGGGCAGTTGATTCTTTGTACTGAGTTTGAAGATCTTCTAAAGTATATTGAATCTCCTCGATCATGTCATAATAATCCACGTTATTGGCCACAGCTCGATCAAGTAAGCCCTTCAGGTATTGATAAGCTTCTACTGCCTTCTCTGAAGCATCATGACCGAGGATGTCAGCAACTTCTGATACACTCAATTCAGTGTGACCAGCCTTATAATATTCATGGCATTGCTGCATCAAATTTGTATCATTGGCAGATAATAATTCCATTATAGCCACAAACTAGTAAAGAAGAGAAGGCAAGAGTTAATAAAAGAAGAAGACAGAACATCAACAATGCAGAGGAACAAAAAAAAGGTAATTTTATTACATCATCAAAAGAAGTACAGCGTTCAGAATACAGAGTACAAGAAAAAAGAAAAAAATAGAAAGAGAATACCGAACAACTTCACACCTTTTCCTTGTCTCCCAAGACTTTCTCGGGAGGCTGGGATGAGGAGCTCGGTTGCTCGGTGGGAACAACGAGTTGGTCGGCAGGAACTGGAACTTGTTCAGGAGGAGCAGGTCGAGATGAAAGCTCCTCGTCAGCAGGCTGGGTAAGGATGAGATCACCCACTACCATTGAAGATTCTTCAGAGGCAGCTTCATCCTCTTCTTCATCCTCAATAACTGGGGGAGGACCAGGCAGATGTTGTTGAAATATCTCAGAGTCCTCGCTCACCTTCAATTCTTGCAGGGAAGCAACCCAACCATCTCGGAAGTATTTCAAACTCCCATACTGGACCTGGGTCATCATTGCTGCTACCCCCTGTCCCATCCTTTATCCCATCCGGTACGAAAAGATTTCTTTACAGCCATTTTCCTTTTCATTTTCTTCGAGGAGAGCTTCTCGGATAGAAGATCCTCGGAGGCTTTCAACTTGGCCTCCACCTCCTCCTTCTGGCGATTTACTTCTCGCAGAAGGGTCAGCTCTTCCTCGGCCGATTTCAATTTATTTTCAAGCTCCCCAAAGCTTGTGAGCTTCTCAGCATATTTTTTATTCTCCGTCTCCAAGTCTCTCACCTTATTTCCCAACTGTACCTTCTCTGCTTCAGATGCAACCAACTTTTTCTCCCATTCACCCCTATCCTCGTCGTATTTTTGACGGGATTCCTTCAAAGATTGGGCCAAGCCCTGGAAAGCATCCTCTACTCCAGACGAGGAGCTAGAAGCCTTGAGTGCTTCATCTTTCTTCACTATGGTGTTAAAGCAACTCACCGGCTGTAAAAAGAAGAAAATAATGATAAGTCAGTGCCGAGATACATATATTGACTGAAAGAAAGAAAAATTCAGGATAAGAGAAACTTACTGAAGCAATGTAACGAGTAGCTAGGGATGTCAGCATATCCCTATACATGTTTTCTTCAATTCCTTGGACTTCAGGAATAGTCCAACTCCTTACCGAGCTCATTGCAGAACTCGGGGGAATAATGGTTGGGACACCAGCTCCACTAGCTTGGAGCTGGGGAATGGTTTCAGTCAAAGTGACCGAGGAGGATTTCTTCAATCTCCTCAATGGCACTTCAGCAGTTTCAACCAAAGAACTTTTGGTTGGGACCACTTCCACAGGTGCACTTTTCTTGCTCGGAGCCACTGGGGGCTTCTCGGCAGCCTTATGAGGAGCAACAGAAGGGGCAGCATCTACTTTCTTTGTCCCCTTTGGGAAATCATTCTTGCTTCTCTTTCCATCTCCAGCAGAGGAAGTCTCCTTGAAGATAGCAGGAACTCTTCTTTTGCCCATCTTCTGACTCAGAGGAATGTGAGATTCTAGTGAAGATTCCTCAGAAGCTGGCAATGGTTCACTAATGTTGATCACAGGACGAGCAGTAAAGGATGATGTGTAGCTCCTGTACTACAACAAATAGGAAGCAGACCTGATGTGCTCGTCTGCAACTCTTCGATGCAAATTCCAGATATGTTTCAAATGCTTTATATTAACTTCTGATTCTTTGGAAGTTTTTCTCTTGCTGTCGACTGCAAACAAAAACATATTGAAATGTCAATCATGCATTTATTCAAATATAATGAAATCATAATTTCAGAAATGAAATAAAATGAAAATAACCTATCCCATTGCCATATGGAGGGCATTTGGGACCCTCATATACTCCATCTCCAACCAAAGGGGCATGTTGCCAATTTTTTATAACTACCCCATGTTCAAAATAATCCCTGTTTGCATCAGGGAGGTTGACTACTAAGGCCCTATTCAAAAACCTAGTTTTTAAATAAAAAACATTGTCTAAAACAGCCCATCTGTAACAGTACATAATCTCAGGAATTCCTATACGAATTCCATGAGTTTGATTTAACCTATGCACCCCATTAACTATTCTCCATGTGTTGGGGGCTATTTTTGCAGGGACAACATCGAAATACTGACAGAACTCTAAACACAAAGGGTTTGGTGGAAAAGAAAATCCACATTCAGCAATAAAGAGGCTAGGGAACCAATGTCCCTCAACCAAATTAAAATAAGTTGAAGGCTCAGAAAGACTCTCCAAAGTTACCCAAGAAGGAATAGAAAAGTCAGAACGGAATTTCTCAAGAGATTCGATAATATAAACCATGGTGAATAAAAAGAAATGAAGAAGAAGGAAGAAAATCTTACAGGAAAAAGGAGATCTGTTGACAAACAAACGAAGAAAGGGATGAACGCACAGGAGAGAGAAAAGCTATAGAAAACTCGAAAGCAGAAATTGAAAAGGTAGAAGACGATGGGATTGCCTCTGAAGCTTAAATACTTTGCCTTGGGAAACGGCGAAAGAAATGATTACAAAAAGGAAACTATTACGCTACCGGCGGCTAAAAGGACAAAAAGTGCATGAAGATCGAAGCGCTTATGAAAATGCAAAAAAGGTGGATTCTGCGAATTTGGAAGGAAATTCAAATACGAAGAAAAGGCTCCTAAAACCCAGGAAGGTCATTTAATATTGCCATATACCGAGAAAGAATGTTCTATACTCCTCAAAGTTCGAAATATGAAACATTGGGGGCTTCTGATAATACCAAAATTAGTATGCTAGTGTGGACGAATAATAAGAAGACACGTGTCAATCTACGTGGCACAATTGCAACGAGGAAGATCATTCCCCCGACCAACATACTCACTCCGAGCAACAGGTGTACTCCGAGGAACACCAGTCTTCCGAGGAACACCAGCCCTCCGAGGAACTCCAGTGCTCCGAGGAACTCTTGGACGATGAGCAACTAAGACGGTTCGAGCTGCATCTCGACCACAGCATTGATTGCCAGATAATCAACAGTTCAACTATTCATTGAATGCTTATCATATTGACGCACACGCTTGAAGAGAATTAAATGAGTTACCCTTTCATATGTATATCATTTAATGTATCACCCTTTCATGTACAGCCTAAGGGCTATAAATACCTTGTATCACCCTCATTCAAAGGGACCGGAATTTCTTGATAGCACTTGTAATCGATAATTCCCAAACACTCAGCAATAACATAACAGTGGACGTAGGCCATTCATACAAGGCTGAACCACTTTAAAATCTTTTGTCTCATTTATTTATCTGTGATTGAATAATTAGAGTAATCTAATTTTTTACATCAACAATGAGAACCCGAATAATCATGAGGTAACATATTTGGCGATTGCAATCCAACATGCCTAATAATATATATCTTGTGTGTAAATGATCATAGGGATAAATGTGTATCCAATCTTACAATAAATAGGTAGGCCGAGTAGTATAATTACTAAGACGACCTCCTTAGATGATGGGGCCGAGTTCTTTAGTTAATCCCCTTGGATTATTTAGAATTTATTCTATGCTGAGATTATATAGGTATAACAGAAGGCCCTTAAGACCTCTTGTAGGAACTTCTCAATTTGAGGCTAAGTGAGTGGAAAAAGTGTTATGTGTTGCTCTTATTGGCCCATTTGTGGTCGTCTCATCTTAGTCGGCTCGTCTTGTTCGGACTGAGTCCGAGAAAATTTCCTTTAAGTTTTCCATGATATATCAAGGACACGTGTCAAGTAACTGAAGGGTTTGTTATGTAATGATGGCGACTGGTCACGCGCGTTGATGCTTTGTACCGTCATTTCAGTTTTTACAAGTTTGCTTACGTTTTGTCTGCTGCGTCTCTTCAATCTTGCATTATAAAGTATAAATACACGCCACTTCCCTCATTTTCTTCACTTCGATGATTTTCACAGAGTTGGAGAGAAATAAGGTTTTGAGCATCGTTTCCATTGTTTGTGAAAGCTTAATTATTTATGGTCAAAATACTTTAACACTTCCTCCTTCATTCTTCGTAGCTTAATCCACCATTGTCTTACTTTACTAGGTACGCCTTTCTTTCTTTAGTTAGGGTTTCATCGTTCTGGTTCTTTATTGGTTAATTCTTGTTGTTATCAAGTGATTGCTTCATTTAGACGGCCATTGAGTTGGGTGGCCTAGGTTTGGCTGATTTAGTACTTAAAAAAATGCATGAACTTCCCCCTCACATCCAGAGAGTTTATGAGTTTGTTCGAAGTTTAGAGATAAAGCGTCTTGGTATCACAGAGAAGAGGCTTCCCCATCCTCTAAAGGTGATTAGACCATAGGAGGAGCCATGTCATCCTCATTATACCCATAACACTCCTTCTAGTTGTGGTTCCTCTATTGACCCAGGTGTTCCCTACATTTCTTCCCCCTTTTAGAAACTCCTTTCTTTGTGACTTCTTTTAGTGGGGGTGAGTTGGTAAACACAGTCTCTATGCATCCCTTGAATCCTGACTCTTTTTTTTTAGGATCCTGTTACGAACAGGACTGAAGACAACAGACGAGAAAGCATGGATCCCCACCTTTCTATTGAGGGGTCTCATGCTGAGACTTCTGGGGAAGATGAGGAAGAAGAAGATATTTATGGATCTTCTAGTAACTAGAACCCAGCTGAGACAGATTCCCGACGGTCTCAATGTCCCGTAACCGAGGAAGAGCTTAATGTAATAAGAGAGAGATGTGACCTCCCCATAGCTATTCAAACCAAAATTCCCCATGTTTTTAGAGATGTTATTATGCTTGAGACTCATAGGAGATTTTCCTTCCCTTGTGGGAACTCCAAGTTGGATTAAGGCTTCCTCTTCATCCCACCATCTGCTCCATTCAGAGAGGTTAGAGAATGACCTTAACTCAATTGCCTCTAAATGCATATAGGACTATATCGAGGGGAATGATGTTTTGGAAACTTAGGAGTGGGTTTGACTTGACGGAGGACATTTTTAGGTATGTGTACGACTTGAAAGATAATGCCAAAGCCCCCAGTTATTATTATTTTTCTGCACGAAAACCTTAGTATAGAATTTCCACGGTGGTTCAATCTAGTAATCACAGTTGGAAGGGCTTGTATGTGTTTATAAAAGGAGACTAGGAGTTTAGGGCCCATGAAAGGGACATGTCGTGTAGGGTCCCCAGAGAATGGAATGGGCCCAATGATATAGGTAATGCTTTTTCTAATTTTATTTTCTAATTTTCTCATTTTGGCCACTTTATTGTGCTGAGGTTGTTGTTATGCTTTGTGAGTATTTTAGTGAAGCGAGGTCCCAAGCTACCTAAGTCATTGGTTGATCTAATTGTCTCTTATACCAAAAATAAGCCTCCCACTTTCGAGGATTTTTTACTGTGGAGAAATTTATTACAGCTGGGTATCACACTCCACCTGGCTACATGATCCCGTTAGAATTTGAAGTGACCCAAGAAGATTGGGTGGTAAGAGAGACTCATTTTAAGATTGGTGATCAGTTTGTTGATAGGGCAAGTAACTTAAAAATAGGTAGATTGTAATATCAAATTGTTTGACCTTTTACTTAGTTGGATGTTCACACTGATGTATGAGTTCACTTATCTTGTCAGGTTGGGAAGAACATCCTTTCGAAGAAACTTTAATTATGGCTCCTCGCTTTATTAACTGTAAAGCATTAGCTGAGGCTCGCCAAAAGAGGGTTGGGGTTGGCCATAAGTAGGTAGAGGCTGAGTAGGCTTCCATTTCTAGGCAGACGACCAGACCACTCAGTGTCAGTAAGCTGGCATCAGTAAGCTACTGTAGCTGCTAAGGGTAAGGGGAAAGACTCCATGGAGCCTTCAGTGGGAGAAAAAAGATCAATGGAAGATGAGGAAGATAGGCAACCCCTTCTCAAGATTCTGAGGGGATTTGGTCATTCGTCAGAGCCTAGAGTCTAGTCGGGTCCTAATCACACGTCTAGTTATGGGAAGGTTCTGAAGTTCGACTTCTACCCTAAGCATAAGGTTACATATGAAGACTTGAAGTCTGACCCTAACTCTGTCTTTTACCATGACAAGAATGATTTGGAACTTTTTGGCTACTGGGGTCATGTGAAGGACTTTGAGTTTTTGCACTGCTCGAATCTGATTTCCCTGTGGACTTTGTCCCAACATAGTCTATTTGTGGTATGTATTTCTTATTGAACCTTGGTTCATGGTTTATTAAGTATCTCGTCATCGTACTCTAACCATGCCTTACTGTTTGTTACCTAGGCGTACATGGCGTGCCCTATCTTGCCAGAGAAATTCTTGGTTAATCATGTAACTACAATAAGATTTTTGAGGAGAACAAGATGCTGAAGGCTAGTTATGAAAAGGTTTCTTAGGAGCTGAAGGAAAATGATGGATAGCTGATGTCCAAAACTGAGGAGCTGAGCAAGATGAAAGAAAATATCTCTCTTGAGGAGAAGTCCAACACTGACGATGCCAAAATCTAGATCTTAAATGATGCTCTTCTAGCGAAAAGGGAGAAGTTTGAAAAAGAGTTGCATATTGCTCGGGACGCTCTGTCCAGCACTGGTACTGTTGTTGAATCCTTCAAGTCATCAACTAACTTTAATAGTGAACACTTGGGCTATTTCTTGGACGGGTACGAAGAGATCAAAAAGAGGGTGGCCACTAACTTCCCCAACATTGCTGAAACTGTGAATGGTTGGCAAGGAGATGATGAGGAGGCGTCCAAGCTAGCTGGAGAAGGGGTGACGTTCCACCTATTGAGGCTTGATTTGATAGACTTCTCTTTATTTTTGTGTGAATCATATTTTTTGTTGACAATGTTTCTGTAACTTTGAACATCTTTTTTATGATATAATCCTTATTGTGTTTCTTCCCTTTAAAATGTGTCTATGTTTATTTGCATTTTATTTCTTTGTTGGAGATAATGCTTGGTGCTTCTATTCGTAACCTATAAGGCCGTACATAGCTTTTTGACAGTGTACCTATGAATTGATACAAGTATAATTATTCGTGACTTATGAGGTCATACAGATATTAGCTGACCACATTGTTCTATGACCTATGAGGTTGCACATCAGACGTAGCCAACTACCTCGTTTGTGACTAATGAAGTCATACGACGGTTTGGTCAAACTTGAGAAGTTAAGTTATTTTACTGTTCGCGACCCGTGAGGTCATATAGCTTTTTTAGCCAACCACATTGTTCGTGACCTGTGAGATCGTACATGTAGCCGACCACCTTATTTGTGACCCGTGGGGTCATATAAGGGTTTGATGGATTTAAGGAAATAGTTTTGTTCTAGTGTGATTATTTTTTATCTATGAGGTTATGCTGTCGACCTGATATCTTTATTTTGACGTTATTTCTTAGGCAGCGCCACTTTTATATGTTTATCATATGCACAGAAAAATCAATGAAACAAGAGAATAAATATCATTTTATTAATTGAAATGGTGATTTCTACATAAATAGAATAACTAACAGACTATTAATAATACTTCCTAACACTACAAGAAATAGTAGTTTTAGCAACAATTTATTGAACAATGAAATTAAATTTGTGGCTAAAAATTAAGTTTTAACAACGAAATTTGACTTGTAGCAAAAAATTATATCATTAGCCACGAACCACTAAATTTCATAGTGCAATGGTAATAAATATGGCGCCAAACTTTCCCTCTTAAAATAAAATCTCGTCATATCTTTTTGCCACAAAATTAATATAATTACCTATAATACTTTTTCGTATCAATAAATAAAGCTATTAGGTAAAAAAAAAATTCGTTCCCTAAGCCACCAAAACTAATTCACCCATTAAAAAAGAGATCGTCCATCTCTCAAAAGCCACTGTCGATTTTCTCAATAGTATCAAAACCTCCATCACTCGAAAGTCACGACCGTCAATATGGAGATGGAGGTTCAGACACTCAAAAGTCAAGTCACGACCGTCCATTTTCAACATCTATTTAACCTTCACAAACCTTCATCACTCAAACCTTGATCTTAATAGTTGAATCAGAAAAGCCCTTCATCATTGTTTTGAATCCCTGAATTGATGGAATTTGGATCATTTTGAAGCTATCAAGGATTTGATGTGTTCCGAAGTTGTCAATAATTTGAACCGTTTGGACTCACTGTGAGTGTTTGATACTCTGAATTGCTGAATCGCTGAAGTGTTTTGATACTCTAGTTCATTTTCAACATTTATTCAACTTCCGTGCTTTGGATTTGGAGCGACGATACTCAGGTTTGATTTTAACTTCCTTTGATTTCGTTTAATTGTGATTTATCATCATTTTTTTATCATCATTTTGTTTATTCGTAACTTTTTTAATGATAACTATATAAATATTTGAACAACTGATTATTATTGAAAAAATGGATATGTAAAGTGTATGAATGGTATTATGATTATTATTAATTAATATGTTAATTCAGATTAAGATTGTAGGGTATCTCAATCTACAATGTTTTAATTGAAGTATTTGGTCTAAAGAGTTATAAAAAATTTAAAAATACACCAAATATAATGTAGTTTAGAAAGTAGGTATTTCTTGCATCTACGGGGAAATAAAGAGGTAAGTGGTTTAAAAGATATACCGACTTAGAGCACTAGGAATATTAGCTCACGGTCCAAGTGTGAATTATGTTACAGATTGTCAACACGTGTTCTCGTAATTAGGGGTATTAGTTATAAAATTACCAACTCTTAACCCTGTACAATTATATTCGTGCTTTGGTTTAGATCTCGTTTAAACTTAAATCCATCTCTTTTATATTCAATATTTTACCAACTTACAGTGATTTGTATATTTTTTGGATTATTTCATTTCAATGTGTTTTTAAGCTAACTAAAGTTCAATCCAGATTAGTTTACTCTTTAAATCATTGACTTCTCTGTTACGCTCTGTTTCTGTAAATTTAAAATTTTCTGTAATTAATTGTCATTGAGATTTGTTTGCTTCCATTGTGTATCTCTATTTGAACATCATCTTAAGTTGCTAAAGCTTCAAATGTTAATTTATCTTATATTCTTTCATGTTCTTTACTGTAGAATATATGGTCTTGTTCTCGCATATCTATATGTAAATAAATTGAGTTTATTTTGTTATTTTATTTAAAATTAGATGGATAAAAGTTGGATGCACGAAAATGATTGATGTTATGAGAAGTATGTGATGGGAGTTAGCTCATTCATTTGATTTACGAAGAATTATATGGGGCAAAAAAAAATAAAACTAGATGTCCGTGTTGCAATTGCTTGAATATTGATGTTAGAAATATTGATGAAGCTGAGGATCAGTTGTTTTTGAAAGGATTTTTCACAACTTATACTCGATGGATATATCATGGTGAGAGATCTAAACGCTTGGTGTATGATAATGCAAATGCCTATGTAGATGGTGATGATGTCGATGAAGAGATTACAGACAATGAAGAGGATAATGGTGACGAAATTCGTGATATCTTGAAGATGTGCATAGAGGAACATTCATAGATACTAGTGGTCCAGTTGATTCGTCTCATGGTGATTCTCCTATATATGTTGGTGGTGGGTAGAAGAAAATCTTAGAAAAATTATTGAGAGAAGCTGAACGTGAACTTTACCCCAATTGTGAAAAATTCTCTACATTGGATTTTCTTGTCAAGTTACTACAATTGGAGGTAATTAATCCCTAGAGTGATAAATCACTCAACATGTTGCTAGAGCTATTGAAGAAAACTTTTTCGAATGGCGAGACCCTTCCAAAATCATATTATGAGGTGAAAAACATTTTGCGTGATTTGGGATTAGGATATGTGTCGATCCGTGCTTATAAAAATGATTGTTTATTATTTCGAAAGGAATTTGAGAATATGCAAGAGTGTCCAATATGCGGGGAGTCTAGATGGAAAATCAATGACGGTAAGGTTAAGAGCATTCTACATAAGGTGCTTCATTACTTACCGCTAAAACCAAGACTCAAAAGATTGTTTATGTTGAAAAAATAGCCGAGGATATGAGGTGGCACAAAGAGAAGTGTACAAATGACAATGTGTTAAGACATCCTGATGACTCTAATGCTTGGAAGGAATTTGATAATGATCATGAGTGTTTCTCTATAGACCCTAGTAAATTTAGGCTTTGCCTAGCAAGGGATGGGTTTAACCCGTTTGGTAACATGAACAACTCATATAGCATGTGGCCTGTTATACTCATATCATACAACTTACCTCCATGGAAATGCATGAAAGAATAATGTTTCATGGTGTTATTGCTCATTCCTGGACCCAAGGCACCTCGTAAAGACATCGACGTGTATTTACGACCATTGATTGAAGGAATTATGGGATGTTGGTGTGGAGACATATGATGCGTCTGCAGGAAAGACATTTTAAATCCATGCAGCGGTTTTATGGACAATAAATGACTTTCCAGCGTATGGTAACTTATCTAGATGGAGCACTAAAGGATACATGGCATGCCCTACTTGTAATAAGCATACTTACTCAGAAAAATTAAGAAGTAAGATTTGTTATATGGGCCACTGTCGATATTTGGAGCCAAACCATAAATGGCGGAAGGGTAAAAAATTTAATGGCATGCAGGATCTTCGTTCAAAGCCTACGGAGTTTGATGGGAAAGATGTGTTGGAAAAATTGAATTATCTTAATGATTGTATCCCTGAAAAACACTCAGATAGTAGGAAGCAAAAGCGTTCACCCGAAGAGCTGAATTGGACCCAAAAAAGCATTTTCTTCCAATTGCTATATTGGGAGACACTGAAGTTGAGCCATAGTCTTGATGTAATGCACATTGAGAAAAATATTTGTGAGTGTACTTGGGACATTATTAAACATCAAAGGGAAAACAAAAGACACCTATAAACTGAGACAAGATTTGGGGGATATGAAAATAAGAAAGGAGTTACATTTACAGTGGAATGGTGATAAATATATGAAGCCACCAGCATCATATACCCTTTCGGAGTTGGAAAAATAGGGGTTTTGCGAGTTATTAATATCTCTTGAGTTTCTTGATGCTTATGCTTCCAATATCTCTCGACGTGTAAATATTAGTGATGGAAAGGTATTGGGATTGAAAATTCATGACTGTCATGTTCTATTACAACGATGGTTGGCTATTGGTGCTCATGGATATTTGCCTAACGACATATATACCACATTGGTTGAATTGGGGAAATTCTTTAATGACTTGTGTTGTAATACGTTAGATGAATAAAAACTAAAGAGATTGGAAAAATACATCGCCATTATTTTGTGCTAAGTTGAAATGATTTATCCGCCGCTATCTTTCGATATAATGATCCACTTAGCTGTTCACCTACCGCGAGAGGCTATGCTCGATGGACCAGTTCAATACATGTGAATGTATCGTATTGAAAGATGTGTTTATATATATATATATATATATATATATATATATATATATATTTAGTCATTATTGTATACTTTGTGTTGTAGTTTTGGGGTTTATTTTGACATGATGTGACATATTATATGTATAGATACTTGGGAATGCTTAAGGGTTATGTTCATAATAAAGCCCGCCCTAAAGGTTCCATAGTCGAAGCATATATTGTTAACGAATGTTTAACATTTTGTTCTATGTATCTTATTGGAATTGAAACAAAATTCAATCGTGCCAAACGAAATTACGATGGAGAGACTCAAGAGAATGGATTAAATGTGTTCACTCAAAAAGTGCGTCCTCTTGGGGCATGTTCATATGATTTTCTTACCGGGACCGAGTTTGAAATGATGAGTTGGTATACTTTGAATAATTTCATGGAAGTTGCACATATATCGAGTAAGTCTTTATTTATTTCAAATAAATTTTTAATTAGTAATTTGCTTAATAAATTCAATTATACCTTTTTAATGTAGTGAACACATAGAAGAACTTAAGAAAGAAAGCCCCTTGAATTTAGAGGATAGACAACGGAGACAATTTACTTCTTGGTTTAAAGCACATGTAAGTTGAACGAGAATATTTTATTATCACTTAAATATATAAATATAACATTTTTGTCACTTTTAACTGATCCATAACTTTTCTTAATAGATGGGAAATTGGTACGAGCTAAAGTCTCCAGAAACTAGGGAGCAACTATATGCATTAGCATATGGTCCCAACCTACAAGCAAGGAAGTATATCAGTTGCACTGTTAATGGATTTAGGTTTCACACTTCGCATCATGACAATCGTTAAAAAAGTCAGAACTACGGTTTGATGATCAATGGGGATCATGAGAATGAAGAGATCAACTTTTATGGCATCTTGACAGAAGTTGTTGAATTGGAATACATCAAAGTAAATCGGTTCATGTGTGAGTGGTTTGAAGCTGATAAGAAGAAAAGGAAGCAATACAAATAGATAAGAACTTCACAATCATCAACGTTAATGGTAGGTGGTATAAGAGTGATCCTTATGTGCTAGTCCTTTAAGCGAAACAAGTCTTTTATGTCGATGACATAAAGTTGAAGAAAAATTGGAAAGTTTTTCAAGAGTTTCAGCATAGACACTTATATGATCCAGATGTGGAACGGACGAACATGGGTGTTCCGGAAGCGGATGAAAGTTTGGGTTATCAAGAGAATGTTCCATCTAAGGTTGTTGAAGTTGAACAATTTGATGTTGATGTGTTGCATAGAAATGATGTAGATGATGATGTTGTTAATGCAACTATTGTAGACTTAAACGTCGGAGTTGTAGCTGATGAAAATAATTTCATGTGTGACAGCGATGATGATGAGGACGAGACACTAATTGAATACTATGACAAGGAAGATAGCGTTTATAGTGATAGTGATGGAATCGATATAAGTTGACATGTTGATAGCAATATGAGAATGTAATTTTAATTTCAAATATTAAAAATGGATTTATTTTTACTTATATGTTACATCATTTATATACGATGGAAATAGGAGAATGTAATTTTAATTTCATAAAAATCTCATTTCAGTCCAAATGGATATATTTTACTTACATGTTACATCATTTATATACGATGGCAATAGGGGAATATAATTTTAATTTCATACAAATCTCATTTCAGTTCAATCTAACTTATGAAGAAATGTATGTACATGTGATTTACACATCATTTTGTGTCCAATCTAACTTTTGATGAAATCTAACTTTTATATGTTCCATCATTTACATGTGATTTGTATATGCGTTTTTTATGCATCATGTTTGGTATAATATGGTATTCTATTTTACCCTTAAATTTGAAATTTCATATTTCAAAAAAATTACTTTCTACTCACATCATAACTTGCTCTTTTTCTTTTCTTATAGATAATTTAGCATGGCACCGGGGTCTTCTAGGCGTCTCAGGTCATCTAGATCAAGTATAGGGACAATTGTTGCAGAACATGTGCAGTCTACTGATATCTAAGATGTGCAACAATCTATTCCGCGAGATGCGCAACCAACTGATTCCACGCATTCTTCTCGCCCAACTAATGACGCTCCAGTTTACAGTGAAGGTACAAATATTATATTCATCCCACAAGTTTCTTACCACATGTCAAATTCATCCCTCATAAAAAATTCAGAAGTTGCATTCTTTTCTTTGTTTAACAAGTTGTATTATTAGGACTGAATAATATTTGGAAGTAACAGTCCTAAAAGTTATGTCCTCTTCATTTACTAAAGTATGCTAGCTTTGTTTACTGATCATGTTTGTGTGTTGCGTGTAGTCGGTGTAAGATTTGGTATTCAGTGTATGCGTGTACTCTATGTGTAGTATTTTATGTATTTGTTTGTGTTCTCACATGCGTTGTTGAAAGAGACAATGGGAATAAGGTGCAGGAAGATAATGGGTACTCGATAGATGAAGAGTTATAGAGTTAGAACAACCATTATGTCCTCTACATTTACTACAAGGTCCCTAGGTCTGCAAATCTACAAATTGTCTGTAGTAGTTTGTTTGGGGTAACTTATTTAGGTATCTATTTACCTCCTATCATGTGAATGAGATGTTTTGAGTCTAATACACTATAACATTATGTAACCCAAGTTTTAAACATATATTTTTGAATTAGTTTGCTGAGTAATCCAGATTGTAAATTAATGGACTGGTTTCTATGTAATTGTGGTATTGATGGTGGTGGAATTGAATTTACAAGACATGTATTGAACGAATACCTAACCTGATTGTTAGTATTGTTATAAATACCTAACCTGATTGAAATTTGATATTAGATCTAATATATTAATATCCCCCAATCCATCATGTTGACAAAATTGAGATTCAAAAAACATTATGGCTGCATCCTTTATATATGATTTTTTTCACTTCTGTGTCATGAAGTAAATTTATGTCTATCCACTTGGTTGTAGACCACATTATGTGTTGCTTATTCCTTTCTTGTTCATATGTATTTGAGTAAAACTACTCGAGTTTTCAACCTTATCCAACCTCCTATTGGGGTTTGAGACTATTTATGTTGAAGATAATATGACAAATATAAAACAACAAATATCGTGCCTTAAAATGAATAAGGTTTGGGAGGATGTTATTGTAATATGATGCCTTTAATTTATAGACAATGGAGGGCTTGTTTCTTACGAAAAAAAATGGAAAAATTACAATAATTGATTCAATTTCTCAAAAGATAAGGGGAGTGTGTAATAAGATCAAAAGATAGGAAGTCACTGTAGTTATCCTTAAAAATATACATGAAAGGGTTGACAAGAGGGGAGAATTAAGTGCTAAATGTAAGGGTCATTTTGACATTCACCCCAGTTTTGTCCAACTTTTGTACTACATCCCTTATTACAAAATTTGACAAACACCCCCAAAAGTGTTACTAAATCCCATATATTATTACCTTTTGAAGGTGTCTTGTGACATGAGATTTATTTTTAGTGGCGCGTTGAGTTCTCGAAAGTATTATAAGACATTAGAATTTTTGAAATAAACAGAGGTGTAACACAAAGGTAGGAGTGATTCTCCAAATCACCATAAATTTAGTTGTGACTACTAAAAGGTCTTTGGTGATTCAAATTCCCACAAAAATAAGAAGAATGCAGAACTCGTTTCTGGATTGAAAAATCACAATGTATCCAAACAGACAACTCAAGTGTAAGGTTCACGACAAGCGAGTCCGAGGAGGCTGGTGATAGTAAGAATGATCTTCGTCGAATAAAAGGGTCGATCTAAGTCGATTCAAGTCAACACTCCTTTCATTATTAAAATCATACACTACATTAAAATCTGTATCATTTCCACCCATATTCTCTTCTTGAGTAGTAATCGCATTGAAATATCCAATTACCAATGCCTTAGGATATCACCTGCTCCCCTCTTTCTAATCTAAAAATTTACGATAGGGCTAACAATATGAGAAGTCTTATAAAAATCCGATATTTGGTTAGGTTTCAAGACTTAAATAAGTTTCCATATAATTCACCCTGTAGTCTAGGAAACCCCATTACTAGAAGTAAGCGTAGCAAATATAATTGATATTTTGTAACTTTTCAGTGAAGCATACGATAGTGTAAAGTCTTTAAATCTAGGTACTATATTTCTTACATGTAATCCTTTTTGGTGGCCAATGTAAATATTTTTTTCGGGTTCATTATCTTTCAGTTTGGGTGTATTTGATGGCATTTAGTTTCTGCTTTAAGTTGGAACTATGTAGAAGAAATTGTCTGCAAACATCATATTTTTAGCTATGAAAACATAGTTGATAGAAATTGTTGGTCTCTTGAAACTTTCTTTAACATATCTAAGACTGATAATAATAGAAGACATGGTGTTGTTACATTCCGATGATAAAGAAAAGTCCTTCCTAGATTTCCATGATTCCATCTGCCACAGACTCCGTTATGTATGTATAAACTATTGTTCAAAATAGCGTTTCGAGGCTATCCACCCTTGTTGTCACAGTGCGGTATGTGATTTTAGCTTGATATGATAAAATGACATATAGATGTATGTGGTAGCGCAATAAATTCAATAGATGGTATGAGTTCAAATTATCCTCATCATTGCCAAGTTTGTAATTTTGGAGGTGGCGTATTTTATCCAAAAAATATTGTTCCTGGGTTCAAAACTAAATAAAAAGCTCGTCCTCCCCTAGTCACAAAAGTAGAAGACAAATCTGTAAGCACATAGATTTGCATAGTAAAAAGTCATCCTTCCATCAAATAAAGAGTTTTATGTACTACACATCAACATGAAAAGCTCGTTTGTATACTTTTTAATGGTGGTTAATGATACAGTCTCTTTTGTATACTTTTTTAGTATCTTGCCAATACATTAGTGTTTAATCATCACATAATGCATCTACCATTGTTCAGTTTCCTCTTATAGCAGTTGGTTTGCATACTTATATTGTTTCACATAAGCTGAGTTGTGATTTATGAATGCCAAACATGAAGTTTCCTAAACTTACTAACAACTTGAATAGCATATGTGGTGACAATTATATTCAACACAAATAAATGAGAGAAGCACAACCAATTAAAGAAGATAAGATGCCAATCACACAACATAATATGTACGTGGTTCAGCAAGAATGCCTACGTCCACGGTGGTGCAGTCAGTATTATTTCTATATACTCTGGGGAGCGTTTACAGAGAATACAGTGCGTGTCTTTTGCCCCAGACTTAGGGTTTATTATATACATTTCTGTATTTGGGGAGTGGGGGTGTTGGACTCCCCCACATTTACCATCTTCTCCTAGATCATCTCTATACGAGAACATGGGAGGAGACTAAGTCATAGTTCTATTCAGTTAAGGCAAGGGGTCCGAATTTTGGGCCATTTTTATTAGGCTGCTCATCCGGGCCCATAATGCTAAATCGGGGTACCCAAAATTTCCCCTAAAGTTATTGGGCCACAAGTTGGGCTCAATAAATTTAAATGATTTGACATAATGAATCGTTTAACTCTTCCCAAAGTCGAGAGCTGATCTAGGCGGTAGTTGCTTCGTAAACTGTGCTCGATGATTGGGAACATTTAAAAGCAACCTTGAGCAGTGTCCCATAGTTGTCGTTTTAAATTTCTTTAAGTTCATTCACCTTCTGCGAGTTTCAGCCATTGTGTCTTCTCCTTCGAACCTTCATTTTCTTCACTTTCACTCTCTCTCTCGTCATCTGGGCTTGTGATCTTTCATATCGTAAGTCCTCTTTGCTCTTTCTTTATGTTTCTTCTGTTGAGTTTTCTCTAAACTTTCTATTTTTAGGGTTTACAAATGACAAAGATAGGTAATAGGTCATTGTCTGAGTTTAGAAAGTTCTATAATATCCCATAATGGGTAGAGATTGAGTGTGCCTCTCTCCCTAAGAATGTTAGAGAGATAGAGAGTGCTCATTGGATTCATGTCCTGTTACTCTCTTAAGGGGGGCTTAATTTTCCTCCAAACAATTTGTTCCTTCATTTCTTTGGTCATTTTAACATTGTCCCTGCAAAGTGTTCGCCCAATGTATGGAAGATAATCAATGGTGTCCATAGAATAAATCAACTTTATGGCACAAAATTAGGGCTCGCTAAAGTTTGGTTTTGTTATTCCTTTTCTCGAACTAGCTCTGGTCTTCTTTACCTCAAGGCCAGGAGTCCTGACAGGGTGTTGGTAGTAAATTTACCTGATTCTCACAAGGACTACTGGTAAGATGGTTTTTTTGTTAGGAATTGGCAGTTCTCCCCCCATACTGAGGGGTCGAGGTTTGATAGATTCATTATCCCCTTTTATTGGGGAAGAGTACATATGTATGTAATACCCCATACTTTTATTAATATTTATTTATGGGATTAATTAAATTAAATGTGAATTAATTGAGAATTAATCCGGATAAAATACTAACGAGATGTGAGTTGGCATTTGATTATAAATGTGTATATATGGCAGTATATGAATATTGAAAATATTAAAATTGTCGCGAGACTGAAATACGACAATTTGGGAAATTTTGTTGGGACGCGCGTGACAGTCGCGTCAGGAATGTAATTATTTAAATTAAAAAGTAAATTTTATTTTTATCAACCGTATGGTCATTTTGAGTGTGCCAACGTGTCCGGAAGGGTCGAAATAGTCAGAAAACACAAGCAGGGGGTTTAATTTGGGTCCCGGGGCATTTTTAGGCCATACCGGCAACCCAAAAGGGTAGTTTGGTAATTTCGGAATTTTGGGAATTAAAACCCACGAAAATTAGAAGTTAAAATCTGATTTAGTCTTTACCCACTAACCCATTACCAACACTTAAGTGATTAGAGGGCTACGGGAGTTTCATGAGAAGTTAGGAGAGGTTCCCAAAAGAGAAAACCTTAACCTCCATCTTTAACCTTCAACCTTGGGAGAAAAAGGAGAGAACAACCTTCATCAATTCAACACCAAATTCAGAGAATAATCCAAGGCAAGTGGTTTAATTACGTTAATTTCAAGCGAATGTTTCTTCCATGATTAGAAAATTATATAATCGCATTGTATTGGAAGATTTATAAAAAAAAAAAAAACCATGAGATTGGAGTTATAAATTCAGAGTTTGATATAGGTTTGCATGTAGAATTGTTATTGGGTGATTGAACTAAAATAATTACTACTCTTTATGTTACAAAAAACGGATTTATTTATGGAAATTTATGATTTTACATTCTAGGGTTCTTACTCATAAGATTTGGGGAAAAACTTTGGGAGATTTGATAATTAGGTGTTGTATAGGAAGATTTATCCCATGAATGTGTTAAAATACGACCTAAGTAGGTTTAAGAATGATTAGAAACCTTGAACTACTGTTGGAATGATGTTTAGATGAGATTAGAGGTGAAGAAAATTGGGAAAAATGAGATAGGAGAATTCTGGGCTCGAAACTGTCACCTCGTTAGAAGGCCTGCCCAGGTCGTTCGAACGAGCTCGTTCGAACGAGCTTCTAACGAGTTGACAGTTTGACTTCTAACGAGTGAGATGTTCGTTCGATGCCCTTCGTTCGAACGAGATCTCGTTAGATGGTCACTTCGTTCGAACGAACTCTCGTTCCAACGACCTCGTTCGAACGAGACTTCTAACGAGTTGACAGATTGGCCTTTTTGGCCTCATTTGATTTCTAATGTCCCGTAACCTGGTTTAATTGTAGAGATAACATTCCGTTGATGACTAATTGATATATTTGGGATATTTGGGATATATTGAGGAGTGAAACATAGAAGTGTGATTTGAACCAAATGAAAATTGTGGATTAGGACGTGAGTGACTAATTACGATGTGAGAGTAATTGACTACTTAAATATTAATATTAACCGGGGATATGTGAATTGCATAAAATTATAGGTTGGTATAAGAATGAGAAGTATACCACAAATAAATTATGGTGATTACTAAGATGTGTGCATGCTTAGTATATGTATATGATTTTATGTGTATGACATACCTACCATACTTGCTATCACGGGAGGTTTACGTTCGCTTAGGGCCATCTAATCTTTGTGTGCACGGATTTAGATTAGTACCTCGAGAACATAGGTCAGAGAAGGACTTATTGGGAAGTTAATAAGACTGCTGATCGTGGGAGCGTAGGTATGTGCATAACCCATGTGATGTGACTGTGTTCGCCTCCATTGTTTGTGATTGTTGTTATCTGAGAACGATTCCTGAGAGATTCGGAATGCGTAATCCTTATGTACGTGATGTACCGGGATGGATAGCAGAGTATGTGTGCACCGCAGCTTAGACTCGGGTGCTTGTATTGTATATTCATGACGTGAATAATATACGCTTAAATAATGAGAACTTCCATGTTGGTATTGTGAGTATAATTATGGTAACGCTTTGAGAAAATAAAAAGGGATAACCTGTAGTGAATTGTATTGCTAATAATTGAGAATTCGAGTTTAAGTAAAATCTCTATTTAATTGATAACGTTAGAATGTATAATGGGAATCGAGTAGAAAGGGGTAGAACTTATGACGGTTTAGTTAGATATGAATGTCACTTAGATGGGTACGGTACGTTAGGAGTGCACAATTAGTCGAGAGGTGAGTATTTCATGTGAGAGCACGTCCTAACATGTATTTTGCATTCATTGTTTTAATGTTATTAAAGCACTTGCTGTTTTTAAAATACTCTCCACTTTCGGGCTCTGACCCGTTTGCTTTCAAATCTATTTTTGTAAAAACCTTTTTAGGTGCCCAGCTACAAGGACACCATGCATAGGAATATTATTCAGGTGACGAGCTGTAGCTGTTGTGGAAGTTACAGGGCCTTGACAGTAGACGCCTCTTTTCTAGTCTTGACTCCATATTCAGTTCCATCATTTGGAGGGCATGTCGCCCATTTCTTTTAGAGACATTTTTACATTTCAGTTATTCAGATTGTGGATTGTAATTAATTCGGGATTCAGACTTGTTTTATTATTTCAATTGTGGGATTGTTGTGAGGAGTATCTCCTCCATGCTCTTTATTACTAGTTGATTTCACTATTGGGACTTTATTGTGTATGGTTATGTTATTCTTTTATTCTTCACTTACTTCATGTTAATCAGATTTAATTTAAAATTGGCAACTCGCTTTTTAAATACTAGGTGGTTAGTAATCATTAAAATGTTTTTGACAGTGATGCTACTAACTGAACCAACTTGGCATTTTGAATTAATTTAGTAAAGGAGTAGCTACCCGATATTTAATTAGTCGGGGTGTCACAGGTGGTATCAGAGCATCAGATTCTAGTGTCCTTTAGGATATGTGCGGCCTATTATGCTTCCAGCGTAACTTTCTTTGATATAGAACCCTATGTTTAGGATTGTTGATTCCTTTAGTAAAATTTCGTTCTCCTGCTATGATGTATATGATAGCGAATCGTATTGCGATCGGGTGTATTCGTGTGCCGAACAATGTAGTACGTCAGGCGAAGACAGTTGGGTGAACAGCAGGAGGCAAATATATATTGAGGTTAATTGATTTATTTAAATAAGGATAACCGTAGTTGAAGTCATCGATATTATGGCACGGAAGTCCTAGATGATATAGAAGGCTAAGGCGCGACTTGAGACTTCCGGGTACAGCTATAGTTGGAATGGGGTCAAATTAGACACATCCAACAAGGTTGGAATGGGAGAGAAAGAGTTAGGTGTAACATTAAAGAGAACCAGCAGTAACAATACTCGAAAGGCGAAGACGGCATGTGCTAGCCAAATGAACGCAATGTATCCAAAGGCTTGGACATATGTCAGGATATGACCAATTGAGAGTGAAAATTTGGAGAAATTTTTCCTTGACTCGTAAGAGCGGAGATTCAATGGTGAGAAACAAGCAACCCACTTAAAAGTGGAATGTGATGTCGAGAGGGTGTACACGTATGGTTTGACCATAAGTTCCTTCATCAGATATTCAGGTTGAAAGGCGAATGTTATTCTGAACTCACATAAGAGGGCCAAACAGGGGCCAATTTGTGAGGAGAAATTTAATGTTGTAGCGAACCTTACACCGGGTGGAGAAGGTGGTAAAGGGAAGAGGATGTTAAAGGGAGAATCTACATACAAGAAGAATTGTTAGCTCTTATGGGGAATTCTTCTTGGATGATAAATACAGATAGTAATTATATCGCGTGGTGTAAATTTGGAGGTAAATATTCCCTTGGGTAGGGAGATACAAAAAAAAAATATCGAAATTTTTTTATAGAATAAGACTGGGAAAATGGTGTTGGAGAAACACCACAAGGAGGAAGACCCAATGGAGAAACCGTTAAAATAATTCGATAGCGGAATTACTACCGAGCGATGGTAATTTTAGTAAGAGAGGTGCAAAACTAGTAGCGTGTTCCTTAGGTACATCAAGCTAAGGGAACAATGGTGATAGTCTTCAGAGTTGAGACTACCAACGTCCGAGGAAAGGACCATTTTAACATGGTCAGGGTGACCGGAAATAAGTGGAGTATATGTAGAGGATATTTGTGGGAGTGAAAACCCGTACATTATAAATTTTTACCGATACAAGAGTAGGGATCAAGGTATTGTTCCTGGCGAGGGCAACAGTTATTGAAATATCCGGTTTGGGACAGACATGTGTGGTAAGTCCATGAATCATTTGAGCGGGCGGGACGATTATTAGGATAGAAGTATGAGTTATATCCTCAGACGAGGATGCATGTTATTTGTGGCATGAATGAATTACTACATTTGTTACAATTGTATTTTCACTTGAGAGTCGAGTTTAGTGAGTATATCAGTAAGTTTATTATATATAAGAACATTTTCCCTGATAGTGTGGGGGTTCCTTTTATTGTCATCCGCAGAGGATGAATGGGTATATTAATAGAGGTTTATGCTTTATTGAAATTACTCGTTTTAGTGCTGTGTTATACGAGTATGATATGATCTTAATTATTGTTTTATATATATGATTATACCGATAGTGTTCTGGTATTGCAAGTTTATTGGGATTACTACCTTGGGGTAGAATGTTTTGGTTCTGGAGAGGCCCCATGTGTGAGAGGGCCGGGCTCAAAATTGTACTATTGTATATATGTATATATATATAAATATTGATGTGATTTCAAAGGCATAATGGTCTCGGATACTTAATCCTAGTATGCGCGGGGATTTAAATGATATGATTAGTATGTAATTTATTTACTAGTTAGCAAAACGGTTTAGCTGGTTATTGTAATTAACACTCAGGATGTCGTAATAAGTAGAGTGCATTGTTTTATCACCCGTTAGATATTTGGAAGTTTATACTCATAGTTGTGTGTCTGGGGACGGGAATTTGAGGGTCTCAAATATCTCACATGTTGTATATGAAATGGGATTTCCATCACTGTAAAGAGAAAAGTGTCTTTCAGAAGGAGTTCTTTGTTTATGTATAATTGCGAACTGAGATGAAACTTTGTTGTTAAAAGACGAGAGTGTAGGGGTACATATTATGGACAGGGCTTAACGGAATCCGATGACCAACAATGTTAGGTAATAGTGTATCGGGGGGGGGGGGTTCTTTGTTTGGATTTCGCTTTGCGAGACACCCCACGCATGAAGCTTAGCGTAAGGTTGGTAGTAAGGAAATGTGTGGTCTTTCGTTCATGATTGGGATACCTCTAACGTTATGGGAGTACGTAGTTATGACGGGAAGTTACAAGGAGTAAATTATGATGTACGGCCATTTGAGCCAGTTGTTAGTAAATTACGATATAAGTACTAATAATGTTGGTTTTGTCACGGCGTGTTGAAGGACGCATTGAGGATAAGGAGGATTTAGGATTTCTAATTCAGAAGCGATTGAGAACACCCAAGTGGTATAGCACCGCTGTATTTACAGTGACAATAAAGAGTTTGGGATTTGTATGAAGCGCATATAATGTTTAAAAACCGTATGGTTGGATTGTAAGGGGCGTAGACATCTTGATTTGCTAAAGTGTAAATCAAAGGAAGAGGGAACATAGACGGGTGAGATTATTACTTATGAGATTAAACGTCATAAAAAAAAGGTGTAAGTGAATATCATGTGTAGTCAGTGTAGCACGTTCAAACTTGGAGGAAAGGAAGTAGAAAGCCATTTAATAAAGGGATATCTCTTGAGAAGGCGAATAAATTATTATGAGAAATTGGAGTAGAGTTCCGATCAACCGAATGTTGAGGGTGACTCAAGAGTAAATAAAATGAAAATGTCAATCACGTATAAAGTCCAGATATGCACAAAGTGGTGAAAAGCGTAAAGGTCCAAACTTTTGAACTTGTCGGGAGAATAAGATCATTAAGTATCATTTAATGGGGAAATTTTTTATGTGAATATCGACATTGAAAGAGGTATAGTAAGTAGTAGAACAGTTGGGGTTAGATGATCAACCAAATAATTTTGTATCAAGACGACGATTCCAAGAATGGGAGGGTCAAATTGAAGAATATTCTTGAGAGGTAGCCAACTTATTGATAAGTAATGAGTTCCTTCGATTATGTGGGACATGTTGTCCAGAAGGAGAGAAATTGTTATATACTTGGGGTGATTTACACTATTAGATAGTGAACACGCCGGTACGTGGTTCGACGTAGTATTATTTAGAACTGGGATGAAATCCCCGAAATCCACATTCAGGTGGGGTGACAATAAGTAGTGGGAAATAACGATTCAAACTGAGGGTTGTATCACCTATAAACCGAGGTGCAGGCGCAAGGTGACTAACGACTGATGGATTGTATGAAAGAAATTTTGGATTCATTGCGATATTTTCAATTCCAAATCGGGTATAACTAGTGAGGAATATTGTGTCATGAGGAGGAGATATTACCTAATGGTAGAATTGGGGGAAAAGCAACCGTATCTATTTATGGTGGACAAGGTGCTTACAAAGGTTTGTGTGACACCAACAGGCTGAAGTGGTTTTCCCTTGTGTAAAAGTCACAACGTTGGGATATTTCAAGGAATGGACAAGCGTAGTCAGATGTGTTATTGATTCATCCCAGGATGGGAGTTTGGTGTTTTGATAAACGCGGGAGTTAGTAGTGAGGTGCGGACTCACACTACTAATAAAAAATAATGCGGCTAATGATGTATAGGCTATTTTTATTCGAATGTCGTTTAATAAGAGCACGACGTGAGGTGCATTTATCGAAGATTATTCTGCTAAGGTATCAAGTATGTTAAACAAGCATGTTGTGAACAAGGGCTTCAGTGGTTGGGATTTTCTTTATATTTTGTTTGGAACATTGGAGGGTACCGAATTTTTCCAGGTATGCCTTATTTTTTCGAATTTCGGGACGAAATTCTGTTATTAAGGGGGAAGTATGTAATACCCCGTACTTTTATTAATATTTATTTATGGGATTAATTAAATTAAATGTGAATTAATTGAGAATTAATCCGGATAAAATACTAATGAGATGTGAGTTGGCATTTGATTATAAATGTGTATATCTGGCAGTATATGAATATTGAAAATATTAAAATTCTCGCGAGACTGAAATACGGCAATTTGGGAAATTTTGTTGGGACGCGCGTGACAGTCGCGTCAGGAATGTAATTATTTAAATTAAAAAGTGAATTTTATTTTTATCAACCGTATAGTCATTTTGAGTGCGCCAATGTGTCCGGAAGGGTCGAAATAGTCAGAAAACACAAGCAGGGGGTTTAATTTGGGTCCCGGGGCATTTTTAGGCCATACCGGCAACCCAAAAGGGTAGTTTGGTAATTTCGGAATTTTGGGAATTAAAACCCACGAAATTTAGAAGTTAAAATATGATTTAGTCTTTACCCACTAACCCATTACCAACACTTAAGTGATTAGAGGGCTACGGGAGTTTCATGAGAAGTTAGGAGAGGTTCCCAAAAGAGAAAACCTTAACCTCCAACTTCAACCTTCAACCTTGGGAGAAAAAGGAGAGAACAACCTTCATCAATTCAACACCAAATTCAGAGAATAATCCAAGGCAAGTGGTTTAATTACGTTAATTTCAAGCGAATGTTTCTTCCATGATTAGAAAATTATATAATCGCATTGTATTGGAAGATTTATAAAAAAAAACCATGAGATTGGAGTTATAAATTCAGAGTTTAATATAGGTTTGCATGTAGAATTGTTATTGGGTGATTGAACTAAAAGAATTACTACTCTTTATGTTACAAAAACGGATTTATTTATGGAAATTTATGATTTTACATTCTAGGGTTCTTACTCATAAGATTTGGGGAAAAACTTTGGGAGATTTGATAATTAGGTGTTGTATAGGAAGATTTATCCCATGAATGTGTTAAAATACGACCTAAGTAGGTTTAAGAATGATTAGAAACCTTGAAATACTGTTGGAATGATGTTTAGATGAGATTAGAGGTGAAAAAAATTGGGAAAAACGAGATAGGAGAATTCTGGGCTCGAAACTGTCACCTCGTTAGAAGGCCTGCCCAGCTCGTTCGAACGAGCTCGTTCGAACGAGCTCGTTCGAACGAGCTTCTAACGAGTTGACAGTTTGACTTCTAACGAGTGGGATGTTCGTTCGATGCCCATCGTTAGAACGAGATCTCGTTAGATGGCCACTTAATTCGAACGAACTCTCGTTCCAACGACCTCGTTCGAACGAGACTTCTAACGAGTTGACAGATAGGCCTTTTTGGCCTGATTTGATTTCTAATGTCCCGTAAGCTGGTTTAATTCTAGAGATAACATTCCCTTGATGACTAATTGATATAGTTGGGATATTTGGGATATATTGAGGAGTAAAACATAGAAGTGTGATTTGAACCAAATGAAAATTGTGGATTAGGACGTGAGTGACTAATTACGATGTGAGAGTAATTGACGACTTAAATATTAATATTAACTAGGGATATGTGAATTGCGTAACATTATAGGTTGTTATAAGAATGAGAAGTATACCACAAATAAATTATGGTAATTACTAAGATGTGTGCATGCTTAGTATATGTATATGATTTTATGTGTATGACATACCTACCATACTTGCTATCACGGGAGGTTTACGTTCGCTTAGGGCCATCTAATCTTTGTGTGCCCGGATTTAGATTGGTACCTCGAGAACATAGGTCAGAGAAGGACTTATTGGGAAGTTAATAAGACTGCTGATCGTGGGAGCGTAGGTACGTGCGTGACCCATGTGATGTGACTGTGTTCGCCTCCATTATTTATGATTGTTGTTATCTGAGAACGATTCCTGAGAGATTTGGAATGCGTAATCCTTATGTACGTGATGTACCGGGATGGATAGCAGAGTATGTGTGCACCGCAGCTCAGACTCGGGTGCTTGTATTGTATATTCATGACGTGAATAATATACGCTTAAATAATGAGAACTTCCATGATGGTATTGTGAGTATAATTATGGTAACGCTTTGGGAAAATAAAAAGGGATAACCTGTAGTGAATTGTATTGCTAATAATTGAGAATTCGAGTTTAAGTAAAATCTCTATTTAATTGATAACGTTAGAATGTATAATGGGAATCGAGTAGAAAGGGGTAGAACTTATGACGGTTTAGTTAGATATGAATGTCACTTAGATGGGTACGGTACGTTAGGAGTGCACAATTAGTCGAGATGTGAGTATTTCATGTGAGAGCACGTCCTAACATGTATTTTGCATTCATCGTTTTAATGTTATTAAAGCACTTGCTGTTTTTAAAATACTCCCCACTTTCGGGCTCTGACCCGTTTGCTTTCAAATCTATTTTTGTAAAAACCTTTTTAGGTGCCCAGCCACAAGGACACCATGCATAGGAATTCTATTCAGGTGACGAGCTGTAGCTGTTGTGGAAGTTACAGGGCCTTGACAGTAGACGCCTCTTTTCTAGTCTTGACTCCATATTCAGTTCCATCATTTGGAGGGCATGTCGCCCATTTCTTTTAGAGACATTTTTACATTTCAGTTATTCAGATTGTGGATTGTAATTAATTCAGGATTCAAACTTGTTTTATTATTTCAATTGTGGGATTGTTGTGAGGAGTATTTCCTCCAGGCTCTTTATTACTTGTTGATTTCACTATTGGGACTTTATTGTGTATGGTTATGTTATTCTTTTATTCTTCACTCACTTCATGTTATTCAGATTTAATTTAAAATTGGCAACTCGCTTTTTAAATAATAGGTGGTTAGTAATCATTAAAATGTTTTCGACAGTGATGCTACTAACTGAACCAACTTGGCATTTTGAATTAATTTAGTAAAGGAGTAGCTACCCGGTATTTAATTAGTCGGGGTGTCACAATGTATTCTTTGCTCTGACCTTTCGATTTCTTCGTTAATGTGTGATTTTTCTGACACTGTCCTATTTTCTTTTCAGCGAGGACAAAGAACTTGGAGCCTGCCCTCAGCGAGGTTCGAACTTTCAAGCTGATTAAATTTTGGAATATCAGGGAACCCTTGGCTGACGGTGAACATCCCCGATCTGCTGCCTTCTTGCTTGAGTATAAGAACATTGGGTCCAATTTTATTGCAAGGCACGTCGATAGCATTCCTGAGTTTGATAATTCTAAAAAAGCTACTACCGATCCCATTCATTTGGACGAGGAAGATAGCAGTTCTGAGAGTGATACCAGAGGAGGTGTTGAAGGTGGTTCCGGCGAGGAGAGCTCCAGTAGTGATAGTTCTTCTATCTCAGAGGAAGTTTCTGAAGCCCAAGAACCTTCAAGTACATCCAGCAGCTCTAGTGAGGAAATGGTTTACCCAAGAAAAAACTTGATCCGTGATGATGATGATGATGATGATGTGCTCCTTGCTCAAAGTTTGAATAAGCAGAAGTCCAGCAGTGGGGCTGTTGCTACCGGTTCTCGGTCTGCTGCTTAGGAGCAGGAGAAGAAGAGAAAGAAAAAAGAGCAGGTGAGAGAGAGAGAGAGAGAGAGAGAGAGGAAGAGGGAAGAAGATAATAATAAGATTGAGGAGAAGAAGAAGGTCGAGGAGAGGAGGAGGATAAATAAGGAGAAGTAAAAGGACTAAGAGAGGAGAAAAATAGAGGCGAGGACAAAGGTTGGGCAGGCCTTAGTGCCTGTGTCCGCGTTTCCACAGGGGTCCTCAGTTGCCACTTCTCCTTAATTGGCCCCTGCGCTGCTCGAGAGAGCAGTCATTCCTTTTGATCGCCAAAGGGCGATGGGGACTGACCAGTTAGCCCTGTAGGCGAGTCAGAGGATAGCCTTGGTAAGTATATTTCTCTTTTCGAATGCTCGTCAAATTCTGCCTGTTTCTTTCTTTTATTCACAGTTTGTGACTAATTTTTCTGTGCTCTATCGCTCTCGCGATGAGCTGATCAATAAGAATGGCGAGCTGGAGAAGCAAAATGCTACTTTGAGAGTGAAGAGTGCCAAGATCGACGCTAGCTTGAAGGCTACGGATATTGCTTGTACGTCCTCTGACCTGGCCCTTGTCAAAGACAATCGAGAAAGGGAGATGGTGGATAAAGAACTGAGTGAGCTGCGATAGGCCTATGATTTGGTCTGTTTGAGAAAGTTGGAGGTCGTGGAGGAGAATAAGGTGTTGAACGAGAAGCTGAAGGAGAAGGAGTCCGAGGCGGCCACCGTTATGGAAGACTCTTACAACTCTGGGTGGGCTGCTACATACGAAGACGTCGAGATTCAGATAGGCTACATCAGTCGTCTGAACTTCAAGAAAGGCTGGAACAAATCCCTCTTGGCTGTCGGGGTGGATGTTGCCTCTCCCTTATTCGATGAGAACGATTCAGGCCCAAAACCAATTATGGATGAAGCCCCTGACCCAGCCATTGAAGGTTCTAACCTTGCCTCCCAGTCAGTTCTTGCTGATTCCCTTCCTGTTCGGGCGGCAGAAGTTGTCCCTGCTGAGGGAGTGCTCCTACTGCTGCTGACAAGGGGAAGCAGCCAGTTTCTTCTGAGCAACCCAAGGTCGCCAGCTTGTTTATCCTTAGGTTCCTCTTGTATTTTTTTTTGTAGTGTTTATTTTTCTCTTTCTCGATGCACTCTGATCCCTTTAAGTATTAATGAAATGATAAGGTTTCTTCCCTGAGTGTACTGATTTTTTTCTCCTTTACTGCTCTTTTATGGCCTGTAGTTGGTTGATGTAGATGACTATATACCAACCACTTCTCAATTGGGAAGAATGCTTGGTCCTGATATGAGTCCCGAAGTTCGTCATACCTTCGTGAGAATTTGCAAATCGCTGCGATTGAGGAACAAGCATTTCATAGAGTAGACTGAGCTCATTGTTAAATTGAAAGACGTGAATACTCTAAGAGCAAGACTCCTCAATGCTACCGAGATTAACCAAGTTAGATAAATCCTACAACAATAAAATGAGTCTTTGAGGAGGGAAGTGTTGCTCCTCAGGGAGCATGCGCCGAGCACTACACCTTGCATTCTAAGGGGTTCCTCCTCATCATCAGATGGCACAGGACCGAGTGACGTTCCTCTAATGATACGAGGCTCTACCCGATCGACTGTTCCATGAGCTAGTACAAATGCAAGAAGCTCAGCTAGGGAAATGGATGAGCTTTGTGAAGATGTTCGTCGGGCTTACGTTATTGCTGTTGGGCTTCAAAGGTATGTCACACGGCTGATGAATCTATTTAAGAAAGGGCCGCAACGAGTATGGGCTGATGGTTACGACCAAGGTTGGGTGGATGCTCCGACGAGGCTGACAGAGTTTGAAGAGCTCTCTTTTATCAGGGGATGGTTGAGTGCCCTAAGGGAGCTACAAGTTCCAAGGAACTCTATACTCTGATACCATCATGAGATCTCCCCTTCCACTTTAAGGCCTAATCCCTTCAGGAGGGATGATTAGTGGGTCCCCATCAATGCCATCCCTCGGCAGCTGTTGGAGTCAGATACGAATGAGGCCGAGGAGGGAGTTGCTCTTCATCCGGACGACGGTCGACGAGCCCAAGTTACTGATTATCTTGTTCAGAGGCCTCGGCCCCATTAAGATATTTCCAGTTGTAAATCTGTACATTTATGTAATGAATCAATGTAGTATTGATGCTTTGGGCGGTTTTTATCGATTTTATTTTTGTTGTGACGAAGTAATATAAAATTTATGTTTTGGGTGATCTTGCCGACTAAACAAGTGTTCTATACTTTTTGCATCATTTATTCTTTGGTTAATAATCTTGGGCCTCTCTTGGCCGACTAGATTGGTAAGTTTGCATTTTCGAGTACGTGTCCCTCCATTCCAGTATGCTTATGGGATACCATTATGCCTTTAACTTTTAGTTCATGTCGTCACACTCCCTTAGGCCTAAGTGTGGCACTTGGCGAGGACACACCCGGTGTTGGATGTTCTATCCGATCAGGGTTTTGCTGACCAAACATTGTTTGGCGACAAATTTGACTTGGCCGAATTGCCTAAGGATTTCCTATAGAGCTTCATATATTTCCAGGGGCAATGCTAAGAGGCTGTTCGTGTTTCATAATGAAAACCTGAGGAGGATGTTTTCCCTGCTATAGCGTACTGAGTAGTATGCCTGTTACTTGGAAAGGGTGTGAAAGTTAGAAAGTTTACTTATTAGTTAACTAACACCTCATAGAATGCAACTGCCTAACAAATTTTATTAATCATAAGTGAATGAGCTGCCAAAATCTGGCAAAAAAGTGAAAGAAAAAATTGGAAACAGAATTTCTTAAGATCAAAGATCAAATTAGAAACATAATTTCTTAAGATTTGCTACATTCTATGCTCGGGGTATCTCTCTGCCCTCCAGTGTTTTTAAGTGATAGGCTCCTTGCAAGTCATCTCTTGTTATCTTGAATGGTTCTTCCCAGTTTGGCCCTAACTTTCCATCTGATGGTTTTACTATGCTGCCAAGGACTTTCCTTAGGACATAGTCACCAACTTGGAATGCCCTTGGATTGACTTTCTTGTTATAGTGTTTTGCGAGCTGTTGTTGGTAGCTCGTTAATTTCACTAAGGCAAGTTCTCTGCGTTCGTCGGCTAGGTCAATTTCAGCGAGCAATGCTGCATCATTCTGGCCTTGGTCGACAAGTGTGGACCTCATAGTTGGTAGTCCTGCTTCTAATGGGATGACCGCTTCCATTCCATATGTTAATGAGAATGGGGTCTCACCCGTTGCCCGACGTGTGGTAGTGCGGTGAGCCCACAGAATATGTGGAAGTTTGTTTACCCACTCACTTTTGGCTTGCTCTAATCGTTTCTTTAAACCATCGATCACTATTTTGTTGGAAGCTTTGGCTTGACCATTGCTTTGACCCATAATGCTAAATTCGGGTACCCACAGCATATTGTTAAAAGTTTGGGTTAACATATTCAAATGTTTTGGAGTGTTTTAGAGTATATAAAAGATTATTGTTGTATTCTTTATATCAATGTGATGTTTATTTTTATATCCGCATACTAATCAATGCATGTACATAGCCTCAACTAGGGTGAAACAAAGAGTTCGTGGACCTACTAAAGGTAGAGGGTTGAAAAAATAGTCAAAGAAATTGGGAAGAAGATGCGGATAGAAATATATAAAGAGAAAGGAATGCCTCTTGAGCATGAGCAGTCTGCCAAACTTTCCAGTGAGATAGGGATTGTAACCCGAGATCTTATTCCGGTGCCAACTAAAAGGAAAGCACTTAGTGAGCATGATAAGAATGAACATTTTGATAGAATTAGTGTAAGTATATATATTTTTAGTCCCGTGACTATCAGTATTATACATTTATGTTTAACTTGATTAATTAATATTTTGTATTTATATGAGAGATTTGAAATTGACTTGGATGAAAATGAAAAACGAAGTTGCGAAGAGTTTATGAAAGGGAGGAGTAGGGCTCAAAGAAGTAAGCTCCATCAATATTATTTGACATGTGAGTCAAAGGAGGTGGTACAGGCAAATCCACATAACGTATGTAGCGAGGCAAATTGGCACGAATTGTGCGATTTATTTGCTGATCCAAAATATGAGGTAAAAGATAATTGCAATTATTTTAATTATCTAATATAACAACTTTTATATTTGATTTAATGATTTATTATATATATATATATATATATATATATGTGTGTGTGTGTGTGTCTGTGTGTGTCTGTGTGTGTGTGTGTGTCTGTGTGTGTGTGTGTATTGTAGAAACGATGTGAGATAAACAAAAACAATCAAGGAAAGCAAATTCTAAGGCACAATAAGGGATCCAAGGCATTTGTGGTTGTTCGTCATGAACTGGTAATATTATTTATTCTAGATTCAATTTTTTTCTCTTTAAATATGTTTTTCGATTATATACTTATTATATTTTGACAGAAAGTAAAAGCGTCTAGTGGTGTTGAGCGTAACAGGATCGAATCTTATAAAGAAACCCATTGTAAAAATGGGAATTGGATGTCTCCCGAAGCTGAAGAAATCTATGTAAGTACAATTGTGATTCATTTTATGCCACACTCTTATTGGGTTAATTATGTTTGGTTATTAGAGGCATATGTTAATTAGGTTGAATTTTATTTGTTGATTTGGAAGCTGGGATTAAGTATGGTGGATTATTTTGTGTTGAAGTTGATTTTTAAATGGATTGAACATGTTGGTTTTATTGTAAAAACAAAGGAAACTCTGCCAATTTTTTTTAAATATAAAATATTTTATTGGAGGCTATGTTGAGTTATATTTTTTGTAGGAGAGGGCGAGATTAAGTTTGAACATATTGGTTATCATTTAAAACAAAGAAAAGTATGCTAATTTTTTTAAGGTATAAAATATTTAAAAAAAATAATATGATTAGATGCTAATTGTATATTCCTTTAACTCAGGAGGAGATGAAAAACCTTGATTTTGAGTTTATATTTGAGGGGGGTCCATTATTGAGCCCAGACGAGATAGAGAATCGTGTGCTCGGGACGAGATCGGGGTATATTAATGGGCTTAGGCATGGTCCCAAACCAACTAATTTTGAGACATATTTTCAACAAAAAATGTACAATTGGATGAATCTCTTAAGGAGTCTGTTAGAGCTCAACAGGAGTTGATGGAGCACCAAAAATCTCAAGAGATGGAGTCTGCAACTTATCGTGAGGAGACAATGAAGCAACAAGAGGAGGCGTCTTCTCAACGAGCACTCATAGACACCATTTTAGCTAAGCAAGATGAATCTAATAAGATCATTTAATCCTTGCTTATTTCAAGAGAAATGCAATCAACATAATCTTTAGTTCAATGATATGTCACTCAATAGATCTTTTTCTATTCAAGTAATAAATATTCATTTTACTATTCTTATTTATAGAACTTATCTGACATTTTTTTATGATGAATTGCAGATATTAAGGGACGAGGACTCTTATTGGCAAAACATATTTGGATACGGCGAACCGAAGGGAAAATTTAGGAGATTGTTATGCCGACCGCGATATTTTTGTTATTAGACATTGTTTCGGGTTTTTTGTTAACTTTTGTTATCATATATTATGATTTATCTTTTAAGTGGAACTTTTGGCACACAAAAGGTGCATTTTTGTGATTAGATATTATGACATGCATGGAATTTTCGGCACAAAGATGGGGCCTTAATTTGTTGATAACACTTTGCATTTCAAATAGATGTACTTTGTGAACATGATTTTACATTTTAATTATTTTTCGAGTATGCGGATGAACATGTTAAATGTCGCAAAGTATTAATGTTATTAGTTATTTTCCATTATGAAAATGACATTTGTGATAACTATTTGGAAATAAAATAAACTAGTACTAATAGGTAAAATAATATTAAAAATGATAATAACATTAGTCACAAAAAATAATAATATATAACATTAGCCACAAAAAATAATAATACATAATATTAGCCACGATTTTTATTTGAGTACAAATGTGTTAGAAAAGCCTATTTGCAACGATTTTTAGTGGTGGCAAAAATTGACAACTTATTTAGCCGCAAATTTTTAAGAATATATGAGAGATAATTTTCCATGAAGTTTTACTATCTGCTATAATAAAATTTGGCAAAAGGCCACGAGAAAAAATCGTTACCAAAAGGTTCACAATTTTCTATGATTTTTTTCGTGGCTTGTAAGTTTACTATCGTCCACGAAACTCATTTTCTTTCTCATATACCTTTAGCCACGGGGATTTGGCCACGAGACTACTATGAAAAAAATTGAAGCCAAACATCTTTAGCAACGAAATGTAAACATTTCGCTACGATTTTTTTCGCAGCAAAATGTACAATTTCTTTTAGTGATGCTCCGAATTCTAGGGGTTTTTTAACTGCTCACCCTTAAAAGTCTCAATCCGGTAAGTCCCCGGCCTGACGACACTAGTTACTCTATATGGTCTGTGCCAATTTGATTCTATCTTGTTGTTATTTTGTATCACTTTCTAGAGAACGTAGTGCCTCTCTTTCAAGACGCTCGTCTTTTCTTGGCGGTTGTAGTAGCATGCCACTCTTTGCTGGTAGGCGGCCACGCATAATGCTACGTTCTCTTTAACTTCCTCTATCAGGTCAAGGTCCATCCATCTTGCCAAATAACTTATTAGGGAATCTAAATTGAGGACTTTCTGACTAGGGAGCCCTATCTCAGTGGGGACGATGGCTTCTGTGCTAATGGAAGGCATGTATGGTGTTTCTTCGGTGGCTGTCTATGGAGTGGTTCGGTATGCCCAGAGCACACAATGGATATCGTTGATCCTGTTCCCCTTTACGTCATCGAGTCTCTTTTGTATTCCGTCTAAGATCTTCCTAATTGTGACTTCGATTTGGGCGTTACACTGTGGGTGCCCGGGTGGAGAGTGTAACTTTTGAATCTTAGATCTGGTGCAATAGTATTCAAAGTCTTGGTTATCAAACTACATGTCGTGATCAGTGATAAATGCGAAGGGCATGCCATAGCATCATATAATCATTTTCCAGATAAACTGAAATACCTTTTCGTAAGGCATCTCTACTAAGGGCTCGACTTCTACCCACTTCGTAAAGTAGTCTATGGCCACCACAAGGTACTTGTACCGTCCTTTTATTCTCGGCAATGGTCCGACCAGTTCTATACCCCACATGGATAATGGCTAGGGTGACACAATCGGAGTTAATGGAGCAATTGGGGAACGGTGGATCTTTGCCAACCGTTAACACTTGTCACATTTTCTCATGTAATCTGCGCAATCTACCTTCATGGTCGTCCCTTGGGTTGCTATTCTCTTAACCAGCGATCTTTCAATCGAATGTGCTCCACAGCACCCCCTGTGACCCTTCTTAATGAGCTTGTTGACTTCTTGTGGATGAATAAATTTTAGGAAGTGAGATGGAGTATCCTCTCATGTACAATACTCCTGCATCCAAAAGATATTGGGTTGCCTTATAGCATAAGTTTTTGGCTTCGTGTGAGTCTACTGGAAGCTTTACTTCTTTGATGTATGCTCGTATGGGGTCCATCCAGGAAGGTCCTTGTTTATCTCCCTACTTGAAGTGGTGCTTCCTCAATGCTCCTCTACATAAGAACTTCAATTGGTATCATTTTTTCTCAATGATGTTCTAGTTGTTGAAGCTAACCTGGCTAGGGCGTCTACTCGTATGTTTTCCAACTTAGGGTTTCCTAATACTTTTGTTTCCATGAATCCCCCTAACCTCTGTCAAAATATGGACAGTTACGTTGCCATGGATTCCTCCCTAGCTTTATAAACTCCCCATATCTGGTTGACGACTAGTTGGGAGTCACTGTGTGTTCCGATGTGCTCGACGACCATGGATGCTTCTAGGCCGAGCTCGGTGATAAGGGCCTCGTATTCTTCCTCATTATTGGATGCTTAAAATTAGAAGCATATGGAGTATTTCATATTTATATCATCTGGTATGGCGAGTATGATTCTAGCACCACTTCCTGCCAAATAGGATGATCCATCAACGTATAACTTGCATATTCGACAATCTCTTATGAAGTCACCTTCTTTAATTTTTTTGAACTTAAAGAGTCGGTGGGATTCATCGTGTTGTCCCTTTTCTCCTTTGGAGGACCTCTCTCCTTGAGGTGTCTGCTCTGTGTTTCCTGGGCTCGTGGCCTCTTCTGGGCATGATGGTTTTCTACCAGGGGTAGAGCTCTCTCCCATAGGAGTCTTCTCGGACAGTTTTTCATCGTAGGTGAATTCTGTAATGAAGTTTGCCAATAGTTATCCCTTTATTACGGTCCTCGGCTCATACCGAATATAGTTTGCTCCTAGTTCCAATGCCCATGCCATGAGCCGACCAGGTTTTTTAGTTTTGTGCAGCATTTTCCGTATCGGTAAGTCAGTGTAGATCACTATGGTGTGAGCCTAGAAATATGGCTTCATCCTTCGTGAGGCCTCACTCAGTGCTATCGCTAGCTTTTCCATTTGTGAATACCATACCTCGACCCCTTGGTAGGCTCTACTGGTGTAATAAATAGGTTTTTGGACCCCTTCTTCTTGCCTCACTAGCGCTGAGCTGATGACTGATTCAGATACAGTGAGATACAGATAAAGCGTTTCCCCTACAACAGGTCGTGAGAAGAGGGGCGGGGAGCTCATATAGTGCCTTAGTTCTATGAATATTTGCATTCCTTATTCCATTCAAATGACTTTTTCAGCACCTTGAAAAAAGGCAAGCACTTATCAATGGCTCTGAAAATGAACCTATTTAGTGCTTTCACATGCCCGGTTAGTCTTTGTACCTCTTTCTTCATCGTTGGAGACTTCATGTTAAGAAGAGCCTGGATCTTGTTAGGATTGGCTTCCATTCCTTGTTGGTTCACAATAAAACCCAAGAACATTCCTTCCTTCACTGTAATGACGCACTTGGCGGGATTTAACTTCATCTGATATTTCTCCAATTTATCGAAGGTCTGGCCGAGGTCCCTAATATGGTCGGTGGCCACCTTTCTCTTGATAAGCATGTTTTGCACTTAAACTTCCATGTTAACCCCTATCTGGTTTTCAAACACTTTGTTTACTAACCTCTAGTAAGTGGCGCCAGTATTTTTTAGGCCGAACGGCATGACATTATAATAGTAGGTACCTCGGTGGGTTATAAAGGAGGTTTTTTCTTTATCCAAGGACTTCATTGGGATCTGTTTGTAACTAATATACGCTTCATGAAATTGAAAAGTTGATGGCCTGTTGTGGCATCGATAAGCTGATCAATCCTCGATAGCAAGAAATAATCTTTCGGGTGGGCTTTGTTCAGGTCGGTGAAATCGATAAACATCATTCCCTTGTCATTTTTCTTTCGTACCATAACCATGTTGGCTAACCATTCTGGGTACATGACTTCATCAATGAATTTATCTTCCTGTAGTTTGAGGACTTTTTGTGAACATCGAGATTTTTGTCGGCGTCGAAAACCCTTCGTATATTCTTGACTGGTTTAGCGCCCTGCATCACATTCAATTATTAGCACATGAAGTTGGGATCTAACACCAGCATGTCCTTGTGGCTCCAAGAGAACAACATTTTATGTTGTTGTACCGTCATTTATGGGTGGTTATTATCAAGCAGGACTACCTCGATCTCTTCGGTAGGCTGTCCCTTTACCAGTTTTACCTCATCTCGGGGATCGATGGTCTCGATATAGTAGGTAGTCGTTAGCTTCTTCCATTCTTTATGATCTATTGAAATAAAATAGCATTTACCGGCCAATTTTAGATTGCCCTTGTGGGACTACCTTGATCTCTTCAGTAGGCTATCCTTTTATCAATTTTGCCTCATCTCGGGGATTGATGGTCTCGATATGGTAGGTAGTCGTTAGCTTCTTCCATTCTTTCTGATCTATTGAAATAAAATAGCATTTGCGCACCACTTTTAGATTGCCCTTAAGGACGCCTACTCCAAAGTGAGTTGGAAACTTCAAACATTTGTGCACAATAGATGGGACAACTTCAAATTTCTTAAGGTCAAGCCTTCTAAAGATAACATTGTAGGCTGAGAGCACGCTCTTATCAAGGTTAAATAACTATATTTTCCCTGTTCGGCTTATCGGCTAGGTGCCGACCATAACTTCCAGTTCTACCGTTCCTAATGGGTACACCATTTATCCTAAAAATTTGATCAGAAGGTGATGATAGGGTGTGAGTTCCACATACTCCAGTTTTATCTTCTTGTAACAGATGTAGAATATTATGTCTGCAGAGCTTTCGTTGTCCACTAAGATCCTTATTACTCCTCCTTATTGGATTACCATAGTGACGACCAGAGGGTCATTGTGGGGATACAATAACCCCAACAAGTCTTCCTTTCAGAATCCAATGATTAACTTGTCTTTGTTCACCTTTATTGGCCTAGTCTTGAGCTCGATGTCAGGTTGACATGAGCTTGCTCGTAAGATTGGGCCTCGTTGAGATAAGCCTTCCTTTCTGCGGGGTCTTCTCTACCGTTAGCTCCACCTCTAGCGATCAAGTGATAATCGAAAGCTATTATGTCGATGTCGCTTATAGGTTCCTTGGGCTTTTTAGGAAGATCTGGATCGTCATCCGAGTTGTCGTCCCTCTCCCTTTTCTTATCGCTCGCCTTCCGGCAGGGAGACTCTGATCGTCTCTTGCCTTTGCCTTATTTTGGGTTTGATCATCCACCATTATCAACGTACTTGGACAGCTTGCCCCTACTTATCAAACCTTCAATATCATTCTTTAGGGCTATACAGTGGTATGTATTGTGACCATGGTCCTTGTAAAATTCACAACACTTGCTTATGTCTCTCTTATTTGCTGGCAGCTTCAGCTTTCATGGCCATATGAGATCTTTGATTTCCTGAATTTCCTCCAGGTTGTAGTGGAATCCAACTGTGAGGGGAGCGTACTCATCGTAATTTCTTGGCTTGTCGCCCTTCTTGTCATTTTATTCCTACTTCCCGTTGTTCTTGCTACCCGAGGGCTTCGAGTCATCAGACTCTTTAGCCGCCATCACATCTTAAACATTCATGATCTTTCCCCCTTTGGCTAGAACTTTAGTCATGGTATTGGGTGGTTCCTTGTCTAATGCCCAGAATATCTCACCTCTTCGTAGCCCACTCATCAAGGTTGTGATGGCAGTTGGCTCGTTGGAGTCTACTACCTCCAGCTTTTCAGTGTTAAACTGGGTGATGTAATTGCGGGTGTTTTCATTTGCCCTTTGATGGACGTCGAGAAGGTGGGAAACTTTCTTTCTTGGCTTGGCGCCAAAGTAGAAATTTCTTACACATAAGTCGGCCAGTTGCTAAAAATTCTTGATCCGTCCCCTAGGCAAACTATTGTACCATATTTGCGCTGCACCGATTATGGTGTTGAGAATGCTCAATACCTTATTTCATACGGGATGGAGTAGATATCTGCAGCGGCTTGGTATTGCTCGATATGCAGGATTGGACCTATCTTCCCATCATATTTTGGAGTAATGATCGGCGGGTTGAACTTCTCCGGAGTGGGGTATGACACGACAGATTGCACGAAGGGCGACCTTTTTATGAAATCACGCTGGAGGGGTTCATTGATTTAGCCATTTTGTCGAGGCCGACTTCCAGGCGTTGGATGGATCCTTTCCATGGCTAGTTATCACCTTCAGTTGGCTTTTTTGCTCGTCCTCGACTTTGGGTCGAACTCTCCTTTTGAGAGGTCTGCTTGGCTTCAGCCGAAGCTCAAGCAAAGCGACGGGAAATACTGGTAGTGGACCTACCTGATACGTTTTTTTGGGAATGATCGCGTGATACCACTAGTATTTGCCAACGGTTACAATACGGGCCCAATCGATCGAACATTGATCCTCTTCTTAATATCTCAAACGTGCTAGGGCATTCCTCTAAATACGACTAATCATCAAAGTGGTTAGGAAAATAGATGGAGGAGGTAGCCCCGGGGTGGTACATATGGTCCCGCTACGAGTCAGTTTGTCTGGAGGAACTCGTGTTAGTGAAAGATCCCAACTTTAATCTTTTGGGATTCTCTAGTGCTCGTCTACAGTATCCTCTCCTTGTGAGGCACTGGAGGAAGTTTCCTGTCACCACTCCTAAATGCCTCAGGTCCGGGAGTTACGTTATCCGGGTTGAGCGACAATGGTCTGGTCTGGAGGGCATGTGTCAAGTACTTGATACTCTCCTACATCGCCTCTTACCACTTAGCGAGGCTCACTAGTATGTTGTGTAAGTCGCCAGCCCCAGTGGAGGTAGGTGGTGTATGAACCTCTACGATGCGACTGCTTTCGGGGATATCTTCCATTCAAACTGTCTCCATTAGAAATCTGAGTGGTTTTAGATAGGAACTACAATGGCTTATTACAATGTTCCCACCGACGACGCCAATTTGTTGACGTCCAAAAATGGATGCAACATGTAATAAGAGAGATAATTTGTAAGATATAAGAATTATGAAGAATGGGATGAGAGACAATGAGAATACAATGATTTTTACATAGTTCAGCCCTTGAAGACAAAACCTACATCCATGGTGGTACTGCTTTGGTATTTCACTTATTAACGTGGTTACAATTTAGGGTTTTCTAATACATCTCGGGGCATGAGAAGTTATCCAAGAGGATCCTTTTGTTTCATATCTTTGTATCATATTTATAAGTGGATCGTAGATATTTACAAAGAGATGGAGTGCCCTTATAAGTCGGGAAGTTACATCTTGATACATGTTTATCATAATATATATGAACACCTTGAGGTGAGAAATAACTTTAATGATGAGCGTCCGGATAATCATGAAGTAACATGCTTGGCAGTTGTAATCCCACGTGGTTAATAAGATATATCTTCCGTGTAAATTCTCACAGGGATACATGTGTATCCAATATTACAATAAATAGGTAGGTCGAGTAGTCCAATTACTGAGTCAACCTCCTTAGATGATGAGGCTGAGTACTTTTGTTAATCCCCTTGGATTATTTAGAATTTATTCTATGATGAGATTATATAGGTATAACAGACCTCATAGGAGTTTCTCTCTCTCTCTCTCTCTTTCTCTCTCTCTCTCTCTCTCTCTCTCTCTCTCTCTCTCTCTCTCTCTCTATATATATATATATATATATATATATATATATATATATATATGGACTGACCCGCACAGGTATAATACGAACCCTTCAAATTATACCCATTTCTTCACTCCCAAAAAGTATCGTCCCTTTATCTCTCTTTAGAAGGTTTTAACGTCAGGTGTCACATGTCCAGTTCAGATATATATATATATATATATATATATATATATATATATATATATATATATATATATGAAAATGATCTTGTGCGGACTGACTCGTACAGGTATAATACAAACCCTCCAAATTTTGCCAATTTCTTCACTCCCACAAAGTATTTGCCCTTTCTCTATCTTTTGGAGGCTCAATGTTAGGTGCCACATGTGCAGTCCAGACTGTTAATATGTGAATCAGTCCGCACAATATATATATATATATATATATATATATAAAGTGGCGGAGGGAGCATTGTACTGGGAGGAGCACGTGCTCTACTCAGAATTTAAAAAACATTATATAGGATGAGATCTGTATAAGCTGCTGCCTTGATGTCTCTTAGAGTCCCACGTCACCGAGGATACTTTCACCTACTACTATCACCTTCTATAAATAAGGGCTCTTGAAAACAAAGGTTAAAGCAGGCTAACCTTTAAAAAGTAGGCTTGCCATGAGTTAAATATTTGGTTTAAATTATTTTTTTAGCTGAAAAAAATTTGACTAATTATAAAACGATGTTGAACCTAGTTTTTTTATTTGTTTTATTTTAACGTATTATTTTTTCAAATTTTTTTAATGTTATTACAATAATTTTGAAATTTACTAAAAATTCTGGTTTTACAAGAGGTATTTGGAGCTTTGTAAATATCTTCAGGGAGTTTTTGGCAAAACAACTAGTACATGGGCTATTTGATTTATTAAATAAATTATTATCAATGAAATATTTTTAAAAACGTAAAAGAAAATCTAACAAAAATCGGGGGCTAGCGCACCCAAATCCCCTCAATGGGTTGTGCTCCACCCAAGCTAATTTTCTTGCTTACCGCGAGGTGACACATGTTTAGTCTGCACTGCTAAAATGCGAGATAGTCCGCACAAGAGCAGTATTGTGTGTGTGTGTGTGTATATATATATATATATATATATATAGTACTACTCCGCATTTTAAGAGTGCAGACGGGACACATGTCACCTGGCGGTGAACCCAGAAAAGAGAGTGTGCCTATAATTAAGCCAAAAATTTCTACGCTCACCGTCAAGTGACACATGTTCAGTCCGCACAAGAGTAATTCTGTATGTATATGTATATATATATATATATATATATAGAGAGAGAGAGAGAGAGAGAGAGAGAGAGTCTTAACGATGGAGGAGGACATCTCTTATGGCAAAGGTGGACATCTGTTTGGGCTGATTTAGCATGCCATTATATCGGCAGCATTCGAGTATTCAGACGAGTTCTTGATTCAAAGGAATCGAATAGCATAACATCCGTTAACATTGCCCAAACAAGTAACGGCACGCGTCAACAAAAATGGTTCTAAAGAACTTTTTTATGCATGCTCTGATAACTGTGATGATGCTGTTACAATAACCTCCAATAATCTCCAGCCAGTTATTACCGGTAAACAATATTTCCAAGAGTCTTGTGCAAAATCCGTTGATGCACTCACTGATGAGATGTTGAAAAAACTTTATCATCGTGGGCAAAGAGATCTTGCACCACCCCACATATCCCCACAAAATATTATGGAAAGCAAAGTGATAGTAGATAGCCGAAGGAAGGTTGTGAAGAAATCAGGGGGTATTCAGATAAAGAAGCGTTTGAATTGAAACTGGAAGCCACAAAGATAAAATTGGAACAAGGTTGCAAGAGTGCTCATGAAGCTAACGATAGGAAGAAGCCACAATTACTAGGGTTGCATGATCTTCCCCTTCCTCCCCACCAACGAAAACGTCCTTGCGGTACCACAAACATGCGCGATAAGCCTGGTGTTTCCACTGGAGGTGTATTATTTTGATGCCTTTTGTATTAGATATATAGTTTTTCATTCATATTCACAACCAGAGTTCATTTCTATTGGTCTTTAATAATTTTAATACAATATTTTATTACAAGTTATTACCAATACAATTATGATTCTAATGATTACCTTGGTCCTTTTCAGTTTTTGTTCATACTATCAATGGCTCATTTTATAATCCATGTTGACTGTTGATATATCGATTGTCAAATATTATAATTCCTTGTTACACACTATGTTGATGCCGAGGTTAATCCATTCACGATCCATTCCATATATGTCGGTAGGAGTAATACACACAAAGACACACACAAACACTCACTCACTACATTCTTTTATTTCGAATTCAAATGTGCTAGAATAGGAGTATGATTACAACACAAGAGCATGTGTCATTTATTTATATTTTTATTTTTGCATATTTTGTTCATTTATTTATTTAGGATATTTTAATCTTTTCAGCCATTGTGCTAATAAAAGGACCCGTTGTGTTTAGCTTTCATTATAATCACTGCTATTAGAAAATTTTTTGAGAGAGAATTGATGGAGATTTTTTATTTAATCGTTTTATTCATGTGTGTATAATTAATGTGTGTCAATTCTGTCATGTTTACATTAAAAGTGCTTTAAGAGCTATGTTTGTTCTTGGATCAAAGATGTAAGATGATTTGGAACAAGGGTGGTTACATTCAGATGAATTTCAACGACACAGATGCCCTTACACATCTAGGGTTTTATCCAACCACCCACTCCAATTCCGTAGGGCAGGAAGTAATGCCAACCATTCTAACTCCAGTCAGTCGTTGCAAGGAAAAAATAGTAAGGGTAGCAATGGTGCCAAACCACCTCCCCAGAACCCTAACGGGCCATCCTTTACCCACCTTTAGAAACCCATCACACCTGCACCCCAACCCCAAACCCATTATCCCAAACCCCTTAGAAAACCTACCCATGCAGGAAACCCTCGGCTAAACCCTCCATCAGTCCAACTTGTGTGGAAGCCTCCTACCCTCCATTAAAACCCCTATAACCCCCGTTAACCCTGTCGGACTACCAACTTCCATAACTCAAACCACAACCTTGACAAACACCACCAACCCCCATTCCATTTCGATTGTCCCACACCCAAAAACAAAATAAATTCCACACATCCATAACCTGTCGACTCAACCACTCACAGAGATGACCACAAAGGCCTATTTTCAGTCACCGACCACTCGGTGGATCTCACACTCATTAATCTAATGGTTCCCGCTAGCGTTCGCGTCATTATTTATCGTAGGCACGCCACCCATAGACGAACACAACTTCGTTTATTGAACATACAATCCTCTAACCCCATCCCCACGTCAAAACAATCCCAATGACCAGCCCCACAAAGTTTACCCCAATCTATAAACCCGTCACTACGTACCCATCATTGTGCCCTCATCCTGCCATTTGCCCTTCTATCCAGTTCAGTTATCGTGCCGACAAACCAGTCAAAATGGAAAAACTTATTCTATATGATGCATGTTGCAAAGGTACGATTATGTAAGATCGTAATTGACGGTGGTTCTAATATCAATTTGATTTCTCACGAGATAGTGTAGAGTTTGGGTCTTCATGTCCACCCCATCCAGAATCCATGTAAGATTGGGCAACTAGGATCCAAGGATAAAGTGTGATTCACGTAATAGTGGCGCGTACCATTTGCCATTGGACCGTATTGTAACACCCGGCTTTGAAAAATATAAATAGTCAAAATTCCCAAAAAATATCGTGTTACGTAAAACATGGATAAAAAATTTTAAGCTAGGGCCGAATTGATTCATCACCTACATAATGCCTATAATTGTAGGCTTTTGAGTGTGCAACTTTATAGGCTATTTTTGGATGGCTCCCTTGGGGTTTTGACTACTTTTTAGCTATCACACCTACATCCACAGGATGGTAGAAGACCGACCATACATCAGAAGGTGCTTGATGCACAAGCTTGTGACGAAAATTTGATGCACTTTTGAAAATGTTTTGTATAGGAGAACCAATCGAGGACTTATCACTCGATAAGGATAACAATGTTTGGTTCTGATGGAGTTTTGTAGTCCCAAGAAATCACGGAAGAACCACACCAATCTTGTTTTAGCATTCACCCTGGCAGTACAAAGACTTACTATGCTTTTTGCAAAGACTACTAGTGGTCAGGAATGAAAAGGAATGTCGTATTTTTTTGGGCAAAGTGTCTCACTTGTCAGCGTGTAAATATCGAGCACTAGAAGCCAGCAAAGCTCTTGCAACTACTACTGGTAGCACAATGGAAGTGGGAACGCATAACAACGGGCTTCGTCACAGCTTTGCCTAGGACTCAAGAGGGGTACGTTGTAGTATGGGTCGTGGTTGATCAACTTACTAAGTCATAACGTTATCATCCTATCAAAGTCACTGATATTGTGTCCAAGCTTTCTATAATCTACATCCATGAAATTATAAGGTTATGTGTTACAACTCTATCCATTGTTTCGAAAAAGGACTGAGGTTTATGTCCATGTTTTGGAATAAACTGCAGCAGGAGCTAGGAACGACTTTAAAAATCAAAAAAGCCTATCATCTGCAGATGGATGCATAATTCGATAAAATGATTCAGATATTGGATGATATGTTACGGGCTTGCATTATAGATTTCCAGGGTAGTTGGGCGGATCATCTACCGTTAAAAGAATTTTCTTACAACAACTTCTTTCAAGATAGTATTGGGATGTCACCATAGAAGCTTTATACGAGAGACCTTCTCATTCACCGATTTATTGTGCGAAAGTTGGGAAAAAGTACATCTCGAGCGTCATAGATAATTAAAGAATCCAATGAAAAGGTTGAATTCATTTGGGCTAAACATGAAACTACTTAGAGAAGCTAAAAGAATTATGTTGATATTTATCATTTCGATTTAGTGTTCAGTATGGGTGGTCACTATTTCTAATGATCAAGGCCAGACTAGGTGTTATGTGACTTGGAAATATGGGAAAGTTTTCACTAAGGTACACAAGACCATTTGAGATTTTGGATAGGATTTTTCCAGTATCGTATCGTTTGACTTTACCACCTCAGCTAGATTATATTCATAGCAGTTTTCATGTATCAATGTTGCGAAAGTACATTTCGAACCCATCTCGGGTAATTAATAGGGGTCATCTGAATATTTAAGATGATGTTTCTTACGAGACTAGGCTAATTGTAGTAAGCCGTAAATCAAAGATGTTTTGTAAGAAGACAGTTATCCTCATCAAGGTTGTTCAAGATAATAATGGCATTGAGGGGGAAACGTGAGAATTAAAATCTACGATGAGAAGGCAAAATATCGAATTGTTTACTTAAGCTTGTTTAATGTTTAATTTTGGGGATAAAAATTCCCAAGGTGGGAAAATTATAACACTTGATTTTGTAAAATGCAAATAGTCAAAATTCCAAAAAGTAACACGTTATATTAAATTTTTGCGGTTGTAAAAATAGGTAAAAATAGGCTCAAAATTACTATAAAAAAAATCGTACCTTTTCAATGTGAAATGATTAGGGCTAGGGACAAATCGATTCGACACCTGCATAATGCCTATATTTGTAGGTTGTCAAGTGTGAAACTTTGTACGGTGAATGGATCCCTTTGGGTGTTGACTGCTTTGTTGTTATTTTTGGACCTTTTAATTGGTACGCTTGTAACTCCTAATGGGTAGGGGCCATGGGAGATGACTAGAGGTCATGTAAGGTGGATTGTTGGGGGCTACCTACCCCATTTCCTCCCTTATATGCTGAATGAAAATTTGCACTTAGTACAACCCAAAAATACACTTTCTCTCTACCATTTAAACTCAACAACATATTTATTATTATCTCTATAGTTCACTCATACTAGCCCACACCATTATCCTTCCATAATCAAGGGTTTCTAAGTGTTATAGAGGTGTTATCTTAGGTGTAGAAGGGGATTACTATAAGAATAAAAATTCAAAAAGTTTGGAGCTTATTGGGTATTCTTTTTAACATATTCATCAACATTATAATCTTTAATAGTTAGGGGTTCTACAGTATTTTCAAGTTTAAAATCAAGCATGCTGGTTATATGTATACTTATGTATGATTTACACGTCTGTTTATGCTTATTATCACTATATATGAATATATGTTGATAAATATGTGATAAATATGGTTAAAAGTTTAAGTTGAAATTTCATAATGTTTAAGGAATTCATTCCTTACGAAATCTTGTTCTAACAAGTTATTCATGACAAATGATAAGTTGGACATGGTGAAGAAATGTAGGGTGTATATATGGATTTATTTGGTATAAATCCAATCATTCATGAACAAAATCGTATGTAGTTATGGAAAATGGGTTTATTATATTGAAAATACATTTAAACAAGTTTGGGGATATTAAATAATAATGTTAAAATAATAACATGTTAAACACATAAAATGACGCTAGTTTATGTGGTAAAAGTTCAAGAAGTGTAAGAATTAAGGGATTAAAAGTGAAAATAGTAAAGTGTTGAGGTTAAAATGATAAATATAGTAATATTTACACATAATATTACAAGGGTAAAAGTTGTAAAATGAGAAGTTACTAAACTGTATGAATAAGTCTTGAAATGTCAGAAGTATAGTTTTTAGTACAAAAATGTCATTTTAAATAAATTGTGGATTTGGTAGTAATGTTTACAAGAATGAGTATTGTTTTGAAAAGATAGATTTAAATGAAGTGATAGTGACACATAAAATGATAAGAAGTAATATAAAAGGTGAAAAGTCAACAAGTTGAAAATATGTCTTGAAATTATAAAAGTAATGTTTTAGTGCAAAAGTGTCATATTTATGAAATGGTTGAACTTATAAGTATACTTTCGAAACTAAAGGACTCTAGTCAAAAGAGTTGGATTTTATGTGTTAAAAACTCATATTTTGTAATTTAAAGATGAAAAGAAGTAGTTTTGCAAAAGTGTATAAAATGCAAGTTCATAAGCGTGCGTGTGAATAGTAAAAAGCACATTTAGTGTATATGTGGGTATTTTGAACTCAAAGGTTAAGTTTCACAAGAATTAGTAAATAAAGTTGTTTTCAAAAGATGAAATATCCAATTGATGTAAAATAAAAGTTAACTTTTATAAAGTATGAAACTTGGACTTAAAGTGTGTTGGGACTTATCTTATCTTGAATATTTGGCCTCATTGGCCTATAAAAAGTAAATAAAGTAAAAATATTTAAAAATATATAAGAAGGATAGAAATAGAACAAAGATGTAACAAGTAAAAGGCACTCAGAGGTAACTAGAAAATTTAAGAATGGCCCGGAGCCCTAGGGTGCAGCTTAATGCTTAGACCCCAAACAAGTGATATATAAATTGTATATTCCGACATGGTGGGAGTCGATGAAAGACCGTATAACACTCATGGATTTGTATCTCGATTAATCAAGTATAAAGAATATTTTGAACATGGATCTCATTAAGGTAAAGGTAAGTGTATGAAAAAACTTAGAAAATATGAAAGTACGTTAATGGTTAATTTAACGGGATACAAGTGACTTTAAAAGAATGGTTAAGTGTGAGTCGGCTCATCGCCTGGGTTACAACGTCAAAAAGTCAACTGCGTGTTATCTTGAATTCTTTATGAGAACACTAAATCAAATCAATCTATCCAATGCCCCGTCCACATTCATGTGAACCAATTCACAGTAGAGTGGAACGTCATTCCCATTAGTCTATCCAATGCTCCGTCCACATTCATGCGCGTAATGATGCATATCATGTGCCCCATCTTAGGAAAGTTCGTTATGGTATATTTTGATGACATTTTGATATATATTGATGATGCAGGAAACAACACCACCCTTCAAGGTGTTCATAAGCTCAAATTAGTGATAACAATGGCAGCTCAAGAATATATAAGTATAAGAGATAGAGATGAGGAGAAGATGATGAACACAAATGTTTAAGTGGTTCAGCCAATTAGGCCTACGTCCACTGTGCAAGTGAGTGAGTAAGGTCACTGAAATAAGGCACTGACGGCCATGGATACAGTCTCTCAAGCTTTCTCTCTCTACTGTGTAAATTGACAGAGTTTGAGCTAGGGTTGTCATTTTTGATCCCTCTCAAAGTAAGAGAAGACAAGTATATATAGTGTGTGTGTGGGGGGGGGGGGGGGGGAGGGGGTGTAATGTACCCCCCATGCATGCAATGAGCATGTACATATTGATCTAGCCAATCTAATGAAGACATATGTCACTGTCACATGTATAGAATGATGATGAAATATTCCCCCACGTGAGGGGATTGATTAGTGGTAACTGATTTTGTTCACGTGTTCCTATCCTTGCATATGATTGTCAATGCTCGGTTGTCTTAGCTTGATACCAACCTTGGCTTAGGTGAGTACGAGGTTGGTGGAGTACGACCCTCGACTTGTCAGAGATCAGTGTTCCATGACGACCTTGGTCAGGATGTCCAGCCGAGGTTAGGCATGAGGTGCAACATCGGCCAGGGCCAATGATGACATGATGCTTGCTGATTGAACCCATGAGGCCTTTGAGGGTCTCAGATGATACTTCTAACGTCGGTAGAGGCCAACACCATGCGTTTGTGTTCATATGCAGGGCTTGTCTGAGGTGATGCTGGCCATGTTGGCTGTAGCCGACCCGATACAAGTTGAGCCCAATTCTCTAGTTGCTCTTGGTTAACACAATGTAACGTCGGTCTGGGCCGACCTTGTGGATGGGTGATTGATCCCAGATATAAGCGTTGATGATGAGGTTAACCTAACATCTACCGGAGCTGAACTTGTGAGGGACGATATTACTGTCGGTCATTATGGGCCTCTACCACCTTGGTTGTGAATCAGGCCGAGGTTAGTGCTCTGAGTGGGAAGATGCACTTTGGGGCATATCAATCACCCCCTAGAACTTAGTTACCTATGTGAATAGGTTATTGAGGGGTATTTGCAAGACCGAGGCCAAGTTTTCTTGTGTGCCAATACTATCTTGACACATGTCTCTTTCTTAAGTGATTAACGTGCGCTTATGGTTTGTATCTTTGGGTTCCCAAGGCAATGATGAGCCTTGGGAAACATGCCAAAATGATTGCGAGTTTAAAAAACCCCCCATTTCCCCTTTCTTCTACATTTCTCCCGCCAGAGTTTTCTCTTTCTGCCATTTCTCTTTCAAGAGCTTTACTGATTGATTTGGGATTCCTTTGTTTCAGATCCACTTCTTGCTCATTTCATACATAAGCAGGTATCAACTTCTCTTTATATCTTCATCTCCAACTTTTAATAGACATTTTCTACTTTTTTCGGTGAATATTTAGGTCTCCAGTTAGGGTTTTATTAGTTTTTCAGTGATATTACCTTTTTCTGGTGATATTGTTCTTGCTCTGGAATTCCTTAAAATTTAGGTTTGATCCTTTAGTTAAGTCGTGCCCAGTTGTTTATTTATGGCTTTAAGTCTCAAGTGTAATCTCATCCCTATATGCTCAGACCTTTATACCAGCTTTTAAAATATTTCCCCACTCTTAGGGAAAAGACCTTAGAAAAGATTAGGCAGATAGAGCGAGATCAAGAGGAAGCTCGTAGGGATGAGGCCTTCCCCCTCAGACTTATATTTCCACCCCCTTTGAAAGTAATATATCATGATCCATCTGTGACAACAGAGGTCCCAGTAGAACCCTTTTCAATGTCTGAGTTTGAGTCGTCAACCTCAGACCCTATGTTTGTGGATTCTTTCTAAGAAGCCATGGACTATTCCATCAGGATGGATCAAGCCCCTGACCAAGCAGAGGTTTCCAGTCGTGCCTCGTCTAACAAGAGTTCTCGCACTTCTCACTCTTCATTCGATGCTAAAATTTTAGGACCTAGTCTGGATATTCCCCCAGTATTTGATGCTATTCCCTTGTCGGACGCCACAGGGGCTGAGTTCATTCAGAGGTTCCCTGATGGTGCTCCCACCCCTGCTCAAGCCGACGTTGCCCAGGATGAGGATGATGGTAGCGAAAGTGATGTTGACACCTCAGAGGTAGCCGAGATAGAGAGCACTGTCAACGAACTCGACCTCCTAGCTTTCAGGCATCTTTATTCCATAGGTCCCTCCATAAAACTTAGGAGGCCTCTAAGGGATGAGAGGGCCTTTGGCAGCCGAGATGGTGATATCTGCTTATATGAGCAGATGTTTAAGTTAGGATTTCATCTTCCCATTCATCCAATAATTATGGCCATATTGTCTTATATTAACTTGGCTCCCTCCTAAATCTCCCCCAATGCCTGGAGGGTGATGATTGGGGCTATCGTCATATGGAGGACAGTCTATCATTTAGACCTTCCCGTCCAGGTCTTCACAGGGTGCTACGTGCCCTCCTCTGCTAGGAATCATCCGAGTTACTACCACTTTCTAGATCGAAAGTCTACTAACAAGATGTTGCTAGTTACCCAAACTTTGAACCATAACTGGAAACCACGATACTTCTTCGCCTCAGGGGCATGGGAATTTGGTGCCTGTGCCCCCTCTTCATCTTTAGAGCCGAGAATACCTCTAAGGTGGGTAAAGGTGTCAATAGCTGCCAGGGCCGACCCTGGATTAAGCCAGAATAACTTTCAGAAGGTCAAAGACCTTCAAGATTAGGGGGAGCATGGTCTACTGGTCAAGTACGAGCATTTGATGACCCCTTACTACCTCTCTGAGACTGGCCTTGGGGGGAGTCCCATGACCGAGCTTCGTAAGTTACTTTATTTTTTCAACAAGTTGAACCTCTGATTTTGCTATGTCTCTGATCTTTTAACTCAGACCTTTCTTTTTACAGAGCGCCCGGAAGTAATATCAGACAGTATTTGGGAAATGGCAGCCCCCGGCCTTATAAAACTAGTTAAGAATGTAGGCCTGAACGCACCTCCTCCTCCCCCTACCACTTCAAGGGCCGATGCCTCAAAGAAAATGAAGTCCAATGACCCTGCCGCTGAGGATCAGAGGCAAAAGAAGAAAATCTCCAAGGGGGATCGCACAATCCCCATCTCCTCTGAGGACGCGTTAGTTGTGTGTCTGGAGCAGTTAAAGATCGGCGATAGCCTTATTAGCCAGAGTTTGAAGGCCTTGGACTCCATCAGCTTCGTAATGACCGACGCCAACAAGCGATTTTGCCGTTCTCTGGACACTTTTTTGATGTCCGAGTTTGCTCTCCACCGATCTATCCAGGTAAGACTTTTACTATTTATGTTGAAGTGTAATATTGGCTTTGAATTATATTAAATCTTCAACTGATACTCTTGAATATGTTTTGTAAGGTCTCCTCACCATGCACTAGTTCATTGACTGGACACTGAGGAAGCTCCCTCTGATTGAGAAGGGCAGAGATGCCCAGAAGACAGAGGTCGCTCTGAGTGCTGAAGTGGAGCGTCGGAAGGCTTACTCAGAGAAGTTTGAAGCTAATGTTCAGTAGCTGGAGAAGGACATAGGAAAGCTTAAGAAGGATCAGGGCTCTGCTTTGAATACCTAGGCTGACTCTCTCCAACATAAGGTTGATGTCGCTGTGAAGGCTGCTCTAGATGATGCTTCAGAAAAGATGTTGGAGGACTACAAGGTCTCTGATGAATTCATCAGCTTTGGCTTTGAATACCTCGTAAAGGGTGTTAAGGCCACTGGAAAATGGTCTGCAATGAAAGAGAAGGAGTCAGGGAGCCTAGCAGCCTCGGACTTCATTGGTCTGGACTATGATGATCCTCGGTTTGCTCAGGCCTTATAAGAGGTCGAGGAGGAAGGAGGTGCTATGCCTGTCGAAACTGCTCAACCAGAAGATACAAGGACTGAAGACGTTAATCCTCAGGACGATGGGGTAGAAGTGACCAACATCAGCCAAGGAAGTGGGGGCATTACCACTAACCCTGAGATTGCAAAAACTTAGGCTATATTTGTGAAGCTCTTATTTGTAATTTTTTGTTTTTGATTTATCGGTCTGTAACCTCTGAACACATTTTCTATTTGCTTTTGACTTATAATTCTAACTTCTTTGTGCATACCATTCCCTGAGTAGAACTTTTCTTCTCTTGCCTTCGAATGTTTTTATATGTCGTGCATCAGTGTCTTCATTACTACACTATGATGTTAACCTTGTAACATTTTACCAAATTAATGGTTGTTAGCTCTGACGTCAACCAAGTATGATGTTGCCCTCATAAATTCTTCACAAAATTAATGATGTTTAAGGTCTGAGGTCATCCAAGTATGATGTTCACCTCAGACCTTGTCACCAAATTATGATGTTTTAAGGTCTGAGGTCATAAAATTAAGATGTTACCCCGATACATTTTTCACCAAATTAATGATGTTTAAGGTCTAAGGTCATTCAAGTATGATGTTCACCTCAGACTTTGTCACCAAATTATGATGTTTTAAGGTCTGAGGTCATCAAACTAAGATGTTACCCCTATATATTTTTCCACCACAGCATAATGAACCAATAGTTGACATAGGAACTGATCTTCTTATTAATAATCTCTTCATAAGTTGATATATTTACATAGATACCATTGCAATATCATATGTAATATGTTTTTAGATGATTAGCATTCCATGGATTGGAGAAAGGTTCCCCTTCAAAGTTTTCTAGCCTATAGGTCCCGGGTATAACCTCCTGGATCACTTTATAGGGGCCATGCCAATTCGGGTGAAGCTTGTTTGCCTTTTGTAATGTCTTCTTCGGCAATAGGTCTCCTACAACTATGGGTCTCGATTTCACCCTTTGGTTGTAGAATTTTGTTGTTCTCTGCTGGTAGGCTACCTGTCTGATCTCAGCGTCTTCCCTTCTTTCCTCAACCAAATCTAGGTCAAGTCTTCTTTCCTCCCCATTCTTCTCAGGGTCATAGGTCTGAACCCCTGAGTGGGGAGTCCAACCTCTATTGGTATGATGACTTCTGAGCCAAGTGCTAATATAAATGGGGTTTCCCCCATTGGTGTCCTAGTCGTTGTTCTGTAGGCCCATAACATAGCATAAACCTCTTCAGTCTATCTCCCCTTAGCTTCTTCTAACCTCTTCTAAATCCCTCAAGGATTGTTCGGTTCATGACCTTCGTCTGATCATTTGCCTGAGGTCGATTAGGAGAAGAGAAAAATTGCTTGATCCCAACTCTCTTGCAATACTTCTCTAAGGAAGAATTTTTAAACTGGGTTCCGTTGTCTGAGATGAGGGTGTTAGGGAGGCCATGTCTGCATATGATACTCTTCCAGATAAATTGGAAGGTCTTTTTCTCTGTGATCGTGATTATCGGCTCAGCCTCCACCCACTTGGAAAAATAGTCAATCGCTACTATCAGAAATCGATAATTATTTGTAGCCCTTGGCAAGGGACCCATCAAGTAAATCCCCCATACTGCCAATGGCCAAGGGGAAGTGATTGACGTCATAGGCTAATGAGGTTGATGGGGGATAGTGGAGAATCTTTGGCATTTGTCACACCTCTTCACGTAGGCTGCAGCATCCTTGGCCAAGGTCGGCCACCAGTATCCCTGCATGATAATCCTCTTGGGAAAAGGTCTTCCTCCTATGTGTATGGAGCAGGAAACCTCGTGTACCTCCTGTAGGACGCGGGGAACCTCTATGGGATGAACGCATTTGAGGAGGGGTAACAGAAATCCTTTCTTATATGGGACATCTCCTATTATTAAGAACTTTACAGCTCGGTACCTTAGTTTCCTCCTCTCTAGCTTTGATTCCGGCAGTTCTCCCTCTTTGATATATCTGATGAGGGGGTCCATCCATGAGTCCCCTAGGTTTAAGTTAAGGCAAGGGTTGACAACCTCCTCTTCCACAATGGTCGGTTTGAACAAGATCTATACTGGTACTATCCTCCTAATGTCTGTCTTTATTGCTGAAGCTAACCTTGCTAGTGCATCTATGTGGCTATTTTTTTATCGAGGTACCCTCTTCATCTTTACCTCTTCGAAACCTTATAGGTTCATTCTTACCCTCTTCAGGAATCTGGACATCCTTTCATCCTTGGCCTCATAAACTTCAAACACTTGGTTGACAACTAACCTCGAGTCACTGTGGAGTAGGAGTCGACCAACCCTAAAGGTCTTTTCCAAGGAGAGGCCTGCTATCATGGCCTCATATTCTAACTCGTTATTTGATGCATTGAAGTTGAACCTTAGTGCATATTCAACATTAGTAACATCCGGAGCTGAGAGTATTAGCCCTGCACCATTTCAACTTTCGTAAGAAGACCCATCAATGAAGAGGTTCCAAACATCTTCATTCAACGAGAATCTCCCCTCTGACAGGGTTCCCTATTTGAAGAGGTACTTATCTTCCTCATTCTCGGCCACCCCGTTTCTGGCTCTGTTGGATACAACCTCTTCCGATTCTCGAAAGACGTTACTATTTGATCCCTCTGTGATCACTAGATTATTATCAACTTCAGTCTCTTCCCAAGTGAACTCAGCAACAAAATCTGCATGTGCCTGCCCTTTAATGGCAACCCTGGGTTGATAAGTAAGGTCATACTCTCCTAACTCAATGGCCCAGGTTATCAATCTGCCTGACTTCTGAGGCTTGTGGAGGACTTGTCTTAGTGGGGAGTCAGTGAGGATGACCATAGAGTGGGCTTGGAAGTAGGGCTTTATCTTCCTAGAAGCATGTATCAAATTGAAGGCCAATTTCTCCATTCGAGGATAGTTTTGTTCAGACCCTTGAAGGGCCTTACTATTGAAGTATACATGCCTTTGCACCCCAACGTCTTCCCGTACTATGGCTGCACTTATAGCTGACTCAGAGACTGCTAGATAAACATACATCTTCTCTCCCACTATAGGCCGAGATAAGAGCAGGGGAGATCCGAGGTAGGACTTGAGCTGATTAAAAGCCTCACCACACTCTTTGTCCCATTCGAAGGCCTTTCTAAGCACCTTAAAGAACGGAAGACACTTGTCCGTCGCTCTGGAAATAAATATGTTGAGTGAAGCTACTCTTCCAGTGAGCCTCTGAATGTCCTTGATACTTCTTGGTGTATTCATATCGAGCTAAGCCTTTATCTTCTCAGGATTCGCCTATATCCCCCTTTGATTGATAATGAATCCAAGAAATTTTCCATCTCCTACACCGAAGACGCATTTTGCGGGGTTGAGTTTCATTCTGTATATGTCCATAGTATCGAAGGTCTTTTCTAGGTCTCCCACGTATGTGCAAGCCTTTAAGATCTTCGTCAACATATCGTCTACATACACCTCCATAGTCTTGCCGATTTGATTTTCAAACATCTTATTTACAAGACGTTGATACGTTGCCCCTGTATTTTTCAAGATAAAAGCAATAAACTTATAGTAATATGTCCCCTTGTTGGTGATGAAGGCCGTCTTCTCTGAGTCTTCAACATCCATGAAGATCTGGTTATAGCCTGAATACGCGTCCATAAAGCTCATGAGCTCATGTCCTGCCGTGACATCTACCATCTGGTCGATCCGAGGTAAGGGATAACTGTCTTTAGGACAAGACTTGTTCAAGTCGGTGAAATCTACGCACATCCTCCATTTTCCATTGGCTTTGGGCACAATGACGGCGTTTGATAACCACTCTGGGTATATAACCTCCCTGATAAATTCTGCCTCTTCCAACTTTTTGACCTTGAAAAGGGTAGTGAATACCCCGGAGGCTAGATTTTCTCAAATAAAATCAAAGTAATAATTTCCTTTTATATATATATATATATATATATATATATATATATATGCGGAAGCGTATAACTTGATGGTTCAACTTTAACCGATTAAATTCAATTCAAGTCCTAGAATTTGCCTAAGTCATAATTAACAATATTTCAAAGTTAGGCGAAACCAATTTTAGCAAATGACTAGAATTAAATAAACTTTACCCAATAATTAATTTAGTCCTAAATTAAATGAGTGTGATAATTTAAACCAAAATTTATCTTGAATTATCCTAAGCATGCGTTCTAAATGATGATGCAAGATAAAATAAACAATATCACACTACGCCGCGATGTACGAGGAAAAACCCAAGACGGGAAACAACCTCGGACGGCCCTAGCCACAAGTCCACTAGATATGGATTTTACAAATACAAGACAAAAGACTTACAACGACAGACTCGATCCCTCTCAAGCCTCGACGCTTCTTCTTGTAGACACCTCTTCCTAGCGGACAACCACGGAGCTCCACCGCGATCTCGGAATCCACCGATGGGACTTTCTATGGTCACCGTCACCCGAGCAAGGAGCCTTTCTCCAAGTGGGTAGAATTGCAACAAAACGTCTTCTTCTTTGATGGATGTAGAAGCAAACCAAAACTTCTCTTCGAAACGGAAGAGATAAACCGGTGCCAAACTCCAAGCAAGATATATGTATATGTGAACTTGGAATAAACTTCTTTGGGTGTAAACACTAGAGTGATGGATATTTTTCTCTAAAAATCTCACTCAAAACATGAACATTTTCCTAAACAATTTTTGCTCTCAAACTCTCTCTGGGAGTTAAACTAGAATGGAAAAGTTAAGTTGGAAAATGTGATTCCCGTCCTTCATAAAGTTTGAAAAAATCAGTTAAGAAACAAGTGGGAAAGTGGGTTGAAAACTGCCAAAAACTGCCAAAAAACTGTTCCCGCCTAGCAGTTCGTTCGAACGACATTTCGTTCGAACGAACTCTCGTTCGAACGAGACTTCTAACGACGCACCAGTATGGACTTCGTTAGAATCTCGTTAGAAACCTCGTTAGAACGAACATTCTCGTTCGAACGACATTTCTAACGACAGACCAGTTTAGACTCGTTGGCAAACTCGTTCGAACGAAACCTGGTTCGAATGAAAAACTCGTTCGAACGACATTTCGAACGACTTCCAGAATTTTTATAAAATTCGATTTTGGCCCAAAAACTTTATATACTTTATTTTAAAGTTCTAATTAAATTTTTCTGAAAGTAAAACACAGTTTTTATTAAACCTAACACCCAATAAACTTGTTCCAAGCTCCTATATATATATAATTGCATTCATACCTTGGGAGCATGGAACCATAGTTGATGACGTAGAAACGAGGCACGCAAACCGACATATTTGATGAGTCTTTATACTCTTTGCTGCTACGTCTTCAACAAACACTTTATAGGCTTGAGAATATTACAATTAAATACTTTCCTATGAATAAATGTTTTTGTCCGGAATTGAGCCAAAACTATATATGGACTCAATTGGAAATTTGTGTCCTTATAGACCTCTTCTCTGATAACGTTTTACTTCTCCCTAGAGTAAACTCTTCGTCTTTATTTAATTGTCTTAGCACCTTCTGCTATGTTGAGTTTGTTACACATTACCTCCGGGTCGATGCTAGGCATGTCCGCGTGGCTCCAAGCGAAGACACTCTACCTCTTCCTCAAGAAATTTATCATCTCTTCCTTAATCTCTGCTTTTAAGGCCTTGCCAACTTGGATGGTTTTTTTCGGTTCATCCTCATTGAGGATAATGGATTCTACCTCTTTCGCGGCCTTTCCTTTCTTCAACTTTGTTTCATCCCTAGGATCAAGTGTATCAATGTTATATGTGGTTGTTTCCCTCTTATGGGCATCTCTCTCTCTTTCGTCGAGTTGAAATAGCATTCTCGTGCCGTAGTCTGGTCACCCTGCACTTCCCCTGCCCCATAGGGGGTCAAGAATTTTAGCATTTGGTGGACCATCGATGGCACGGCCTAAAACTCCTTAAGGGCTACTCTTCCTATGATGAGATTATAGGCTGAGAAGACGTTTTGATCTATAATGAAAAAATTGATCTTTCGGGTCAACCTCTTAGGCCACTCGTCTCCCATTTGTACATCCATCTCATACATGCCCAATGGATGGAACTTTTCATCGTTAAGGCCCATCAACGGATGGTGATAGGGTATTAGCCTAGCTCTGCTGAGACCTAGGCTCTTAAAATAGGTCCAAAACATTACATGTGCTGAGCTTCCTCCATCTACAAGGATTCTCTGTACCTCACATCCATTCACTCTTGTTATAATTACCAAAAGTTCATCATGCGGAGCTAATATACCTTTGAAGTCAAGTCGGGATAATCCAAATATAAGAGTATCCATGTCTACCTTCTTCCTTTTCTTCTTAGTATCTGAAGATGCCAGATTCATAACCTCCACTTTGGTCACTGCCTTAGCCTATGCCAAATGATCTTTACGGTAGGCTACTTCAGAGCCACCCCCTGTTAGTCCCCCGTATATAGTGTTGACACCGAAGGAGATCATACCAACCCTCTTCACAAGGGCATTGTCATCCTTTGGTGAGAGGTCTGGATCGTCCTCGTCATCACCATTGGAGTCCTCGTCTCTTCTCACTGGGGTGTCATCTCGACATGTGTCACTTCTCTTATTGTTAGGGTCATCTCTTCCCCCTTTTTTGAGCCTTATCATCGACATACTTCCTCAGCTTTCCGAACCTCAACATCTTCTCGATTTCATCCCTGAAAGCTAAGTACTTGTCTGTCACATGGTCATGGTCTTGGTGGAACTCGCACCACAGGTTCTTGTTCCTCTTATGCGGAGGGGCCTTCAACTTCTTCGGCCACCTCACAGACCGGTTATTCTTGATCTCATTGAGGATTATTCGCAGCTTACAGTTAGAGGAGTATAATGTGCAAATTTGTCATCTGCAGACCTCTTTTTTCCATCTTTCTTTCTTTGGAACTTACCGCTGCCACTTTCGTTCTCATCCTAATACTTTGTGACCATGACCTCTTCAGCGTTCATGGCCTTCCCCGTAGTTGCCAATAGCTCTTCCATGGACTTGGGAGGGTCTTCAGTAAGCTTCCACAACAACTTTCCCTTCTGTAGTCCTTCTATGAGGGCTCTCATTGCTATATTCTCTTCATAATCTTCAACCTCTAATTTTTCTTTGTTGAATCTAGCAATGTAGTCTCTTAGGCTCTCATTCTTGCCTTGCTTGTTGTACAATAGATGGGTGGCCTTCTTTTGAGGTCTTACCCCAAAATAAAAATTGTGAATGAACCGTTCAGCTAAGCCCTAAAAGTTCTCAATTGAGTTCTTCGGAAGAAAGGTAAATCAGATGTGTGCAGCTCCTGTCAAAGTCCCGGAGAAGGCCCGACACTTCATCTCATCTGGGATTGAATAAATATCCGCCGAAGATAGGTACATCTCAATGTGATGCACAGGGTTGGTACTACCATCATACTTGGGAGACACCATAGGTGGTTTGAACTTGACAGGGGTTGGGAAGCTCACTATCCTAGCCACGAATGGAGAGCCCTCTGAGAAACCTCTTTGAAGTGGGTCTCGGCTTTTGATAAGGTCTTCTAAGTTTTCTTTAAAACATTTGATGGAGTCATTCCATGGTTTTACAACGTCAGCCTGGCCGAGGTTGTCCCCAGCCACCTTCAAGGGGTGGACTGAGGGTTCCCCAGCCGAAGCACAACATTATCTATTGGCCTCCACTTGATCCCCGTCTCAACCCTGATGGCATCGACCATGATGAGGTCGATGTTCCCCATCTTCCCTTTGTGACCCTGCTGCACTTCTTGACCTCGACAACCTCTGCCTCAGGTCATTGACTGGGCCAAGCCATTCAAAGGCTGACCCTCTGCTCAAGCGATCAAAATCTGATCCTCGTCATTGATCACTACCATCTCTTCTTCCCCCATAACCTCGGCTTTGCTGGATAGGACGTACAGTGTTGTTCGAAACCTCATACGGCTCCCATCAGCCCTCTGGAGCATCTTCTGCCTTTATGTCATCATACATATCCTCAGGGCAAGGGTTCCCTTGCCTCCCCATACATAAACGCCTAGGGTCAGCAATGTCCCTCCTCCGTTGAGGAGTAGGTTGGTCTTTTCGCGGTGCCTGGGGTGGTCCCCTGGCTTTAGGATGGGGCTGAGCAGCCGCTGGAGTAATCATCTCCGATGAGACCCAAGTGGCCTCATCATATTCTGACTGAGCTGTGAAAAGTGCTCCTTCATCACTTGCTGTTTTGCAGCCAAGGACTTCAAGGCTGCAGCCACCTCAGCCATTTCGAACTGGGGTGGTGCCTGGCTGGAACTAGGCCCTCCCGCGCCAGATGGTGGAGGAGGTGGTGGAAACTCCGGTGCCATATGTTATAACTAAAGATCTTGTGAAGGAAATTAGCTTAATACCTTAAAGGATCTCTTTCGATGGTGAAACATCTCCACGCAAGGGGTGAGGCCTGGTTCACCACCAGAGTCTCCGGTGAGGTTAAGCAGAAAAGAGGAAGAGACGGCTTCTCGTTACCACAGACGGCGCCAAAATGATGATGCTGGAAATAGCGACACCAGTCAAAGTGTTGTAAGCTCAAACCAATGATAACAATGGCAACATAAGTGTATGCTAAATATAAGAGATTGATATGAGGATAAGAGGATGAACACCAATATATAAGTGGTTCAGCCAATTAGGCCTACATCCACTGTGCAAGTGAGTGAGTAAGGTCACTAAAATAGGTCACTAATGGAGATGGATACAATCTCTCAAGCTTTCTCTCTCTACTGTATAATTTGACAGAGTTTCAGGTAGGGTTGTAATTTCGAATCCCTCTCAAGGTAGGAGAAGACAAGTATATATAGTGTTTGGGGGGTGTAATGTACCCCCCATGCATGCAATGAGCATGTATGTGTTGATCTAGCCAATCTGATGAAGACATATGTCACTGCCACATGTAGAGAATAATGATGAAATATTCCCCCACATGAGGGGATTGATTCGGTTACAACTGATTCTGTTCATGTGTTCCTATCCTTGCATATGCTTATAAATGCTCGGACCTATCTCTGACTGGTACAAGCTCGGCCTGGAAGGGTACGAGGTTGGTGAAGTGTGACTGTTGCCCTATCCGAGGTTAGTTATGATAATCTCGGCTAGGTAGGCCAGTCGAGGTAAGACGAGAGTTGAAACATCGGCCTGGGCCGGGGTTAGGCAAGTATAGTTAGAACGTCGGCCTGGGCCGATGATGATTATGAAGGGTGGTTGAACCCATGAATCCTTGCTGGCCTCGGCTTATTCCCATCCGAGGTTGATATGAGAGGTAGATACGGTGTCGGCTGTGGACGACTTGAAGGAGAGCTGACCCCATGAGTTATGAGGACCTCGACTGATGCTGATGGTGGTGCACTAGTAACGTCGGTCGTAGCCGACCTTATGTTGGACGAGATCGCCGGTCATCGGTCTTGAGCCCTTGTTACCTGGGTCGTCCTGCTGGCCGAGGTCGGTGCCTCTGAGCTGTCAGGTACGCTTTGATGATTCCAAACGTTCTTTTATTATATGATAATATAAATATTTTCGAATTGATAAGATGCATTTTGTTTGTATATTTTTATATAAATATTATCTTATAATATATATGTAGTATATAATATCTCATCATTTATTTATCTATTTATACATTTAATTTTATATACTTGTACTTATATAATAGTTAATATATTTATTATGTATATTATCTAGTTCATACCTTTGTATTTATTATATAGTGTTTTGATGATTCCAAACATTCTTTTATTATGTGATTGTATAAATATTTCCTAATTGATAAGTTACATTTTGTTTATATATTTTTATATAAATATTATCTTATAATATATTTGTAGTATATCATAGCTCATTGTTTATTTATCTATTTATACATTTTATTTTATATATTTGTACTTGTATAATAGTTAATATATTTATTGTGTATATTATCTAGTTCATACCTTTGTATTAGTTATATTATATATTTATTTGTATTCTCAGTCTATACCATGCAAATTTTTTACCTATAAACATTTTTACACCACTTATAAACTTCTTATATATTGCATAATAAATGTTTTTATATACATATATTATATATATTTATACTTATTTTGTATGTATATAATTATAATATTATATATATATATATATATATATATATATATATATATATATATATATATATTAAATATTTCGTTATACTACATTATATATATATACTTATATAGAAGTTAATATATTTTTTAAACTGCACTTTTTTTTAAAAGCCACAAAAATTATTGTTTTCATATCATTCATTAGTTTGGATCAAGCTAATAGAAGTAAACTTAGAAATCTTCTTATTAAAAATATACACTACCTTTCTATTGTTGCACTGAACCTCCTGTGAACCTTTTTTTTTACCACGCATGACAGGCTCACTTTCAATATAAATATATTTTGTTATCTTTATATGCTACTTTTTGTTGGATGATTTTAATATTAATGGGTAGAGAAAATGAAAGGTTAAAACCATTAATTAGTTGGAATGAGAAAAAACAAAGGGAAGTGGGAAAACCAAAGTCCCACATTGGAAAAGTGTGAAAAAGTTAGTGGGTTAATAAATTCTCTTGTGTCATAAGAGATTACTTATGTGCATTGAAGTGTATGCTACTAGTGTACACCTTAGGTCCAAGGATGGTGCTTTGCACCATCCGCACACGCGCGCATGTGCGATTGGGCGTTTAGGGCGCACTTCGCACGTACGCATCGCCGCGCGGAGCAGTAGGAGACTTTGATTTTTGAAAACGTCAAAAGATCAAATGGTCCAGATTAAATCCATAATAAATGACACATAATTATGGCATGAGTGGATCGATACCGTCGGATTTTGGCGCCACTTTGTTAAGTGTTAATCCGTACAGTCGCAACTCTTTAGTTCAAATCTGGAACGTTCAAAATATAGTTATATATCCAAGGGCCGTGATTAAATGACCTTTGGATGTGTGTCTGTTCATGAACAGACACCACAAGAGGCTATATATAAAAGGTAAAATCCTGTCATAATTAATTCGGAAAAAATTCTCTTTCTCTACTATTATTTCTTCTTGCCAATTTCATAGAGTGTTCTGGGGTATTCTTTAAGTTTGCTAATTGAATAAACCCGTGGATTTTTCGTATCTTGGAGGTAATTTTCTTAGACCCGTTAGCAAACTCTGTACGAGTGGGGGCAAATAACACCTTAAGGACAGTAGTTTATTACGCCTCAAATCCAATCATCTGTTCATATTTTCTGCATTATTAAAAAAATTCATCAACAATCTTAAGGTGTTATTTATGGAGGCAGAAAAGAATATGAATATGTTTCTGAATCCCAATGTGCATTTGGACAGCTTTGATGGAACAAATTTCACTCGCTAGAAAGGAAAATTATTCTTCCTTCTCACCGCTTTGAAAATTGCATATGTTCTGGATCCTAAACTATAAGCAATTTCGGAACCAAAAGAAGACGATAACGAAATTGTCAAAGAACAACGGAAGAAACATGAAGAAGACGAATTGGTGTGTCGTGGTCATATTATGAATACACTGTCTGATCGATTATATGATCTTTACAACTCTATGCAGTCTCCACGGGAAATCTGGAATGCTCTTGAATATAAATACAAAACAGAGAAAGAAGGTACGGATAAATTCTTAATTCTGAAATATTTCGAATTCAAAATAAGTGATAACCAAACTGTTTTAGACCAAGTACATGAGTTGAAAATCCTTGTCACAAAGCTTCGTGAATTAAAGGTGGAAATTTCTGAATCGTTTCAAGTTGGTGAAATTATTGCAAAATTACCACCAAGTTGGAATGATTGTTGTAAGAGACTCCTACATAGGAAAGTTTGGAGGAATTACAGAAACATTTAAGAATTGAAGAAGAAACCAGATCCCGTGATCAAACAAATGTTTCTCATAATTCCACCCAAGTTAACTTTGTTGAAGGAAAGAAATATCATAAGAACTTAAAACCTAATTGTAAGAAGTTCAAGAAAAATAATTCCAATAAGAAACAGTCCAATGGGGCTTGTTTCAATTGTGGCAAAAATGGCCACTATGCCCGTGATTGCAGAAACAAGAAACGAAAGATAGATGCTACTGAATCCAATAATACAAACAATGCAAATATGGTGGAAAATAAGATCTAGGATCTTGTAGCAATGGTATTGGATATGCAAATTGGTATGATTACCGAACTAAACATGGCGGTAATAACGAAGTCTTCTGATTGGTGGCTCGATTATGGGGCTACCATACATGTCTGCAATGATAAATCATTGTACTCCGCATATGAAAAAGCAGAGGACGGTCAAGAGGTTCTAATGGGGAATCATAATTCTGCCAAAGTTCTGGGAAAAGGAAACGTTGAACTATAATTCACATTTGGAAAGAAGTTGACGTTGACAAATGTTCTGCATGTACCAGAAATTCAAAAAAATATAGTGTCTGCAAGTTTGATTTGTAAAAGAGGTATTAAAGCCGTCTTTGAGTCTGATAAGTTAATTCTGTCTAAGAATGGGGCATTTATTGGGAAAGGGTATTCTTGTGATGGAATGTTCAAACTCAGTATTTTTATTAATATTATGAATAATTCTGCTTATATTGTTGAGTCTTTTAATGTTTGGCATGCTAGATTAGCACATTTAAATTTTAGATCATTGAAATACATGTCTAAACATAAATTAATAACTTGTGATAGTACTTCTCATAAAAATGTGAAATCTGTATTCAATCAAAATTAGCAAAAAGACCTTTTTCCTAAAGTCGAACAAAGTACTGAATTATTAGAATTAGTTCATTCTGATATATGTGAATATAATGGTATTTTAACAAGAGGTGGAAAAAGATACTTTATTACATTCATTGATGATTGTTCAAAATTCTCATATGTATGTTTGATAAGACATAAGGATGAAGCTTTTTCAATGTTTAAACATTTTAAAGCAGAAGTTGAAAATCAAAAGGAAAAGAAAATTAAAATTCTTCGTAGTGATAGAGGGGGAGAGTATTTTCCAAATGAATTTAACTCATTTTGTGAAGAACATGGAATAATACATCAAAGAACTGCCCCTTATACTCCCCAACAAAATGGTTTGGCTGAAAGAAAGAATAGGACTCTTACTAATATGATCAACTCTACATTGATTAATTCAAACTTACCAAACAATTTGTGGGGAGAAGCTTTACTCACCGCTTGTCATTTACACAACAGAATTCCATCAATGAAAACACATGTTTCTCCATACAAGGTATGGAAGAATCGAAAACCAAATCTAGACTACCTAAGGGTCTGGGGTTGTTTGGCTTTCTATATAATTCATGAACCGAAAAGTTCAAAGTTGGGTGCAAGAGGAATTAAAAGTGTTTTCATAGGATACGCGAAAAATTCTAAGACATATGGGTTGTTGGACTTAAATTTTAATGTTGTAATTGAATCAAGGGATGTTGAATTTATTGAAAATAAATTTTATAAAGATTCATGTGTCGAATTAGATGCCAATCCTAATACATCCACTAGGTTGATTCCTAGACCATCAATTAATAATAAAAGGAATGAACCCAAAACCGAAATAGAACCTAGAAGAAGTCAGCGTGCTAGAAAAGAAAAATCTTTTGGCCCTGATTTTATTTCATCTCAAGCCTTAGCCTTTTTGGTTGAAGGAGATAGAGAAAATATTCTTAAGAAAATGCCTATTTTACTTAACGTAGAAGAAGATCCTAAAACCTTTAACGAAGCAATGACTTCAAGAGATGCTTCCTTTTGGAAAGAAGCTATTAATGATGGGATGGATTCAATTCTATCAAATCAGACATGGGTTTTAGTGGACTTGCCACAAGGATCACAACCTATTAGTAGTAAATGGGTATTTAGAAGAAAATACAATACCGATGGTTCTATTCAAACCTTTAAGTCTAGATTGGTAGCAAAAGGTTTTAAACAAAGAAAAGGGATTGACTATTTCGATACTTATGCACCTGTTGCTAGAATTACATCCATAAGTGTTTTAATGGAAATTGCATCTATTTATAATCTGTTTGTGCATCAAATGGATGTTAAAACAACATTTTTGAATGGTGACTTGGATGAAGAGGTATATATGGAACAACTCGAAGGGTTTTTTTTGCCCGGAAATGAACATAAAGTTTGTAAATTAATTAAGTCACTTTATGGGTTGAAACAAGCACCAAAGTAGTGGCATGAAAAGTTTGATACAATCATTCTTTATGATGGTTTCAGACATAACAACGCTGATAAGTGCATTTATTCTAAATTCACCAATGACTATGGTGTAATTATTTGTCTATATGTTTATGACTTATTAATTTTTGGTACAAACATGAGAGGTGTATATGAAACTAAGAAGCATATTAGTTCACAATTTAAGATGAAAGATCTTAATGAAGTGGATACCATATTGGGTATTAAAGTTAAGAAACATAGTGGGGGTTATGCATTATGCCAATCTCATTACATTGACAAAGTTATTCACAAATTTAATCACTTGAAAATAAACGAAGCAAATACCCCATATGATTCTAGTATAAAATTATTAAAAAATCCTGGCAGAGCAATCGCACAACTTGAATATGCTAGTGCAATTGGAAGTTTAATGTATGCGATGCATTTTACAAGGCCAGATATTGCATTTGCAGTAGGTAAAATGTCAAGATACACTAATAATCCAAGTGTGGATCATTGGAAAGCAATTGGGAGGATTTTTGGTTACCTCAAGAAGACCAAAGAATTAGGTCTATTTTATTATGACTTTCCAGCAGTTCTTGAAGGGTACTCTGATGCTAGTTGGATAACTAGTGCAAGTGATAATAAATCCACATCTGGATGGATATTCACCTTGGCGGGTGGGGCGGTATCTTGGGCATCCAAGAAACAAACTTGCATTACACATTCAACAATGGAATCTGAGTTTATAGCATTGGCAGCAGCCGGAAAAGAAGCAGAGTGGCTAAGAAATTTATTATTGGACATAAAGTTATGGCCAAAATCAATGTCATCTCTTTCTTTATATTGTGATAGTGAAGCTACACTGTCTAGAGCGTATAACAAGTATATAATGGAAAATCTAGACACATAAGTTTAAGACATGAATATGTCAAGCAATTAATAACTTATGGAGTTATTAATATTATATATGTTCGAACAAATAAGAATCTAGCTGACCCTCTTACCAAAGGACTTTCTAGAGATTTGGTAAAGGACACATCTAGTGGAATGGGACTAAAACCATTTTTTCAATAATCACCGGTAATGGTAACCCAACTTTGTAATAGCGTTACCACTATTCCAAAGTTTAATGGGTAATAACAAGTTACTGATAAGTGATTAGTTTTGCATTGAAATTTATTCAATTTCATGTCCCTTCTAGGATGTTCAGTGCATATTGCTACGTCGAGAGGTTGAGTTTAACTCTTAATGAAGTTTGTTGTCTAAAGTAGTAAGGACATGCAAGAGAACTTCACCTATATGAATATAGGAAGTGGTGTCGCTTCTAGCAAGATTTTGGATTTATTCTTGTAAATATGCATGAAGCCAAGATAGTGCACATGGCCATAATAGTGCTAAAAAAAATATATTGAACATCTCGTAGAGATTGGGATATCTCATGTGTGGTATATATCCGGTTCTAAATAATAAGACAAGGTTTAATGCATAGCACACCATTGTCTTATTAGAACTTTGATATATATTCACTAACTGAAGGTTTAAATCGAAAGATACCTCCTTGTATGCATGAGCATATCACAAGAAGAAATTACATTATTATTAAAATCTAGTGGGGGATTGTTGGATGATTTTAATATTAATGGGTATTAATGGTTAGAGAAAATGAAAGGTTAAAACCATTAATTAGTTGGAATGAGAAAAGACAAAGGGAAGTGGGAAAACCAAACTCCCACATTGAAAAAGTGTGAAAAAGTTAGTGGGTTAATAAATGCTCTTGTGTCATAAGAGATTACTTATGTGCATTGAAGTGTATGCTACTAGTGTACACCTTAGGTCCAAGGATGGTGCTTTGCACCATCCGCACACGCGCGCGCGCGCGTGTGCGAAAGCGCGATTGGGCGCTTTAGAGGCGCACTTTGCACTTCGCAAGGAGCAGTAGGAGCTTTTGATTTTTGACAACGTCAAAAGATCAAACGGTCCAGATTAAATCCATAATAAATGACACATAATTATGGGACGAGTGGATTTGAACCGCCGGATTTTGGCGCCACTGCGTTAAGTGTTAATCCGTACAGTAGCACATTTTTAGTTCAAATCTGGAATGTTCAAAATATAGTTATATATCCAAGGGCCGTGATTAAATGACCTTTGGATGTGGTGTCTGTTCATGAACAGACACCACAAGAGGCTATATATAGAAGGTAAAATCCTGTCATAATTAATTCCAAAAAAATTCTCTTTCCCTACTATTATTTCTTCTTGCCAATTTCATAGAGTGTTCAGGGGTATTCTTTAAGTTTGCTACTTGAATAAACCCGTGGATTTGTTGTATCTTGGAGGTAATTTGCTTACAGCCGTTAGCAAACTCTGTACGAGTGGGGGCAAATAACACCTTAAGGACAGTAGTTTATTACGCCTCAAATCCAATCATCTGTTCATATTTTCTGCATTATTAAAAATATTCGTCAAAACTTTTAGCATGAGGAGTGGCGAAAGTGGTACGAAAGGTAATACCAAATGTAAAGTCAAAAGTATCTTTCGTTCAACAGAAGCTATACAGTGGTGGAAGAATGCGAATTTATCTTCTAACTTCCTACGAACAAATGTTGTTCGTAGGAAATATAAACTATATTTCTTATGTACAACATTTGTTCATAGGAACTCTTAGGAACTTTTGTTGTTCGTAAGAACTCAAAAATACGATAAAAATAATTATTTATATTTTTCACGAACTTTATTTCTTCGTAGGAATTCCTACGAACAAATAAAGTTCGTCAAAATCCTTTACAAATTTTGTACCTGTTTTGTATTTTTATAAATCCACTGTAAATTGATTTACGGAATTCGTTCAGTAATGCCTACCACTTCAGACATTTTATTTTGTAAACTTGCAAATTTTCTTGACATCTTTTACCCCGTTGCGGATGCTCTTAGCTTTGTAATTTATATTTATTGGAAGACTTTAACTTAGCTGTCATAGTTTGTCAATCATACTACAGCCCTATACCCAGGGCCGGTCCCGAGATATTAGGGGCCCGAGGCGAACTCTTGAAGTGGGGGCCCCATATATAATAATATATTTATTTTTCTAATTTATTTATTAAAAAAAATATTACTCAAAATAAAAATACTTTTCTATCATTATCAAGCATAAATATCTACAAATTACACTCTTATACTCTCCTTCTCAAAAGAAAATCAAATTAAGAAAGCATAACATCATATCATTTTATGTGAGCTCTTCTCGCATTTTTTGAAGCAAAGTGATGAATTAACTCAGCATAAGCAAGCGCCTCCACCATGTCTTATTAATAATTTTTTAAAAGAAATTAATTTTTGTTAAAAAAAAGTAATAGAAGAATTAGAATTTTAGAAAACATAGAAATTAGAATAGGAGTAAGAGTTAGTTACATAAATAAACAATTCTATGAATGAAATAGATTTAAGAGTTATATGAAATGAATAGAGTCTTTGCCTTTAGAAATAGATAAACAGGAGGTATCTCACGGCTTGGGTTAAAAAAAAAAGCTATTAAGTTTACAAAACCTCTATTCCAAATAACGAAAGTTACCTCACAGGAGTCACAGCTTCCGAGGATTCCTCCAAGGCTCCAACGCTATCAAGCAAGATACCGTTCCAATATATTTTCTTTCCTCAGGCTCAGGGCCGTTTCCGACTGTTGTGCTGTCCTGTGTGTGTTTGAGTTAGCAGATTTTTTGGGTTATTTTTATGGGTTTATATAAAAGAAGGTTTAGCCGATTTGTGTGAGAATTGGGTATTTGAAGATTTGGTTTGATTTGTGTCGATTGATATTATCTAGGTAATTGGTGTGTGCGTGGATTTGGTTGAAGTACTTGTTGTGTGTGTCGATTGATGTGTGTGTGTGTGTATATATATATATATATATATATATATATATTTGGGGCCCTAAAATTTGTCAAAAATCGGGGGCCCGAGGCGGCCGCCTCCTCCGCCTCCCCTCCAAACCGGCACTGCCTATAGCTGTTGCTACATGCTCTTTTGTCCCATCCGTCATTTTATATATTATTGTATGATGGAGCTTATGTTGGTTTTGTTGTATATGAAATGAGACTTCAGAAATTTTATAGAAAAGGAGCCATGTAGGTCAATTGTTTTGGTAAAAAATCCTTGAACCACACGCCAAGTTATACAATGTCATTCAGACTTGGCAAGCCTCGGGCCTGCACTGTCAATTTTAGGTTGTTACTAGAGGTTAGGACTGTGTTTTCGCCGGACCGAATCAGAAAATGATCTTTTAGAAAAAAAATCAATTTTTTTGAAAATTAAATATTTGTTCTAATTTTTTATCTAATTTTTTCGGAAAATCAAAAAAGTTTCCGAATTCGAAAAAATAAAAAAAAATCGAAAATTCAAAAACTATTCTAAAAATTCAGAAATTTTGGAACTTCCAAATTTTCAAAAAAATTAATATAGGATTTTCGATTACTCAAAATTCTCATTTTAAAGAAATCGAAAAAAAGATTTAACCCAACATGTAAATATGTAAGGATTTAAGCATTTTTTCATTTGTGTAGAGGATAGAGGGATATTCTCCTTTTATAGAGGACTTTTTTGGGCCTCTCTTCCTCTCCTAGCGGATGTGAGATACATGAGAATGTTTAAAAAAATTAAAAAATTAGAAATCAGATTTCGGAAAAAATCGGAAAAAATTCGGAAAAATCGAATCGGCATAGTTTCGAAAAAATCGGATCGGAAAAATCGGAAAATCGAAAATTCAGAATTATTTCCAATTTTCGATCCGAATTTTTTCGAAAAAATCGAAAATCGAAAACCTTATATACGTTTCAAAATCGAAAAATATCGGATCGAATATCAAAAAAATCGAAATGTTCGAAAAAAAAACACAGCCTTGTTACCTAGCTTGAAAGTTCTAGAGACTTATTATATATACTTACCTTCTCCGAACATAAGATGCCACGCAATTTCTTCTATATACTATTATATGTTACATATATATGTATGCTATATATTTTACACATGCGTAAGATTTTTAAATCATCATTCCTTAAATAACTTTTGGATATTGTTAATATTTGTATCTGAACGTTTTTAAAAACCAAACGCATTGCAGGTGGTACCTGCTTTCATTTTTTTTTATCTCAACTGTCATCGTCAGTTATATATTAGGGTTATATATATATATATAGATCCCTAAATTATAATCAATTTTTTTTTTAACACTCGTGCATTTGGTAAACGCAGCTTTTATATGTCCTTCTCTTGTTGGTATATATGTCTAATGGAAAATGAGATATGTACCGGAGGGTTTACCGGAATATTACCGGATCTACTCTTTTTCTTTTTTCTTTTTAATTTCTTATTCTTTTATTTTAACAATTGTTTATATAAAAAAACTTGTTTTCCTATTGATATAAAAAACAGTTTTTTAATATTATTTTATTAGAATAGTTTTTTTTGTTTTTTTAATTAGTATTTTTTGTTTTTTTAATATTATTTTTAATTCATTTAGTCCTTCACACACTCATTTACACAATATTCTCTTATTTTTAAAGGTCCGCGCCAGTGGCACTCCTTATTTTTTAACTTATTTTTTTTTTAATTTTACAACATTTAAAATAATTTTTGTATTTCTTAAAATTGTTTAAAGGTCCCCCCCCCCCTTTTTTTTACCGGATGTCAACTTATTTAGTCTCTCATACACCCATTTACTCAATATTCTCTTATTTTAAAAGCTCCGCGCCAGCGGAACTCATTTTCTTTTAAAACAATTTATGTATTTCTTAAACTGTTTAAAAATGTGAAAAAAAAAGTTTATTTTATTTATATTAAACTAACTTTTATTTTTTGACATGTTTTTTTTTTTTGAAAAACTTTTAAAAAATTTAAACACATCAAATTATTTGCGAGTCTAACACATCAAATTATTTGCGAGTCTAACACATCAAATTAAATACTTTTTTTTTATTAAAATTAAACATTTTTTTATTAAAATTAAAATTAAAATTAAAATTAAAATTAAAATTAAAATTAAAATTATTTGTTGAATATGGGTCGGGGAATGTGTGTTCGCGCCAGCGGCGCTATTCAATCGCGCAATCATGTCAATAAACATAGTTTTTTTTATTTATGAAAAAAATATTTTTTTAATTTTAATAAAAAACTGTTTACTTTCAATAAAAAAAAAACTATATAATTTGATGTGTTAGAGTCACGATTTATTAGTATCGCTGGACGGACCAACATTCAACAAATGATGGTTCTGAAAATATGGGTCCGCCCCAGCAGCACTAGTCAATCGCGATATCATAATTTTTTTTTTTATTTATGAAAAAAATATTTTTTTTATCATAATTTTAATAAAAAAATTATTTAATTTTAATAAAAAAAACTGTTTTTTTGTATATTAATTGGAAACCTGTTTTTTTTAATATATAAAAAAGGTTTTTATATCAATTGTTACAAACAAAAGAAATAAAAACTAAAAAAAACGGTCACCTGGTAATATTCCGGTAAATTCTTCCGGTACACATCACCGCTCATTTCTAATAGATATATAATCTCACCAACTAACACAACAAAATATTTGAGCAGTTGGTATATCATGCAGTTCCATCATTTTTAAGAGATCCCATCTTGTAAGATTGTCCCATTCGTCTTTTTGTTTAATCTTATTTTGGGCCCACTCTCATCTATTGGAGAAAAGTCTTTGCACTAAGTTAATAGCTTGACTAATTTATTATTTTGAGATTACTGATTTCGATATGGGTTGGAAATCACAGGCGTGATTCGCTATTTTTTAATATACCTCGGGCCCCACATCTATTATCTAGATATTTTTTTTGGGTCATTTACTATTTAGAGTGCATTTATTATCAATATTTTATTTTTGAAATACGTTTGTTTACGTATTAATTCGTTGAGTTCAAAACTAATAAAAATCATCGATTGACCAATTGACGGTTAACTGACATCTTTTAAAAGTTGTCTCTTAGATAATGAATGACATATGAGTGTTTTTATTTGCACAGAGAAAATATGTACAAAATTTGTACATAGTAAGCATGGGTTGGCTAAATGTCATTTAAACAAAAAATAAAAAGTAAAATTTGTTTTTTTTTTAAATAAAAGCAAAATATTTGCATTTTAAATAAAAACAGTTAAATTTTTTTTTTAATAAAGTATAAAAAAATATTTTTTAAATATTGGCGCGAACCCACATCATTTAAACTATTTTTTTAAAAATGACTTTTATTAAAAATACAAATTTTCAATAAAAGTCATTTAAAAAAAAATAGTGTAGTGTTTTTTTTAAAACATTTATACAAAGTAAAAAACATAAGAAAAATTACATTTTAAAAAAAATTGCATTTTTTTTTATTAAAAATATGAAAAACTATTTTTTAAAAACTAGCGCGAAGTCGTACCATCATCGCGATTGGTTAGTGTCGTTGACACAGCCCACATTATCATCGATTTTGGTTGGTGTCGATAGTCCAGACCCACATCATCATCGCGTTTGATTAGTGTCGCTGACGCGGACCCACATCATCATCGCGATTGGTTAGTGCCGCTGGCGCGGACTCACATCATTATCGCGCTTGATTAGTGACGCTGACGCAATCTCACATCATCATCGCGATTGGTTAGTGCCGCCGACGCGGACCCACGTCATTTAATAAAATGACTTTTATTGAAAATAATTTTAAAAAAATAGTGAAATGTTTTTTTTTTGTTTTTTAAAACAACTATAAAAAGTTAAAAATATATTTTTTAAAAACAGTTTAAAAAAATGTTTCTATTGAAAATACAAATTTTCAGTTTTTATTAAAAACAAAAGTTTGACAAATGTCAATAAAATAATGCATTAACTCTCCCTTTATCTTTTGTCTTTTAGTGATCCACCTCACTCTGTACAAATTCTATCGGTGCAAATAGAATTTTTCTTGACATATTTGCCCTTGATGTTATTGATTGGTTCCAAAATGTTGTTTAATAAGAACTTTTTAATAAAAAATGTTAAATACTTATAAAAAAAGTGTTTAGTATTTGTAAAAAACTCTACAATATTTCCAAAAATTATTTAATATTTATAAAAAAAAGTTTGATAAAAATTGTTTAGTATTTATAAAATATGTTCAATATTTATAATAAATGTTTAAAATTTATAAAAACCATTTAGTAAAAACTGTTTTCGAAATTGAATATATATATATATATATATATATATATATATATATATATATATATATATATATAATTAGGAAAGAAACTGTTAAAAAGTTTTTGAATTTCTTTTTCGAAAATTGTTAAAAAAACGTTTTTCAGTTCAAAAAATATATTTCAAGAAAAAAACCTTTTTCAACAAAAAAAAATGATCTTCAGTAAAAAAATATTGTTTTTCACCCAAAAAAAATGCTTTCCAACTTCAAAAAAAAAAAATCTATAGCAAAAAATTAAAAATAAAACTAATTTCATTCAAAAATATATATTTCAAGAAAAAAATGTTTTGAACCAAAAAAATGTTTTTCAACAACAGGAATTTGTTTTCTACCCAAAAACGATTTCCAGCAAAATTATATAAAGTGTTAAAAATATATGAAGTGTTTACAAAATTAGTTTAAAAAACTTATTTTTATATTTAAACAGTTAAAAATATATAAAGCGTTTATAAAAACTTTTTTTTATATTTAAAAATAGATAAAGTGTTTATAAAAACTGTTTATACAGTTAAAAATATATGAACTGATTTTTAAAAAATATATAAACTAATTTTTAAACAGTTTATATATATTTAAAAAAGTTTTTTATTAAATGATTAAATTTTTTTTTTTGTTTGGGGTTTATGTAGTAGACAACAGTTTTTTAGATTGATTTTTTTAAAAAATCATTTTTATTTTGCTGAAAAATATTTTTTTTGGATGAAAACAAATTTACTTATTTTTTTGCTCGAAATATTTTTATTGGTGCTGGAAATTTGTTGGAAATATTTTTATTGTTGTTTGGATTTCTGGAATTTATTTTCATTTTCTGAATTTTTTAGAAATGAAAACAGTTTTAAATCAGTTTTATTTTAATATTTTTTTGCCTGGAATTTCTTTTTTGGCTAAAACCATTTCTATTTTTATCAAGCGAAAAACATTTTTTCTCTTAAAATAATTTTTTAAAGCCGAATTTAGTTTTTAAACAGTTAACAAGCAGTTTTTAGAAAATACTTTTTATAAAACAGTTAGCAAACAGTTCTTTTTGTAAATATAAACAGTTGTTTTTTTATAAATAAAAAATACATTTTTTTATATTCTTTTTATTTCGTAGAAAACTTTTTTTTTCTTCTGAAAATCATATTTTTAACTGATTTTCTTCGTTTAAACATTTATAAACATTTTTGACAGAAAATCATATATATATTTTTTTTCTAAAAAATGATTTTCTTCGTATAAACATTTTTAAACCTCTTGAAAATCACATTTTTAATTGAAAATCGTTTTTAAACAGTTTTTTAAAATCATTTTATAACTGTTTATATTTACTAAAGTTCATTTTTAAACATGCTGGAATTTTTTAAACATATAAACTGGAATAGTTAATTTTATTTAAAACAGTTTTTATTTCAAAAAGCATGTAAAATAAATGTATGGTTTATATGATTTTTTTTATAAAAGAAATGTATTTTATAGAGGGACACATGGGTCTTTTTGTATCATGAGGGGCAAATAAGAGATTTGACAAGTGAGAGAAAGCTTTTAAACAGATGTTAACGGATTCTATCCAAATCAACCCCCATCGAACTAATACGTAAATAAACGTACCCTGGGAACAAAATACTGATAACAAATGTACCCCAGACACTAAAAGACCCTATTTTTTTTATACCTCCTCTGGACGAAAACTATATATATATATATATATATATATTCACATTCTAACGTCGTATTTACGTAGATTCTTTGAATAGTGTATACAGGTACTTTTGAAAAGTTTTTTTTCATGAAGACTCTATATCACATTTATTGTTACAAATTTTACATCACATCGTTTATCGTTATATTCTACTATTTTCTATTCTCCTGGACTAACATTTTGCAGAGGCTACTTCAAGTTATCTACAAAAGTTATTTTGAGTCCTACACTTTCAGTCCCATATTTTCAAAATGCTTTTTTTTTATGTATCAACGACCATTTTTCTTGAGAAGTTCAAAATAAAGATTTGAAGATCATTTTTTTCAAGCTACATCATCTCAGCAAAATCAGAGCATTTAATGCTCACAATGGTTGTCTATAACAGCTAGTTTTTGAAGACATATTTAAATATTGAAGAGCTCCATTGAAGTAACACAAGAATGAGATTATGATTAATATCTAGAGAATTTATTGAGAGCATTTATATTTATAACTCAGCTACACTCAAAGGGAGCAATTAATTTTCATTTTGCTCAATCATTGAAGAAGAAGACTTGAGCCGATAGAAACATCGTTTATTGAAGTCTCATTATAGAAGAAGAAACTCAAATTGTAATTTGTATTTTAAGGAGTTTCATTATTCAACCATGTACAAAAATTCAGATTTGTTTTGAAGCTTTGGTTTGTAACGGTGATTGGTTCCTACTCGCAATTTGGATCACGGTATTTGAAGCTCGATTTCATCTTGTAAATGGTTGTACTGGTGGTTTGATCCTACCGTCAAGTGGATCAGGGATAATGAAGCGCAAGGGAGTCGAAAGCTTTAGGCGCGTGGACGTAGGCTGAGACTTTGCCGAACCATGTTAAAATTCGGTGTAATTTATTTTTTCGCACTTTATTTGCTTATTTATTTGTGCTTGCTTTAATTTATATTTTTAGCAGTTAAATTTGCAAGTATACTAACTCCAAAAATTGATAAATTCATTTTAAGTATTAAAATAATAATTTTTGAATTAATTAATTAAATTCAGAATATTAAGTTATATTAAATACAAAAAATAAAAATATTCATTGAGTGTTAAGATCTGCATTTTAGCTTGTTTAAATTCACTGGTTGTATCTATTTGATATTCTTGGTTTTAATCTTTAAAGATTTATTAATCTGAAAATTGATAAGGTGTTGTAAATTAAATATTTATTTAAAATATGTTTTTGACCCAAAAAGTTTGCATAAACTCAATTCACCCCCTTCTTGAGTATAATCTGGGCAACAAAAGTCAATTAACTTAAACCATTCAACTCATTCACTATTCTTGTGAGTAAACAATTTATGGATAAAACACCATCTAACTGAATATGATAAAGCTAACATAATCATTCGAATTAATAAAATCTAAACCATCAATCGTAATAATACCAAATCCAACTGAAACTGAAATACTGAAATGAAATGAGTACAATGTCTCTCTAACATAATTAAAATAAGAATGAGCGACACATGACCTAATTGAGAAGCCTAAATCAAAGAACTAAAGTCATAGATGTGGAGGCGTCTAAATAAGAGGAAATGCAACTCCCATAATAGCTACATCACGTCAAAAGATCCAACAGTCTAAGCCTGGCGCCCCTGTGGCTAGACAACTAAAATAATTTCACAAGAAAAAGACATTTTGCAAGAGACGGGTCAGAGCCCGAGTATAAAATATTTTAAAACAATTTAGCAAGTATTTAAAATTTCAATAAAGAAAATATTATGTGCATGTTAGCTTTTCAAGTACTCACTTAAGATTCTCACCTCTAAATTATTGTGCACGCCTAACGTACCTCTAAACCGTTCTAATTATATTTGTCACACCTAACTAGGTCGTGTCCATAAACCCTCTAACCCTCACTCGTAGCAATAATCCGTATTCCCCACATACTATTATTATTAAATATTCATGCATTTACTATCCCAAGTAAAATTCCACAATAAGGTTAAGAATTCACATAATTGATTAAATTCCATTAACATACTCATCTACATATTCACACGGTAGATTAAATCACAAGTATTTATTTTCCATCAAGCTATCATAAATAAATACTAATACGGCACCACTAGACTCAGCTACGGTGTGTGCATACTCGACTATCAAGCCCCGGTACATCTCATACTGAATAAGAACAATCAGTTCAGAATCACTCTCAAACCATATAAATACAAGTCACACATATTGGAGGCAAAATAGTTCCAGGCCTATGGGTTACGCACATACCTACGTGCCCATATGATCGCCATCACTATCATTCTCACAGATAACCTGTACCTAGGTTTTATGTTCTAAGGCACCAATCTAAATTCCCTCAAAGGCTCCTCAAGATAAGATTGTCCTCTCTTTAAGACCTCGCATGATAGCAAGTATGGTAGGTATGTCATACATAGAAATAATAGTAGTATAGGTATTCACACAACCCATCAAGATCATTAGGTGTACACACAAGACAAATATTATAGTTCATACGTATATTATTCTTATTACTACTTACATTATATTTGTTAAATTACGAATATTCTCTGTCTCATAATTTCCAAGGTAGACTCATCGCTCCAAAAACCTTAAAGTATTATACCCAAATAAACTCCAATAATTCTGCATTATACTGAAATTCATCATACATTATTTAATCTCACTCGAATTAACTATACTGCACAAATTGGAACCAAAGAGAAATTTCCAGAAATCCTGACACTTCGCTCAAACGAAATAGCATCTCGTTTGAACGAGATGGCAGGTCGTTTGATCGACCTCTTCGCACGAGATGCCATCTCGCTCAAATGAGGTTCAATCTCGTTTGAACGAGATGGCACTGCTTCGTCCCGACCTCTACCTGTTGCGTTTTTCTCCATTATCAAACCTAAAAACCTCTACAGATGAGTCCCAAACACTAATTAATCAGTCCTAATCTATATACTAGCATAAATATATGATTTCTAATAACCTAGAATCATTAAATCCTTAATCAACAACACTTAAGTCCGAAATCCCCAATTTAAATCAATTAAACCCCAGTTCTTCCCATTATTATTCAAGGGCATGATAAATCCAGGTTTATTCCTCACAATACCTCATAAATTCGCGACTTCTAATCTATCTACATGAGGGTTCATCATATTTCAATTTCATATTGTAATTAATCATCTTGAACCTCCAATTTCGTTAAGATTATGAACAATACATGGGTATTATACACCTATACTAACATGAACATGATTATTGCTATAGTTTTACAAGAATTAAACACTTGTCTCATGAAATAAGGTCTTATTCATTGATGTAATTGGTATGGTTGTGATCCTCGCTCTCTGATCTATGCGTTGGCGGTCTCGGTGGTGTAAAAGGTGCACTAGTGGTGGTTCTGGCCCTAGAAAGCTCTCCCCCTCCTTCCTCTTTTTGGCCTCTCTATGTCTAACACTGATAGCCCTAATATAACCCACGCACTTAAATCTTTTATTCCTTTAATTTTCGTCATTAATTATACTCCAAAAATACAAATTACCAAAATGCCCTCTCGGGATGCCAGTTTGGCCTAAAACTGTCACAGGACCCAAACTAAACCCCTTATTAGAATTTTCTGACTATTACGACCCTTTCAGACACATTGACACACTCGAAATGACCATTTGAGTGACTTATAAATAATTTACTTTTTATTCCATTAATTTAGTCCCGACACAACTGACACGCACGTCCCAACTTAATTATCGTGATTATCGTATTTCTCACTCGTGATAATTCTCATAAATTCACAATTATATATTACTTTATTCACTCAGTAATATTCACTGTTATTCTCATCAATAAATACTAACCCTTATCTCTCTAGTTAATATTTATTTTAATCTGGATTAATTTTTAATTAAATTTCCCATATTTAAATTTTAATTAATCCCTTGTCTTAAAAATCTTAAAAATTATGGGGTATTACATGAGGGTCAGGTGGACCAATTCATATTGGTCTTAAAATCTCCCATAACTAAGGGTCAGGCGGGCTAAGTCATATTGGTCTTAAAATCTCCTATAACCGAGGGTCTATTGGTATTAAAATCTCCTATAACCGAGGGTCAGGTGGGCTAATAATGTAGGACTTTATTTGAATTGTAATGCACCACTTTGGGAGACTTAGCATAATACTGGCAAGGTTTATGAGGATTATGATGCACCTCTGTGGGAGACTTACCACAATATTGGTAAGGTTTGTGAAAACCATAATGCACCTTTGTGGGTGACTTACCACAATATCGGTAAGGGTTGTGATAAATATAATGACCTTTATGGGCGACTTACCATGATACTAGTAAAGTTTGTGAAAACTATGATGCTCCTCTTTGGGCGACTTACCATGATACTAGTAAGGTTTGTGAGAAATATAATGCGCCTATATGGGCGACTTACCACGATACTAGTAAGGTTTGTGTGAACTCTATATCCATGCTCTAGGTTTTGCGAGAAATTTATTTGCCCCCTGTTGCTTTGCTGGAAATAATGTCATGTAGCCAGTGGTATATATGATCCATCAAGTGGCTATGGTGAAAAACTATAATATTTATTTTGGGGATGCTTCATCAATGATCGCCAGTCTGGGATCGAATCCGAGCTTGTGACCTGTGTTTTCTAACTACAAGTGGTACATTATACAATACTTTTCCCCTCTTTACTTTGCTTTGTATTATATCTCAAGATAAAGTAAAGTAAATAAACAATTGGTTACGATACCATCTAAAAGTTGAAAGCATTTAAATACATTTTGCGGGGTATTGGCCCCCATTTAAAAAGAAACCTCTTGCGCGTTTGGCTTTAGCATCTGTAAGGACTGATGTAATTGCTGAAGCTCGATTTGATCATGTGTGTTCTGCAAGGATAAAAAATCATCTTGGATTCTCGCACAAAAATCATCAGTAACTTGTTAGGCATATTATGATGCCATATATAATCGTGTGGGTTATATCTTACCCCCTTGATTTTATTTTCTGTCAAATAGAAGAAAATAAACTCGAAATCATGCATTGAGGAATCGTAAACATATTATTCTGTGCAACTTCATGATGCGAATTTAATATGATATGATATGCAGTTGCTATAGTGAGCTATTTATCTCATGCCCCCGCTATTTTATCGAAGCTGTGAAAACTCAAAAGTTTTGAATCTATTTAAATCATCTACAGAATAATAAACACTAATTTGAGTTTTCGTGTAATTAATATCACAATGTGAATAATTCATATTTCAACATAAATCGAATACATGGTAGCGCGGAAGGTTGCTCCGGGAAACCATGAATGAGGTTTCTTCGAGCAACCATGACTGAGGTTGCTCAAGATACCACGGATGAGACTACTCGAGGAGGTACCCCCGATGCTGCTCGAGGAGGTACTGTGGATGAGGCTTCTCGAGGAGGTGCCCCCGAGGCTTCTTGAGGAGGTATCTCGAATGAGGCTGCCCCAAGTACCATGACTAAGGCTACTCGAGGAGGTTACCCGGATGAGGCTTCTCGAGGTACCATGATTTGAGAAAATTTCCTAAGTTTAAAAACGTATTTTTATTTGTGACAAGGTTGCTCGAGGGATGTCAATTTTACATGGTTTCTCAAAAATATTATTTTGATAGGGTTGCTCGAGTACATGCTCATTCTAAGTCTTAAAATGGTCTCTCGTGGGATAACATAAAATATTCACAATTTCAAGGGCTATATGTTTTTTTCAGAAATAAATGTTTTTCTACTCGAGCAACTGAAATTCGTCCGAGGATACATATATTTTGAAACTTTAAAGAGTATTTTCAGACTGTGTAAATAAAATACCATAACATGAGAATTTAATGAAATAATAATATTTACCGGCTATTTATTGTCAAGGTGTTCGAATGACATATAGTTAATATTGTGAGTAATTTTAAAACTATTTCGAGTATGGTTCACTACCACCGCACTGTACTCATGACTTTAAAAGAAGGACCTCGAGTACCTTATTATCTCAGTACCCTTATTAATGTCAAACAAATCAACCCTCACCAATCTTGGAACTTTGGAGTCCAAATGGACCGTACGTTCCCAATTAAAATGATAGCCACAAGTTCATACGAGATCGAGGCAACTCGTGCGTTATGGCCTCCCAAAGATCAATATTTGGGGATCAAGGTGCACGAAGGTTCTCCGAGGTGGATCGAAGATCAAAGTTCCTAGAGTCTCTTCTGGGATTGTTCGGAGGTTCCTAGGTGTCTTGGAGGTTCCAAGGTTGATCGGTAAAATGAGGGTCTTCGGAGATGTGACACCCCACCTAAAAGAATACCGGGTGATCAGTCCTATATCAAATTAAAACAGGAATCTCACATGGTTCATTCTCAGCATCACTGTCGAAAACCAATTAATTACTAATAACCTGTTAGGACCTATGTCAAATTTTAAACTTTCTAATATTTTTAACTTAATGCACAATTAGAACCATTCACACGGTAATATAAACAACAACTGAAATGAATAACTAACTAACCGATACCTCTCGGTAAAAAATTAATACAACCAAATCGAATGCGTATCTAAAAATGTCAAAAATAAAACAAATGACATCACTTGGGAAACATACCCAAATATAAATTACAATACCTCATATGTAGATCACAAAGATTGAAGCATCTAAATCAACTCCTGGCAACATCCACAGCTATGACAACAACATCTGACTTGAACGAATTTTCACTCAGGCATCCCTGTGTCTGGACACTTAAAAGGTTTTTGAAAATATTTGAAAGTGGATCAGAGCCCAATTTGTTTTGAAAATATTTAGCAAGTGTTTAAAATACTTTAATATTCAAAATATGATATTCTCCATATTTAAACTGGCGTCGCACTCACATGAGATACCCCTCACCTATCATCTAATAGTGCACACCTAATGCATGTATTTTAAACACCTTAGTTACCCTACCCAGCCTAACTATCATCTCACCAAACCATTTAACACCACATGCTATCTCAACAACTGACGTATGTACTATCCGAAGCTTTCGCCCGTTTATACTTTTTAATTCTCGCTTATAATTCATCCGTTCATTATAAATAACTCTCATTAGTTATTACACTATTTACATTTTAGTTTTATTCATCCCGTATATAATATTCACATCTTATACACGTCTGTCACATATTTTATATTCCATATTTTATGCTCCCGGATGATCCAGAAAGTAACAGACATTTCATTCTTTATCTTGATCCATGTATATATATGTTTTCACATCTCATACATGTATGCATAATATACTATACAAATCTAGTATATCTATACTTATATATCACACACTATATAAGTATAACAACCATCCCTCAAAGTCATAACTCAAATGGATGCACTCTCTAGAATGCTATAATACTCCACAGGATTTCTCACACATCCGGCTAGGAAACCAGGTCGGTATCTCATCACCGTACCCTAAATAAAACACAAGCGTATGGAAAGAGGTCATAGTTCCTCATTTGAAAGTGAGATCGAATCATACCCAAGCCATCTCACCCAGAATAAAGAGCCACACTAGCATAAGTAACTGGACGCTATGACCTAGGGACTATACTCACCCTGCTCCTCAAGCTAGGGAATTCACTATCACACACACACATATATATATATATATATATATATATATCATCATCATCATCATCATCATCAAATTCGTCCATTCATGCCTATCTCTCGTGGCATTAGCCTATAGTCCTGAAATATCAATTCGTACCAATTTATAAGTATACACACAACTTATTTAATCCCATAAGTATTCACTCACTTATGATATAATTCTCACATTAATCTTTTCCCAAATATTAGCTTATCACAACTAGCTAGTATTCTAATATCATCCTACTCCCACATTCAGATTTACTCACTGATAATCGACATATATATCTATATAACATGGGTGTTATGAATAGTAACATCTTATCTTATCTTATCAAAGTAATCAGACGATCTACATTTTTCCACGTGTACAATTTAATGGTTGAGATTAAAAAACTCTTCTCACAATTCAAGGCAGGGAAAATGAGACAAATCACCTTTGGATCCCCAAACCCAACACGGTCGCTCATTTTCTCCCTCAGTCATTCGATTCTTTTCCAAACCCCACCTCTCTCCCCATTCCCCCTCTGAAGAATTAGCCTCTCCTCTCCTCCCCGCGCTGTATTCACCATACGTCCTCACCCTCACCCTAACCCTCCGCACTTCATCCCTCACCACCAAGTTCATCATCCTATCGAGTTCAAGTAATATATGTTTTGGGGTTTCAATTTTTAGTGTGGGGTTTTAATGTTTAGATCTGATATGTTTTTTGTTTGCAGATATAACTTTGGGTACTTTGGATCTAATATGTGTAACCCAAAGCTAGCAAGTATGGCATCTCATTCTCAATATTTATTATCTCAATATTTGATGTTTTGGGTTCCCATTCTCTGTAATTATTTGTTGATTTAGAAAGTGTGGAATTTAAGTTTGGTTTGACCTTAGCAAACACTTGTTTATTCTCTGCCCTATTTTTTCCATAAATCTTTAACTTTAGTTTTTAGTTTGGGGTTTAAATTTTTAGTTTTATATTTGGGATGCATTTTTATTTTACGATCTATTTTTTTCAGATCTAACACAATTTTCATATTTGGGGTTTAATATTTGGTTTTTTTTGTTCTCATTCTCTCTAATAGTAATGATAATATTGTGTTTCTTTTTTTGCAGATGTAATGTTTTTTTTATCTCACTATAGAAAAGATAATATTGTGTTTCCTTTTTGCAGATGTAGTTTCTTTGTATCAATAAGCTTTTTTCATTTTAAAATTATTTTTTCAATTGTTTTACTAATCATTTGTTGTTTATGCTTAGTTGTTGTTCAGTTCTGTTTCAACCTTCCAGGTACTAATTTAGACTTTCGGTGATAAATTGTATTTTATTTCATTGTTGGAGACCTCATGATGCGGAATAATGATTTTAATTTACAATGTTAGTTTGAGTTTGATTTTGATTTTGATACACTATGATTACATTGAATGTTTAGCAAGAAATCGCCCGAACAGTTTTTATTGACAAAAGCCCCCAATTAAGCTGATTGATTGTTGATTGCAAATTATTTCAGTTACGGTGTGTATTCTTGCATTTTTAAAGAAATAAGTGCTTATATGAGTTTTGATAATCCGTTCTTTACTCCAGCTATATTTCCATTTATAGTTTACAAGAAAGTGAATACTGAATGTGCTTTTTTTATTTACACTTTAATGTGGCTTTGTATGGAATCGGTATGATTACATTTATTGTGTTTAAAGATATCAATTTGAATGAAGGTATTTTTGTTTGACATGTATTGCTCTTCTTTCTTTATATCTTAGTTCATGATGGCCGAGCATTCGTTGATAGTTTCACATTTTTACATGTGAAATTGATGCTTCAATTATTTTCTAGATTTGAAACGTTAAATTGTTGACTTTCTTCATTACATGGATAGTACATGAAGGTGCCTAGAGGTTGTATGAGGTATAAGATCAGCTTGATGAGTTTATTTTAATTTTCCAGGTAATTGGGCTCTTCTTTAATTCACCTATTTTTGTTTTGTATGATTCATTCGTTCATGTTCTAAGAGAAACGTGCGTACTATTCTAATGTTCTATTGGCTACCAATGAACATGCGTAATGATTATTTTTGACATGATTTTAGTGTTCTTTTGGATTTAATCTTCAGCTAGGTATGCTAAATAATGAATGTTTTCCAGTGAGCATGGGTGTCGCAACTTCAACTGCTGAGAAGGAGGTGACTCTCCTCGGGTAACTTCTCAAGTAACTACCTCCACACAGATTCCATCTTCGAGGCATACCCCTTCGATTTGGATAAGACTGTGGTATTTTTTCCAATAGGCATAGGATGTCTCATTTAAGCTCAGGAGCTTCGCATGCCAATCCCAGTGGGGGCCTGCATGTCTACTACTTTAATACAATGGGTATTCTGCTATTTCAATGTGCTAAAAAATTAAGCCCTGAATACAGAAGAGTGAGTGGCAAGTACTAAGGAAGGCAATTCATTGAAATTATCTTTAATACAATGGGTATTATTCTCTTTCAGTCCTTTTTTCACTTTCGAATAATTGACCAAAATGCTGACCACAATCGGACAAAGGTACTGCTATAGAGTAAATCTTAGGGCCTTCAGGTCCATGTTTTTCTGGCAGCACAACACGCAATTGTTATTTAAGTGATGATATTTAGTAGTTACCAACTTGAATTATGTTTATATTTAGTTTCGAGTCATTTTAACTATAAAATGCATAAGAATGCAGTACATAAGGTTTTTTTATTTTATTAAAGATGATATTTTATAGTTGGGTCTTGATTATGTTTTTTTTTTTATTTTGTTAACGTAAAATTTTTACACTAGCATGGCACGACTACATATAAAAAAACTCAAATACGATTTGACGCTTTTGCTTGGACAAATGTTTATGATTGAGGATAGATTCATGAACAAATGTTATATTTTAGTGTGTCTATAGAAAACAAGATTTCATGTGTCATAAACACTTTTTGTTAATTAATTATGCATAATAATGTTTTTACGAGTTTAAAAGTTTCACATATGGTTTATACATATTCCCTAATTCCTCGCTTTATTTTGTTCTAACACATAACACAATACGTGTTCCTAATAATACGCATTCTTAATTTATTTGAGATACTTATAGAGTAACTATACTGTTTCGAATTTTAATTTTCGTGTATTAAGCAATGTTCCACTGTATATGGAGTCCCAGAGCATTTCTCGATTTTGTCTGAAGCACTAACGGAGAAGGCTTGCAAGGTGGAACCCGAGTAGCATGCGACTCAGGAAACAAAGAGAATGAGATTTTAGTTTAAGCTGAAGATCGAGGCTGCAACTCAAGAAGGCCTTAAAAGGTTCGGTGACCCTCACTCTCAAACGCAGCCCCCTGCTGCCGAAGCAGAGCAGCGACAACATCACACACACATCAACCCCCTTCATCCGCAAAGTAGACCAGTCTCCCCATTCCATTGAGTATGTTTTTTTTTCAATAGCTGTCATCTCATTAGTTACTTTTTTCAATAGATTAGTTAATTAGTTTTAGTTTAGTTGTTAGTATGCTGAAATTTTTTTGAGTATGTCAATATGCTAAAATTGTTATTGTTGTTTATAAAAAATATTTTGTCCCCAAAATTAGTTGTTAGTATGCTAAAATTTTAATTAATTATTGTTGTTAAAAAATAATTTGTTACTGAAATTTTAATTTATCCCCAAAATTCGTTGTTCCCACAAGGTAGGATGTGTGTTTCTTAGATTATTAACCATGTTATATTCTTAGTTCACTACCTCATGTGTGTTGTGGAATTTCTTATTAATATGTTATACCATTACATTAGTATATATCATCATACATGAAGTAGTGAAACTTAGTTACCGTTGAATCCGCTAATTTCAGTTACTGCTCCATTACACCAGTTTAAATTAATAGTTTCACAACTTCATGTTGCATTTACTAATTTTAGTTGTAAATTTTTGGATATCACCTTTGTGCTGGGCATGTGGATATTAAATTTACCTTCCTTAACTCAAATGTGTTCTTGGGATATTCAGGTGTCGGTGGTGCCATTGCTTGGAATATTTGGATATGTATATAATTAATTGCATCTCCACCCATTTTATTAGCTTTTTCAGCAACGGTGAGATACTTAGTACTAATATGATTATTGATTCATTTAGTTCTAAGTACTAATTGTTTATATAATATTGGACTAGATATTTTAATTGACTAAATATTTTTTTTTTGTATCAAGTTGCATTTTGAAAACTACAGACAATCATTATTGTGGAACATGTGGGATGGCCTCAATTGATATATATGTAATTTTTAACAAGTTTGTTTCGTTGTAGTAGTTATTGGATGAATTTGGATTCTTTGAATATTATTGGAATTATTATTATCCCTTAAGCAGTGTGGATAGATTAATGAACAAAGGAGATTATGTCCAATTTTTTTTATAAAAATTGACACTGTTTATTTGAGGCATAATGTGAATTAAGGTTGATGAATATGTATATTTGATAATATATGTGAACTTTTTCAACGAATTTAGATTATTTGAATGCTGGACTATTTTTTATTTGTTAAACATGGGGGATAGTCCAATAAATATAGGAGATTATACTTATTTTTTTTAAATTATACTTTTTTTGTCAAGGAACAATATTTTTGCCATTTTGTAATTATGTACATTTGAATTTTTTGTTGTTTTGCGATTATGTACTTTAGAAAATTTTTGTGGTGCCTTCAGACACGGGCATATACTAGTATATATATATACTACACGCATAAGATATATCTATATATAAACCCACCGAAATAATTCCTCAAGTGTCATTCTTCCCAAACACTCCTAAAATCATATCCCGGATTTTATTCCCACTAATCTAAGGTTCACATCTCACTCATCTAATCATTTTGAAGTCCTAACACTCATTTTGGGATTCCCTAATATTAATCTCCAAGAAACAGTTTCCATTTTATCCTTAAAACCCGTGGACAAAAATTTCCCAAATTGCCAGGTCCGAGTCGATTCGGTTGAGACCGAATCGATTCGCCCCCTACCGAATCAATTCGACCCCTACCAAATCGATTCGAAAATGTACAGATTTCAATCTGTTAGGGGTTTCATCTTCTTGTCCAACCCTTATTTCATCCCAACACTCATTCAACCCAACTCCCATGGATCTTAACATCACCCAACAACAATATAAGCATCTACACACTAAATTATACCCCAAACAACAATTAATTTTAAGGGATTCCTTAATTTGTTCAAGAATTAAACCCTAATTCTTATAAACCCACAATTCTCCTTTCTCAAAATTTCTCAATAAAAATTATATCATTAACATGGATTTTAACTTAGATCTCATATGGAGTTAATATCACAACAATTTATACGAAATCAATTCTCAAAAACCCATTTCTGATCCAATAATCCCAACTCAAAACACATAATTTTCTCACCAATTATGATATGAAATATAAACACAATTAAATAGTTAAAACAAGTTAAACACTTTCCTCGTTGGATAAATCCGACGACCTCCTGATGGGAAATCCTTCGAAGCTTGGCCCGAGTCTCCTCTTTCTCCCCTTTTCTTCTTCCTTTCTCTTTTTTCTCTCTTTCTTTCTTTTCTTCTTTTCGTTCTCTTTCACCCGTGCCCTTATAAGGGAGAAACAAGGGTTATACCTTATTAAACCCAAAATTGACTCGTATACACAAATACAAGTCCTTACTAATCCAAAAATCCCCCATAACCTAAACACTACCCCCGGGTACTCTTTTCTGACCATCTCAATCCTTCCGAGACCAACCGTGCACTCGAAATTCCCATCCGAATCACCTATAAAAATTCAATCTTTAAATCCAATACAACTTCACACGTATTTTTCCAAATAAAATAGTATTCCTTGTCGCTTTATCCAATAGCAACCTGATATAAAATGATTCAATTTCATTTACTTATTCCCGTAAGTAAATGTGTAACACACGTCAATCTTAATTCAAAACTCGCCAATTAATATTTAACCCACACTTCAAATTTTCTTTCACTTAATATATATCTCAATTTATTAAATTTCAACACTTATGCAATTTAAATATCCATAAAAGTACGGGGTATTACATACTTTCCCCTTACAAGATAATTTTGTCCTCGAAATTTTGATAGAACCGCTACTAAGACTGAGGATTTTATAACACCATATCCTCCAGTTGTCAAAACCAACGTCAAAATAAGGCTAAATCATTATAGCCCCAGCTTCACAACAAGATTGTTCAATTCTCTTGATACTGATATTCTTCACCAGTTATAAGATCACACCTCAATAATAACACATCACATTGTGCTCTTACCAACGACATTCGAATAGGATGAGTTTATACATCACTAGCTCTTTTATCTCAATATTATTAGAAGGCAACACATCACTAAGAGCCAACTTCCCGTATTTATCCTAACCCAAAACTCCCATCCTGAGAGAAATTCATAAAAACATTTGGCTACTCATGTCAGTCCTCAAAATATCAATTCAAGACGACATAAATCTTATGACAGTCAAAAGTCATCCCAAAATAATTTGTGGCTACTCAACTTTAATTAACAGACTCTGGCTCTCGCCTAATCCAAAATTCTGATTATTCGCTCACCTCTAAATAACTAAAAGGATAATGGTCAGGGTTTTCTACACAAAACCTCAATAAGCACCTTATCCACAATAAGCAGGTGCGAGTGTTTACACAAAACTCTACCATTCGTTAATGTTTTCTCCCAATTATCGTACTATTCTTTACTTCACTTACAAGCTATATCATTTGTGGAATTCAAATAATCGCAGTGATTCTAAAATTACATTTATACAACTTTACTAGTCGTCAATCACCTTCCGTCAACTCATCGGGCTATAGGTGACACAACTTGCCCAAAACAAAAACATCACCCTCACTACTTCCTGAAATTCCCTATCAGAGGTGGGGTTCAAGGATTCCATCCTGATTCACAACAATATTGGGCGTCACCTTGCACCGATGCGTTCCTTCTTTTTAAAGAAAAACTAGGGCACACTATCAAATAGTGTAACTCACCCCAAAAGAATAACAATTACTTCCTTGTTGGTAAACTTGTTCCACACATTCGAAGGAAATCGTGACCTTATCCTGATGCTGGAAACCCATCAAAGAAATTTAGATTCCTAATTGCCCCATCCGTCACTGGAATCGTTGGCTTTATACAAAATTTCCTAGTTGGTCATCATGCACCAACCTATTTCTATCTATGAGTGGTGCACCTAGAGACTACTCACTATGTCCTGCTCAACATCGACTTCCACTTATAACATCTCACATTATGTGGTACTTTATACTCCCTTTCTTCCCCTGTGTATACCAAAAGTTTCGGCCCGTGCACTTTTCGCCACAATGCACACTACTGGGCTCTTTATTCCTTATTGACATCACAATTCTATTTATGTGCAAGTCACTATAGACATTCAACTGAGTAGGACTCCTCCCTAATTTCCCATAATAGTTGGATTTTTCTCTTCTCCAGAGATATCCTTTTAAATGGCTTACCACATCCTTTCAACCCATATCAGGTGTACTATTATAAATGAACAACTATACTTGGACTATCCTCTTTCTCACACGACACTTAATCCATCTTACCATTTAAACTTTGTTATAACTGCCCCACAATATATTCCACACATATATTCTCGCTTCCTTTTAACTCGAACGATTTTTTAAATTCGTTGATCAGGGCGCCCACATACCCTATAATCCGTGCATATTGGCATAACCATCACATACGTCTCACATGTAGCACATATTACCCTCGTATTCATAGCGTGGCTATGACACTTGGGTATTCTCAATCACCCCATAAATTAAAATTTAATCCTTCTTGGCATTATCCCACTCTTCAACTCGTGGTGAAGAAAACTTCAGTTCTTTGTCATAGCACTCCCGACTTCACTAGACTTACATCGTAATATAAATTTCAACTCACAGTTAAAACTAGATACTTGTATAATGATCGAGGTACTAGACTCATGGACTAATGACCAAACATCTCCCCACTTCCAACTTTACGCTAAGTTTCATGTGTGGGATGTCTCGTAAAGGAAAATCCAAATAAGGAACCCCCCGATACACTACTACCTAGCATTGCCAGAACATCAAAATCCGTTAGGCCCCCAGTCCATAACATGTACCCTTAAATTCCTGTCTCTTGACATAAAAGCTATATCTCCTCCCACAATCACATTTAAACAAGGAACTTCCCCCCAAATGAACCGTGACACCTTACCCAATAAAATACCAGGTGATCAATCCTATATCAAAATAAAATAGGAATCTCATCTGGTTCATTCTTAGCATCACTATCGAAAACTTTTTAAAACTTACTAACCACCTAGTATTCAAAAGATGAAGTCAAAACTTTAATCTTTTTATTTAACAACAACAACCATATAAATATCAATACGAACCATTCACACAAACCATGAATCTAAAGCAGTACAGAATAAATTAATAAATGACCGGCCAAATAAACCATCGGAAAAAAACCAACATCCACTAATATAATCCAAAAAAGAATAGTAACCAGTACAAAGTTTGACTGAAATGAAAATAGCTGGGGCAACATGCCCGAAAGAAATACCAAGCTGTATCCTACTCTAAGAATGAAATGACTAAAGCGTCTTTGTTCAAATCCTGCAACATCCACACTTGTTGCAACTACGCATACCTGGAACAGATCTTCAAGTTTGGCATCCATGTGGCTGGATACTTAAAAGGTTTTGAAAATATTTTGCAAGTATGGGTCAGAGCCCAAAGTCCTTTTGAAAATATTTTGCAAGTGAATTAAAATGTAACAATTAAAATGTATGAATGCTCTTCATATTTAAGTTAGTATCACACTCCCTTAAGATACATCTCACCCCTCCTCTAAAGTGCACACCTAACGCTTTCTTCCTGACCCTCCTAATTACACTACCCCATCTAACTAGCCTTGTAAGAACATATTTATTATCATGTCCATTTGTTGTGATTGTCTTAATTTCGGACAAAATAAATTAAGTCTAGGCTAGTTTTATTATGGAGTTTAATTGGATCCTACGACAAAGTTCAAGTCCAAGAATGTGCAATTTAAAGGTTTAAAGAAGATTTGAAGTCAAGACGTGTTGCATATGTTTAAGATCACTCAGGTATGAATACTTGTGAGTAGTTGGGTAATTTAGTATGTTGATTAAAATCTGGGTGATTTAATTGTTTGGGAATTAAATCTCTTTTGCAAAATGTTTTAAAAAAAATATTTCTAAGTTAAAATAGTTTAAAGAAAATTCGAGGAATTATTTAAAGAATTTTTTTAAACACTGTTGCTCGAACGAGACAGTGGGTCGTTCAAACGACAATCCCTTGTCACGCGAACGAGATCCACTTCTCGCTCGAACGAGCTTTGTCGCCTCGATTTTCATGCTTTAGTTTTCTTGGACTCCGTGTTGCTCAGATATAAATAAACGACTTTGAAAAAGTTTTTAATGAGAAGAATAGTTTCGAAAAAGACATTCCCTTATATTTTTTCATCATTCGGAGTTTATTCAAGATCAAATTATTCAATTACAAAGTCTGTGATGTTGAAACGTGTTTACCGAAAAATAATTCATTCATTGACTACATCGACTGAGGTCATTTGGAGTGCTTGAGGGTATTCCTTGCTGAAGATAGAACTGTGTGTTCTTGAGGAGTAACTACAGTCGTTCCTTTGCTGACGACACCGACCGACACCTGCGGGTATTCGTGTGTCACCCTATTTCATTGTAATATGTGTAAGTTGTGTCTTACATATCATAGTGAAATAAAAAGGTTTTTACCTTTGGGGATTTTTCCTGAAACTGTTACTTTAACCGCATGCTTTATTCATGGAATGGATTTAATCACTTAGATGCATGTTTAGGGTTTAAGAAGTTAAAATTTATTTTAACTAAAAATTGGAACAAAGTTGTTTTTGCCTAAAGTACACACTAAAAGACCTTCTCAAATTGGTATCAGAGCGTGTTGCACTATCTTATTATGTTTGTGATCCCGTGACTTTAGGTATGCCTTTCGGTGGTTTTGATGATTTTTGAATACACTTGTTTGAATCATCTTATTGGACATCTCACATGAAAAATGATCTTAATAAATTGGTTAATAAGGGTGAGTGTGAAAAGTGTCTTTTCTGCGAAGGGTAGGGTCATAGGATAGATGAGTGTCCCACAAAACTTAGGGAGATTTTGAATAAACCCATGAATCGTGGTTCTACCCTTAGTGATAGTGACCCAGAAGAAGAAAACTTTTATGCTAGTAAGCGTGAACTTCCCACCTTTGTGGCTAGTCATGTAAGTGATAAAGACTTACCTTTGCATGATTCTTCCTCAACCACAGAAGTTGATACACCTAATAGTGAGGGTGAGGTGAGTGAGGATGAGAGAGAAGACGAGAGATATTTGCAAACTGCTTTCAAAGAATTGTATGAAGAAACATTAAAATCAAAGAAAGAAAACTTGAAGTTAGGAGCTATGTTAAAACAATGTGCCATAGAAAAAAATAATTCCAATGCTTTAATTGAGGATCTTAGGGCACGTGAAAAGAAAATTTGAGAGAAGCTAGAATATGTCTAGGGTGAGAGAGATAGTCTTTGAGGGTTGATTGAGGCTATGAAAAGTAACTTCTTGAGTTTAAGAATTCTACGCGTTTACTTGAGTCAAGGATAGGTGAGCTTGAGGAGAAACTGAGAGATTCGAGTAAAGTTAAGTTTGATTTGGAGGCTAGGTCTGAAAAGATTGACAAAATCTTAGGCACCGTCGAAATCAAAGACAATCGGAGAGGTATTAGCTTTGATAATCATGTCGCACCTGCACCCAAAGCCAAAATCATACAAACAAAAGAGCCACCTAGGAACGTGAGGTATAATCGGCCTATAGCAGACGCTCTTTACTGTATCTACACTTGCACTCATTGCGGTAAGAGAGGTAATCTTAGACGATTTTACTACGATCGTAAGAACGCTCCTAAAAATTCTAAAGCCATTCCGATTCCCAATGCCCCTACTCGTCGGTTCACACCTACTTGTGTTAAGAAGTCGGATTTAGAGGCGTTAAGTATTAGGCTTGGTGATTCTCGCGTCATTTCCCGTGGCTCTCCTCACGTTTCATCATTTGATTGAGGTTGTTTGTCAGTTTGTCATACTTTAGTGTTTGCTTCATGTGTTATATTTTGCTAGTGTTATGACGTGTGTCTAGTTTTTGTTATTTATTTGAGTCTTATCGAAAAATACAAAAAGATTTTGCTTTTTACAAAACTTTTGAAAATACAAAAAGATATTTAGTTTTTGAGTCATGAGGTTACATGTTTGATGTGGCATATTGGTGTCCTTGAACCCCCCCTTCCTTTCATTATTAACGTAGCTAAGACATTTGGTCATTGTTATTGATACTTAGAATGATCTTAACCATTGTATTATGGGGTTGTTTCGAAGTTGATATGCATTTTGATTCGACTTTGCTTATATGCCATCCTTGCACACATGCACGAGTATATATGAATGTTTGACTTCTCTTGCATATTTGAGTTTGGTGAGACGTTCTTATCTCAATTTTTTCATCTATGAATAAGTAACTTAAGGAGGAGGTGTGCATGTAAGAACCGTTTTTCGTGAGAATTCATATTGAAAAAAATGATGAGTGTTCACGAGAAAGGGCTACGAGATTATAAAATTGACTTGTCGTGAAAGCCACCATTTAAATGAGCCCAAAATAAAATCAAGGAAATAAAAATTCATATGCCAATAATTGGGGCCAATAGGACTTTCTCTAAGTTGAAATTGATAGATATTTCTAATGATCTTGAAAAATTCATATATATAAGGGAGTTTGGTTGGATATAAATTTAAACGGGTTTGCACCACGAATCCTACGTTGAAACATCGTATAATGACGCAATTATTCATAGAATCGTCAATAATATGGACTTGTGTGCGTGTTTTTAGTTTAGTTTATTAAACTCGAACTTATTTTATCACAAATGGCTTTGATGAAGTTTGATGATTTCTTACTATCAATTAGAACTTCTTGATTTGTTCGACGTATTGAAATGGTGACTCATTTATTGTAGTTCACGCCCATACAGTCCACATTCATGTTTGAGCATATTGGTACTATGTTAACATGTAATTCGCGTTGGTCATTTTACTTTGTTTTCTGTTTTTTTTCCTGTTTTGAGCGTGTTTTAGGTATGATTCAGATTTCCAGGTACTGTTTTGCAATAATTTTTTCACTAGGCAACTCCTTACTAATTTTGGGGTATTTCTGGAAAATACCATTTCTCATTTGAACGACCCAATATCTCGTTCGAGCGAGATTCTTTATCGTTTAAGAGACATATTGGTGTCGCGCGATCATGTCGTTCGAGCGACCTATAAAAGTGACGATAGGGTTTCTTGGTTATATCTCTCAAGCCATCGCTTCATTTTTTTTCATTCTCATCACTGTTATGTGATTTTGCCTACGAAAATTCCAAACGAAACAAAAACTGCCATTATTAGCATTTGAAGCTTTGGGTATATGGGATTCCATCTCCGTCTTCACTCGAGTGATACTCATATTCGTCATTTTGCTGTACTGAGCTATTTGCAGTCCGAGTTAGAACTTGGACGAAGCTTCCTGTGTATCGGTCAATTCATATTGTATTTAGGTGATTTGGAGTTGTGTGTCTAAAATGATTTGTAGGTATTCTCTTATCATTATTTCACCTTTGTTGGGTTTCTTGTATGATGTCTGATTACAAGTTGTATCCAAACAAAGGGAAAGTACACTGTTTTCAACAAATTTTTCCTCTAAGTGAATAATTCCTTGTTATTTGAGTTTCGCATCAGAAATCATTGATTGAGTATGATTTGTTGTTGTTTTAGAATATTATATCCGATTTGTGCTGTTGTTGTGGTTGGTGTTCGTGCGGGTTCGGTTGGATGTTTTGTACGGAGATAGGTTCTTAGGTGTCTGTTCCTTGGTGATGGTTCCTTTTCACACATTACACTCTTTTGTCATGCTGCCTAGACGTCGTGGTGCCCCTTCAGGCCGACTCGATCAGCTGCCACCCTCTGCTCGGGCTTAAAGATCTCAGGCCAGTAGACCCCAGTACTCCCCATTGAGATAGGTCACACGTCTTGAGCATGATCACTTGTAAGGACACAAGTCTTCGATTGAGTCTTATTGTAGTGCTGGTTCAATTTTGGACAAAAAAATTTGAGTCATAGGATAGCGTTCAAGTGTTTCCATCCAAGCCTATGGCGTGTCAGTTAAAGACGTAGCGACTAAGATTATAAAGCTTCATCATATGTCGAGTTTAGTGTGCCTCGTTTCTACGTCAACAACATTAGTTCCAATGCTCCTAAGGTATGAATGCATTTTATATATATATAGAAGCTTGGAAATTTATTGGGTGTAACTTATAATTTTTTATAAATAATTTTAACGACTTTGTTTACTCAGAAAATATTTTTTAGGATCTTTTTATAAAAGTTTTGGGCCTAAATAGAATATTTCATTTTCTGGTAAGTCGTTCGAACGAACTGGAATCTCGTTCGAACGAGATTCCCAGGTCGTTCGAACGAGAATTCTAACGAGATTTCATTTTTCTCACTAGAACATCGTTAGTAAAGTCGTTCGAACAAAAATGTCGTTCGAATGATTTTGGCGGGAACAGTTTTTGGTAGGTTTTAGCAGTTTTCTCCATGTTCCCATTACATTTTCCCCATTACTTTTTGACAGAATTACTAAGTGCGGGAACCAACCTTGTAAAAGTAACTTTTTCACATTCTAAGAGATTTTAGAGAGCAAATTCTTTCAAGAAAAAGTTCCATGTTTTTTGTTTGATTTTTATGGATTAAATTCACCAAAAACAAATACACACCCATTTGTTTAGTTTATTCCAAGTTTCTACATATATATCCTTTGCTTGGAGTGTTTGTCACCGGGTTTATCTCTACACCGCAAAGAAGAGAAGTTTGGATTTACTTCTATATCCCTAAAATAAGAAGGCGTGTTTTTTTCTGCGGTGTTGTCACATGGTGAAAGGCACCATGCATGTGTGGTTGACGGTTGTTCCCAAAAGCTTCATTAGTGGATTCCAAGGTCTCGGTGGATTCCGAGATTGTCGGCTAGGCAGAGGTAGTTGTAAGAAGACGCACCGGGGCTTGAAGGAGTCGAGTCGAGTGTTGTAAGTCATCTGTCTGTAATTGTAATTCCGTACTTAGAGGACATAAGGCTAGGGTCATCCGAGATTTTTTCCCGTTGTTGGTTTTTCCTCGTACATCGTGGCGTAGTGGTTGTTTACTTATTTTATCTTTTGCAATATCAGATTAGATGCATGCTTAGGCAAAAAATAAAATTGGAATATTTAATTTGGTGCAAATTTAAATTTGGGTAAATATTAATTTAATTCAAGTCATTAATTTTATTGGATAAAATTTGGTTTGGCCTAAATTGGAAAATGAATATTTATTGTTAGGCAAATTTCTAGAACTTGGGTTAAATTTCTTTTGGGCTAAAAGTTAAATATTCATAAGTTTGTTTTAAAGTGCAATTTTTAATTTTGAGAAAATTAAAATCCGGTTTAGTTTAATTTTAATTTTGGAAGAATTAAAATTGTAATATTTTAATTGTGAATCTTGAAAAGATTATTCTCTTTAATTGAACCATCTTTATTCCGCATTAAAGGAAATTGTATTTTTTAAAGAGACATATTTTAAAAATTGGGGGTCATCATTTCCAACAAGTGGTATCAGAGCCGGAGCGCTAATTTATTGCGTTAAGGTCTTTTTAAATATTTTTGTTTAAAAATAGAATTTTCTCCATTTTCAAAATGTCCTATTTTCGATGGTTCTAATTACACATATTGGAAAGCATGTATGCGTTCGACACTTAGGTCTCTAGATGAGAGGGTTTGGTTGTCAGCGTTAACGGGTGGTCCCCACCTACATATTTAGTTGAAAATGAACGTGTTCCCAAACCCCCCGATAGATGGAGTGAAAATGAATTTAAACTTGCAAACTTTAATTCCCATGATTTAAATGCCTTATTTAGCGCGGTCACACCGGATGAATTCTGACGCATTGTGACGTGTGAAATCGCTAAAGAAGCTTGGGATATTTTACAACTAACTCATGAAGGAACTAGTGTCGTAAAAGCTTCTAAACTCCAAAACCTCACCACTTAATTTGAAACCATGAAAATGAATGAAAAAGAAACATTTGATGAATTTTATGCTAAACTTTCCGATATAGTTAATTCATCTTTTAATTTGGGAGGGAAAATACCCGCCAACCGTGTAGTAAGGAAAATTTTAAGGTCCCTACCCGATAGATCTATTCCTAAGGTGATCGTGTTAAATTCTTTACCCACTTTAGCCTTTACGAAATTAGAAGAGCTCGTAGGTGATTTACAAACATATGAACTAGACATGCTTCCCTCTAAAACTGGAAAGAAAATAGATAAGGGCGTTGCTTTGAAAGTCCTAAAGGAGGAAAAATAAGTAGTAGATAGTGAAAGTGATAGTGACTTGGAAGATATGACTATGTTTGCTAGGAAGTTTCATAAATTTCTTAAATTTCACAAAGATAAATTTAAAAAGGATTATAAGAAATTTGAAAATTCTAAGCATGACAAAGCCAAGAAGATCCCTAAAACTTTTAATGAAAATTTAAATAGGGATGAGTCAAATAGGTGTAACGGTTATGAGGGTTATGGCCATAGGGCGAGAGAGTATCCCACTAAACTAAGGAGAGAGGGTAGGCAACCAATTTCCTACAATGCAACCCTTAGTGATAGTGATAAGGAAGAGGGACCCGATTCTCCCACTAAGCCCAACTTTGTGGCTTTCATGGCAAGTCATGTGAGTGAAAGTGAGCACTCCTTAATTGATGAAATTGTAACACATGACACTTCCAAGGCCATAATTTTTGAATCCCAAAGAGATGATGGTAGTGTGAGTGGAGAAGAAAGAGAGAGTGAAAGTGATGAGGAGGTTGATGTGAGTGAACTTCTTTTTGATTTTCAAGAACTATATGAAGAATCTATTAAATTAAAAAGAACAAATTTGAAGTTAGAAGATAGTTTGAAAGAGCATATCGAGGTCATTAATGAGAGTGTTTTAGTGAAAGAACTTAGGACACATAAGAGAGATCTTTTTGAGAAGCTTGAATATGTAGAAGGCAAGAGAGATAGCCTTAAAGGTTTAATGGAATCCTTGAAAATGGAGATTCTTACACTGGAAGAGAGGAATGTTTTATTAGAGTCTAACATTTTAGAATTACAAAATAAATTAAAAGACTCTAGTAAAGTCAAATTTGATTTGGACTATCATTTAGAGAAATTAGATAAAATATTAGGAACGGTTCAAGTAAAAAATGACAATTGTGGTTTAGGCTTCGATACTTGTAAAGAGTCAACTCTTAAAGCCAAAACCAATGTTTTAGGAGAATCCTCTAGGAATTTTTTTATAGATCATTCCTTAGGTAACTCTTTTCGCCGAGTCTTTAGGTGCTCACATTGTGGTCGTAAAGGTCATCTTAGGAAGTTTTTCTTTGATCTTAAACGAGGTCCTAGAAAATCCCTACGTAAGGCAATCGAGGTAGTCAAGATTCTTATATCCTGAGATCTTCATTCATCGTTAGTTTGGGTTAGGAGATCCGACTTTGTAGCTTTAAAAAATAGGATTTTTGATTCTCATTTGCATTCACATGCTTCCTACCTTGCTAAATCTAAAGGTTGAATGTGTTAGTTGTTTTCATACTTTAGCTTTTGTACTTCATGCTAAATTATCGTGCTAATTGTATGCTTCTTTATCATTGTTCTAGTCTATACTTCATGCTTTATCACATCCTAGAATTATGATTGTTGTTTATCATTTGTATTATAGTTCTTTCATTTTAGTTTGCATTAAATGAAAAATGCAAAAAGATTTTTGTTTATCATTTGTGTTTCATTTTTTTAAATTTAGGCTTAATGAAAAATACAAATGATTTTTGTTTGTATTTTGGAGTAAATATTTTTGTTTGTTTGGATTAAAAATTTCAAAAACTAAAAAAGATTTTTTATTTTTGTGTGTATTTTAGTTTGACACACTCTAAGTGGCATATACTTGTGTTTGAATCCCTTCTTTTTCTCTCCCATGTGGCTAGAACTTTTGGTTAAGATTTTCAATCCTTAAAATGTTCTTTATGATGCTTACATGAAGTAGTTGGATTTTGTGTTGATATAATGGATTCTATTTTTGTATGCCTCAATTCACACATGCACGAGCTCACTTGAAATTATAACTTCACATGTATATTTGAGATTTGTGAGGTGTTCTCCTACGAATCTTGTCATCTACATGTTATGTGACCTAGGAGGACTAGTGAATGTTAAAATCCGTTGCACGCGAGAATTGAGCGATAAAAGATTATATATATAAATGTGCACGGGGAAGGGCTCCTAAAGGAAAAATCATCCTTTGCGAGTAAGCCATCGTTTCCTTGGACCTAAAAGAAATATGTGGTCCAAAGGCCTAAAAGAATAATGGCATTAAAAGAAAATATTTACCAAGGTCTATTTTGTTTAGTTGATTTATTCATTAAAAAGATTAAAATAATATTCTTAAATTTAGGGAGTTTGGATGGTATATCAACGATTTGCCCAATGTCCGTTTATCCTAGTTGTACTTTCAATGTCATGATTCTATTGGTTTGTAGAATCATCAAAATTCTAGGCTTGTATACATTGTGTATGTTTGTTCATTGACTTAAATCTATATTGTCACATGAGATTATATTCAAATGTGATAAAGTTTGCAATCAAATGAGAACTCTGTGAACATGTTTTAAGTGATTGGGTCTATATTTAATTGTTACTAGTTCACACCCCTTCACTTCTGTTTCCATATGCCACATTTCTGCCATATGAGTGAGAAAAGATTATTGTATTTTGTGTCATTTGTGGTGTCTATACCTATATATATGTGCATGTGCGTTAGTGATAGTCATTATGTCTTCATATATATGGTAGTTTTCTTTCTTTGTCTTGCTTTCTAGTCCATCTATGCTTCTAATTCATAATGGGTATCTATCGTGTTGCATATAGTTGTTGATATCACATGCTTAGTATCTTATGTATCCCATTGGTATCATTTTTTTGTTGGTATCCGTTATTATTTATATGGATTAGTTATGATTTTGTTGCCCATATGCTTTCATGCTCTTATCACTCTAAGCTTCAACGTATCTAAATTAGTTTTTATCCTTTGTCTATTCCTGAACAAAAGGGGGGATAATGATAGGGTAGAAATGGTATCTAATCCTATTGTAATCGTCTCTTAGTTTGGGAGATTTATCTTAGGGGGAGACTTCTTTCTAAGTAGGTCATTCATTTGATAAAGGGGAGAATTAATTTAGGGGGAGTATTTATTTTACATGCATTTATTATTCTTATTCCCTATGCGTTTCATAGTTTGCTTAAGTGTGCAAGAATTCTTCTAAATAGCAACTGTAACACCCCGCATTTTTGTTCATTTAGTATTTAATTAATTTGGAAATTTTAAATTACTTGTGTGTCGTAATTTTTAATTGAATTAATTATGGTAATATTTATTTAAATATTAATCGGGGAGTGAATGGTTAATATTTAGGGAAATTTAATTACTAAGTGAATAGTAATAATTTATTTACGTCATATCGGGTATTAGTGACGGGGTATGTACTCATCTCAGTCGGGAGTCGATATTGACTAATTTGGGTGTGATATAAGGAGTTCTATAAACTAATTCAGATGCCAATTCTGAGTGCACGGTTGAGTCCGGATGGGACGAGATAGTCAAAAAAGTGTACCCGGGGTAGTAAACGGGTCACAGGACGTTTTTAGACATAGATGGGCCCAAGCGGGGGCATTTGGGTCACTTGGGCTTGGCCCATTATGCAAAAAAGGGGATTAAGCCTAATTGCTAAATTATAAGGAAAAGGGGAGCGACTAATTAATGTTTAGAAAACACTTAGTGGAGGAGGAAACCCTAAGAAACAATTAAAGGAAAATTGGGGGACAAAGGAAAGAGCCAAAAAAGGAATTTCATCTTCAACCTTGAGATTCACAACTTCAAGTGAGACCCTAGGAAATCATAAGGCAAGTGGTTAACTTGCTGTAGTATTTAATTTACATTATGAGTCATATTTACGTGATGTGAGAAATCAAAATTCATTTTTGGGATTGAGGGGGTATAAATATGGGGTTTTTGTAAATTAATCTCTTGAATTCGAAATTGTGTAGAAATTTATGTATAATATGAGAATTGTATATATCTGGTAAGATGTGTAAACCCAGACGAGTTAAAAACGAAATTGAGATAAGAATTTGATGTTGAGATGGGTGAAATATTAAAATGGGGTTTTCCCCAATCTAGGAGAACAATAGAGAACGAAAATCAAACGAGGTTTGGGGGACTTTATGGGGGTCCCTTATGAGGTTCTTCATGTATTATGTCGATGAAAGGAATTGGGTTATGCTGTAGAAGAAGTTAGGGTTTTGATTTTTTCATCCATGGCTGAAACAGAGGTCTGGAAAAGACGATGACCTGTACGATCGATCGATCGATGGTTGGGGATCGATCGATCGAGGGTCTGGGATTTTTGGCAGTTTCGCCACTTTATTTATATAAGGTGAATTTAATTAAAAATCTTCTTCCCTTGCCTCATTTAATGAGAGATAAAAATAAGACATACAATCAAATTATTTATGAGGGAAAAATAATTAGGATTGGAGGGAATTTATGTGTGACACACTATGGTTAAATTTTGGAAAGAATATTCTGAAATAATTAAATACGGATAAAGTGGGAGAGTTCGGGTATATAGGTTGAGCGATACCAAGGCGTTAAATAAGTTTAGAGTGAAAGCTAAATAATTTAGAGTCGGGAATTTAGACTCGGGTATTGTTTTATTTCGGGCCACGAGAGCAAGTCCGAATATAATGGTTGGAGCGACACCGAAAGTAATCTAATTAATTAATGTGCAAATTAATTAATAATCATAGTTGGGCTGTAAACTCACGTTAAATTGTATAGTCTTGTGTGTTACGGAATTGGTACACGGTATAGCCGGGATGTTTTTAATTATATATATATATATATATATATATGGTGTGTGCATTAATATCAATGGCTATATATTATTATTATATATGCTCTAGTGCTATAGGGGGAGGTTACGCATAGTGGATGAATCCCCTAGCTTGAGGAGTAGGGCGAGTATATTCCTAGGTCATAGCGTCCATTATATGGGCGAGGGGCAATCTCACTTTCAGGGAAAGAAAATGACCGCCTCCAAATATTTATGTATTAACCAAGTTAGTGAGCGATTCTGACTTGGGTTAACTAGGTTATGTGAATTTACCTAGTGGGATAGCACTTTAAAGAATATACATCCGGTGAGTTATTACTAGGGAGGATGTTTATTATTAATTATTATTTCAGCATATTTGTGCATGTTGTAATATGACTACACGTATATAATTAGGTAAATAATTATATACGGGTTAATTGATGCAGATCGTGAGTTGTGTTATATGTATAATGGGTGTGAAAGTTAAATGAATTTAAAAAGGGAAATGATTAATTAAGTTAGAGTTAGTAATAACTTAGAAATCATAATTATGGCATAATCGGTTAGAGTGGGGGTGGTTGCAAGGGGTTATATTAGTTACCTAGTCATGGGATAAATAACTTGGTAGATTAATTAAGGCGTTAGTAGTGCACATTAGAGGAGGGGTGAGGATGTCCTCAAGGGAGTGCGACACTAAAAATATAAAGAGCATTCATACATATTTATTAATGCAAGTTAATCAATTGATAAATTTTTTGCAAATGTTTTGGGTACTAACCCTTGTTATAAAATTTTTTAAAAACCTTTTAGGTGTCCAGCCACAAGGATGCCAGACTTGACTCATTCCAGGGATCCGTTGCTGCCGCACATGTGGATGTTGCAGGAGTTTGATAGGCACTTCGTTTCTTTTCATTTATAGTGTAGAAATCTCCTATCAGTTACTCGAGCATGTCGCTCACTATTTTTGATGATGCTCAAGGTATTTGTAAGCTCAATTGAATGTTAACAATGGCAGCATAAGGGTATATAAAAGAAGGATGTGAGGAGAAGAGGAAAATCACATGAATATAAGTGGTTCAGCCAATGCCCGGAGGGTGATAATTGGAGCTATTGTCCTATGGAGGGCTATCCATCACTCAGACCTTCCCGTACAAGTCTTCACAGGGTGCTATGTCCCCTCATCTGCCAGGAATCATCCGAGCTATTACCATTTTTTAGCTTGGAAGTCAAATAAGAAGATGTTGCAGGTCACCCAAACCTCGAACCATAATTGGAAACCACGCTACTTCTTTGCGTCAGGGCTATGGGAATTTGGTCCATCTTCTCCCTCTTCCTCACTAGAGAAGAGAATACCCCTGAGATGGGGAAAGGTTACAATGGCTGCTAGGGTCGACCTGGGCTCAGCCAAAAAATCTTCAGAAGGTCAAAGACCTTCAGGATCAGGGTGAGCACGGTCTGCTTGTCAAGTTTGAACACCTGATGACCCCCTACTATCTCTCTGAGACTGGGCTTGGGGGGAGTCCTCTGACAGAGCTCCGTAAGTCGCTTTATTATTTATAAGTTATACCTATGAATTTGTGCATCTCTGATTTTCTAACTCATACCTTTATGGTCTACAGAGTGCCCAAAAGGAATATCTGATGAACTCTGGGAGATAGTAGCCCCTAGTCTCACGAAGATCGTGAAGAAAGCTGGTCTGAATGCGCCTCCTCTCCCTCCATCTACCTCAAGGGCTAAGGATACCAAGAAGAGAAAACCTGTCGACCCTTCCCCTGAAGATCAGAGGCAGAAGAAGAATAAGAAGGGGGATTGTGACATCCCTATTTATTTTGAGGATGCATTAATTGCTCATCTTGAGCAATTGAAATTGGCGACAGTGTCATTGGCCATAGTCTGAAGGCCCTGGATCCTATCGATGATGTCATGACCGAGTCTGACAATCGGTTTTGCCGTTCCCCGGATAAGCCTCTACTGTCTGAATTCTCTCTTCACCATTCTATCCAAGTAAGACCTTTAACTTTTTGCTTCTGAATGTGTAACATCGTCCTTTGAACTATATCAGACCTTAGACTGACATCTTTGTACATGTTCTGCTGGGTCTTCTCACCATACATCACTATGTCAATTGGACCTTGGGAAAACTTCCTCTGATTGAGAAGGGCCAAGAGGCCGAGAAGACTGAGGCCACTTTAAATGTTGAAGTGGAACGTCTAAAGTCTGCTCTGAAGAAGGCTGATACCAGCGTGAAGGGGATGCAGAAGTACATGGACAAGTAGAGGGAATATCATAACGCTGCCCTGAAGGCTCAGGCTGACTCTCCCCAATATAAAGTCAATGTGGCTGTCAAGGCTGCCTTGGATGATGCCTCCGAGAAGATCTTGGAGGAGTACAAGGTCTCTAATGAGTTTGTTAGTTTCGAATTTGAATATCTGGAGAGAGGGGTCAAGGCTACTGGCAAATGGGCTGCCATGAAGGAGAAGGAATCAGGGAGCCTTATAGCAGCTGACTTCATTGGCTTGGGTTATGCTGACCCTAAATTTGCTTAGGCTCTGTAGGAAGTTGAGGAGGATGGAGGTGCTACCCCTACTGAAACTGCCCCCCAACTGAAGATGCTGGTGCCCAAGATGACGGGGTGGAAGTAGCCACCCTCGGTCAGGGACATGCAGACGTGCCCACTAACCCTGAGGCTACAAACACTCGATTCTTTTTGTAAAGCTTTGAATAATTTTAATTACTTTATATTTGTAACCTCTGATAAACTTTATCACTTCGTATTTTCACATTAACTCCCAACTTAATCTGTCAACCTCTGAGGAGGGCTTTTATTTTTTCACTTGCTGAATTATTTATTAAATGACTTTCTTTGCCATGGAATGTATTCAGTTATGAAGTCTCAATATAACTTTTCACCAGATTAATGATGTTCAGTATCTGAGGTCATCCAAGTATGATGTCTGACCTCAGGCCTTGTCATAAAATCGGGATGTTATAAGGTCTGAGGTTGTCAACTAAGATGTTATCCTCACAAAAAAAATTTCACCAGATTAATGATGTTAAGGGTCCGAGGTCATCTAAGTATGATGTCTGACCTCAGACCTTGTTACCAAATCACGATGTTATAAGGTCTGGGGTCATCAACTAAGATGTTGTCCCCATAAAATATTCTCACCAAATTAATGATGTTAAGGGTCTGAGGTTATCTAAGTATGATGTCTGACCTCAGGCCTTGTCACCAAATCATGATGTTATAAGGTCTGAGGTCATCAACTAAGATGTTATCCCCATAAAATATTCTCACCAAATTAATTATATTAAGGGTCTGAGGTCATCTAAGTATGATGTCTGACCTCAGACCTTGTCACGAAATCATGATGTTATAAGGTCTGAGGGCATCAACTAAGACGTTATCCCCATAAAATAATTTTCACCAAATTAATAATGTTAAGGGTCTGAGGTCATCTAAGTATGATGTCTGACCTCAGACCTTATCACCAAATCATGATGTTATAAGGTCTGAGGTCATCAACTAAGATGTTGTCCCCATAAAATATTCTCACCAAATTAATGATGTTAAGGGTGTGAGGTCATCTAAGTATGATGTATGACCTCAGACCTTGTCACCAAATCATGATGTTATAAGGTCTAAGGTCATCAACTAAGATGTTATCCCCATAAAATAATTTTCACCAAATTAATGATGTTAAGGGTCTGAGGTCATCTAAGTATGATGTCTGACCTCAGACCTTGTCACCAAATCATGATGTTATAAGATCTGAGGTCATCAACTAAGATGTTATCTTCATAAATTCTACCACTAGAGCACAATGAACCAAGAATTGACATGGAAACTGATCTTCCCATTAATAATCTCTTCATGAGATGATATATTTACACAAACTCTTGCAACATCATATGTAATACTTCTTTAGATGATCAGCATTCCAGGGATTGGAAAAAGGTTCCCCCTCGAGGTTCTCTAGCCTGTAAGTCCCGAGTACAACCTCCTCATTCACTTTGTAAGGACCATGCCAATTTGGGTGAAGCTTGTTTGCCTTTTGTAACGTCTTCTACAGCACTAGTTCCCCTATAGCTATGGGTCTTGATTTTACCCTTTGATTGTAGAATTTTGCCGTTCTCTGCTGGTAATCTGCCTGCCTAACTTCCGCATCTTCCCTTCTCTCTTCAATCAAATCTAGGTCGAGTCTTCTCTCCTACCTATTCTTCTCAGGGTCATAGGTCTGAACCCTATGAGTAGGGAGTCCTACCTCTGTTGGTATGACGGCCTCTGAGCCATGTGATAACATAAACGGGGTCTCCCCTGTTGGCGTCCTAGTCGTTGTTCTGTTGGCCCATAGAACAACATAAACCTCTTTGATCCATCTACCTTTAGCTTCTTCTAACCTCTTCTTGATCCCGTCAAGGATCGTTATGTTCATAACTTTAGTTTGACCGTTTGCTTGAGGTTGGCCAGGAGAAGAGAAAAATTTCTTTATCCCAACTCTTTCGCAGTATTTTTCCAGGGAAGAATTCTTAAACTGGGTTTCGTTGTCCGAAATGTGGGTGTTTGGGAGGCCATGTCTACATATGATGTTCTTCCAAATAAATTGGAAGGTCTTCTGCTCTATAATCATGATCACCGACTCTGCCTTTACCCACTTGGAGAAGTAATAAATGGTAACTATCAGAAATCATTAATTATTTGCAGCCCTTGGCAGGGGACCTACTAAGTCAATCCCCCATACTGCAAATGGACAAGGGGAACTGATAGACATCATAGGATGATGAGGTTGATGGGGGATAGTGGAGAATCTCTGACATTTGTCGCACCTCTTTACGTAAGCTTCAGCATCTTTGGCCAAGGTCAGCCACCAATATCCTTGTGTGATAATCCTCTTCACCAAAGGTCTCCCTCCTATGTGACTGGAGCAAGAACCCTCGTGTACCTCCTGTAGGACGTGGGGAACTTCGATGGGATGAACGCATCTGAGGATAGGTAATAGGAATCCCTTCCTATACAAGACATATACTACTATTGAGAACTTTGCAGCTCTGTACCTCAATTTCCTCCTCTCTAACTTTGACTCCGGTAGCACCCCCTCTCCGATATATCTGATAAGGGGATCTATCCATGAGTCCCCTAGGTTTAAATTGAGGCAAGGGTTACTGACCTCTTCTTCTTCAATGGTTTCCCTGGGCAAGATCTAAACAGGGACTGTCCTTCTGATATATGTCCTCATTATTGAAGCTAGTCTTGATAATGCGTCTGCATGACTGTTGTTTTGTCGAGGTATTCTCCTCATCTTTACCTCTTCGAGGACTTCGAGTATCGTTCTCACCCTCTTCTGGTATTTGGCCATCCTTTCGTCTTTGGCCTCATAAACCCCCAATACTTGATTAACAACCAACCTTGAGTCACTATAAAGGAGGAGTCATCTTACACCAATGGTCCTTGCTAAGGAGAGTCCTGCTATCATGGCCTCGTATTCTAACTCATTGTTTGACACCTTGAAGTTAAACCTTAGGGCATATTCGATGTTGGTACCATCCGGGGCTGACAGTATCAACCCCGCGCCGCTCCCACTTTCACAAGAGGACCAGTAGACAAAGAGGTTCCAGATGTCTCTATCTGACGAGAAGCCACCTTCTAACATTATTCCCTACCTGAAGAGGTACCGATCTTCCTCATTCTGGGCTATTCCATCTCTGGCTCCCTTGGTCATAACCTCTTGTGGGTGTCAGAAGACGTTGCTGTTTGACCCTTTTGTAGTCTCTAGATCATTCTCAACTTCGTCCTCTTCCTATGTGAGCTCTGCGACAAAATCTGCCAGTGCCTGCCCTTTGATGTCCGTCCTAGGCTGATAAGTGAGGTCATATTCCCCTAACTCAATGGCTCATGTTATTAACCTACCCGACTTCTTAGGCTTATGAAGGACCTGTCTTAGTGGGGAGTCAGTGAGGATGACTATGGAATGGGCTTGAAGGTAAGGTTTTATCCTTCTAGAAGCATGTATCAGGGCGTAGGATAACTTTTCTATCCGAGGATAATTTTGCTCAGACCCTTGAAGGGCCTTACTGGTGAAGTACACATGCCTTTTTACCCCAACGTCCTCCCGTACAATGGCGGCACTTATAGTCGATTCAGAGAGCGCTAGATAAATAAACAGCCTTTCTACCGCTATTGGCCGAGATAAGAGCAAGGGAGATCTAAGGTAGGACTTGAGTTGATCAAAAGCCTCATCACACTCTTTGTCCCATTCCAAGGCCTTTCTAAGCACCTTGAAGAACGGAAGCACTTGTCGATAGCCCTGGAAACTAATCTGTTGAGCGCAACCACTCTTCTAGTGAGCCTCTAAACGTCCTTGATACTCCTTGGTGTCTTCATATCGAGCAAAACCTTGATTTTCTCAAGGTTCACCTCTATTCCTCTTTGATTGATGATGAATCCAAGAAACTTCCCATCTCCTACCTCAAAGACACAGTTCATCGGGTCGAGTTTCATCCTGTACAGGTCCATGGTATTGAAGGTCTTTTCCAGGTCTGCCACATGAGTGCAGGCCTTTAAGCTCTTCGTCAACATATCGCCTACATACACCTCCATAGTCTTGCCTATTTGGTCTTCGAACATCTTATTCATAAGATGTTGATACGTTGCCCCTGCATTTTTCAGACCGAAGGGCATCACCTTGTAGCAATATGTCCCTTTATCAGTAATGAAGGTTATCTTTTCTGAGTCTTCAGCATCCATAAAGATCTGATTGTAGCCTGAATACGCATCCATGAACATCATGAGCTCATGCCCTATAGTATCATCTACCATCTGATCTATCCGAGGTAAGGGATAGCTGTCTTTTGGGCAAGACTTGTTCAGGTCAGTAAAATCTACGCATATTCTCCATTTTCGATTGGATTTGGGCACAATGACTGCATTCGATAGCCACTCCGGATATATGACTTCCCTAATAAACTTGGCCTCTTTTAACTTCTCGACTTCTTCTCGAATGACGTCATACTTCTCCCTGGAGTAAATTCTTCATCTTTGTTTGATTGGCTTAGCATCCTTAGTCATGTTGAGTTTGTGACACATAACCTCAGGACTGATGCCAGGCATGTCTGCGTGACTCCAAGCAAAGACACTATGCATCTTCCTTAAGAAGTCTATCAGCTCTTTCTCGATTTCCTCTTTTAAGGCTTTACCGACCTGGACAGTTTTTTTCAGTTCGTCCTCATTGAGGACGATGAATTATACCTCTTTCGTGGCCTTTCCTTTCTTTAACTTTGTTTCGTCTCTAGGGTCAAGTGTGTCAATGTTATAAGTGATAGTTGCTCTCTTATGGGCCTATCTCTCTTCAGTCGAGTTAAAGTAGCATTCTCGTGCTATAGTCTGGTCACCCTGCATTTCCCGTACCCCATAGGCGGTCAGGAATTTTAGCATCTGGTGGACCGTCGACGGAATACTTCAAACTCCTTAAGGGATACTCTTCCTATGATGAGGTTATAGGCTGAGAAGACATTTTCATCCATAACAAAAAAGTTGGTCTTCTGGGTTAACCTCTTAGGCCACTCATCGCCCATTCGCACGTCCATCTCATACATGCCCAACGGATGGACCTTTTTGCCACTGAACCCCATTAACGGATGATGATAGGGTACCAGCCTAGCTCTGCTAAGGCCCAGGCTTTTGAAGCAGGGCCAGAACATCACATCTGCTGAACTTCCTCCGTCTACAAGAATTCTCTACACCTCACATCCATGAACTCTTATTGTGATCACCAAAGGGTCATCATGTGGATCTAGGATGCCTTTAAAGTTGAGTCGGGAGAACCCAACTACGAGAGTGTCCATGTCTACCTTCTTTCTCTTCTGCGTAGTCTCGGAAGATGTCAGGTTTACCACTTCAAGTTTGGCCACGGATTTGGCCTCTGCCACATGAGCTTTTCTGTCAGCAACCTCAGAACCACCCCCTCGCAAGTCCTCCGCATAAGGTGCTGATGCCAAAGGATATCATACCAACCCTTTTCACTGGGGTGTTGTCATCTTTTGGTGGGAGGTCTGGATCTTTCGTCATCACCGTCTGAGTCACCATCTCTTCTTATTGGGGTATCTTCATGACATCTGTCGCTCCTCTTATTTTTGGGGTCATCTCTTCCCCTTTTGAGAGCTTTGCCATCAATATATTTCCTCAACTTTCCTGACTTCAACATCTTCTCGATCTCATCCTTTAAGGCAAAGAACTTGTCTGTTATATGGCCATGGTCTTGGTGGAATTCACACCATAAGTTTTGGTTCCTCTTATGTGGAGGACCCTTCAGCTTCTCTGTCCATCTTAGGGACCGATCATTCTTGATCTCATTGAGGATGTGTTCGCAGCTTATAGTAAGAGGGGTATAACGCGTAAACTTATCATCAGCTGACCTCTTCTTTCCATCCTTCTTTCTTTGGAACTTCCCGCTGCTACCGCCGTTCTCATCTTCATACTTAGCGTCCATGGCCTCTTCAGCATTCATGACCTTCCTCGCAGTTTCCAATAGCTCCGCCATGGACTTTGGAGGGTCTTTCATAAGTTTCCACAATAACTTCCCCTTCTGAAGACCTCCTATAAGGGCGGTCATGGCAATATTCTCTTCGTAATCTTCAACCTCAAGTTTTTCTTTGTTGAACCTGGCGATGTAGTCTCTTAGGCTCTCATGCTTTCCTTGCTTGACATACAATAGATGGGTGGTCTACTTTTGAGGTCTTACCCCAAAGCAGAAATTATGGATGAACCGTTCATCCAAGCCCTTAAAGTTCTCAATTGAATTCTTCAAAAGAGAGGCGAACTATATGTGCGCAACTCCCGTCAAAGTCCCGGAGAAGCCCCGACATTTCATCTCATCAGGTATTGAGTAAATGTCCGCCGCTGACTGGTACATCTCAATATGATGTACTGGATTGGTGCTACCATCATACTTGGGAGTCACTGTGGGTGGCTTGAACTTGGCTGGGTAGGGAAGATTACTATCTTAGCCATGAATGGAGAGCCCTCTGAGAAACCTCTTTCCAGTGGATCCCGACTTTTTATGAGGTCTCCTATCTTGTCCTCAAGATGTTGGATGAAGTCATTCCATGGTCTTGCCACGTCGGCCTAGCCGAGGTTGTCCCCAGCCACCTACAAGGGGTGGACTGAGGGTTCCCCAGCCATGGCACAACGTCTGCTGTTGACTTCTTCTTGGTCTCTTCCTCGTCCCTGATGAGGCCGATGTTGTCTCTCTTCCCTTTGTGAGCCAGCAGCACTTCTCGAACTTGACAACCTTTGTCTTAGGTTATTTACGGGGCCGATCATTTTAAAGGCTGACCCTCTGCTCAGTCGATCAAAAATTGATCCTCGTTGTTGGGCTTCTTCACCTCTTCTGCCCCCACAACCTTGGCTCCGTTGGATAGGAAGAACTGTATTGTTTGAAACCTCATACGACTCTCAATAGTCTTTCGGGACATCTTTCGCCTCTAAATCATCATACCTGTCCTCAGGGCAATGGTTTCCTTGCCTCCCCAGGCGTAAGCGCCTAAGGTCAGCAACGTCCCTCCTCCGCTGGGGTGTAGGTTGGCCTTTCTACGGTGCCTGGGGGGGTCCCCTGGCGTCAGGATGAGGCTGAACAGCCGTCGGAATGGTCATTTCCGGTGAGACTCCAGGTGGCCTCATCATATTTTGGATGAGATGTGCAAATTTCTCCTGCATTGCTTGTTGCGTTGCAGCCAAAGACCTCAAGGATGCGGCCACCTCCGCAATTTTGGATTGGGGCGGCGCCTGGCTAGAGCTAGGTCCTCCTGCACCAGGTGGCGGAAGAGGTGATGGTAATTCAGGTGCCATGTGTTAGCAGAAAAGAAATGGTGTAGTAGATGAGCTTAATACCTTATAGTACCTCTTTCAATGGTGAAATAGATTCACGCAAGGGGTGAGACCTGGTTCACCACCAGAGTCTCCGATGAGGTTAAGTGAATAAAGAGGAAGAGATAGCTTCTCGTTCCCACAGACGGCGCCAAAATGATGATGCTGGAAATAGCACCACCCTTCAAGGTGTTTGTAAGCTCAATTCAATATTACTAATGGCAGTATAAGGGTATATAGTAAAAGGAGGTGAGGAGAAGAGGAAAATCATCGGAATATAAGTGGTTTGGCCAATCAGGCCTACGTCCACTGTGCAACTATGTGATTAATATCACTGTATGAGGGCTCCAATGGCTATAGATACAAACTCTCAAGCTTTCTCTCTCTACTCCATATTTAGACAGAGTTTCAGCTAGGGTTGCTCCTTTTGGATCCTTTGCAAGGTAGAGGATGACCTCTATATATAGTGCCTGGGGGGGTGTAATGTACCCCCCATGCATGTAATGAACATGTGCATGAGGATCAAACCAGTATGAGAATGACACCTGGCTCATCTCATGTAGATAATGATGACCTCAATATTCCCTCACGTGAGGGGAATGATTCGATTATAACTGATTTGTGTTCACGTATTCCTAGCCACACATACGCACATAAGAGCTCGATCATCTATGACTGGTCCCAACCTCGGCATGAAAGAGGACGAGGTTGGTGATGTAGGGTAATTGCTTGATCAGTGGTGACCTTGGCTCAGGGAAAGAGCTGAGGTAAGGCCGGTGGGACTGCAACGTCGGCCTGGGCTGATGTAATGGTGGCGTAGCATGAACGTCAGTCGATACATAGCCGAGGCTAGTTATGATGATGAAGTTGTCCTTGTAACCTCGTCTTGCACCTAGCCTAGGTTGTCAACCTTGGGTGGGCTGATGAGTAGTCTGCCTCTATACATCATGAAGATCTCAACTGCTGTCTGAACGCGAGACTAGTAATGTCGGCCATGGCCGACCTTGCTTAGGATGAGACTGCTGGCTACCAATCTATGACCCATCCAACCTCTTCTATCTCCCTGGAAGAGGTTGGTGTATCTGAATAGTTGGAAACATATAGGGCATATTAGTTTTATTCAGTACTTATATTAGACTTGTTAAGATTTATTACTTGTTTTTACTTTTATTTTGTTTCAGCCGATGGTTTCTTCGGTCAAATATTTAGATGTTAATAGTGGTTTTAAGTTACGTGTGATTATTTAAATTATTTTGTTTTCGCATGAGTATTTCATTAAATTAATGAAAGATAAAACTTGGCATAATTTTCTCACTAGGGTGATTAGTAATTAAAAAGGCGGCAGTGATGCTAAGAATGAACCAACTCAGAAACATGTTCTAATTTAATTTAGGACTGATCACCTGGGGTTAATTAGGCGGGGTGTCATAGATGGTATCAGAGCATCAGGTTCTAGAGTCCTTTAGATATGTTCGGCTTACTACATTTCAGTGTAGCGTTCAGTTGTTATAGATCCCTATTATTAGGACTGTTGATTCATTTTTCGCTTTTGAGATATCGTATTTCTGCTATTAGATTTTTGTATAAATTGTGTACTTATACGATTCAATCTATTTTCAGATGCCACCGAAGAGGCAGAGAGTGGAGAGGGCTGAGGCTAGGGACGAGTTAAGGGAGGCTCAACAGGAGCCACAGGTACCACCCCCCCACTCGAGTTGGTCTCCACTACTTAGGTGGCAGTGATAGTGGCCCAGGCAGTTGAGAAAGCAATGAGGGATATGGCATCCCATTTTCCTCATCCCCAGACACCACCTCTAGTGGCACCAGCAGTTTAGGCTCCAGTGGAGCCACCGTCTTGGCAGGGAGTTAGGGAGTTAGGGAGACCTTTTAGAAGGGTCACCCACCCGAGTTTCAAGGTAGTACCGATGTAGTAGAGGCTTGTGACTGGAAGAAGAATATTAAGTGCCATCTGTGCATGCTAGAGTGTAACGATGTACAGAAATAGATGCTTGCTACCTTCTGCCTGTCGGGGGCAGCCTTACAGTGGTGGGAGTCAGATACCACCGTTAAGGAGAGGGATTTGATGATGATATCCGAGTTCTGGGTGCAGTTCGATCGCAAATACTTCCCACCAGCGGTAGAGGCCGTAATGAGGAAGAAGTTCAGCGAGTTAATATAGGGTGACCGTTTAGTGGAAGATTATGAGGAAGAGTTCACCCATCTAGTGAACTTTGTGCCAAATGAGGTGAGCGACGAGGAGCGAAGGAAGTCGAAGTTTATGGATGGCCTGGGCTGGAGGATCAGGCAGCACTTCATTGGTAATCCGAAATTAATGCCGACCTTGTACATTTCCAGGATCATCGATTCCATGCGAAGGGGAGCAAGAGGGTAGGGGAGCCAAGCCACCAGGGCAAGGTAATCGTTGGTAGTGATACAAGTGGTACTCAACTGCAGACTGGCAGTCAGTAAGGGAACCCGACTACGAAATTTAGGCCTGGTGGGTTCTGACAGGGAGGATAAGGATTCAGGCAGGGCTAGCCGAGCCCAAATCAGCAAAAACAGGTTCCGCAGGGCCGTCAGGGCTAGGGAATAATCGGGGAGGCTAGCAGGGTCATCCACGTTAGGGCTAATAAGGCCAACGACAGGGGGACGGTCAGAGACGTTACTTTATTTATGGGAAGACAGGACACTTAATGAGGGAGTGCCCGCAAAGGGGTAGAGGCCAATAGCAGGGTGCCTAACAGGGGTAGCAGGGTCAGATGCCGCCAGTAGCACCGGCTCTACCATCCCCACAGTAGCAGGGGAATATTCACTACGGGCGTGTGTATAACGTCCGGGATGTTCCAAATCCTCCAGCACAGTAGGTGCCGCCAACGGTTGAGGGTATGTTTCTCATCCATGGTCATGAGGGTAGTATAATTTTTGATTCGGGAGCATCTCATTCATTCATTAAATCTAAATTTGCTGGACGGGATGGGTTACTAGAGACCTTGGTAGTCTTCGTATATGTGTAGAGTCTCCAGTAGGCAATGGGGCATTGATTCACTCGATTTTTTGGGGGGTAGAAATGTAGCTAGGTCCTGCATGTCAGCTTTATCCATCACATCTAAGATCATTATGCGAGTGGTGAGGGCTCAGGCGGAGGACAAAATTTTCCAGGATAGGGTACGCCAGTTGTTAGCTGAAGGAGCGGAGGGTTACTTAATCAGCTCGAAAGGAGGCCTATGCCTGAATGGGAGATTAATTGTGCTAGAGGTTGAGGAGTTAAGTCACGCTGTTATGACGGAGTCTCATGGTTCAAGATTTACGATACATCCCGGTGGGGATAAAATGTACCAGGATATGAGGAGGCAGTATTGGTGGGTAGGAATGAAACGGGACATAGCGGAGTTTGTGTCGAAATTTGCCATGTGTCAGCTCATGAAAGTTGACCATCAGAGACCATCAAGGATGCTAGAGCAACTAGAGATTCCCGTGTTGAAGTGGTAGAACATCTCCATGGAATTTATTACAGGGTTACCTCCATCGCCGAGGAGTCACGATTCCATATGGATCATTATGTATTGGTTGACCAAGGTGGCCCACTTCCTTCCGGTTCGCACAGACTTTGAGACGATGCATTATGTGTACCTATTCATAGCAAAAAAAATTAAGATGCACGGGGTGCCGATAAATATTGTGTCCGATAGAGACAAAATTTTTGTGGCCCATTTTTTGCAGAGCTTTCAGGAGGTTATGGGCACGGAGTTATGTTTGAGTACAACCTATCACCCACAGATCGACAAGCAGACTGAGAGAGTCAATCAGATGCTGTAAGACATGCTAAGGATGTGAATTCTAGACTTTGGGGGAGGATGGGAGAGATGTCTTACTTTGGTAGAGTTCGCGTATAACAACCCTTACCAATTCACGATCGACATGGAACCGTTCGAGGCATTGTATGGGAGACCTTGTCGCTCACCCACTTATTGGTTAGAGGTGGTGGACAACAAGCTACTGGGGCCGGAGATTGTCTAGGAGACATCTACCAAGATAGAGTTGATTCGAGGGCGAATTCGGATAGCTCAGGATAGGCATAAGAGTTATGCTGATGCTTCACGGAGACATGTGGAGTTAGAGGTTGGGGATCATGTATTAGTCCGGGTGTCCCCTATAAAAGGGGTGATGAGGTTCGGCAAGAAGGGTAAATTAACACTGAGGTACGTGGGACCTTTCCCTAATATTGGGAGGGTGGGATCGGTAGTATATAGACTGGGATTGCCAGAGCATCTTCAACGAATACATGCCGTGTTCCATGTGGCATCACTGAAGAAATCTCGAAGGAGCGAGAGGGCCTTCGGGCACATTCCACTCGAGGAAATTGATTTACAGCCCGAAATCTCATATGAGGAGAGACCGGTGGCTATTCTAGACCGTAGTGAGAGAAAGTTATGATCCAAGGTTGTTCCACTAGTTAGAGTACAGTGGGATCATCGCAACGTTGATGAGTCTACCTGGGAGCGGGAGGAGGATATGCGGGAACAATATCAAGAGCTATTCATCACAGGTACGACCTAATTTCGGGGACGAAATTCCTTTGTAAGGGGGGAGTATGTAACACCCTTCATTTTTGTGCATTTAATATTTAATTAATTTGGGAATTTTAAATTACTTGTGTGTCCTAATTTTAATTGAATTAATTATGGTAATATTTATTTAAATATTAATCGGGGAGTGAATGGTTAATATTTAGGTAAATTTAATTACTAAGTGAATAGTAATAATTTATTTACGTCATATCGGGTATTAGTGACGGGATATGTACTCATCTCAGTCGGGAGTCGATATAGACTAATTTAGGTGTGAGATAAGGAGTTTTGTAAACTAATTCGGATGCCAATTCTAAGTGCACTGTTGAGTCCGGATGGGCCGATATAGTCGGAAAAGTCTACCCAGGGTAGTAAATGGGACGTTTTTTGACATAGTCGGGCCCACACGGGGGCATTTGGGTCACTTAGGCTTGGCCCATTATGCAAAAAACGGGATTATGCCTAATTGCTAAATTATAAGGAAAAGGGGAACGACTGATTAATGTTTAGAAAACACTTAGTGGGAGAGGAAATCCTAAGAAACAGTTAAAGGCAAATTGGGGGACAAAGGAAAGAGCCAAAAAAGAAATTGCATCTTCAACCTTGAGATTCACAACTTCAAGTCAGACCCTAGGAAATCATAAGGCAAGTGGTTAACGTGCTGTAGCATTTAATTTGTGTTATGATTCATATTTATGTGATGTGTGAAATCAAAATTCATTTTTGGGATTGAGGGGGTATAAACATGGGGTTTTTGTAAATTTATCTCCTGAATTCGAAATTGTGTAGAAATTTATGTATAATATGAGAATTGTATATATCTGGTAAGATGTCTAAACCCAAACGAGTTAAAAACGAAATTGAGATAAGAATTTGATGTTGGGATGGGTTAAATATTAAAGCGGGGTTTCCCCAATCTAGGAGAATAGAGGTTTGGGGGACTTTATGGGGGTCCCTTATGAGGTTCTTGATGTATTATGTCGATGAAGGACTTGGGTTCTGCTGTAGAAGAAGTTAGGGTCTTAAGTTTTTCGCCTATGGATGAAACAGAGACCTGGAGAAGACGATGAACTGTACGATCGATCGATCGATGGTTGGGGATCGATCGATTGAGGGTCTGCGATTTTTGGCAGTTCCGCAACTTTATTTATATAAGGTGAATTTAATTAAAAATCTTCTTCCCTCGACTTATTTAATGATAGATAAAAATAAGACATACAATCAAATTATTTATGAGGGAAAAATAATTGGGATTGGAGGGAATTTATGCGTGACACACTATGGTTAAATTTTGGAAAGAATATTCTGAAATAATTAAATACGAATAAAGTGGGCGAGTCCGGGTACATTGGTTGAGCGATACCAAGGCGTTAAATAAATTTATAGTGAAAGCTAAATAATTTAGAGTCGGGGATTTAGACTCGGGTATTGTTTTATTTTGGGCCACGAGAGCAAGTCCGAATATAATGGTTGGAGCGACACTAAAAGTAATCTAATTAATTAATGTGCAAATGAATTAATAATCAGAGTTGGGCCATAAACTCACATTAAATCGTATAGGCTTGTGTTACGGAATTGGTACACGGTATAGCCGGGATGTTTTTAATTATATATATATATATATATATATATATATATATATATATATATATATATATATATATATATATACGGTGTGCGATAGTATGTATATATATATGGTGTGTACATTAATATCAGTGGCTATATATTATTATTATTATTATTATTATTATTATTATTATTATTATTATTATTATTATTATTATTATTATTATTATTATTATTATTATTATTATTATTATTATTATATATGCTCTAGTTCTATAGGGGGAGGTTTCCCGTAGTGGATGAATCCCCTAGCTTGAGGAGTAGGGCGAGTATATTCCCAGGTCACTGCGTCCATTAAATGGGTGAGGGGCAATCTCACTTTCAGGGAAGGAAAATGACCGCCTCCAAATATTTATGTATTAACCAAGTTAGTGAGCGATTCTGACTTGGGGTAAATAGGTTATGTGAATTTACCTAGTGGGATAGCACTTTAAAGAATATACATCCGGTGAGTTATTACTCGGGAGGATGTTCATTATTAATTATTATTTCAGCATATTTGTGCATGTTGTAATATGACTACACGTATATAATTAGGTAAATAATTATATACGGGTTAATTGATACATATCGTGAGTTGTAATATATGTATAATGGGTGTGAAAAGTTATATGAATTTAAAAAGGGTAATGATTAATTAAGTTAGAGTTAGTAATAACTTAGAAATCATGATTATGGCATACTCGGTTAGAGTGGGGTGGTTGTAAGGGGTTATATTAGTTACCTAGTCATGGGATAAATAACTAGGTAAATTAATTAAGGCGTTAGTAGTGCACATTAGAGGAGGGGTGAGGATGTCCTTAAGGGAGTGCGTCACTAACTAAAATATGAAGAGCATGCATACATATTTATTACTGCAAGTTAATCAGTTGCTAAATGTTTTCCAAATATTTTGGGTACTAACCCTTGCTACATAAACTTTTAAAAACCTTTTAGGTGTCCAACCACAGGGACGCCAGACTTGACTTATTCCAGGGATCTGTTGTTGCAGCACATGTGGTTGTTGCGGGAGTTTGATAGGCGCTTCGTTTCTTTTCATTTCTAGTGTAGAAATCTCCTATCAGTTACTCGAGCATATCGCTCACTGTTTTATTCAATACTTATATCAGACTTGCTAAGATTTATTACTTGTCTTTACTTTTATTGGGTTTAAGCCGATGGTTTATTCGGTCAGATATTTAGATGTTAATGGTGGTTTTCAGTTACGTGTGATTGTTTAAATTATTTTGTTTCCGCATGAGTATTTCATTAAATTAATGAAAGATAAAACTTGGCACTAGTCTAATTTTCTCACTAGGGTGATTAGTAATTAAAATGGCGATAGTGATGCTAAGAATGAACCAACTGAAAAGCTTGTTCTAATTTAATTTAGGACTGATCACCCGGGGTTAATTAGGCGGGGTGTCACAGAAACTTTCATTAACAAAGATATTTATCCTTGGGTTTTGAGTCAGGCTATGTATTTTTTATTTTGGGTGGGAGATTTTTTAAGTCTAGTAGAGCTTGACGACCTTTTAGGATTTTTTGTTTGTGCCCCGAAATAACCAAAGTGGGAGATTTGTAAGGACACAACTCTCCGATTGAGTCTTAATGCAGTGTTGGCTCAATTTCGGACTAAAACATTTGAGTCATAGGATAGTGTTCAAGTGTATCCATCCAAGCCTATGACATGTCAGTTGAAGACCTAGGGGCCAAGATTATAAAGCTTCATTATATGCCGAGTTTAGTGTCCCTCATTTCTAGGTCATCAACATTAGTTCCAATGCCCCTATGGTATGAATGCAATATATATATATATATATATATATATATAGGATCTAGGAAATTTATTGGATGTAATTTATATTTTTTTTATAAATAATTTTAACGACTTTGTTTTACTCCGAAAATATTTTTTAAGATATTTTCACAAAAAATTTGGGCTTAAATTGAATATTTCATTTTCTAGTAAGTCGTTTGAACGAACTGGAATCTCGTTTGAACGATATTCCCAAGTCGTTCGAATGAGACTTCTAACGATATTTCCTTTTTCTTACTGGAACATCGTTAGTAAAGTCGTTCGAATGAGAATGTCGTTCGAATGAAAATGTCATTCGAACGACTTTGGCGGGAGCAGTTTTTAGCAGTTTTCTCCATGTTCCCACTACATTTTCCCCACTACATTTTGACAGAATTACTAAGTACGGGAACAAACCTTGTAAAAGTAACTTTTTCACATTGTAAGAGATTTTTAGAGAGCAAATTCTTTCAAGAAAAAGTTCCATGTTTTGTGTTTGATTTTTATGGATTAAATTCACCAAAAACACACACACACCCATTTGTTTTGTTTATTCCAAGTTTCTACATATATATCCTTTGCTTGGAGTGTTTGGCACCGGGTTTATCTCTACACCTCAAAGAAGAGAAGTTTGGGTTTACTTCTACATCCCTAAAAAAAGAAGACATGTTTTTTACTGCGGCATTCTCACATGGTGAAAGGCACTATGTGTGGTTGACGGTTTTTCCCAAAAGCTTCATTGGTGGATTCCAAGGTCTGGGTGGATTTCGGGATTGTCGGATAGGCAGAGGTAGTTACAAGAAGACGCACCGGAGCTTTTAGGAGTTGAGTCGAGTGTTGTAAGTCATCTGTCTTGTAATTTCAATTCTGTACTTAGAGGACTTAAGGGTAGGGCCGTCCAAGGTTTTTTTCCGTTGTGGGTTTTTCCTCGTACATCGCGGCGTAGTGATTGTTTACTTATTTTATCTTTTGCAATATCACATTAGATGCATACTTAGGTAAAAAAATAAAATTAGAATATTTAATTCCGTGCAAATTTAAATCTGGGTAAATATTATTTTAATTCAAGTCATTAATTTTATTGGATAAAATTTAGTTTGGCCTAAATTGCAAAATGAATATTTATTGTTAGGCAAATTTCTAGAACTTGGGTTAAATTTCTTTTGGGCTAAAAGTTAAATATTCACAAGTTTGTTTTAAAGTGCAATTTTTAATTTTGAGAAAATTAAAATTCGGTTTAGTTTAATTTCAATTTTGGAGGAATTAAAATTGTAATGTTTTAATTGTCAATCTTGAAAAGATTATTCTCTTTAATTGAACCATCTTTATTCCGCATTAAAGGAAATTATATTTTTTAAAGAGACAGATTTTAAAAATTGGGGTTCATCATTTCCAACATCACTATTGCTCATTGGGTCTCCATATTAGGACTATTGTTTAGGAGCGTGTGTTTCGTTATTCTGAGTTTCATGAGTTAGGTATTCAGCACTAGTTATCTGGTCGGGGCTGGGATCATCTATTTGAGGCTCATGGTGTTGTCTATACAAACATTATCCACGAGTTCTTCTTTCGCGCTCTCCCTAATGCTGAGGGGATTTTTTTAACTATCCGTGGCGTTCCTGTTCTTGTCACAGCAAATCTTATAGCAACATTTCTACACCTTCCCCGTGTCCCTGACACTGTGTTTCCCCGTTATTTCGACGATGGTCCTACATATGAGGATATTTTGTGTCATTATTTCTGGGAGATTCCCCTGGCAGGTACTACTATATATCACCGCCAGCTTTTCCCTGCCTTCCGAGTTCTTATTAGGTTTGTGTCATCATCTATTTATCCTCGGATAAATCATACTCAGATCGGGTCTGACATTGTCTATTTTATGTACCATGTCTCTCAGAGGTGGGATATCGATTTATCAGTTGTCATGCTTCATGTTATATCATCTGTCATCGTCAGTGGTAACACTCCTGTCCACCATGCTCTTCATTATGGGATTCTCATTTCCCTCATTTGCAGTGCTACTGGGGTTACTATTTTAGAGGATGATCAGCGTCTCCCAATACCCGCTATTACTGATCATAATAGTCTCACACGTTCAGAGAGTCGTTTTCCATAGGCGAAAACAGCTAGATCTCCACCCACTGAGGGAGCCTTCTCCGATGTTGATCCCTATTAGCCTGTTGGTCACACTATTCTGAGCACCTATAATTTTTCTCAGCCATGCCCCTCCACACCTGCACCCACACATCCTATTGAGGAGGAGGTCTCTTCTTTACAGGCACAGGTAGCTACCCAAACTCGGATGTATGATGCTATCATTGCCAGATTTGATGCTGAGGCCGATGCCCGTGTTCGTGATGAATCCAGTATGACATTGTTCTTTGATGATATACGGCAGCGAGAGTAGCTGAGAGGTGAAGGATCCTCTGGAATCAACCATATTTAATCTACATGCACTTATGGTGGTGCTGCTGCTGCTGATGATACTCCTACCAATGTCTAACTGTCTTTGTTTTGTCATTGTTTCTAAGCATTGATATTCCTGATGTATTTATTTATTCTCTAATATAATGTTCTCTTATGGTCAGCTGTATCATCATTGGTTTTATCTTATGGCATGGATGTATAGTTTCTTTTGCAGTTTTAGTGATTCTCTCATTATGATTTAGTTACTGCTATCTTTTGCTATCCATAGTCATACTGATATTGTTCATCTAGCAATGCTGTTTATTTCCATATATTCATGCTAGATTTCGTGTGTCTGTCCCACATTTTGTCTATTCCAAGAAAACAGGTGGATAGATATGTGATGTAGGGGGAGTATTTATTATGATATTATACTTGTTTTGTTCCTCCATACTTCACTTGGGTATTTGTTTGTGTCTCGTGTGTGTAGGTATATTTTTTTCCAGAGATTCTAATATTTATTGATACATCACATTCAGAGACATAATCAGATTCAAATACATCACATTCAGATGCTTGCCTTTTATTCAGTTTCATTATGTCCTGTATTTTTATCATTTTAAATTTTGGGATAGGACATGCACTTTTTACGGCATATAGCATTTCTATTTAGTTTTGTCCCCGAATAGCCAAAGGGGGAGATTTGTAACAACATATTTCTTCTCATGTCCATTTGTAGTAATTGTCTTAATTCTGGACAAAATAAATTAAGCCTAGGCTAGTTTTATTATGGAGTTTAATTGGAGCGTACGACAAAGTTCAAGTCCAAGAATGTGCAATTTAAATCTTTGAAGAATATTTGAATTCAAGACGTGTTGCATATGTTTAAGATCACTCAGGTATGAATACTTGTTAGCAGTTGGGTAATTTAGTATGTTGATTAAAAGCTGGGTGATTTAAATGTATGGGAATTAAATCTGTTTTGCGAAAATGTTTAAAAAAAAATATTTGTAAGTTAAAATAGTTTAAAGAAAATTCGAGGAATTATTTAAAGAAAATTATTTTATTTAAACAATGTCGCTCGAACGAGATAATGGGTCATTCAAACGACAATCCCTTGTCATGCGAACGAGGTCCACTTCTAACTCTGACGAGCTTTGCCGCCTCGATTTTTGTGTTTTGGTTTTCTTGGACTCTATGTTGCTCATATGTAAATAAATGACTATGCGAAAGTTTTTAATGAACAGAACAGTTTCTAAAAACACATTACCTTATAGTTTTTCATTATCCGAAGTTTATTCAAGATCAAATTATTTAATTCCAAAGTCTTTGATCTTGAAACATGTTACTGAAAAACAATTCATTCATTGACTACAGAGTGCTTGAGGGTATTCCTTGCTGAAGATAGAACTCCATGTTCTTGAGGAGTAGCTGCGGTTGTTCCTTTGCTGACGACACCGATCGACACCTGTGGGTATTCGTGTGTCACCCTATTTCATTGTAATCCGTGTAAGTTGTGTCTTACAAATTCTAGTGAAATAAAAAGGTTTTGCCCTTCGGGGATATTTCCTGAAACTGTTACTTTTACCGCATGCTTTATTCATGGAATGGATTTAATCACTTAGATGCATGTTTAGGGTTTAAGAAGTTAAAATTTGTTTTAACTAAAAATTGGAACAAATTTGTTTTTGCCTAAAGTACACACTAAAGGGCCTTCTCAAGCCTTGTCATGAAACTCCTTGAACTCTACTCTAACCCGAGTAATTTGTATCTTTACTTCGGAAGTTATTTATCACATTAACTTAATTAATCATTTTCTTAAAATCCATATAACATTCACTAGTTGTATAAGTAATACAAATTCTCCTCATGTATTTAATTACCCATATATAATTATGTACTCCATTATATACGTTGAACTATATTCCACAATTATACATATGTTGAATATAAATAAAACCTCTCTTAAAAGCCATATAACATTCACTAGTTATATAAGTAATACAAATTCTCTTCATGTATTTAATTACCCGTAAATAATTATCTACTCCGTTATATACGTATAACAATATTCCGCAACCACACATATGTTGAATATAATTAAAACCATCCTTCCGAGTAATACCTCATCGGATGCATTCTCTAAAGTGCTATCATCCCAGGTCTACTCACTCCCACCTAGATTTCTAAGACAACTAGCCACCGCCGAAGCATAACATAGAAATATAAACGTATTGGAGGCGGTCATATTCCCCCTGAGTGTGAAGACAATCATCTCAATGCCCACCTCTATTTGGACGCTATGACCTGGGGATATACTCGCCCTACTCCTCAAGCTAGGGGATTCACCCACATCGTGCAACCTACCCCGATAACATTAGAGCATATAATTTTAAATAAATACCAAGCCACCGGTATTTATGAGCACACAATATACATATAGAATCACACTACCGTATATATATATATATATATATATATATATATATATATATATATATATATATATACATATATATATATATATATATATATATATATACATATATATATATATATATATATATATATATATATATATATATATATATATATATATATATATATATATATTTTAATCCCGACTTTACCGTGTACAAAGTCCGTAACATTAGTTAACATATTCCCAAGTCTATGATCCGACTATAATTTAATTAATTTACCCATTAATTAATTTAATATCTCTCCGAGTCTATGGTCCGACTCTAATTTAATTAATATACCCATTAATTAACTTTATATCTCCCCGAGTCTGTGGTCTGACTCTATTTTAATTAATATGCTCATTAATTAATTTAATAGCTCCCTGGTGTCACACAACCAATGTACCCGGACTCGATCACCTGACCCGAATTTCCATCTCTTGGAACGTAGTCGACAAAATTCCATTATAAAGAGAACGCTCCTAATTAAATAATATTTAGCAATTTATTATATCATCATATATTAAATTATTCTAGCTATAAGACTTTAATTAATTAACCCCCCATTAATTGATCTATTATCATGGCGTCACTCAATCAAAATATCCGGACACCCCCTTGGTTCATAATACAATATCCCGTATTAATTATTCAAAATTCTCCTAAATTTTTTTTTGCACAATTATTAATCTGAGGTTTCAATTTACTCAATCTGCCTAGATTTTTAAACCGCCGTTTTTCCTCTTATGGACCTAATTAAAATAGCCCAAATACTCCAGTGTGAGCTCGGTCATGCATAAAAATACCCCATGACCCATTTACCACCCCCGGGTACACTTTTTTGACTATCTCGACCTATCCGGACTCAATCGTGCACTCATAATTGACATCTGAAATATTTTATAACATTCTATAATTTAAAACTCAAAACGCGATACATGCAAAATCCAAAGATGCTCCAAATTAATTAAATGTCAATTCACTAATTTACATAATTCCTCCGACTTAAATAAATTCTCCAATTCGTAAATTTGAATTTTCCAAATTAATTAAGTTCTATTTGTACCAAAAATAATTAAATTCCAAGTCCTCAGAATTACGGGGTATTACATGAACTACCACTCAGCATTAATGGTAAACAAATTTCATAAACTTTGAACACACACAATCGGGACTCTCTCAAAATCCTGTCCCCAGAGATATAAATATAAATCTCAACTCCCACGTCTCTCAAAATCCTATCCCCAGACATATAAATATAAATCTCAACTCCCACGAACACGCACAATTGGGACTCTCTTAAAATCCTGTCCCCAGACATATAAATATAAATCTCAACTCCCAAGTCTCTAAAGGAGTGATATGACAATGCGCTCTTCCTATCACTAATTCTCGAGTGCTAAACATTGTAACAAGATCGATCTCTCCGCTCTATGATAAACTCAATACACTTTGAATCATATCGGTAAAGTCCCTACACGTCGAGATCAAATATCTCGGGATAATCATACCCTCTGAAGTCTATATAATAAGATAATATAAATACGAGCTCGACCCTCTCGTAGGTGAGACATCGCCAAAACAACACATCTTGCCCTAGATCAGCAACCACGATAGCCTTGCAATATCTTCCCACTATCGTTTGAACCATTTTATAAAGCCATATCCATGATAATATCATACTCATATAACACATCACTAGAATGAGTAATCTCAATAAAGATATATACCACTATCAAAACACCCGATCACCCTCGGATGACACCAGATATAACCCCGTTATACCAGGGAAAACATACACATAATAATAATGTTATCAATATATGCACTAAACTCATCTCACACGCGAATCTAGCACTAATCAAAGTATCGTGACTCATTTGTGTCAGATAAAAATACCTCATTCCCCAAGGTTAAAAATCATATTTTTTTACCTTACCAATCTCCTTGTCTGATCAAATGGTTCAGGGACATAATATGCTTGTCCGAACTGAACCAAAATTATTCTTAATCATTTCCCTTGCTAGGCATCATACTCCCATCCCTTTACTCACTTCAGGCAAAATTTATACATGTGGTTCTACTCTCCACAAAATATCTCTATATATAATCCACTTGTCTCCGACCATACTGACTGTATTAAGGTTGTACTTCTCTCGGACTCTGGTAGTCTCAACTCTGATGGCTACCCCCATTGATCCCTTAGCTCCGCTGTCCTTAAGGAATATAATGATGGATTGAACAGTCCTGACTGAATTCACCGTCACTTGGTACGAATTCAGCTATCTGAATCATTTAAATGTGTCCCCTGATGGGTCTTCCCCTTGTGGTGCTTCACTAAAATCGTTTCATCCAGTCTTACTCCCCGACTAAAACTTTCGATTCTTTTAGCTCCCTTCACAAAGAAGCGTTAACATCTCTACCGACAAAATGCGACATTGTCACCGTCTGCATCAACCGTCCAAGAAGAAATTCCCTTAAGTAATGGAAACTTCTCTTGTGCGTCAATTACCCTTTTAAGAATTATCTTCTCCATTGTATCTACCTCATCCGGTACAAAATTCACTAGATAGTTAAATTTATTTTCACAAATGGACCTCTGTCCGACCCTCCTGTGATGAGTTCAAAACAACGTTCACATCTTCCCCTGAACATCTAATGAAGGAAGTTGCGATCAAACCATACTTTAGATCCCTCCATTGACGCAACATTTCACTTTAAAATGTGGTGATTGACTCCCACCATTATAACTTTGCTCCTACGAGCCAAGAAAAATTTACCACAAATTTTCACTTTTGGGTATCTTACACTCCATCATATGCCAAAGCCTCTGGATATCTAACTTCCATTGGACAACACACACTATTTCAGCATTTTCAAAAATTCCCACGGATGGTTTTCTTCAAAGACCCATCTGACTTTCTCCCATCATGGGTGAGTCTAATTTGGCACCACTTCCTACTATGGCGGTGCTTGAAAATCGTATGCTACACCCTAACAAGCCTTACAGATCCTAACTTCCTGAGCAATAATAGGGGTGACCTCATCTATGGTCTTTATCCTAAAAAATATTTTACAATCCCAACTGAGCCCTACCTCCTAATGTCCTCCCAATGGCCCTCGCATGTCATACATTTCTTATTTGGCAGATGAACACACCCGAATGCAGATAAGATTCACTAATATTTATGCATTATAGCAGGAGAACGAAATCTCACCACAGGAATCAATAATCCTAAATATAGGGATCTATAACAGATAGAAGCGTAGTACGCCTGCACAGATTCCTAAGGACACTAGAACCTGATGCTTTGTTACACCTTGCACACCCCGCCTAATAAAATACAGGGTGATTAGTCCTATATCAAATTAAAATAGTAATCTCATGTGGTTCATTCTCAGCATCACTGTCGAAACCCAATTAATTACTAATAACCTATTAGTCCTGGTGTCAAATTTTAAACTCCCAAATCTTTCCTAACGTAATGCGCAATTAAAACCATTCACATGATAATATAAAAAACAACAGAAATAAATAAATAACTAACTGATGTGACACCCCGCCTAATTAAATACCAGGCGATCACTCCTTTATTAAATTAAAATCAAGGTGAACAGTTGGTTCATTCTTAGCATCACTGTCGTGAAAATAAATTTTTCCAAATTAACACCCTACTTAATTAAGCTAATTTTCAAAACCATTTTTCAACATTATTAACCAATTTTATTTTTTCTAAAGGAAAATTATTTATTTGATTAGTAACAAAATTTTCAATAAGTAAGAATCATACAACAATTATCCTGGAACATAATCCAATTGATTTAAACATTCAACATCCAAAATCCCAACATTTAAAACTAATTGTAAAACATACATTCTGAATAAATCCCAAAGTAACAGTACTAGAAATAACTGAAATACAAATGTCCCAACATAACAGATAAATAGTGGAAAGGGCGACACATGCCCCAATAACTGAGAATCATAGGAGTGGAATCAAATAATTGAAATCGTCTAAGAAAGTGACCTGCAACTCCCACCTAAGCTGTAGCACTTTCCTTCCAAGGGATCCTAAGCAAAACGCCCCTGTGGCTGGGCACCTGTAGTACATACATATATATACAAGAGAGAGAGAGAGAGAGAGAGGGAGAGAGAGAGAGAGAAACGGGTCAGAGCCCGATAGTGTATATGATTTAAAAATTGCTTAGCAAGTATTTAAATTGATACAGACCAATGCAACAACATATTAGTGCGACACTCTCTTAAGAAATTCTCACCTCTCTTCTAATGTGCACTCCTATCGCACTAACCCTCCTAATGGTTTATCTCATCATATATCACGCTATCTTTCCCCAATGATTTAACTTATCTTAGGTTATTCGCATGATTCAAAATTTAACGATTCAATTGTTTGAAAAGAATATTTCAATTAGTAACCAAAGTTCTCATTTTTGACTTTATTAATCATTAAAGTTTTCCAATTTCATATTATACTTTCTCAAAACAAATATTTACAATTTGAGTCATCAACCATGTCCTACATATCAATTCACAGTAGGTAGTTCCAAATTTCAGAATTTCCATATATATATATAACTACTCGTAAAATATATATATATATATATCATAACAGCACCCCAAATAAAAACTATGGTGCGGGCATACTCTACTATCCAAAACCCCATATCACTCGCATTAAGGGGAATACATTTGGAATCACTCTCGAATTGTATTAACGCATAAACAAATAATATTGAGGCGAAGTATAGATTCCAAGTCTCTAAGAGGATGGCACATGACTGCATCTGTTAGGACCGTCTGAACTATCACATCGATAGCCTGTACCAAGGATATCTATCTTCTGGGGAACAAGTCAATATCCCCCATAAAGGTCCCATCGAGATAAGACTGTCCCAGCACGGTAACCTCAGGGATAGCAAGTAGCGTGGGCATGATTTTCACACATAGATAGCATATCCATACACAATCATATAACTATACTAATATTATCATATCAATATTAGGTAAATTCTCAATTCCCATAATTACGACATTTCCATATTATCATATTTTAGTAAACACTTATAACGGTTCGTTTCTAACCTTGATTCGGTATTATTCCAACGTACCACACAACCCTCATGGCTTTATTCTCCAAATTATAAAATTCAGTAGGTATACACATTTGTCCCAAAGTAACTCTCTTACGTGTCTCTCTCTTTAAGTCATAAATGTACCGACCCTTATGTAATTATCCTAAAATACAATCTTTTCCCGTCATCAAAGGTCCCAAAATTTATTCACATGTCCTACTGGTCTTCCCTATCTCCCAAAACATTTTATTAAGGATGCCCAAGAATTATTTCACAATAAATTGAACTTAACTAATTTAGAAAGGGAAATAGAAGTCTGCCAGGAGGGGTCGATCGATCGAGGTCTGGTGCTCGATCGATGGAACCTTCGATCGATCGAACCTTCGATCGATCGAACCTTCGATCGATCGAAGCTCTGGGCTCGATCGATCGATCAAGAAGGTATTACGATTTCTGCAGTTTTGCAGTTACGGGTTCTAACACATTTCTTCATCCAAATCCATATTTTTCAATCCCAAACGTCTCAAAAATTATACTACCAACATTATATCATCCTACTACGTATTTCCAACGTGAAGCATGAGGAATTCTATCATTATACATGGATTAACCAACCAAAAATTATTATAATTATCAAGAACCCTAGAATTCTCTTAAACATGGTTCTAACAAGTGTTTCCAGAAATTTCCTTCTTGTAAACATCATAATTTCGTGGGTAATTCCTCTACATGGCAAGGGTTTCCAGAATTATCAATTTATTCATCACTACATGCAATTTCCTAACTCATATCTTAGGTTTCTTCTATAAAAATTCATTTTAATTACTCCTACACTAATATGAAAGATGCACCAACGAAATAAGCAAGATAAAAACTTTCCTGGGATTTTTGGTGCTCTGATTTGCAGATGATTTTGGTGTGGTTGCGTAGCCTGTTGCGCGATCTACGCGTTGGTGGTGGCGGCGATGCAAATGGATGACTTTTGGGCCTTGAATTTGCCTTGATAGCTCTCTCCTTCCTCTACTATGGCCGTTCTTGTGTTTGAGTTTTCTAACCCTAGATGACTAACCTAAATGGCTGATATAGATTACTGATTTTCGTGGGTTTAATTACCCAAAAAGGTGAAATGTCCAAAACGCCCTCCCGGGGTACCAATTAGGCCTAAAAATGCCCCGAGACCCAAACTAAACCCCCGGGTACACTTTTCTGACTATCTCGACCCTTCCAAACGCGTTGGTGTACTCAAAATGACCATATGAACAACTTATAAAATATTCACTTTTATTTATCAATATTTAGTCCCGACGCGACACGGGCGCGTCCCGACTCAAATTTCCAAAATTGTCATTTTATTCACTCGTGACATTCAATATAATCAATATTACATATTACTTTGCTCATTAGTAATATTCAAAAAAATTTTCATAATTACTAACTCTCGTCACGTTAATAATTATAACATAATTAATTTCCGAATTTTTATTAAATAATTAACTCACATTAAATTTAATAAATCCCCAAATTAATATTGCATAAAAATACGGGGTATTACAACTGATAACTCTCGTTAAAACATTTATACAACCAAATCGAATGCGTATATAAAATTTTTGGAAAAAAAAAACAAATGACACCAGTCCGGCAACATGCCTGAATAAATTACAATACCTCTTATCTAGATCACAAAGATAGAAGCATCTAAATCAACTCCTGCCAACATCCACAGCTACGTCATCAACGTCTGACTTAAACGAATTTTCATCCAGGCATCCCAATGTCTGGACACTTAAAAGGTTTTTGAAAATATTTGAAAGTGGATCGGAGCCCAATTTGTTTTGAAAATATTTAGCAAGTGTTTAAAATAATTTAATATTCAAAATATGATATTCTCCATATTTAAACTGGTGTCGCACTCACATGAGATACCCCTCACCTATCATCTAATAGTGTACACCTAATGCATGTATTTTAAACACCTTAGTTACCCTACCCAGCCTAACTAGCATCTCACCAAACCATTCACATGCTATCTCAACAACTCGCATATGTAATATCCTAAGCTTTCACCCGCTTATACTTTTTAATTCTCGCTTATAATTCATCCGTTCATTATAAATAACTTTCACTAGTTATTATACTATTTACATTTTAGTGTTATTTATCCCATATATAATATTATCATCTTATATATGTATATCACATATTTTATATTCCGGATTTTATGCTCCCCGATGATCCAGAAATTAACACACATTTCATTCTTTAGCTTGATCCATGTATATATATGTTTTCACATCTCATACATGTATACATAATATACTATACTCATTTAGTATATATATACTTATATATCACACACTATATAAGTATAACAACCATCCCTCAAAGCCATAACTCAAATGGATGCAGTCTCTAGAATTCTATCCTCCTCCAGGGGATTTCTCACACATCCGACTGGGCAGCCAAGGTGGTATCTCATCACCGTACCCTAAATAAAACACAAGCGTATGGGAAGCGGTCATAGTTCCTCATCTGAAAGTGAGATCGAATCATACCCAAGATGTATCACCCAGAATAAAGAGACACATTTTCTTAAATAATGGGATGCTATGAGCTGGGGACTATGCTCACCCTTCTCCTCAAGCCAGGAGATTCACCCACATTGCGTAACCTCCCATGATAACACTAGAGGGGTATGTTCCACATAAATGTATCAATCACACACACACACACACACACACACACACACACACACACACACACACACACACACACACACACACACACACACACACACACATATATATATATATCATCAAATCCGGTCATTCATGTCTATCTCTCGTGGCATTAGCCTGTAATCCCAAATATATCAATTCGTACCAATTTATAAGTATACATATGACTTATTTAATCCCATAAGTATTCACTCACTTATGATATAATTTTCACATTAATTTTTTCCCGAATATTAGCTTATCACAACTATCTAGTATTCTAATATCATCCTACTCCCACATTCGGATTTATTCACTGATAATCGGAATATATATATATATATATATATATATATATATATATATATATATATATATATATATATACTACAAGCATAATATATATCCATATACAAACCCGCTGAAATAATTACTCGAGTGTCATTCTTCCCAAACACTCCTAAAATCACATCCCGAATTTTATTCCCACTAATCCAAGGTTCACATCTCACTTATCTAATCATTTAGAAGTCTCCTTTTAGGATCCCCTAATATTAATTTCCAAGAAACAATTTCCATTTTATCCTTAAAATCGAAGGATTTTTTTTCCAAAACTGTCAGGTCCGAATCAATTCGGCTGAGACCGAATCCATTCGACCCCTACCAAATCAGTTCGCACCTTACCAAATCGATTCATAAATGTACAGATTTCAATCTGTTACTGGTTTCATCTTCTTATCCAATCCTTATTTTATCCCAACACTCATTCAACCCAATTCCCATGGATTTTAACATCACCCATCAATAATATAAACATCTACACTTTAAATTATACCCAAAAAAAAAATTAATTTCAAGGGATTCCTCAATTTGTTTAAGAATTAAACCCTAATTCTTATAAACCCACAATTCTCATTTCTCCAAATTTCTCACTAACAATTATACCACCAACTTGGATTTTAACTTAGATTTCATATGGAGTTAATATCACAACAATTTATATGAAATCAATTCTTAAAAACCCATTTTTGATCCAAGAACCCCAACCCAAAATACGTAATTTTCTCACCAATTATGATATGGAATATAATCACATTTAAATAGTTAAAGAAAGTTAAACACTTGCCTCATTGTATAGATTCGACGACCTCGTGCCGAGAAATCCATCGGAGCTTGGCTCGAGTCTCCTCTTTCTCCCCTTTTCTTCTTCCTTTCTCTTTTTTCTCACTTTCTGTCTTTTCTTCTTTTCTTTTTCTTTCTCCCGTGCCCTTATAAGGGAGAAACAAGGGTTATCCCTTATTAAACCCAAAATTGACTCGTATACACAAATGCGAGTCCCTACTGATCCAAAAAGTCCTCAGAACCCAAAGACTACCCATGGGTACTCTATTATGACTATCTCGACCCTTTTGGACCAACTGTGCACTCGAAATTCTCATCTGTGTCACTTATAAAAAATTCACCCTTTAAATCCAATACAACTTCACACGTATTTTTCCAAATAAAATATTAGTCCTTGTCCCTTTACCCAAGAGCGACCCGTAAGTAAATGTAACACACGTCAATCTCAAAACTCGCCAATTAATATTTAACCCACACTTTAAAGTTTTCTTTCACTTAATGTATATCTCAATTTATTAAATTTCAACACTTATGGAAGTTATATATCCATAAAAGTACAGGGTATTACAGGAGTTAGGGGTTTTTGTTCAGAATACCTGTTTGAATCCCAGGTTGTTCGGAGGAACTACCTGTTCGGAGGTCAACTGGTAATTGTTCGAGCTTCCCAAATTAATTTTCATATAGCTACTTGGATTACCTATTCAAAGGTAAGGTTCTTGGAGATACCTACTCGGAGGTATTTATTCGGGTTTCGACGATTTTCCAGTGGGTCGGAAGTTACTCAAGGTGAGTTCATGGTTGAGGCGAGATTAATTATTAGGGTCAAAATTTGAAATGAGTTTTGATTTTTTCTATGGTGGATTGGAATAAATGTATTTATTGGGGGAAACATTATTTTTATCCTTTGTGTTTTTCTTTTAATAGTCGTATGGTGACTCGGTTTTGACTTGAGCAACTGGAGTTTTTACCCTCAGTTATCTTAATTTCTCCATTTCTCAAGTGTGAGATGAATTGTTTTTATTGGTTTCTATAACCATGGTGAATGGGATGAACAAGGTGGTTTCGGCAGGTGGATGGGTTTCAATGACTTTATTGCCGGTGTAAGGCCGGATACCCCGATCTTTTATTGGAAAATTTCTGTTATAGAACCCTTGACTTCTAGCTAGAGTTGGAAGAGATGGAAAATATTATATGGTTTTCTTTTGTAAAGATATAACGATGGGTAGTCAAAATCGTCTCAAAATCAAAAGTCTATATAAGGCAGACTAGTTTAGCGTGTACCATTGTTTTTATCTGACAGTCAGGAAAATAGTCTTTTTCAACAACTTTATATTGTATTAATAGATGTATATGTCAATAGTAGCTGTTAATAGCTGGACCCTTATTTCTCTAAACTTTCGGCTCTGACGGAGTTTGGTCATATTAAATATCACTGACACATGCAAACTATTAAAAAAATTTGCACCATTTTTTTTTCGTAGACTAGACACAAACAAACAATATTTTATTTATGTGGTCAAAATTATAGCTAACAAAAACGTTTAACCAAACTAATGATGAAAAATAACAATAATAATTTTTCAGCAGAATCATTCTTTTGTATATTTTCCATCTCAGTATTTCAAAAATTCTGATTGAAGATACATGCCAATAGATTTAATGTGCATTCTAGCAAATATGATTTGTGATATTCATCATCAAAATGGTATATAGAATATATCGACAAAGAAAACAATAGAATAAAAAGAAAGAATACTTATCTTTGTTGAAGAAAAGTGTTCCACCACCACCACGCTTTCCGTATGCACACGAGGCATTACACAACTGGAATCGTAAATCCCTCCCCTGTAGAGTCGCCAAATGTAAGATGTGAGTGCATATTTGGAGAAACACCATGTCGAGCGTGTTTTAGACATGAACAACGTGGTTGCGCCTATGTATCCATCTCGTTGCAGAATCAAAGTCTGCATAGTTCATGGGTCTGTACGATATGATAAAAAACTCGATTTTTTGTGGTTTTGGTGTGTGGGGGTGCCGAATCTAGCGAGCCGCCTCCAAATGCCCAATTTTGGTGCTTGGGGGTGCCAAATCCGACTAGCCACCTCCAAACGCCCATATACCATATGAAACTATGAAAATACGCTCGTCACTATTGAATCCCTGACGAAGATCAAGAGGTTCATCGGGGAGGAGGGTTAGATTTCATCTCCTTACTTTGCCCGTAAGACCATCATCCTGCTAATTGAGGGGGAACCCTCTTTTTATAGTAAAAATGCCTCAAGTGGGCTTAACACATGTCATGTTCTTTGTGTAACCAAGTGTCCAATATTTATGGTGCCACTTGTCACAATATATGTGGTGGGATATTTAAATGAACAAATTAAATCATTACTAGAGTATTGTCTAGTGTAATTTATCGAATGCGGAGTATACACAATATATTAAATCGTAACTAATAATATCTCATCCCGTCTAGGGTCTTGATTGTAGTAAAACTTGATAAATCATAGATTAATATTTTATCAAATCTGTGGGTTTACTTTATTAGAGTGTTGGTGGTTAACAATGGAGAGAATAAAGAAAGCTTATTGAACACTATGCACAACACATACAAATTTCTCTTTCTTTTATTTTCTTCTTTTTCTCACTTTTTCTTTTGTTTTCTTTTGTTTTCCACTTTCTCTTTTTCTTCTCTTTTTCACTTCTTTTCTTTTCTTTTCTTTTCTTACTCTCACATGCTTAATTGCAAGCACATAATGCGAACATCATTCAATCCCAAGTATCATTCCAAACACAGGTACAAAAGGTGATATATATATATATATATATATATATATATATGGATTTTAACTCCAATGTGGAGTTGGTTATGGGATTTTGGGTAATGAAATGAAAGGCTATATTAGGGCTCAAAGGGGTTGACAAGGGAAAAAATTTAAGGTGAGTTCAAGCTCAATATGAATGATATAACAAAGATGGCCTATAATCATTTCCTAAAGTTTACACAATTCTCGAGTCAAAACAAACTTTGAAAATCATGCTCAAGTAACAAATTTCATATATTAACTCAATTAATGAACGATCAATGAAAGAATAGTGAGATTACCAATGATTGTAACGTTTTCAAAGAGGAAAGAGAAGTGTATAACGCTCACAAACGAGGAAAATCCCAAAGCTCACTAGGTATAAATATATACAATTCAACAAAAGATTATCGGGTTATAAAAATCTTAAACCAATTCAATAAAGCAAGAAAAGTGCACGTGCTCATGGGATAAAGTGTAATTCATGAAGTTATTCATAATATCGATGATATGAGGACTAAAATATGATAACTTCTAAAATCGGGAACATGCATCATTGAATTGTCTATTGGATTGGGCATTTATTAAAAAAATTCATTGGAAATAAAGGTAAAATGCCAAACAAAGGAGAAAAAAGAAAGAAAATCTTTTTAAAATTTTCATTTTTTTACAAGAAAGCATGCTTGGGAAAAAACATATAATCAAGTCAAAGAAACTACCAATGATTGGATAGAATATCCCATACCCCCTAACTTAAAACCTGACATTGTCCTCAATGTGCATTAAGAACCAAGCTAAAGAGAGAAAAATAGTGATATTACCCAAAATGGAGCGATCTCGTGAAAGTACAAGTCCAATGATTCTACAAAAACATGTTAGTACCAATCATAGGAAAAACAAATAACAAAAACTTAACTAATTACACTAGAGAATAAGTAAAAATAAAAATAAAAATAAAAATAAAAATAAAAATAAAAATAAAAATAAAAATAAAAATAAAAATAAAAATAAAAATAAAACAAAACTTACTATTTACAACCTATAATTTTAAGTTCTAACTAACTATACACTAGAAGTTGAAATTTTTGAGGGTCCACCCAAAATACGATTTGACTTTGGAGGATCAAAGGGGGACCCTCCCTTTCATGCATAACTTCTGGAAAATAGGAATTCCGTTCAAACAACGAAAGACATGTGTAAGGCGAAAGAAATGAACCATCAGCAATTAAAATTTTTGGAGGAATGATGGGGGATTTGGATAAAATGGGTGACAAAAACACGTGGGATCCAAAAATAGAACTTCCTCCCAAATATTTTTTAATTGGAATTGGAGGTGGCGCACATAAAAGCAAAATTGCTTTCATGGAAAGAAACTCGAGCAAGTACTCCTCATCGGTGAAAGGGTTAAACGTTTCAAAGTTCGGAACCAATTCATTGAGTACTTGTATCAGTCAGATCATATAGAATAAATATGGGTTTGAAAGAAATTCAAACTCAAGAGATGACTCATCATCGCTTGAAGATTGAGTGTCAAAGGAAATAAGATCATTTTCAATGAAATATTCTTCTTTGGGGGCCAAAGAAGAAATCATTTCATTGCAAATGGATACTACGTCCATTTCTTCCTCATTTTCATTCTCTATTATACCATGGACCAAGTCAAGAATGGTTTGTTCCAAAGTAGGCACAAATTCCTCATTTGGTTCAAAACATTCCTCAACTTTAAAGGTCTCGGAAGAAAAATCATCGGCGTATTCAAATAATAAATCTAACTCATGCTCCCAACAACGATTTTCTTACCGATAACAATTTTTAAACTTTTTATTTTCAAGAAGGCGCAAGCCCTCACTGAAAGTCATAGGCCGAGGCGCGAATTCTTAAAAATGAGAACTTTGAAAACTATCATCAAAACTACAATCAAAATCATTATTATAAGAATTTTGAAAGCTATTGCAATTCATTTCAACATTATTATCAAAAGGATCTTGAGGTGAAAAATCGGAATAATCATTCTCAAAATTTCCGTAATCCATAACTTGACTTTCGTAATACTCAACCAAAGACATTTTAGATGTTTCAATTTTTTGGTTTGTAAGTATTGACCAAAAGTCATAGGTGTAGGGGGATTTTGAGAATTATCATTATGATTAATGAAAAAATTGGAATAGGACATGCTTTCCCCAAAGAAGGCTCGAGATAGCAAATTCCACGAAATAATGTGGGGCCGAAAAATTGAAGTGTTTCTTGGCGCTCAAATGTAGAAGTCCTACAAAAATAGTTAACAAAGAATACAAATAGAAAGAAAAAAATACTACAAAATACTATATCAATTAAATTCTAAAACAAACAATTCCCCAACAACGGCGCCATTTTAACAAGCAGGGGAGAATCGTGGCACAAGTGTATAAAGATATACGCCGGTCGTTATGCTCGGTTCCCACCAGTATGCAAAAAACCTAGACTATTGACTACATTCTTTTAAGGGAGTACAACGTCCAATCCGGGTATCAAAAATCCATAGAGACTAGTTGCAAGAATTATAATTGTTTAATAATTCTCAATAAAAGTGTAAAAGGTATCGGATAACAAAAAGAAAAGATAACTAGGCATGGGTATCTAAACTAAGATTAAAAGCGGGAATAAAAACTATAGGTTGCGACTAATGTCTCTCACCTCGATTTAATGTGTATAAATGGTTACATGGGACTATGAATTTAGTAAGATTGAATCTCATGTCAACAATCAATTAAACCTAGAGTTGTCACCACCTAATTCGCATAAAAGCCTAATATGATTTTGGATTCAACAAATACCCCAAAAATGACACATGCAAGGTCGTACATACGGATCATACATGATAGACCCTGTTAAATCTCATAGGCGTACTAACAAGAACAATCCAATCGAATTTGATACATAAAACACATCACCATAGAAAAGCAACCCACTGAAACCAAGGCGAGTTCCCTTACTCACAACCTAATTTAACTTAGCTAGAAAGCATCATAAATGGCATGTATTAAATGCAAGGAAATGAAAGAAATAAAGATAGCATGTAAGCCTAATTAATCAAAGAAATAAAACAAAATAATAATGCTTAAAGAAAGAAAAGACAACAATGGAAACTATATTAATGGAGGAAAAAATGAATATTAGCTTACATTACCCAAATGTCCCAAACCCTATGAGAGAGAATCTCCCACTAAAAATCCCCTCTTCTAACATAAACTAACCTAAAAATACAATATTTCCACAAAATAAAAAAATTCCCCTTTACATATTAAGTTACAAATAAAGAAAAGGAAAAAGAAATGAATTAATAGAGGGCAAAATGTGCAATATCTGATACTCTCAGTCAACCGCATCCAGGCGGTCGGTCGACCAGTCCTTCAGAGTAAAGCCTACTTCTTTCCTTGTAAGGTAAATAATGAATCACTGATCCACCGGTGGGGTAGGGATGGCAATCGGTCCCCTGTATCCAAGTTGTCTTTGGTCCAGATCGAGGTAGAATTGGATGGAAACGGAATCGAAAATATCTTCTTCGTCCGAACTCCAAATGAAGTGCCGTTTGAGTCCACGCGAAGCTAAATCGATGAACTATGCTTCTTGGAATCTCACTGAGCTGGAGATGAAGTGTGAAATGACTAAAATGCCCTTGAAGTAGTATTCGATGACACAACTTCTCCTAAATACAACCGATCCTCACTTTAAGCGTTCCAATAATTACAAAAGCTCAATTAAGCCCTAAAAAGAGCACACACACACACACACATATATATATATACTAGTGGTGACCCGTGCGATGCACGGTGGGTGTAACGCATTTTGTACTATATTGTTTTAATATATAATCTTTTTTGTAATTAGTATCATTATCTAAAAAAAAAATGATCGCCATCAAATTGTAAGAGTAACAAAAAGGAAAATTTGAAAATAAAAACATATGGAATCTTAACAGTAAAAACATGTTATGGAAAAAATGTAATAAAAACATTAAATTTGAAAATACAGGAATAATATCCAATTATTTGAAATATGAAAAAACATTAAATTTGAAAATACAGTAAAAACATGCACGGTCGGTTGTTACTCGTTTTGAAATAACTCACACACACGGTTTACACATATACATAACATGCAGTACCAAAATGCAAGTCCAATTCTTTCTCACCTCGTATTCCTATATCCACTTGCGATTTAAAATAAGCGTTAATAGGTATTTAATCCTTCTTTTTCAAAAAAATTAGCCGGTAATCCCGTGAATTTTTCATTTTGTGGTTAGTCCTCTCTACAATACATGGCTTTGTCTAGGTGAAAAAAAATCAACTAAGAGATCCCACGAACTAAAGCAGTTGTAGCATGAAATTAAAGGTTATGGGACTTTTAATTAATGAAAAAAATATAGGATCGACTCCAAAAAGAAATAGTCGCAACAAAACTAAAGACGATATATCTATTAAATTAAACCCAACTAAACTCTCTGTTTTCACCTTTCGTCATAAAAAACACCAATAAAAAATACGTAGCTGAAATTTGGAACATTAAAATCCGAATATATTGAATATAAATGCCCTAAAAAACATAATGAATATGAATTCTTAGAAATATACAATAGAGAACTAATTTAATAAAATATACAAACCATACTCATTCACACTCATACCCATACAAATTTAATTAAAGATACAAACTACACAATCCGATCCTCGAAACCCACATTTTTTATTTCAAATCACCAAATTTTCTACATCTAAAGTTCAAAATTTCTTGAAATGAAGAAGGTCACCAAATTAAAGAATGTATAGTTCTAATTTCATTATTAAAACTCAAATCAAATAAGTCAAACTTTTGGAAAAAAAAATAATTGAGGATGATATTAACTTTTTGTTTTTAGGACAATATGTCTGAATGGTTTCATTGTAAACAACTACAATAATCCCTCATACAATGCATTCTAGGATCTAACACGATAATACATTTTCCTGCAGATGTTCAATTCATTACACCTGAACTTAGAAACACCCCAAACTTATATATGCCGGAAAAGAAAATAATCCAACTTAATAAACCCATGTTAATTGAGGAACCTCATTTATGGGCACTATAATATGATGCTAAACATAACTTTGAGTGTGAGAGATATATTAGTAACACCATCAAATAGTTCATAAAAATAATACATAGTTCGTAAGGAGAAATACATGTTATAGAGTATAAGACAACAATTAGTGCCCGTGTTGCTTGTAGTGCCTTCCTCACACTTTGACTGCACCAGCATTCACTCCGGTTCTCATGTTCGAACTATTTTGTTGCATTTACATGAGAAATATTGAGGCTTAAGATGAAATCTCTCCTTTTACTACTCTTCTCATGACAACGGGAAGCTTACCTGTGCAAAAGAAAGTAGCAACACTAATTTTAAAATAGTCTCTAACGAAGATTTTAGCATCTCACTCAGTTGATAGTAGTAAATATATCATGTAATATTTTTTGTCGTTAATGAATTCTATGAAGAAATAGATGTAATGAATCTGTTTACTCTAGTCCCCAATCTCAAACTTAGTACAATTAAATCCTACAAAATAGGGACAATTATACAATAACTTAAACCTTAAATGTGCATTGGTGTTTTACACGTGAATGTTACAACTCCATCCAAGACATACAATTCTTGTTAAGTAAAAGGTAGCAAATATATAAGTTAAATAAATGGTAGGCCTGAATATTATATTTAAAGATGCTCATTCTATCCAAATTGAACAAAGAACCAATAAATCTTCATTAAGGCAATGCACAAATCTCAGTCATAACTATATTAATTTTTTTGCCTTTCCTCTGTGGGGAATTTCATCAAATAGTAGCTCTACATGACAAAATTAAATTAGGAGTCAAAACTTACTTAATAAAGGTGTAATAAAATTAAAAAATAAACTATGGTATCATGAAAATACAAATTAGAACATTATAGAAACATTTTGTTTTATAGGATCGAAAGCTATAATGAAGCCCTCTTAAGTAATGATAAGAAAAAACATTTAAAGGATGTTATTTTCTAACAAAGTTAAAAATGCAAAAGGGAAATATGAGTGATTAGAAAAATACCTGAGAACATGTAAAAACAACCAAAGTCATATAAGAAATCAAGCTTCTTAGGAGTCAAAATACTTAGGTTGCGTTTGTTTTTGCCTCTTAAGTCTGAATCTGAACCATTCAGACTTAAGAGGTACCAAAAAGTGTTTGTTTTTTTAAGTGATTAAGAGGCTAACGACTATATTTGGCTCTTAATGATTAAGAGGTAGAGTTACGTCTGAAGTCTGAATCTGAAGTCTGAATCAGTCTAAATACATTCCTTCAGAGGTTCAGACATAAAAACAAACATATTTTTCAGATTCAGATTTCAGATTTCAGATTCAGTCTTCAGATTTCAGATTCAGATAAAAAAACAAACGCAACCTTAAGAGGGAGTATTTTCCTATCGCCCAAAACTAAAGCGGTGGAGGTTTCACATATACAACACCCTGCAAGTAGGACCACTCTTTGTCAAAATCCCTCCCAAGTACAGATGGAACCTTTGCAATTTGAAACCACCCAAATCCGGCTACAGCCATAAAATCGAACCCAAAGTAGTTAAGATCCGGGGCTTGCTCATATCCAGTGTTAGGGTTCACCTATTTGGATGGTAAGATTTAGTTGTGCAGTGAGTAATCGATGGTAGCTTTGGTCTTGTGGATTTGTGACAGAGGGATGGTTTAAGAGAGAGGGAGAGGAATAGTATATTTATGATAAGTTAGACAAAACCAAAAACTACACAACATTAACTTCTATGGCATTTTACATGAAGAAAAAGAAAAGATGAAGAAAGATAAAAATGAACTACACACACCCTCACAAAACCATCAAATTAGGGGAAAGAGAAAAGGAAAAATATACCTGTTGTGGGAATGATTGGATGGTTTCCTGCTGTCATAAACTAAAGCACCGGCGTGTGAAGGGCATAGAGACATTTATAATATATAAAAAGGAATGATTTGGGTTTTATACACGCATACATATGCAGATTTTCACTCACCTTAACTGCAGTGGCGTGGAGTAATAAGCAAACCACATTATCCGTAAGAGAGAGAGTGGATGAAGACTGTGATGGCAGGGTTAAAAAAAAAGGAGAGAATATGGATGGAGAAGAAGACCGTTTAGGAGGTGTGTGTAGAAAGGACAAAGCGAGAGAGTTGAGGGCTGAAAATCGGTAGAAGTTTGAGAGATGAATAGGATGGGAGTTGATATCAAACGTGGTTTGGGAACTCAACGTGCATGGTGAGTGGGAGAAGTGGGTCAAGATGCAACTGCCACAACTTTTCATGTATTCTACTCGACGTGTATTAGATGTATCCACGTGTAATTTAAAAAAAAAATCAAAATTCTGAGAATTTAGGATTCACCTTTTGGAGGCTTCTCAAGGCTCCTACTACATACGTATATATTATAAGATATATATATATATATCCAAAACCAAGGTTGTTTGGTTTAAGAGCATAAATATAAGCATAAGGAACACAAAAATTGCTACAATGTATAAAGATAACGGGGGCGGATATGCAATATTCGTGACTAATCACTAAGAGTTCGGGTCATGTACCCGTTAATATTAATGAATCGTGTTTGGTTAGTGTCATTAGATCTGTTAGTCTTAATGGGTTGTGTATGGGTTAAGGATATTTTGACCCGTTAATTTGACCGCTACACAACCCGACACGACCTGTTGATAGGTCTAGAATCATATACAAGTTGACATATTAGTTCATTTGTAACTCAATTAGACCGATTAATCAATTAACATTACAAACCCTTTCATTTAGTAAAAATAGTTATATAAACTCTTTATAAGTCACAACAATATATCTTATTTCCTTTAAATTAAGGGGATCAACACTAACCCGAACCGTTAACAATCGTGTCTTATCGGGTTGGCACTCATACGACCCAAAACCATTAAGGGTCTACCTAATAACTCATAACTTCATGTCAGTTCGTGTCGTATTATCATGTCGTGCTTTATTTTCCTAGGTCTACCCACGATACCAAAATCGATTCTATCTGCAATGAGACCCTAAATAAGACAAAAACAAAAAAAGATAAAAAAAATTAAAGCCACATGTATTAAAAGACCCTTATTCCTTTTAACTAAATACCCATCAACACCCCCACACTCTCATTACATCACAAATACATGCACATTTGTCTAATTCCCAAATCACCCGTAACACTTAACCTCCCAATTATACACATATCCCCATTTGTGCTAAGGCTCATTTGAAGACCAAGACTAGAGAGAATTATTTTAGTAGCATAGTTCTAGATAAAAAAAAATTGTAGAGAAAGATAGTTATTTTTTGTTATTATTTAGAAAAAAATATAGTTGAGTAATTATTTATAATTTGAGAAGAATTATGGATGTAATTAAAGGAAGATTGATTGGAATTCAAGCATTTTTTATTTGACCACTTATTCTCTTAAGTACTCTTATTTGGTTCTATATGCTCTTTATTTTTTTATTTCTTGCATGGATGATGATTATGGTAGGCTAATTATCCCATTCAAAGGATGAAATGAAGCCCCCATACATCCGATTAAATTAATTTGATAATTTTCCATTTATTTAACTTCCTTTTATTAGTAATTTTTAATTCTTACACCCGTTTACTCATTGGAAAACGGTAATTAATCATTAAGAAAGGATTGAAAGTTAGTTTTATAGTTTTAATTTTAAGATTCAAACTAGAGGTAGGCCTATCTTATTATTAAAATTATGATCTAACCTTCTAATACTCTCGTTTGATAATTGATACTGAATTAAAGTTAGTTACATTAATTTTCCCTACAGAGTGGTTCATTTAATTTAATTTTAGTCTTTTTGAGATAGAGTTTTAGGAATTAAAATTACTTTCTAAATCATGTTTATGTTAATTCATTAGTTTGATGAGAATCAACTTTTGAATTAAATAAATAAGTTGGAAGTTAACCAAATTGGATTATTTCAAATTAGTGTTAATTGTGTGAAGTGGGGGTGGATTCATTCCTTGTTTCTTTCTCATATTAATTACATCACTTGTTTTATTTCTCATAATCTAATTACTCAGATTACTTTAGATTATAAGTCACATAGTCACTTAGTTTTATTTACACCTTAAAAATCGTTTTAAAAGAAAATAGAAGAAAAAGTATATATATACACACACACACACACATATTTGAAAGTGAATTGCATTTATTTTCTCATTTTAGCTCCCTCACTCTTAAAAGTTGGGTTGACATCTGTACTTATCATTGTACATATTCATATTATGTTTTTAGGTTCAAGGGTTTTGAGACTTGGCTTGTGAAGACAACGACTCATCATACGCAAAAAGCAAGTTATCAAATGGTGTCATCGCTGCTTTCTTGAAGATGGAGGCTCGTGTGAAGACTTGCATTTCATTTTTATTTTTGTCGTTGTATTTATTATTTTTCATATTCATTTAATTGGTTTTATTAGGATTACTAAGGCATTTTATTCATTTGGGTGAATTTTTGACACTATTTTCTTGTAATAATTAAGAAAAAAAATGAAAAGGGAAACGTGACAAGGTAAAGAGAGAGCACCCATGGAGTGAAATTTGAAGACTCTCTATTTTGGGTCCATAGGACTCTCGGGAACGACTAAAGTTAGGCCAACTTCCCCCCGACCAACACAACTCGGTCTTCTACCCACGTGTGTAAAAGCCGAGGGAGGTGCATTTATTTTATCACTCAGGAATCTCTTCCAAGTGAGTCCATTATTTGTATGCTTATTTTCTCCTATGTGGTTTTTATTCTAGCATTGCATTTATTTTGGATGGTTTGATGAATTAATGAAGTTCAGACCTAGACTCGATCAATAAAACGAGTTGGGATTTCATTACTCACGCAATTACTTTATCCTATTTGTTTGTTACCCGTGCATTAAGTTAATTAAAATCAATAAACTAGCAAGCCAAGTAGTATTTTGTGTTTATTAGGAACCTTTTAGAACGAGACACTCGTAGGATACTCCAGTGAGTCCTTTTCACCCATGTCACTCTTTGATCAACTTTCTTAAGACATTGTCTAGGGAAACTGGGTTTTAAGTGAGGTCGCTCAGTAAAACAGGTTTGTGCTTTCCCTAGCATGGTACCGGACTATCGATCGTTGTAGTATCTAGTGTGGGGAGACTTAACTAGTAAGCCCCTTATTCTGTCGAGAAGAAAGTAGGAGCACACTTTTCAAGGGCAACGTATAAGGCTTCGTGTTTTTCTCGCTCGTTGATTAATTATAATTTGACTACCCACTCACCTAATTGAAGATAAAAAATTGGCTATGTTCTAGTTAGGACTTGTCCCTTACTTGTACTTGTCTAATTTGATCTTTAGGTAGTCTCTCTTACGCTCCATCCTTTTGTGTTTCAAATCGTGTCTATCACTCCCCTTTTTCCAAAAATTCCAAACATAATTTTCATTTTTTCTTAAAAAACCCAAAACTCCAAATATATTTTCCATCTTTCGTAATGCCTAAATATTTCATTGTTTTCCAAAAATCCAAAAATACTTTTAATTTTCTTTCCCATTTTTTAAAAATCCATAAATATTTTCATTTCCTTTCCTATTTTTTGAAAAATCCAAAAATATTTTTCCTTTTTTCTTCATAAAAGGGAATAGTTCCTTAATGCGTAATTAGCCCCATCTTGATCGTCAATTAACACACTCTCCTATTGATCTCTCTTTCAATTACCTCTTAGGTGATCGTGTCCTCATCATTGATCTTACGCCTCATATTCCCGATTCTTCTTCTTCATCATCCCTGGAGACTCCTAGTTCTCCAACTGCCCCACCCACCATGGCCAACGAGCATGCCTTAAGGAAATATTTTGCCCCGATAATGGCTAACCCACCATCATGCATCGTTCTTCCACCCACCCTAGCGGTCCAATTCGAAATTTGCCCGATGACCATTTCAATGCTACCCAATTTCCCTGGCATTGAACGTGAGTCTCCATGCATTCACTTTTGAAAATTTCTCACGGTTGCGCTATTTCAAAAATCAAAACTTATATGAACAAAATGTTCATCTTTAATTATTTCCATTTTCTCTCCCCGATAATGCATCCATGTGGCTACATTCATTGTGACTGGATTCTATCCATATATGGGAAAAACTTCTAAAGAAGTTCATGTCCAAGTTTTATCCGATAATCAAACCAATGAGATGCGCCAAGCCATCCAAGATTTTCGTCAAAAGCCAACTGAGCAAATTTTTTGAAACATGGGCCCATTTTCAAAGTTACATCAATAGTTTCCCACATCATGGTCTCGAGAAAATTCGCTTATTCCATAGTTTTTACAATAGTCTCGTTCCTTCTTCTCGAACCATGATTGAATCCATGCATAAAGGGAAGTTCATGCACTAAACTCCCACTGCTGCCTCTAATTTTCTCCTCAAATTAGGTGATGACTCCCAAGATTGGGAGGGAATCAATGAGTTTCGAGATTTGAGCCACCATGTGTAGGTAGCACTTATGGGGTATAAAATCATACCGATTTTGAAACTTTTCTTAATGGCTTAAACACTTTGACGAAGACTATTGATGCTCTTAGTTGTTCTATGCAACAAAATGTTTCTATTTCTAAACCAATGGCGAATGTCAATGAGGTTAGTGCTTCTTTTTGTAATGTATGCTTAAGCCGGGATCGTTTATCTCATTTGTTCCCCCTCATTCAAAATGATCCCGAACTCACCATGGCCCAAGCGTGTGCTTTTGATACCACTGGAAACTCGCTCCCCCGTCATTTACATACAATCTTAATAATAATAACCATCCCTATTTTTTCTATAAGTATGATAACAACCTCGCTCCATCACACCAACAAAAAACTGTTGGTGGTCCACCTGGGTTTCAACAAAACCCACCAAGGTAACATCGCCCTCCCATCTAGAACCATCATGCTTAATACCATCAACAATAAAAACCATCACCCTTTCCCCCCACAGAGGACCATCATATACCAATCATCAAATTGTACCTGTTCTACCTCCTTCTTATAAGTATTACCGACCACTTAGTTCTCACAATGAGTTGGTCCCCCAACCCCCTTATGCCCCACTTCCTCGATCACTTACCTGCTCTCTTGAGAATCATCTCAGTCAATTTATCACGGCTCAATAACAAACCATACAAGTGTAGACTTAACCCATCCAAAAGCTTGAGCATCGTCTTAACAAATTTGAATCCTAACGAGAGAAAGGACGATTTTTGAGTCAACCCATTGCTAACCCTAAGGTAAATGACAAAGAGTCAGCTTATGAGGTTGGATCTGCTTCCACTCCACCCATATACTAAGTGGACATGAAAGCGGTGACTTCTCTAAGATCCGAAAAACTGGTTGACAATGGTGTAATTATCCCTATGATGTTCAAATCCCTCTCACCTAGAATTTACCATTGGAGCCTCTCTCTAAGATTGTACCACAAAATAAATTCATAGAAAAGAATGAGTCTAAACCTAATGAGCCCACCACTGTCTACGTGCCCAAAGTACCTTTTCCTCATAGGTTAGCTCCGATAAAGAAAGCCCAATAATTTGATGAGATCAAGTAAGTGTTTCAAAGTGTTCACATTGACATTTTATTCCTCACCGTGATTCAACGAGTTCCCTCATATGCTAAAATTTTGAAGGACTTGTGCATTGTCAAGCGATGGATGAATGTGTCTCATGATGCCTTTATCACTGAGCAAGCCACATCCCTTATCTATGAGAATGATGTTGTGAAGTACAAAGACCTGGTTGTCTTACTGTCCCTTAAATGTTAGGAGATAGGTTCACTACTTGGTATTTACTTGATCTTGGGACAAGTGTTAGTTTGTTACCTCATGATGCGGCTTAAGATTTGTCTAAAAAATGCGTTATATCTAGGCTCAAGTGCAAGCCTGTCGCGTTAGTAATAATCCGACAAGTCGGGATCGTTTCCACAGGGATTAAAAATTGACAAGTTATAGGAATAGTTATTTAACCTTAAAATTATTCCTCTAAAGAAATAAAAAGATGAATGATGACTTCCAATTGTTGATGAAATAAAGTGTGCACAAAAACAATAAAATTTGTAAAGAAATTAGATTTGAAAATGAAAGAAAATAGGGTGGGGTACAATCCCTTAAACCTTAATGAATTATTGTATAGAATACTAGAATGACAAATTGAAATTTCAACTAAATCCAGTCTTTGTAGATCCTAAGCATTACATATATGAAGGAACAAGCCCGCATCATATGTAATCAAAGGTAAATACAAAGCGGTGAATGGATAATTATACTTTACATAGCGTTCTTAAACATCCCAAATACCTAGGGCAAGAGAGATTAAAAGATCGGCTATGTTCATATAATTTCCATACACGATTTGGTCAATATTTAATTTATCCTCTATTTCCTACATAAGTAATTCACCTCGGAATGAATTCATGTACCCCAACCCTTAAGAATTTAGCTGGACATGAATTTTCTAGAAAACAAATTTATACTAATACATGAAACTAGGGATCTAACAATCATTGGGAATAATTAACAAAACAAATGAAAGTAGATTTGTAAATAAAATAGAGAACAAATAAGAGAGTGGAACTTTTATACTTGTATTCAGCAACAGGAAAAATAACAGAACTTGAATCCAGGAAACTTCTGCTAAATTAACCTTACAACTAGGGTTCATGAAAACTGCTACCAAAGAAAAGATTATCTAACTTCTGAATTTCTCTCTCTAATTCGACTCTACTCTCTAGAATTCGACCCTACTCTCTAGAATTCGACCCCCTTGGAATGAGGTAGGGCTTGGTCTTTTATAGCACCAAGTAGCACGAATTTGACAGCTAGAATTGCTTGCTGCGCAAGATTTTACCAGCTATGCACCTCATAATCTTCATAATTAATGCTAGGATTTTGCAAGACCGCATCGGTCCGGATAGCCCTCGGATCGCTCCGGATCCCACCGGATTGGTTCTTTTTTTATTATACTGGATCGGTCCGGATCCCACCGGATCGGTTTGATTGTCATCGGTTTGGAATCCATCCGGGGTCTACTGGACTTGTGTCATTTCGGATCGGTCCGAAATCTACCGGATCGGTTCGATTTTCTTCCATGTTGACTTTTCTCTTTCATCCTTGATTGGCCATAACTTATGATCTCGAGCTTAATTTTGAGTGTCGTTTCTTCCAATGCTCTTGTGAAATCAATCTCTTCAACTTCCCTTTAGGCGTCGAATTCGAACTCTGGGTAGAAATTTACGCTTTTGCCCTTTGACTTTTCTTCCTTTCTTCTTTTCCTTTCTTCCGGTTTCTTTCTCTCTTTTCTTGCACTAAATTCCTGTAAAATTCATCAAAAATACACGAAACTCGGGGAAATTATTAGAAACAGTTAATGACAATGATATGGAATAAAAATGATTCAATTACTTTGTTCGGGATATCAAAATCACTAACTTAAGTGGCTAAATTCAGAAGAATTTATGCTTGGTCAAATCCCCCTAACTTAGGACTTTGCACGTCCCAGGCAATGTAAATGAAGCTACCCATTGTTCTATTTGATAATTCCTTTAAAATTCCAGTTTCGCAGGCATACGATTGCATTGAGCATATGCAACAAGCCTTTAAACCCCTAGGTTACCCTAGTAGGACGAGTTTTGTCTCGTGAGGGTTTGCAGTGAATATACCCACAAAATTCTTTATAAATATCAAAATACTTAAAAATTGTACAATTTAAAATTTTCGAAAAATAATCACCATAAATTCATATTCAAATGTCTCAAACCATAGTGTGTGTGTGTGCAAAGGCAAAAATTCAACCTCAAATTTCCACCGATTGAGCATTACATTACTTTTCAAAAATTCGTTTTGATTCAAATTCTTACGAATGCACTCACAAACGAATTACTCGGATTGCGGCTATTTTCTCTCGGTATGCATGATATAAAGAGTAAATATAATGGACACAAATTCATGCATACAAAATTGAAAAGAAGGAAATATATGGTGAAAAGATCTCATCATTGGAATACGGTTATAGGGAAACGGGAAACATCATCTCTTAATCACACCATTTTAATCTCTCATATTATATTTTCATGTCTTAGCTCTCCACGCGGTAACCAATTTCGCAATTTGGACTCGGTTAGGACTTTTCTTGGGGTTAAGGTGTAAAGGAAAAAAATGGAAATGGTAGGGAATGTTGGAATTGGAAAATTTTCTGATGACGTCTATTAGTACTTTTTCGGGAATTTGTCATTTTTCTTTTCTTTTTCTATTTTTTTCTCTTTTCTTTTCTTGCTATTTTTGTGGAGCATTTTCTATTATTATTTTTTTCTTGCCCCTTTTTATGCACACATTTGGACTTACTTGATGAATTTTCGATTTTCACAATTCTAGGCTATTTGGATTTTTCAGGTTATCAAACGAAAGGGAAATATTATATTAGGCTCAAAGTGGGTTGCAAAGGGATAATTTTGTTTTTCACAACTTTTTTATGGCTATTATTTTTGGGTAACAAATGAGGGCCTACTTCATTGTCCAAATTGCTAATCACATTACCATATGCATCTCGGGATTAATTAAGTTTAGTGATATATTTAGCACGAATTTCGAGACAACATTTCACACATTTCCCCTAACCGATCAAAATAAAGGATTGAGATCATCAACGACTTAATAAAACGCTGAAAAGAACTTTGAGTTAATCATAAACTCGGATTGAATTAAAAACTCATAAAAAAATTGAAAGGCTCAAAATCTCACCGGGTTTGATCAATCTCCACACTTATTCGTTAAGTCGTTAATTTTCTTTCAATTTCCATCTTCGATCAATTTTCGGCTTAGTACAATTGATTGTTAACAATTTGAGACTTTAAATAGAATAAAGGCGACATTTTTGAAAAATTTAAATTCCAATTTTTATTTATTTTGAAGAAAAATATTTTTGGCTTTTTCAACTTCTTTTTTTTTTAATTTTATTTATATATATACATATATGCAAAGTTTTATGAATACGCACTTGTCATCCCCCCTAACTTAGTGATTTGCATTGTCCTCAATCAAATGGACGAGAGATAAAGAAGACAACATTAGTAGTGCGATAAATAAAACAAGCAAATACCATACTAAAATTGTATATTACAAACCAACTGTGGAAGCAAAGGATAACAAACATAATTAATTGAACATAAAGGAGGAGCGGGGCAGCCTAAGGGGCGGGTGGGGGACGGGAAGTTCTGGGAGTAGCAGGATCATATGTATTATAGTAATAGGGAGGAAGGGGGGCCTCGGGACCTAACTGGACACGGTACAATTCAGCCTGCATACGCAGGACCAAACTCATGTCCCTCTCGTAGGATGTCATAAAACCATCCTACGAGAGGTAGAATTACCTCTGGCCCAGAAACGCTCAATATGGATTTTTCGCGTTGGACTGAAAAAATGACGACACCAATTTGCTTCACGACGAGAATGATATTCGCCGTTGCCGTCAGGCAGGACTTCAATGGAGTTATATTTCTGGGGAGCAGCTATGGGTAGTGAAGAATTAGACAGAAAGTGAGAGAGAAGATAGGATATGGAAGTGTGAAAAAAAATGGGTGGGGGATGTGGGTATTTATAGGTAGGATGATGGAAAAGGGGGGAATGGATGGGGGGAGAATAGAGTGGAAATTTTTTTTGGGAGTAGAAGTGGATAGGGGGAATGAATGTGGTTTGGATTGAAGAGGTGGGAACCTCGGGAAGGGGCACTCTGCAGTTTACCAGACCGATCCGGTTTCAGGACCGGACCGATCCGGTTGAACCGGATCAGTTCGTTTTATTCAGGACAGGACCGATCCGGTCTGCTGTTTTCCCAAAAATTCTCTTTATTTCTTTTCCTCTCTCTGTTTGCCTGATTTCTCTATTCGAAATGATCCTTTCAGAGTAATTGAATTTCAAAACTCCCGAAATGCTCACCGAAACCTGAGACACCCCTCCTACTCTAGTCAGAACACATATTTACAACTCCTAACGTCCTAAGACTAATATATACAACCTTCACCCCATACACGTTGGGGTTGCTACGACCTCTCCTTTATTTTTCACTCAATCCCCATAAATGGGGTCCGACAACCAGATTGTGTTGGCTTCTTTGACGACCGCTTCCAAATACGGCTTGAGACGATGCCCGTTGACTTTGACTGTGTTTCCCCCTTTTTCATCTTTGAGTTCAACAGCTCCATAGGGAAATACTTCCTTCACAATGAATGGACCTAAACATCGTGACCTCAATTTTTCGGGAAACAAGTGCAACCTCGAGTTGTAGAGAAGTACTTTTTGTCCTGAATGAAATTCCTTCCTTCGAATGATTCTGTCGTGAGCTCGTTTCATTCGTTCTTTGGAGATTTTAGCACTTTCGTACGCATCATTGCGTATTTCTTCCAACTCATTCAACTGAAGTTTACGAGTTTCACCGGCTTTTTCCATATTTAAGTTCACCCTTTTGATAGCTCAATACGCTTTGTGTTCAATTTCAACCGGAAGATGACAAGGCTTGCCATATACAAAACAAGATGGGGACATCCCAAGGGGATTCTTGTATGCAGTTCTATATGCCCAGAGCGCATCATTCAATCTGAGAGACCAGTCTTTCCTATTAGGTTCAACTGTCTTTTCCAAGATATTTTTGATTTCTCGATTGGCGAGCTCGGCCTGGCCATTCGATTGAGGGTGGTAAGTTGCTACAACTTTATGGACAACTCCATACTTTCGAATTAGCTTTTCCATAGGCCTATTGCAAAAATGAGTACCATTGTCACTAATTAAAGCCTTAGGAACTCCAAATCGAGAAAGTATGTTTTCTTGAATGAATTTTATCACCACCTTATTGTCATTCGTCCGTGTAGCAATGGCCTCTACCCATTTTGAGACGTAGTTTACAGCGATGAGGATGTATAGAAAACCAAAAGAAGGGGGAATGCGCCCCATGAAATCAATACCCGAGCAATCAAATAACTACAAAACTAGTATTGGGGTTAATGGCATCATGTCATGGAGAGTAATAGCTCCCATTCTTTGGCATCTATCACAAGATTTGCAAAAAGTTTTCACATCCCGGAAGATAGTAGGCCAGTAGAGACCACTTTAAAGGATTTTCGCAGCAATTTTATTTTTGGAAAAATGACCGCCACATGCTTCCGTATGACAAAATCAAATTACCCCTTGGATTTCTTCATCATGTACACATTTTCGGATGATTTGATCAGCACAATACTTAAACAAATATGGATCATCGTAAAAGAACATGCGTGACCAAGTAAGGAACTTCCTTCTCTCTTGCGGACTCCAATGGGATGGAATAATTCCAGTGACAAGGTAATTGACTATATCCACAAACCAAGGGAGAGAAGAAGTAGCAAATATATTTTCATCCAGAAAACACTCGTCTATGGGAATGGGATCAATAGGTACGTCGGACGAGAGGCGTGACAAATGGTCAGCAACGACGTTTTCTACCCCTTTCTTATCTTGAATCGAGATATTAACTCCTGGAAGAGTAGGATCCACCTGATTAGATGTGGTTTGGCATCTTTCTTGGTCAAAAGATATTTGAGGGCTGAGTGATCAATGAAGCAAATGATAGGCGACCCAACAATGTAAGAGCAAAATTTATCAAGAGAAAAAATGACTGTGAGTAATTCTTTCTCTGTGGTAGAGTAGTTCAGCTGAGGGCCAGATAATGTTTGGCTAGCATAGTAAATAACATGAGCTTTCTTGTCTTTTCTTTGTCCAAGAACGGCCCTAATCGCGTAATCACTTGCATCACACATAAGCTCAAATGGGAGTGACCAGTTAGGAGCTCGCATGATAGGAGTGGAAATCAGCATGCTTTTAAGTTTATCAAAATCTTCTTGGCATGCTTTATTCCATTCAAATGGAGTGTTCTTCATGAGAAGATTACTCAAAGGTCTAGCGATGGCGCTAAAGTCTTTGATAAATCTCCTATAAAATCCAGTATGGCCTAGAAAGGACCTCACATCTTTAAGCGATTTTGGCAGGGGTAACTCAGCTATTTCATCTATTTTTGCTCGATCAACTTCAATTCCCCTAGATGAGACTATGTGGCCTAAAACTACGCCCTCGGTGACCATAAAATGGCATTTTTCGTAATTGAGGACTAAGCCTTTTTCCACACACCGGAATAAAACTCTTTCAAGATTAGCTAAACATTGGTCGAAGGATGGACCGAACACGCTGGAATCGTCCATGAACACCTCAAGACCTTTTTCTATCATGTCACTAAAGAGACTTAACATGCACCTTTGAAAAGTTGCTGGTGCATTACATATTCCAAACGGCATACGTTTGTAGGCAAACGTACCAAATGGACATGTAAAAGTCGTCTTTTCTTGATCAAGAACATCCACTTCAATCTGATTATAGCTAGAGTACCCATCTAGGAAACAGTAATAAGGATGGCCCGCTACTCGTTCAATCACTTGATCGATGAACAACAAGGGAAAATGGTATTTTCTTATTCCATCATTTAGCTTTCGATAGTCAATGCAAACACGCCACCCGGTGGTGGTGCGTTGAGGTATTAATTCTCCCTTAGCGTTTTCAGCCACGGTCATACCCGATTTTTTTGGAACAACCTGAATTGGGCTTACCCATTTACTAGCAGAAATGGGATAGATAATCCCATCATCTAGCAATTTGATGATTTCCGCTCTTACTACATCTTTCATGGTTGGGTTTAGTCGCCTTTGCATCTCACGCGAGGGCTTCACCTCCTCTTCAAGATGGATTTTATGGGTACAAATCAATGGACTTATACCTTTCAAATCTGCTATAGTCCAACCAAATGTATGTCTATGCTTCCGCAACACATCCAACAACATGCCCTCTTGCTCTTTTTTTAAACTGGAAGAAATAACAACCGGGAATGTATCATTATCTCCCAGAAAAGCATATTTGACATGAGAGGGTAATTTCTTTAACTCAAGACTAGGAAATCTATTTTCATAGGGAATCATGGTTGCCTCCATCAGAGGTAATTCTTTAAATCTAGAAATCCAGGCAACATCTCTTAAAGTTTCAAAACTCGCTTCTTCTTGTAACCAAGTTTCCAACTCTTCCACCTCACGCTCAAACTTTGTATAAGGATGCTTATTCTCACCACTTTGCACTAAAAAAACTTCCAGTGGATCTCCTTCTATGATCTTCTCGATGTGCTCATCCACCATTTCTTCAATAAGATCCACCTCAAGAATTTCTTCTTCATAACCCAATTGGTTAGCGACATTGAAAATGTTGGTCTCGAGAGTCATGTTTCCAAAAGTGAGTTGCATTTGGCCATTTCGTTTATTGATCAAAGCATTAGCAGTAGCTAAAAATGGACGGCCCAATATTATTATAACATGATTTCTCGCATGGAGAGAAGGCTCAGTGTCCCAAATGACGAAATCAATAGGGAAGTAGAACATATCCACTTGAACTATTACGTCCTCCACAACCCCATGAGGCACTTTCACTGTTCGATCAGCTAACTGTAGAGTGATTCGGGTAGGTTTTAAATCACCTAAATCAAGCTGATTATAGATAGAGTATGGAAGGATGTTCACACTCGCACCTAAGTCAAGCAATGCTTTTTCCACTCTATTTTTTCCTATGACACACGAAATTGTAGGTGCACCGGGATCCTTGAATTTTGGTGGAAGATCATTAAGAAGGACCGAGCTTACATTTTGTGCCAAGAAAACATTTTTCTTCACCTTGAGCCTTCGTTTGACCGTCAATAGATCTTTGATGACCTTGGCATATGCTGGAATTTGTTGAATAGCATCAAGAAATGGCAAGTTCAACTTTACTTGCTTCAAAACATCTAACACTTCTGTACGCGAAGCCCCTTTTTGGGTGGTGCTAAGCGTTGAGGAAATAGAGCAGCAGTGGGCAATTTTACTTCAATTTCAGTTTTAACTCCCTCATCTTTATATTCCGTATGCAATGGAAACTCAGCAAACTCTGTAGCTTCTTTAGCTTTAGATTCCTTGGGAAGTGTTGGCGCTAGATCAATTACGCGACCACTACGAAGAGTAGTGACAGCTTGACATTGTTCTGGCAAATCCGATGATGTGGAGTTAACCGTGGGTTGTCCTTGAAGAGGAGGTCTTTGGCCTTGAGCTGGAAATTTACCCTTCTCCTGAGTATTCACAGCCGATTGCAATCTGGATATGCTAGTATGAATTTCATTGAACATTCGATCATATTTAGCATTGCTCTCCTTTTGAGATTGGATGAATTGATTCAAATTATCTTCAAGAGATCGCCTAGGTGGAGCGACAAATGGACCAGGAGGTGGTACCTGCATAGGATCATGCATAGGAGGAGCTACTTGCTGAAATGGAGCGGGGTGTGGTGGTAGAGTCACATGTGGGCTATGAGCCATCCCCCCTTGTGGTTGTCCATAGTTGAACCCAGGATGATTCCTCCACGAATGATTGTATGTATTCCCTTGCTGTGCATTAAAATTTCGGCGAAACCCCCCTATTGCCTCAACTTGTTCAGTGTACATTACCTTGTATGCAGGAATGGTAGGGCATCCTTTAGTAGAATGACCAGCAGCACAAATAGCACAAACCATCTCCTTTCCGGCTTGCACGGGTCCATCTACATACCTTAATCGCACTTCAATCATGTCTCTGACATTCTTTTCCAATTGCTCAAATTTCCGATCTAACAAAGTGTCCTGTCCAAGTGATAAATACCGGACGCAGCAGGGAAGCTGGACATTTGTCGATTTTTATTTTGACTATTGGGATCAGAAACATCCCATGCTTGAGTAGTATCCGCTACATATTTCAGATGGACCTCAGCATCACTCGAATCTAACTCCCAAAAAGGTCTTTCGCACATGGTTTGAACAAGTTGTTTAGATGCTAAAGTAAGGCCTTGATGGAAAAATGAAATCAGATGATGTTTTTCGAATCCATGATGTGGGCAAGCACTAAGTAACTCCTGAAATCTCTCCCATCACTTGTCGAAAGCCTCATTCTCATTTTGTCGAAAAGCTTGTATTTGGGCTTCGACAGAATTGGTTTTGTGTTGTGGAAAGAACTTGGAGAGAAACTTGGTTTTCATATCTCTCTAGGATAACACAGAATTCGGGGGTAGTGACCATAACCAAGTTTTGGCTTTATCCTTTAAGGAAAAAGGGAAAAGCTTTAGCCGGATAACATCTTGTGGGCAAGCTTGGTCACCAAACGTCTCACATTCATCCTCGAACTCTCTAATATGGAGATATAGTTTTTCTGAATCCGTCCCAAGAAATGTGGGAAGAATTTGGATCATACCATTTCGAAAGTGGAGCTGATCGGCATTATACTGGAGTAAAATGCATCCAGGGGTAGCAGTTCTCTCTGAAAATAAAAGATCTTTCATGGGAAGATATGGTATTTCTTCCTCTCCAGCACAAACACCAACACTACCATGCACCGACATATTGCTACCCAACGATTCAGAATTCACACTTGGTGTTTGATTCAAGGAGTGAGTTGTGATTGAATTATTAGGCGAAGGAGGGGGAACCCAAAAATGAGGAGAATCAGTGGTATGAGAATTTTCAGAATTTGCTTTGGCAATAGGATTTTCGTGAACTTGGTTGGAAGATGAATTCTGCATGTAAGCGCATAAGAGATGATTTTTTTTTTTGAAATCACCTTGGATTAAAATAAATTTCCTAAATTATATCAACTGATAATCCCCTCGCAATGGCGCCAAAAACTTGACGCGACTTAAGATTTGTCTAAAAAATGCGTTATATCTAGGCTCAAGTGCAAGCCTGTCGCGTTAGTACTAATCCGACAAGTCGGGATCATTTCCACAGGGATTAAAAATTGACAAGTTATGAGAATAGTTATTTAACCTTAAAATGATTCCTCTAAAGAAATAAAAAGATGAATGATGATTTCCAATTAATGATGAAATAAAGTGTGCACAAAAATAATAAAATTTGTAAAGAAATTAAATTTGAAAATGAAAGAAAATAGGGTGGGGTACAATCCCTCAAACCTTAAAGAATTATTGTATAGAATACTATAATGACAAATTGAAATTTCAACTAAATCCAGTCTTTGTAGATCCTAAGCATTACATATATAAAGGAACTAGCCCGCATCATATGTAATCAAAGGTAAATACAAAGAGGTGAATGGATAATTATACTTTACATAGCGTTCTTAGACATCCCAAATACCTAGGGCAAGAGAGATTAAAAGATCGGCTATGTTCATATAATTTCCATACACGATTTGGTCAATATTTAATTTATCCTCTATTTCCTACATAAGTAATTCACCTTGGAATGAATTCATGTACCCCAACCCTTAAGAATTTAGCTGGACATGAATTTTCTAGAAAAAAAATTTATACCAATACATGAAACAAGGGATCTAACAATCATTGGGAATAATTAGCAAAACAAATGAAAGTAGAATTGTAAATAAAATAGAGAACAAATAAGAGAGTGGAACTTTTATACTTGTATTCAGCAACAGGAAAAATAACAGAACTTGAATCCGGGAAACTTCTGCTAAATTAACCTTACAAGGGTTCATGAAAACACTTACCAAAGAAAAGATTATCTAACTTCTGAATTTCTCTCTCTAATTCGACTCTACTCTCTAGAATTCGACCCAACTCTCTAGAATTCGACCCCCTTGGAATGAGGTAGGTCTTGGTCTTTTATAGCACCAAGTAGCACGAATTTGACAGCTAGAATTTCTTACTGCACAAGATTTTACCAGCTATGCACCTCATAATCTTCACAATTAATGCCAGAATTTTGCACGACAGGATCGGTCCGGATAGCCCTCGGATCGGTCCGGATCCCACCGGATAGGTTCTTTTTTTATTATACCGGATCGGTCCAGATCCCACCGGATCGGTTCGGTTATCATCGGTTTGGCATCCATCCGGGGTCTACTGGACTTGTGTCATTTCGGATCGGTCCGAAATCTACCGGATCGGTCCGATTTTCTTCCATGTTGACTTTTCTCTTTCATCTTTGACTGACCATAACTTTTGATCTCGAGCTTCATTTTGAGTGTCGTTTCTTCCGATGCTCTTGTGAAATCAAGCTCTTCAACTTCCCTTTAGACGTCGAATTCGAACTCTATGTAGAAATTTACGCTTTTACCCTTTGACTTTTCTTCCTTTCTTCTTTTCCTTTCTTCCGGTTTCTTTCTCTCTTTTCTTGCACTAAATTCCTGTAAAATCCATCAGAAATACACGAAACTCGGGGGAATTATTAGAAATAGTTAATGGCAATGATATGGAATAAAAATGATTCAATTACTTTGTTCGGGATATCAAAATCACTAACTTAAGGGGCTAAATTCAGAAGAATTTATGCTTGGTCAACTCACACCCTTTACCTTGAGTTAGGTTTACAAAACATGAAACCTACACGAGTTACTACTCAACTTGTTAACCATTTCATGAAAGTGCCTAAAGGAATAGTTGAAGATGTTTTGGAGAAAGTTTCTGACTTTTACTACTGAGTGGATTTCATCATCTTGACACTCCTGTACCCGACCCAACTGATATCCTTATCATATTGGGTCACCCATTTTGGCAACTATAAATGCCATCATCAATTATCGCGATGGGTCCATGAATCTGTCTTTTGGAAACATGACCGTTGAAGTCAACATTTTCCACCTTATGAAAAAAAATGCCGACATTGATTCTATTGATGAGGTGTGTATGATTGACTCCTTGGTCCTAGAGATGTTGCATCAAACTTACCCCAAAGATCCTATCCAACAATGTTTGGCTCACTTTGAGTCGAACTTTGATATTGATTCCTCCATCTCTGAACTGAATGCCTTATTAGATTCTAAACCATTGATGGACACTTCCACGTGGGCCACACAAGTTGGGACTCTCTCTGTCAACACTCTTCATTATCTGGATGACCCGGTTAACCCCATACCCAGATATTTCCTTGGACTCTATTTCTGCGTCTGAGTCCGATGCCTCTCCTGAGCCGCCACCTAGTTTGGAGCTTAAACATTACCTTCTGAGTTGAAATATACTTTCTTTGGACCAAACCAACACACCCAGTCACAATTTATTTTGACTTGACCCCGGATCAAGAAGAGTAATTAGTCCACATCCTCACTAGAAATAGAACTACTATCGGGTGGACAATTTCAGACATTCACGGTATGAACCCTAACATTTGTAACCATCACATTCATTTGGAGGATAATTATAAGACTTCCTGTGAGCCACAATGTTGACTCAATCCCGCGATGAAAGAAGTCGTGGGAGTTGAAATTATAAAATTGCTTGATGTCTGTATTTTCTATCCCATATCAGATAGCCAATGGGTCAGTCCCATTCATGTGGTGCGAAAAAAGTCTGGCTTCACCATAAAAAAATAGTGGCATTGAGCATGTTCCCACCCGTATACAAAGCAATTGGCGTGTTTCTATTGATTATAGAAATATCAATGTTGTCACTCATAAAGACCACTTCCCTCTCCCATACATTAACCAAATGCTTGAATACTTAGTAGTCCATGCTTATTATTGCTTCCTTGACAGATAATCATGGTACAACCAAATACCTATTGCCCCTAAATACCAAAAGAAGACTACATTTACCTATCCCTTTAGCATATTTGTGTACTCTCATATACCTTTTGGCCTTTGTAATGCACCTGCAACTTTTCAAAGTTGTATTACTATTATTTTCAGTGATATGGTAGAGCATTTTCTCAAAGTCTTTATGTATGGTTTTTTCATTTTTGTTCATGTTTTGAACAATGCATATCTCAACTCACTATGGTCCTCCAAAGATATTAAGAAAAAAAATTGGTCCTCAATTGGAAGAAATGGCATTTCATGGTAAAGAAGGGTATTATTTTAGGTCACGTTATCTCTCCCTCCGGTATTGAGGTAGATAAAGTGATAGTCGACATGATTACCATGCTTCCCATTCTTAAGTTTGTTAAGGACATTCGCTCCCTCTTAGGACACGAGGGCTTCTATTGATGCTTCATTAAGGATTTTTCTAAAATTTCTTGACCTTTAACAACCCTTTTATCCGAGGATGTCCAATTTATATTTGAAGACATGTGTGTCGCATGCTTTGAGCGCCTTAAAGCCGAGCTCAGCTTCGCTCCTATCAGTCAACCTCCTAATTGGTCTCTCCTATTTGAGCTCACGTGTGATGCATCTGATTTTTCATTTGGAGTCGTGTTTAGACAGAGGGTTGACAAGATCCCCCATGCCAAATATTATGATAAAAAAACCTTACACGATGCTCAACTTCATTACACAACTATCGAAAATGAGTTATTGGCGATAATGTTTGTTCTTAATAAGTTTTGACCATATTTAATAGGTTCCCTTGTCATCGTTTACATTGACCATGTTTCCCCGAGGAACCTTATTCATAAGTAGGATTCCAAACCATGATTGATACAATGGATTCTCTTACTACACAAGTTTAACCATGACATACGCGATAAGAAAGTTTTTGAAAATGTAGTCGCAGAGCATCTTTCCTACCTTACTATTATGTCTAACTCTGATCATGTATTTATTTTGGAGTCATTTCCCGATGAATAATTTTTTTATATCTCCACATCGCGTATGTTGATATTGTCAATTTCCTCATTTTCGACTAACTTCTTAATCATTGCTCAAAACAGGATCGCTCCAAATTCATGGCGAATGTGAAGTTTTAGTCTTGGGCTCATTCGTTCCTTTTCAAGTATTGCACTGATCAAGTCATTTGTCGTTGTGTTCCCGAGTGTGAAGAACTAAGTATTATGTCCTTCTACCACGATGGTGCCTATGGTGGCCATTTTAACTCCAAGAATATGGCTACTAAAATTTTGCAAAGTGGTTTCTACTCGCCCACCCTTTTTCGAGATGCAAACCAGTATTGCTAGGCCTTTTCCAAATTCCAACACTCTGGGCGTATATCTCGAGGTCAAATAATGCCTCTCACACCCATCCTAATTGTTGAAATATTTGATTTGTGGGGTATTGATTTCATGGGCCCATTTTCGTCGTCTCGTAGTTTTCAATATATTTTAGTTTCAGTTGACTATCTCTAAATGGATTGAAGCAATCGATTGTCGCACCAATGACCATCTAGTTGTATTAACCCGTTTTGGAACCCCCAAAGCTATCATTTGTGATGGGGTAAATGTTTTTATAATCGAGTCTTTGAACACCTTTTCAAAAAATTATGGTGTTACCCACATGGTTGGTCTCTCTTACCACCCTCAAATTAGTGGTCAAGTTGAGGTTTCCAATTGCGAGATCAAGCAAATTCTTAAAAAAACCATTGATCCTAATAGTAAAGACTGGTCCTTATGCTTGAATGACTCACTATGGGCATATCTTACTACCTATAAGACTCCGATTGGCATGTCTCCTTATCGATTACTCTTCGACAAGCCTTTCCACCTCCCTATTGAGCTCGAACATCATGATTATTTGGTTATCCAGGCCCTTAATTTTTATATTAACGAGATAAGAGTACATAGGAAACTACACCTTAATGAATTAGAGTAGATACGAAATGAGGCCTATGATCTGTCCAAAAAGTACAAAGACAAAATGAAGTGGATCCATGACCAAAGCAACCCGAGAAAAGAATTCCACCCAGGTAAAAAAGTATTGTTATAAAATTCCTATCTTCATCTCTTTCTTGGAAAGTTGAAAACCAAGTGGTCTGGACCCTTTGCTGTTGAGTCAATTACTCGTTATGGAGCCATCGTCGTTCAAAATCCCAAGGATGGTAGCCTTTTTCAAGGCAACAGTCAATGCTTGAAGCTTCTCTTCGAGTTAGGCCCCACGCATATAAAAGGTATTGACCTTGTTTACCCAGATTATGAAGACTAACGTTTTAGTCTTGTTTAGGGATGATTCCCATAACCCACACCATTTCTGCCAGCCATCCTCATTTTTTATTTGGGGTGACTTTCATTCGGTCTGACTGAAGAAATCAAACTCAACTCTATTGGGAGGCAGCCCGACGTGTCTTATTTTGACATATGAGTCTTCTCCTGTTTGGGGGTGGTGTTCTATCCTCCCCCAATGATTTTCACATGCTTTTTAGACTTGTACATATTTTTGTGTTACTGTTTTTCTTCAGGTTCTTCCCGTAATTCCATCATGCGATCCTAATTCATTAGCAGTTGATTATGTTAATCTTTTTCCTATCTTGTGATTTTAATTTTAAAAGCTAGTTTAAATATCGAGGATGATGTTCTCTTTTGTTTGAGGTGGGAAACTTATCAAAATCGAACCTCCTTTGAAAATTTTGTCAGAGACAAATCATTTTAACTTTTTTGTGGAGTTTAACTCCTTTGTTATGACATGAATTGTCGATCATCCCTCTTTTAGAAGTCTCAGAATAACCTTGTTCGTTCCTAATTTTATACTTTGTACCATATAATTAAATAATACCTCTTAAGGAGCATTTACACTACGAGTTCCTAAAACTCGACAAATTTGTTCTTTCACATTTATAATCAAAAGCTGAAGAGTAACTACAATCTCAAGAGAGCCCTACATGATCATTAATGCATATTTGAACCCGTGAGATTTTAGTTATTCACATTTTTAGGGCTTTTACGTATCACCGAGTCACAAGATTACTCAACTTTCTTTTGGTACCGCACTTAGTAGTTTCATGATCTCATTATTCTTCATTTTTAGCATAACCATTGAGAATGACATCCCTTTCGAGTCATAATAAACATGTGACTTGTATTTATCTCAAGCACTAAACCATTCTTTACCATACACTCACCATTTCTCCATCATATTGCCATTTACTTCACCCATTACCTTCTCATATTGTCTTTATCCTTAAATATTACCCACACCATCCATATATCATTTCCCATCATTACCGTCATTTTTGAGAAAAAAGTGTTCGAAATTCCAAATGTAAAATGTTTTCATTGTGAGTTTGAAAAGAAAAAATGGATTGTAATAGGAAAAGACAAAAAGAAAAAAGAAAAAAAGGGAGTGAAGAATAGAAAAAAATAAGAGAAAGCATGCGATCATAGTTTTATAAAATGAAGACATTAGTTATTTAGATTGTGTTCCACTCTTCTAAAAAATCCTACCATCGTATCCTCCATTTTCTTTATCTCATTTTCCCATCATTCTTACATTAACCCCATTTTTCATCCTTAGTAAGGTATTCGGGAAAACGAAAAGTCTATATTATGAATGATTTGACATTCTCAACATAGTGGTTAGCATTCGTGCATGAGATCAATTTCTTTCATGTATCCGTAATTTCTTATAAGTTTGCGAGATGTTCGACCTTGTTTACATTTACTCACCTCCTCGCACACTAGAGAGATAAACTTACCCAAATCTCGGAGATTTCGATTCAGAGAGACATATCTAGTGAGATTCGAAGTCAAAGCATCGATTCTATAAAGGCAATCTAGAAATTATTCTAGTGATATTGAAGATTATTTCACACCACACATGCTGAGTTTTTAGAAAGGATTACACCTTTGGTATTAGGTAATTTTATATCATACACTCTTGGTTGAACATTGTAATCCTTGATGTCTTCATAGATTAGCTATATAGCTTTTCATTATCAAATAAGAACTACTTCTACATAAATCATTTTCAACAAAATTTTTGAATTTTGTGGATAAATTAATTGCAAACCCTCACGAGACAACACTCATCGAGTAGGGTAACCTATAGGGTTAACGACTTATTGCACATGTTAAGTGCAATCGCAAATGCCCGCGAAAGTGGCACACTTTTGGTTTCTTATCTTTCCTTCTCTCAATTTTTACTCGAGGAGTAGCAATGTTCTATTTGAGTGTGATTTGATAAGCACCCAAAAGTGTTAAAATGATATCCCCAATACACAGTTTTTAATTTCGAATTCTCTGTAAAATTGGTCTTATATGGGTATATGTCTTTACTATAGGTCCAATGCCATTTGGGATTTCAAACACTTCAATTTAACACAAATATGGGGTAATAAATCCTAATCATGTCCCCTAACCAATCTCAAACCATCCCTAGTCTATCCTATAATTGCTTAATGTGTGTGTGGTATTATTGTTTTTATTTGTAATATAGATATATATTTTATTTAGGTTGTGTCATTTTTTTCCTTTTTATTTTATTAGTGTCTTTTTTAAGTATTTTATTATTTTATGTAAATAGTTTATAAACATGTGTGTCGTCATGTCAGTGTCAGTATATAGTAAGGTGTGTTTTTAATATTTTCTTTATTATATTTTTAGTGTTATTTATTCAATATTTTTTTATTGTGAGTTTTTTTATATTTATATGTGTTTTAAGTTTTTATATTTTTATTGCGTGTGAGTTGTAAATATAAATATATATACTTTATATATATATATATATATATATATATAATTAAATATCTTCACACACACCTACACTAACATACACCTAACACACACCCTCCCCTACACCCTTATCCCTATACACCCTACATACACAATACCCTCTTAAAACTCACATATTTAAACAACCAAACCAACCCAAACCATATTTGTTCTCTCTTTCTTCTCATACCCATCATTTTCTTCACTTAAACCATCCTCGCTCTCCTCCATTAAACACCAACCCATCTCTCTTCTTTATCTCTCTTTCTACAAACACCACATCACTAACCCAAATTCCACCTAGCTGCAAATACCCGACACCCTTGGCAGCCATACCCAACTGACTTTACTCCGACCTAGATCCATTTTAAACCCCTGACCAACCAAATCCTCCCCCACTACCATGACCCGAATAACCTGCTCTAACCCCATAACCCGCACTACCTCAAATATCCAAACCTGCCTTACCCGAATCTAAAACCCATCCTGTTAGAATTATTTTAAAGAATATTTTGATGTAATATGATCCATCATTAAATTAATACTAAGAGTCAGTTTGGTTAATGAAAGGGTACTCCAAATACGAAGAGTCAAAATGACTCTTGATTATCTACCTTGATGGAAGGTTAAGATTAAGTGACTATTGGAGATTTTGGTCCTGTTCCTACCTATAAATAAGTGGTTGTTTTCCATCATTCAGACACATGAAAAGACAACGTAATGTAATTATAGGATAAGGGAGAGAAATCCATAGACTCAAATTTGTGTTTATCTTCGGAATACTATTTTGGCTATAAAAGAAGATCTAACCCAGGGAACATGCTAAAATTGGAGTATGTTCTTATCGTATACAAGAGGAAGCCGTTGTTCGAAATTCAGTCCTATCTGATATCGCTAAAATCGATTGCTTTGTCAATCTTTCCATTTGTGACAATACAGAGGTATGTCATTATAATATCATTTTTTATTCCTCATAATAATTATATGTGATAATCATGTTGATCTAAGATCCTAATGTTACATGTATAATACATAACGTTTGTATTATTAAAGAACAAATAACATATAGAATTAGATATTCATACGTTAAATTCATATATCCATAGAAAATCGTTAATTATGTGTTCTTTAATTTATGTTTACATGTGGTATCAGAGCAATAGGTTTATGATCTCGTGTTTGTCCATGAAGGGTTTGCCTATAAAAGAATTCGGGTAAAAATAAAAATAAAAAACTTATGAATTACTATTTTTTTAGTGATAAATATTGTATTTTTACTCGGAATATTACGAAATTCGGATGGTTACTTAGAAACATCAAAATAAACAAAACTCATTGTTTACAACGGGCACCACCCTATCTCGGCGATTTGACATCGTTTAGACCCCTAAAGATTCATTTTGCCATTTTTGGTAATACTGTCAATGCTAATAACTCTTACTTAAAAATTGATTTTACGATTTTGCGAATTGGAGTGTGATCCTCAAATGATTATTTATGTTAATGTAGTGATAACTTAAAATTATCCATTTCTGAAAAAATAATTTAATTTTTCATGTTTTATGATATAAACCACTACGTATAATTTTTCTCATCAAATGGTTGATCTAATATTCATATTATATATTATTTCATATTAATCAAAAGGTTCAATGTAATGTTTTTGAATATTATATGTGTGATTAGGGTTTTGACTGTATAATCTATATTTGGTTGCTGAAAGGTCCTAATATAATTATGAATTAATTCGACACTAATATTTATATGATGTTAAATTAAGTAGGAACCGTCTTAATTTATAGTCATAAATATTAGATTATTGTGAATGCATCTATATTTGGATCGTTGATTATCCATTACGTTTTGTGTGTAATATTTTTGGGGTATTGATTTTTATATAATATGTATATGCATTTATGTTCCATGAAAGTAAAATTTTTGCACACTCTATGAATTAAATATTTAAGCACAATTAATGATAAAGCAATTTCGGATATCTGTGAATGTAGAGAATTGATTTAATTGGTATATATGTGTTATCACATAGAAGTAAATTTCATAAGATGAGATTTTGGGTCCCAAATATTTATGACCAAATTAAAATTGATTTTGGTTCCCTTATTGTGATTTTCTTTTGCGACAATTTTAATTATGTATTTGAAGGTGCTTATTTTATAAAACTGTAAATATGAATATTTTGAGACATTTTGAATAACAGTTTTCTTATGCCTCTAATAAGCAATAGTTGAAATTAAAATTGTCAACTTACCCGGGATTGATGATTTTTTTATGTTAATCCGAAAGGATTTAGTGATAAAAAATGACCATTTTTTTTGGTAATGAACGTTGTGATGACTATTTGGTAATAAAGTTGACAGCTATTTCTTTCTCCATTTCTTTTTTAAATTTCGCTTATTGGGGCAATTATTTTTAAGTGTTTTTTATAGTGATTATTCACATTTTCCATTATTGGAAATTATGAATTTTTCAATTTTATGTGTTTTAATAAACATATCCATTGTCTTATCTCATTTGGCTGTCATAATATTTTTGGTATAAACTAAATATTGTTATAAATATCATACTTATGGTTAAGGTTTTGATATTAATATTTATATTAGATTAGATTAGGTGCCCATTAAAGTGCCCTAGTCTATAATTATAAATATTATATTACTGTCTATAAATTTGGCTGTCAATGAATCCAAATAATGATGAATGTTAGGTTGTTGATGCAATGATGATGCAGCTTGTTAATTGTAAGATTGACCAAAGGGATAGTTTCGATTATCAAATGAACATTAATGAACAATTTTTTTCGCATCGACTTAACCTCGAAGGATTTAAATTTTTTCTTGAAGGTAATATTTATGTAATGTCTTATTCGGTGTTCAAAATTATAAATATTAGATTAAATATGTATATGTTTATTATGTCCAATATGAGTAATGGAACATGCCTTAAGGTTTTCATCTGAGTATTTATTAGGTTACGATTCCACCAAAGTGGTCTAATCTAATAAATTATAAATGATGAATTTTTTGATAACATTCAAATACGATGTCTTAGTTTCTCCAAAGACTCCGGATATGGTTTTGCGTATTCAGATTATTAATGATTTCATTATGATTAAGCCATTGTGATTTCGTTGCTCCAAAGAGTCCGGCTGTAATGGCGAAGTTAATATTAAGGGGCAATATATTTGTTTATTAAGGTTGGTAACGGTTGCTCAAATAGTCCATAACCTTCCTTAATTTATAAGTACGTTGTCCATTTATGTATTTTGAAAACATTAATTCTTGCTGAAATTATTATACAATTCATAAAATAATGTAATATTCATATAATAGATAGTTTAGTAGTCACCAAAGTGACCTAACTAGAATGCTTGTGAATATTAAATTTAAAGATAAAAGTTAATTTTAAAGATAAAAAGTGGTAGTAATAACTCATCATGCTTATATATGTAAAGACATAAATGGGGTATATTTGATTTATTTCATTAAGATAATTTCCCAAAGGAAATTTATTTTGAGTAGCTAATATAAATATTTTAGGGATTATGCAATTAGGTGGTGAAATGTTATCCTAGATAGCATGTCCATCTAAATTACATAATTTAGTACCCAATAAAGTCATATATATAAATATTCAAAGTCAATACGAAAGAAAGTCCATATTTATAAAATATTATTAATGTACGTGTTGTCAACTCATAGCATTAATGTAGTGAGCTATATGTTTCTTAATTTTATATTACTTTCTTTCTCTAAAACTGCATGTTTTATCCCTTTAAATATTCTTCAGACTTAGTTCTTAGAATGAAATAAAGAAGCTAAGTTTCACTTAAAAATGTTAAATTATTATAATATTGTTTTACTTGAGAAACCCACTATTAATGAATTAGTGTGTGAAACTCTTTTAAAATCTTGAAGAATTATTAAACGGATTAAGAAGTGAGTTTATGCAAAATCTCCTAATGTTCGAGATTAATATATGAGTATCCATTATGTAATATACATTGTGTGAATTATAATGTGTCATTCAAAATGAATGAAATAATTTATTTCAATTTTCAAACTAAAGTGTTGTGTGACATTGATCTAAATCGATACGAGGATCCTTACAAGACAAACCATAAAACAAACGATAAGTTTTTGGATGTTATTTTAAAAATCCCTCAGTGACCTTTCAAAATATTTTTCTCGAGTATATGATACATATTTAAGTTTATATGAGAATATAGTTTCCTTAATTATAGTATTCTCATTGATGGTTTGCATAATTAATTTTATGAAACTTTTCAAGAGAAATGATTCTGCTCCTATATCATAATGTTGAACTTCAAAGTAGCTTTTCGATGTTGTGGCATAATTGCATATCAGACTCTTTTAAATCTAGACTTATTTTGAGCTCTTCAGATTTTACAGTTATATAACGATCTATGTTGCCCAAGTGAGAGATTATAGTCCTTGAATAGTGGACCTACATTGATCATGTCGTTATAAAATAGCAAGTCAAATGCAATAAGTTAAGATATCGCCACAACATTTATTCACACAAAATGCCATTTTAAATTTTAAAAGTGTATTATATAAATTCCACTTTACTTACCCACATGATTGGGAATGTCAAGTACTTGAATGCATTTAGAATCCACTGAAAGAATTGGAATTTATAATTATGTCTACACTCGAAACAGGATACATTAATTACTTTTAAAATCGAAAATGTCAAATGTCAAATTCTTTAAAGATTGGTGAAATTTGTGGGAGTATCAAATCACCTAATGTGGATATAAAAGAAGTTAAGATACTCACGTAATTCCTTAAACATCCAAAGTAAGTGTTCATTATTGTAATAACCCGCCCTTTTGGAGACGATTAAATCCCATAATTAAGTATAATTTGGAATTTGGAGAATTTCTCGAAATAGTGATTTCTGGGATTTTCGAGGATTTAATGATTTTCGAAGGGTGTTATAAATTATTTTGGGACCATATAGGTCGAGATATTTTATTTATATGTCGCCACGGAGTATAGCGTCAAAAGAAGTGAGATTTTGAGTAGAACACCGCATTTAATTATTTTGGGTTGGAATAGTGATTTGCGGTCAAGTACCTCGGATGGGAATTTCGACTGCGCCATAATTCTCAGAATGGCCGAGATAGTCGAAAAAGAGTGTCCGATTGTCGAAAATGAGTTTCGGGTAATTTTAGAGGTAAAAGTAACTCGTAATTGGGTAAACGAGTCGTTTTTGGGTTTTAAAGGGTTAAAACCCTTTTCTCTATATATAAAGAGGAAGAGATGGAGAAAAAGAGAAAGAAAAGAAGAGAAAGAGAGAGAAGAGAGAGAGGAGGAAGAAAAGAAAAAAAAAGGGAGAGATTCCGGCCAGCGTCCGCGGAATTCGGCTCGAGGTCGTCGGATTTTATCCATGAGGCAAGTGTTTACTTGCTTTATTTGTTTTTATGCATAAATATCTCATATCATTGTTGGTATAACAAACCCTAATGATTTTGGGTTGGGTATTCGTGGATAAAATGGGTTTTTGGGAGTTAAAACGAATAAACCCCTAAAAATGGTAAATTGGAGAAACTTAGGTTTTAATTGAAATTTATTGGTGATTCCGGGTTCTAGGATGTTTAGAACCCTTAATATAGGTGTATTTGTAGTTGGTTGAGGTTGTAGGACGTTGGGTGACGCGTCAAAAGCTTGGGAGAAGCTTTAATGGCTGAAACCTTCTCGAAGAAGGTGATGAATAGTAACCCTCAGCCTTTAGGGTCATTTTTGACTAGGAAAAGAATTGATTTAGCTTTCGGTCAAAACACGAAAGTTGTAGATCTTTTCGATATGGTCGCGTGGGCGCTGACCGCGTATTTTTCTGATTTTTCTACGATTTTATATGATTTTTACAAGATGACAGCTCCGGGTTGAAAGTACCAACTCGAAAATCAAATCGGAAATTGAAAAATAAAGGCTAGAAACTATTGTGTAGATGTTTGGGATGATTTTTGGTGTAGAGTAGAAACCATGAAAATGAATTTGGATTGATTTTGGGTATTTTGGAGTTTGAGAAATCGCCCAAACTGTGACCCTCGAACAGGCCGAATCGATTCGCCTAAGGGGAATTGGGTTTCTGCAATGGGCCGAATCGATTCGGGTACAGACCGAATCGATTCGCCATTTACAGACCTATTTGCAGAATACTTTCCGAATCGATTCGGATTGGGAACCGAATCGATTCGCCCACCCGAATCGATTCGCTAAAGGGGCGAATCGATTCGCTTAGGCCAGAATTTCTAAGTTTTCTCCCTTTAAGAGTATGGGGAGTTGAATTACCATTTGGGATTTTTATGGGGATTCCTAAATAAGAGTTTTGAGGATAAATAAACCTTTAAGAGATGATTGAGGTAATTAGTATTGAACAAAGTAAGAAATACTTTGGATTTAGAATCATGCAACTATCAATGCATGATTATGATTCTCGGAGGGAATCTTTGGGATTATTATCATCGTTAGATGCTATAGGCCACTAAGACCGTTTATATATATATATTCTAGGAAGAATATATAGGATATGTATATACTGTGTGTTTTAGGTATATATATATATATGATGATGGAAATGATTTTGAAAATACATAAATGAATATTTTCAAAATGGAAAGAGAAATGTTTTTCATAATTAATAAAATATGGATTACACACCTCTCTAAATCGCTATCATAAGGGAAGTTGCGTTCGTATGGTGAAGCCCCCTGGCTAATGATGCAGGGTGGATATAGTCCTAGGCCATGGGAGCGCTTATGGTTGTATATTTTCTGCGGGGGTAGGGAGATTCCGGGTGTGGTCTTGGCTACCACGCAGGCTCATGGCCGCTTCCCGACGTCTTTCGATATAGGATCCCAGGTTGTCTTGGAGGCCCTGGAAGATGATAGCCATTTAGGGGCGCGCACAGTGGAGAAATCCGGACGGGCGGTCTTAGAACGCGTTTATTAAAGCAGTTCATAATAATGGATTTGCTTTAATTACATTTCCTGGATATAGGAAGGGAAATGGGTTATATTATTTTGGCTTCGGTAACACTTCCCGGATGGAAGAAGGGATGTGGAAGCATATGTTATGATCAAAGCATTTTTATGATAATGAAAATGTCTTTGAATACATTTCCTCAGTATAAAAAGGGAAATGGGTTAATTGATAAAGGAAAAGCTTTTTATGATAATAAAACTGGCTTTTAAAAGGTATATGATTTATTAAAGCAATTCATGATAATGAATTGGTTTTTAAATACATTTCCTGGATATGAGAAGGGAAATGGAAGTTTTTGAAATGAAAAGGATAAGTATTTATAAATACTTTATATATCAAGAAATCCTCAGTTCGGGAGATATTTATATTATCCGGAAGTATATTGTAGATGTATGTATATGTATAAACTGGGTGCCGAGGGTCTAATGAATTTTGAAGATCGACCGTGCCACATAGTAGTGTATCGGGGGGGTTCCTTGTTTGGATTTCGCTTCGCGAGACACCCCACGCACGAATATGGCACTGTGTTGAGACTGGGGAGAAGTTTAATCCTTAGTACTCTTATATCATTAAATGTTTATGGAATATATATATTATATATCTTTCTGTACTGAGGGACGGCGGATCTCAAAGATCGACCTTGCTGCATAGTAGTGTATCGGGGGGGTTCCTTGTTTGGATTTCGCTTCGCGAGACACCCCACGCACGAACATGGCATAGCGTCGAGATTAAAGTGAAGTTAGCCCTTAGTACATTTATTTGACTATCTAGGTTAGATAGTGGTTGGGTATTAGACTAGTTTAGCAGGGTAGCTTGACTAGGATGTTTTTAGGGATGCGCTAGGTGTGCACTGTTAGAGGAGAGGTGAGGGGTATCTCATGAGAGTGCGATACCAACTTAAAATATGAGATAAAACTATTTTTCTAAAAATAAAGCATTTATGCACTTGCAAAATATTTTCTAAACATTCGGGCTCTGACCCGTTTGTCTACTCTCCTTTCTTTCTCTATACTGTATATATATAGGTGTCCAGACACAGGGACGCCTGGATGAAAACTCTTTCGAGTCAGACGTCTGCTGCAGCAGCTGTGGATGCTTGCAGGTTATCGGTAGACGTTCCTTTCCTTGTACTCTAGATAGGAGATATTGTATAAACACTCGAGCCAATGGCTCAATTGCATTTATTTATTCCTTCAGTACAGCATTCGATATGGTTGTATTATTTGGACCGAGTGTTCGGTTATTTTAGTTCCTTTCTTTTCTATTTCAGTTCTTTACGCATTTAATTGTGAATGTTTTAATTTGTGCGCTAAAAAGAGTAGTTAGATAAAAGTTTTTAACGGCCACCTAATAGGATATTAGTAATTAATTGGATTTTCGACAGTGATGCTAAGAATGATCCATATGAAACTCCTGTTTTAATTTAATATTGGAGTGATCGCCCGGTATCTTATTAGGCGGGTTGTTACAATTATGTTAGTGGACATGAATAGTTTTAAGAAGATCTTAAATAAGTTTGCTATTCTGAAGGATTGTGACATTTATCACAAGAATGAAAATTTGATAGAGGAGTAAGAAAATATTCGATTTTGATAATCAACGATATAAAGCTAGACTTATGGTCAAAGTTTTCATTACCAATAAAGAAAGGGGTGTATATAAATATTATCACCTATATCTTAGAATATTATTTTTTTATAGTCTTAGTAGCTCATTTTGTTACATTTAGCGTGAAAACGTATGAGAGTTTAAGAAAAGATCTGTATACATTGAGAAATTACTATATAAACTTATGTAAGTTTCCCATTAATGGTATTTAAGAATACTTTATGCATTTGATTAAGTATATATATACCTTGAAGTCAGTGGGAGTAAATTTATATATTTCTTGAATTTCTCTTAGTTGTGAATCGTAGATTAGAGAATAAAATAGGTTAAAAATATGAAGTAATGAGATGCTTAAAATTTTATATGCTCACACTTATGATAATTGTTCTCTCTTGATTAAGTAGGTTTGTTTCGGCCCAGTGACCAATATTATGAAAGAGTGAAAAAATAATTAAATATTGTATGTAACATGATTTGGGGCTACAGTTTATGAATTATGGCTACGAAATTTTTATTTTGGGACTTGGAGTTATCGACACTATTACCAAGTCGCTGAAATATTATGAAAATGTTGCTGCAATCTTCGTTATAAATACTGATAGGTATTTTATAGAACCTAGACACATTAGGATATAATACTTATATGTGAACGAGGAAGTTCAGAAACAACAAATGTCATTTGAACACATTAATATAAGTGCTAACATAGCATATCCACTCATAAACGGGCTATCACAAAAGAATATTCATGAAACGGATTGTTTGGTCCTTATATTTTGGCACTATACTTGATATTGATTAAAGTGTATTCTGAACATTTCAATTTCTATCTTGTGATAGAAATTTACATGCATGTGAATTTATGAATGTGACATAAATAGTATTTTATATAAGATATTATTGGACCATTATTGAATAACCTGATTATAGGCCTTGTTAGATGAATTGTTAATGTTGTGGTACATGGAAACAATCATGCTCTTGAATTAGTATGTGAGGACCATGACTCGCATTAATGGTTTGTTTGATTAAGGTGTTTATAAAAAAAACCATTTGAGGATGACTAAAATATTATTGTGTGCCTTATGATAATTATGGATCAAGTGGGAGAATGTTAGAATTATTTTAAAGAATAATTATACATAATATGATCCATAATTAAATTAATACTAAGAGTCACTTTGGTTAATGAAAGGGTACTCCAAATACCAAGAATCAAAATGACTCTTGATTATCTACCCTGTCCCTGCTTATAAATAAGTGACTGATTTCCATCATTCAGACATATAAAAAGACAACATAATGTAATTATAGGATAAGGGAGAGAAATCCAAAGACTCAAATTTGTGTTTATTTTTGGAATACTATTTTGTCTATAAAAGAATATCCAACCCATAAAACATGCTAAAATTGGAGTATGTTCTTCCCGTATACAAGAGGAAGTCGTGGTCCGAAATTTAGTCCGATCAGATATCGCTAAAGTCGATTGCTCCGTCAATATTTCCATTTACGAAAAGACGGAGGTATGTCATTATAATATCATTTTGTATTCCTCATAATAATTATATGCGATAATCATGTTGATCTAAGATCATAATGTTACATGTATAATACATAACATTTGTATTATTAAACAACAAATAACATATATAAATGGATATTCATACGTTAAATTTATATATCCATGTAAAACCATTAATTATGTGTTATTTAATTTATGTTTACAATCCAACCCCAGCCCCATGGCAACCCTTAACCTCGACGGACCCATCAAAACTCGTAAACCAGGGTAGCTGCTATCTTTAACTAATAACCCACGAACTCAGTTCGAAACCACCAGGTCCCGCTGCAACCTTTGACCAAGAACCATTATACCTCCAAACCTGTTATCTCCAAATCAACCTGAGACCTGCCACCCTACCCATCCTAAAACTTAAAACAACCCAGCTACCCATTTCCCGCTGGCCCATTTACTCACTACCCAAGTCCCTTTTAAAACCCATAGGTCCAAAATCGATTCTACCTATTACGAAACCCCCCAAAGAAGCAAAAAAAAAACAAAAAAATAAAGCCAGATGTATTAAAAGATCCTTATTCTTTTTACCTAAATACCCTTTACATAACAAGCACATGCACATTTGTGCAATTCTTAAAGTACCTTTAACAGTTAACCTCCTAATTATTGTGCAGTTTACAAAAGCAGTAAAGGCTCGTTTGAAGACCAAGACTAGAGAGTTATTTTATTAGCATAGTTCTAGACTAAAATTTATAGAGAGAGGGAGAGAGTTATCTTTAATGTTTATTTGGAAAAAAAAATTAGTTGAGTGCTTGATTGTAATTTGAGAAGAATTGTGATAATTACTCTTCTTTAGTTATATATGCTCTTTATTTTTTTATCTCATCCATGGATGATGAGTATGGTAGGCTAATCATCCCATTTAAGGGATGAAACGAATCCCCCATGAATCGAATTGAATTAATTTGATAATTTTTCATTTATTTAACTTCCTTTGATTAATAATTTTTAATTCTTACCCTTTTTTATTTATTGCGAAATGGTAAACAATCCTTGAAAAAGAATTGAAAGCTAGTTTATATTTTGAATGTTAAGATTCAAACTAAAGACAAGCTTATTTTATTATTAAAATTATTATTTAACATTCTAAGACTTTTGTTTTATAATTGATTGAATTAAAATTAGTTATATGAAATTTACTTAAGGGGTGGTTCATTTAATTTAATTTTAATCTTTTTATAGTAGAGTTTGTAGGAATTAAAACTATTTTTCTAAATCATCTTTATGTTAATTCATTAGTTTGATGAGAATCAACTTTTAGGTTATATAAATATGTTGGAAGTTAACTAAATTGGATAATTTCTAATTAGTGTTAATTGTGTGAGGTGGGGGTGGATTTTATTCCTTGTTTCCTTCTCATATCAATTGCAACACTTGATTTATATATCATAATATTACTACTTAAGTTACTTTCGATTGTTAGTCACGTAGCTACTTAGTTTTATTTACCCTTTGAAAATTGTTTTAAAAGAAAATTGAAAACAAAAAAAGTGTGTCTATATATAGTTACATATTTGAAAGTGAATTGCATTTATCTTCTCGTTTTGTCTCTCTCACTCTTGAAAGTTGGTTTGACATCCTTACCATTATACAAGTTCATATTATGTTTGTAGGTTTAAGGGTTTTGAGACTTGGTTTTTGAAGGCAACGACTCATCATAGGCATACCACAAGTTATCAATTTGTCATTTTAATGCGTTGAGTTGTCAAATAGGACCTTTGATATCGTTGACTTGGTCAAATGATCTCTTACCACATTGACCAAGTGAATGGGACTTTGTAACTATTACCCCTTTATTTTATCCGAGGGAGAGTTCTCACCGCAATCATTCTCACATGGATCATTATCGATTATTAAACGACATTGTTTGATCCTCTCTATATAGTTTTTTCACTAACTCTTTCCCTCTAGAGTTTTCTGAGTTTATGAATGCCATCTTGTTACGAAAAAATAAAAATATCCCGAACATCCCCTTCCATTTCATCTGAAACAACTGTCGTCACACACATTCGCCATCCTGTACCAATTTAGCTCCAAATGGCCAGGCATTTAACAAAAGTCTTGAAGCATGTAATATCCCATATTTTTATGTATATAGTTAAATAATTACAATTGTGTGCTCGTCCCGTGTGACTTCACTATATCTATAATTATACATATAGGTATTATATAACTATATTAGAAATTAAGACACGGTAAACCATTAAAAAATACTTTGAACGTAACTGCATATTATGGGAGGATATGGATTGGTTCGGACTTTGATATTGAGGGTTTTATTTTTTGGATTATCCCCTATACATCGGGTCCCAATTACTATGAAGTATTCAACTATAATGTCATGTTACACCCAAACCAATTATTTTTAATTTAAGTGATTTTTAACTTAAATTATATAATATTTTGTATGTGGAACATTTATTAATATTGGTTTATAAGATTAATGATGTATGAGTTTTAGTAAAATTTAAAATATTAATTTTTAACATAAACTAATGCATCTTGGGCCTATTGGGCTAGTATAATGAATTAGGGGATTTATTTTGACTAATTAAAGGTTAATTCGAGAAAGTTACTTAAGACCTTATTTTATGCCCAAGATCAATTTAGTTTTTAAGAGGCAGCATTGAGCCATTAGGGGGTTCATTTAGTACAGAACACAATTTGGGGATCTAAGAGCATCGAGATAAGAAGATTAAAGGGAAAAAAGAGGATTCTAGAAGATTTGGAGACCTAGTTCTTCATCAAATTTTCAAGCAAGTATAATTAAAATATTTGTATGATTGATCCTGATTTAGATTATGCATATCAATGTAAGTCTAAACCCTAATTGTGATTATTATCTAATTTATATGGATTAATGCTATTAAAATTTTAAAACTAAATAAGTAGAAATTGGTGGCAATTTACTTTGGTTTGGTTGATTTCTATTTGAATCTGAGTTGATATTGTAACATTATGTATAGGAATTGACTTCCACTATGATTCCATCATAAACCCCTTGAATGTATTCACAAGTTTGTAGATATTGGAATCAAATTCGTTGAGATTGAATTTCTAGTGTTCTTGATAGAGAATTGAGTTTTATGAGTAAATCTTGACATGATATTTAGTTTTTGATGTTGCAATCATGTTTTATTCGTGGTTACTTTATGTAGATGTTATATGAATCTCATATGGAGGTTTTGGGTTCACTGATGGATTTTTGGATTGATATTTGTTAAATGGGGAAAAATGAAGTCCATAGTGAGATTATTGGGCATACCGAAAGAGGCCGCTTGAATGGTATAGGTCGACCAATAAACTGGAAGTAACAGATAAATGGAAATTTGGCTTTGGAGTTATTGGTTTGGATCTTTGGGGTTTGGAGGGCTAACTTAGGTTTACTTTTGAATTTAATTAATCTTAGTAAAACATGTTAATAGGGTGTTGTAACACCCCGTATTTTTTTGCATTTAATATATAATTAATTTGGGAATTCAAAATACTTGTGTGTCGTAATTTTTAATTGAATTAATTATGGCAATATATAATTAAATATTAACCGAGGAGTGAATGGTTAATATTTGGGGAAATTAAATTACTAAGTGAATGGTGATAGTTTATTTACATCATTTCGGTTATTAATGACGGGGTATGTACTTATCTCAGCCAGAAGTCGGTATAGACTATCTGGGTGTGAGATAAGGATATTTATAAATTAATTCGGATGCCAATTTTGAGTGTACGGTTGAGTCCGGATGGGCCAAGATAGTTGAAAAAGTGTACTCGGGGGTATTAAACGGGTCAAGGGACATTTTTAGGCATAACCGGGCCCACACGGGGGTATTTGGGTCACTTGGGCTTGGCCCATTAGGCCAAAAACGGGATTTAGCCTAATTACCTAATTAAGAGAAAAGGGAAACGGCTGATTGAAGTTTAGGAAACACTTAGTGGGAGAGGAAAACCTACGAGGCAGTTAAAAGTAAATTGGGGGACAAAGGAAAGAGCCAAAAAGAGGGAATCTCATCTCCAACCTTGGGAATTCACAACTCCAAATCAGACCCTACGAATCATAAGGAAAGTGTTTAACTTACTGTAGCATTTAATTTGCCTTTGTATTCATATTTATGTGATGTGAGTAATTAAAATTCCTTTTGGGATTTAATGGGTATAAACATGGGGTTTTTGTAAACCAATATTCTAATTTCTAAATTATGCAGAAATTCATGTGTAATCTGAGAAAAGTATATATATATATATATATATATATATATATATATATCTGGTAGGATGTAATTCGAATGAACTAGAAATGAATTTGAGGCAAAGATTTGACGTTTAAATGGGTTAAAGGTTAAATCGGATTTTCACCCAATTTATGAAAATAATAGAGAACGTAAATTAAATGGTGTTTGTAGACTAGATGGGTGTCCCTTATGAGGTTTTTGATATATGTTGTTGACAGGAAGGCTGGGGTTTCACTATAGAAGAAATTTGGGTTTGAAGCATTTCGTCCATGGCTGAAACAGAAGGGGGAAGAAGACGCTGACCTGTACGATCGATCGATCGAGGGTTGGGGATGGATCGATCGATGGTTCGAAATTTTTGGTAGTTTGGCCAGTTTATGTATATAACGGGAAATTAATTTAAATTCTTTTCCATGCCTTATTTAATAAGAAATAAATATAGGAAATTCAATCTGATTAATTATGAGTAAAAGTAATTAGGATTTGGAGGAAATTACGTGCGTCACACTATGGTTAAATTTTGGGAATAATATTTCAAAATCACTAAATACGGATTGAGTGGTCAAGTCCGGGGTTATTGGTTGAGCGATACCAAGATGTTAATTTTATTTAGAGTGAAGGCTAAATAATTTCGAGTTAGGAATTTAGACTCGGGTATTATTTATTTCGGGCCATGAGAGTTAGTCCGAATATATTAGTTGGGGGCGACACCAAAAGTAATTTAATTAATTAATGTGTTAATTAATTAATAATTAGAGTTGGACCATAAAATCATAATAATTTGAAGAGGCTTGTGCTATGGACTTAGTACACAGGATAGCCGGGATAGTTTATTTTAATTATATATATATAGGTTGTGCGATAGTATATATATATATGGTGAGTGTATCAATATCTGTGGCTAAAAATTATTATTATATCGACTCTAGTGCTATAGGAGGGAGGTTGCGCGTAGTGGATGAATCCCCTAGCTTGAGGAGTAGGAAGAGTATATTCCCAGGTCATAGCGTCCATTATATGGGTGAGGGACATCTCACGTTCAGGGAAGGAATATGAACGCCTCCAATTTTTATGTATTATCCAAATTAGTGAGCGATTCTGACGTGGGGTAACTAGGTTATGTGAATATGCCTAGTGGGATAGAACTTTAGAGGATTTGCTTCCGGTGAGTTATTACTCGGGAGGATGTTTAGTATTAATTATTATTTTAGCATGTTTGTGAATGTTGTGATATAACTATACGTATCTAATGAGGTAAATAATTATATACGGGTAAATTAATACATGCCTTGAATTGTATTAAATACATAACGGGTGTGAAAGTTAAACAAAATTTAAAAAGGAAAATTATTATTTAAGTTAATGTTGATGACAACTTAGAAATCATAATTATGGCACGCTCGGTTATAGTAGGGTGGCGGCAAGGGGATTATATCAGTTATCTAGTCATGATATAAATAACTAGGTAAATTAATCAAGGCGTTAGTAGTGCACATTAGAGGAGGGACGAGGATGTCCTCAAGGGAGTGCGGCACTAACTAAAATATGGAGAGCATAAATATTTACTTATTACTGCAAGTTAATCATTTGCTAAATGTTTTGGGTACTAACCCTTTCTATAAAAACTTTTAAAAACCTTTTAGATGTCCAGCCATAGGGACACCAGGCTTGACTCATTCCAGGGATCCGTTGCTGCAGCATGTGTGGATGTTGCGGGAGTTTGATAGGTGCCTCGTTCTTTTCGTTCTTAGTGTAGAGACTTCCTATCAATTATTCGAGCGTGTCGCTCACAGTTTTATTTCAGTAGTTATGTCAGACTTGTTGAGATTTATTACTTGTCTTTACTTTTATTGGATTTGAAACCGATGGTTTATTCGGTCAGATAATTATTTGTGAATGGTTGAATTCAGTTAATTGTGATTGTTTATATTATTCTGTTTTCGCATGAGTATTTAATTTTGGTTAATGAAAGAAAAACTTGGCACTAGTTTAATTTTCTGACTTAGGTGGTTAGTAATTAAAAGAGCAACATTGATGCTAAGAATGAACCAACTGAATAACCTTGTCTAATTTGATTTAGGACTGATCACCCGTGGTTAATTAGGCAGTGTGTCACAGATGGTATCAGAGCATCAGGTTCTAGTGTCCTTAGGATCTATGTGTCTTACTACGTTTCATCGTTGCATTCGGTTGATATAGAGCCCTATTATTAGGACTGTTGGTTCATTTTCCTCTTTTGAGTTATCGTATTTATGCTAATAGATATTTTTATATAAACTGTGTACTTAGATGATTCAATCTATTTTCAGATGCCACCAAAAAGGTAGAGAGAGGAGAGGGTAGAGGCTAGGAATGAGTTAAGGGAGACTCGACAGGAGCCACAGCAACCGCCACCCCCACCCCCACCCGAGTTGATCTCCACTACTCAGGTGGCCGTGATAGTGGTCCAGGCAGTTGAGACAACAATGGGGGCTATGGCAGCCCATATTTCTCAGCCCCAGGCACCACCTCCCGTGGCACTAGCAGTTTAGGCTCCAGTGGGGACACTGTCTTGGCAGTGAGTTAGGGAGACCTTTCAGAAGGGTCACCCACTCGAGTTTTAGGGTAGCACCGATGTGGTAGAGGCTTGTGAGTGGAAGAAAAATATTCAGCGCCATCTGCGCATGCTAGAGTGTACCGATGTGCATAAATATATGCTTGCTACCTTTCGTCTATCAGGGGAAGCCTTACAGTGGTGGGAGTCAGTTACCATCGATGAGGAGAGGGATTTGATGACGATATCTGAGTTCTGGGTGCGATTTTATCGCAAATACTTCCCACCAGCGGTAGAGGCTGAGATAAGGAAGACGTTTAGTGAGTTAGTGTAGGGTGACCGGTCAGTGGCAGATTATGAGGAAGAGTTCACTCGTTTGGTAAACTTTGTGCCAAATTAGGTGAGCGATGAGGAGCAAAAGAAGTTAAGTTTCATGGATAGCTTGGCCTGAAGGATTAGGAAGCATTTAATTGCGAATTCGACGATAGTGACTTATACAGAGGTCGTTAATGCCACCCTCATACATTGCCAGGATCATCGCTTCCATGCGAAGGGGAGCAAGAGAGTAGGGGAGCCGAGCTAATAGGGCAAGGCAGTTATTGGGGGTGACACGAGTGGTACTCAGCAACAGCAAACTAATAATCAGTAGGGGAATCAGTCTAAGAAATTTAGGCCTGGTGGGTTTCGACCAGGAGGACAGGAGCAACAGGGGCAGATGTCGCCAGCAGCACTAGTTCCACTTTCCCCATAGCAGCCGGGGAAAATGCACTACGGGCGTGTGTATAACATCCGGGATGTTCCCAATCCTATAGCACAGCAGGCGCCACCAGCAGTTGAGGGTATGTTTCTCATTTATGGCCATGAAGGTAGTATACTTTTTGACACGGGAGCATCACATTCATTCATTAAATCTAATTTTGCTAAACGGGTCGGGTTACTAGAGACCGCGGGTAGTCTTCGTATGTTTGTAGAGTCATAAGTAGGCAGTGGGGCTTTGATTCATTTGATTCATCGAGGGGTGGACATTCTAATTCAGAGGCTTAGTTTAGTTTTAGACCTTTTAGTGTTAGATATGGTGGGGTACGATGTCATCTTGGGTATGGATTGGTTGGTAGGTTATCGGGCGACTATGGATTGTTACGAGAGGACAATCATGTTCTCCATTAAAGGACATGAGATGTTCCTAATAGCGATGCCTCTACCTGAGGGAGGATCGCGCACACACTTGTACTACATCGAGGAGGAAACCTCATAGGAGGTGGTGGTTCCGTTGGACTCAATCTTAGTAGTGATGGACTTTGAGGATGTGTTCCAGGAAATACCAGGGTTTCCACCCAGCAGGGAAATCGAATATTTAATCGACTTAGCTCCGGGGATGAGGCCGATTGCTCGATCGCCATATCGTATGGCCCCTTCAGAGATGCGTGAGTTGAGGGAGCAGATTCAGCATCTCATGGGTCAGGGTTTCATTCGGTGGAGTACATCTCCGTGGGGTGCACCGGTGTTATTTGTAAAGAAGCGGGATGGTTCACTTTGATTATGCGTGGACTATAGGGAGTTGAATAAGGTGATGATACGAAATAAGTATCCGTTGCCTAGGATCGATGATCTTTTTGACCAATTGAGAGGGGCATCTTACTTCTCCAAGATCAATTTGAGGTCAGGGTATTATCAACTATGTATCCGAGAGGATGATGTTTCTAAGACTGCTTTCCTGTCGCGGTATGGAAATTACGAGTTCAGGGTGATGCCATTCGGGCTCAAAAATGCGCCAGCAGTGTTCATGGATCTCATGAATAGGGTTTTCAGAGAGTACCTCGACCAATTTATTATCGTGTTCATTGATGACATCCTGATCTACTCGCACACTGAGGAGGAGCACGTAGAGCATTTGCGTAAGGTTCTACAGACACTACGGGATCACCAACTCTATGCCAAATTCGAGAACTGTGGATTGTGGCTATGGGAGGTGCAGTTTGTTAGCCACGTGGTGTCAAACCGAGGTATTGTGGTGGATCCGAGTAAGGTGTCGGCGATGAGGGAGCGGGGACAACCCACGACACCGATCGAGGTGTGCAGTTTTCTAGGATTGGCAAGCTATTACAGGCGGTTTATTTAAGGATTCTCAAAGATTGCGATCCCTCTGACGAATCTGACTCGAAAAGGGGTACCTTTCACTTGTAGTGATCATTGTGAATTAGCTTTCGACGAACTAAAGGAGAAGTTGATATCTACACCTGTACTGGCTTTGCCGAAGGGAGGACTAAAGTATCGAGTTTATACTGATGTATCCCTATAGGGACTTGGGGGTGTGCTTCAGTAGGAGGAAAAGTCTATAGCTTATGCATCTAGAAAGCTAAATCCACATGAGAGGAATTACCCCACTCACGACCTAGAGCTAGCAATGGTCGTTTTTTCTTTGATGATATGGAGACATTATCTTCTAGGAGAGCAGTTAACTTTATTCACGGATCACAAGTCACGTCAGTATCTTTTCACACAGAAGGATCTGAACATGAGACAAAGGCGATGGCTAGAATTCGTGAAAGACTACCAGTTTGATATTTAATATCATCCTGGTAAGGCTAATGTGGTAGGAGACGCATTGAGCCGGAGACCAACTGGGGAAATATCAGAAATTTGGAAAGCAAAGTGGAGAGAGCTTCGATATGAGGATGATGCAGCCAAGGCCTTCATGTCAGTATTATCCATCACACCTGAGATAATTATGTGGGCTGTGAGGGCTTAGGCAGAGGATCAGATCTACCAGGATTGGGTGAGCCAGTTGTTAGCCGAGGGAGCAGAGGGTTACTTGATCATCTCAAAAGGAGGCTTACGCCTTAATGGGAGGTTAGTGGTGCTAGAGGATGAGGAGTTGAGGCACGCTATTATGACATAGTCCCATGTTTCTAGGTTTGTGGTATATCCCATGGGGGATAAAATGTACCAGGATATGAGGAGGAAGTATTGGTGCTCAGGAATGAAACGGCGCACAGCAGAGTTTGTCTCAAAATGTGCCACGTGTCTGCTCATGAAAGTTGACCATCAGAGACCATCAGGGATGCTACAGCCGCTAGAAATTCCTGTGTGGAAGTGGGAGAGCATCTCCATGGACTTTATTATCGGGTTACCTGCATCGCATAGGGGTCACGATTCCATATGGGTCATTATGGATCGGTTGACCAAGGTGGACCACTTCCTGTCAGTCCGCACGGATTTTGAGATGATGGGTTATGCGCAGCTATTCATAGCAGAGATTGTTAAGCTATAGGTGGTACCGATAAATATTATGTCCGACAGAGACCAAATTTTTGTGGCCCGCTTTTGACAGAGCTTCTGGGTGGCCATGGGCACGGAGTTACGTTTGATTATAACCTATCACCCACAGATCGACGGATAGACTGAGAGAGTCGATCAAATGCTGTAAGACATGCTCAAAATGTGCATTTTAGACCTTGGGGGAGGTAGGGAGAAAAATATTCCTTTGGTAGAGTTCGCATATAACAACTCTTACCAATTCATGATTGGCATGGAACCGTTTGAGGCACTGTACGGGAGACCTTGTCGTTCACACGCTTGTTGGTTAGAGGTGGGGGACAACAAGCTATTGGGGACGAAGATTATCTAGGAGACATCTGCCAATATAGAGCTGATCTGAGGGTGAATTCGGATAGCTTAGGATAGGTAGAAGAGTTATGATGATGCTTCATGGAGACATGTGGAGTTAGAGGTTGGGGACCAGGTGTTAGTCTGGGTGTCCCCTATGAAAGGGGTAATGAGGTTTGACAAGAAGGGTAAGTTAGCACCGAGGTACGTGGGACCTTTCCCTATTATTGAGCAGGTGGCACCGGTAGAATATAGGCTGGGATTGTCGGAGCACCTTTAGCGAATACACGACGTGTTCCATGTGGCATCATTAAAGAAATATCGAAGAAGCGAGAGAGCCTTCTGACACATTCCACTCAAAGAGATTGATTCACAGCCAAACATCTCATATGAGGAGAGACTGGTTGCTATTCTGGACCATAGTGAACGAAAGTTACGATCCAAGGTTGTTCCACTAGTTAGAGTACAGTGGGGTCATCATAACGTTGACGAGTCTACCTGGGAGTAGGAGGAGGATATGCGGGAAAAATATCCATAGCTATTCACCACAGGTAGGACTTAATTTCGGGGTAGAAATTCTTTTATAAGGGGGGGAGTATGTAATACCCCGTATTTTTGAGCATTTAATATTTAATTAATTTGGGAATTCAAAATAAATGTGTCTCATAATTTTTAATTGAATTAATTATGGCAATATATAATTAAATATTAACCGGGGAGTGAATGGTTAATATTTAGGGAAAATAAATTACTAAGTGAATAGTGATATTTTATTTACGTCATTTCGGGTATTAATGACGGGGTATGTACTTATCTCGGTCAGGAGTCGGTATAGACTAATCTGGGTATGAGATAAGTATTTTTACAAATTACTTTAGATGCCAATTTTGAGTGTATGATTGAGTCCGGATGGGCCTAGATAGTCGAAAAAGTGTACACAGGGGTAGTAAACGAGTCACGGGACATTTTTAGGCATAGCCGGGCCCACACGGTGGTATTTGGGTCACTTGGACTTGGACCATTAGGCCAAAAATGGGATTTAGCCTAATTACCTAATTAAGAGAAAAGGGAAACGGCTAATTGAAGTTTAGGAAACACTTAGTGAGAGAGGAAAACCTAAGAGGCAGTTAAAGGAAAATTGGGGGACAAAGGAAAGAGCCAAAAAGAGGGAATCTCATCTCCAACCTTGGGAATTCACAACTCCAAATCAGACCCTATGAATCATAAGGCAAGTGGTTAACTTGCTGTAGCATTTAATTTGTCTTTCGATTCATATTTATGTGATGTGAGTAATTAAAATTCGTTTTGGGATTTAAAGGGTATAAACATGGGGTTTTTGTAAACCAATATTCTGATTTCTAAATTATGTAGAAATTAATGTGTAATCTGAGAAAAGTATATATATATATATATCTGGTAGAATGTAATTCGGATGAACTATAAATGAATTTGAGGTAAAGATTTGATGTTTAAATGGGTTAAAGGTTAAATCGGATTTTCCCCCCAAATTATGAAAATAGTAGAGAACGTAAATGAAATGGTGTTTGTAGACTTGATGGGTGTCCCTTATGAGGTTTTTGATATATGTTGTTGACGGGAAGGCTTGGGTTTCACTGTAGAAGAAATTTGGGTTTGAAGCTTTTCGTCCATGGCTGAAACAGAAGGGGGAAGAAGACGCTGACCTGTACGATCGATCGATCGAGGGTTGGGGATCTATCGATGGTTCAAAATTTTGGTCAGCTCGGCCAGTTTATGTATATAGGGGGAAATTAAGTTAAATTCTTTTCCATGCCTTATTTAATAAGGAATAAATATAGGACATTCAATCTAATTAATTATGAGTAAAATTAATTAGGATTTGGAAAAAATTACGTGTGTCACACTATGGTTAAATTTTGGGAATAATATTTCAAAATTACTAAATACGGATTGAGTGGGCAAGTCCGGGGTTATTGGTTGAACGATACCAAGATGTTAATTTTATTTAGAGTAAAGGCTAAATAATTTGGAGTCAGGAATTTAGACTTGGGTATTGTTTATTTCGGGCCACGAGAGTAAGTCCGAATATATTGGTTGGGGGCGACACCAAAAGTAATTTAATTAATTAATGTGAGAATTAATTAATAATTAGAGTTGGACCATAAACTCATAATAATTTGAAGAGGTTTGTGTTACGGATTTAGTACACAGGATAGCCGGGATAGTTTATTTTAATTATATATATATATATATATACGGTGTGCGATAGCATATATATATGGTGTGCGTATCAATATCCGTGGCTAGATATTATTATTATATCGACTCTAGTGCTATAAGAGGGAGGTTGTGCGTAGTGGATAAATAATACCCTAGCTTGAGGAGTAGGGCGAGTATATTCTCAGGTCATAGCATCCATGATATGGGTGAGGGACATCTCACTTTCAGGGAAGGAATGTGATCGCCTCCAATTTTTATGTAGTGATTCTAACTTGGCGTAACTAGGTTATGTAAATATGCCTAGTGGGATAGCACTTTAGAGGATTTGCATCCGGTGAGTCATTACTCGGGAGGATGTTTAGTATTTGTTATTATTTTAGCATGTTTGTGAATGTTGTGATATAATTATACATATATAATGTGGTAAATAATTATATACGGGTAAATTAATACAGGCCGTGAATGGTATTAAATACATAATGGGTGTGAAAGTTATATGAAATTTAAAAAGGGAAATTATTATTTAAGTTAATGTTGATGACAACTTAGAAATCATAATTATGGCACGCTCGGTTAGAGTAGGGTGGCAGCAAGGGGATTATATCAGTTATCTAGTCATGAGATAAATAACTAGGTAAATTAATCAAGGCGTTAGTAGTGCACATTAGAGGAGGGGTGAGGATGTCCTCAAGGGAATACGGCACTAACTAAAATATGGAGAGCATGTATATTTACTTATTACTGCAAGTTAATCGTTTGCTAAATATTTTCCAAATGTTTTGGGTACTAACCCTTGCTATAAAAACTTTTAAAAACCTTTTTGATCTCCAGCCATAGGGACACCAGGCTTGACTCATTCCAGGGATCCGTTGCTTCAGCATGTGTGGATGTTGCGGGAGTTTGATAGGTGCCTCGTTCTTTTCATTTTTAGTGTAGAGACTTCCTATCAGTTATTCGAGCGTGTCGCTCACAGTTTTATTTCAGTAGTTATGTCAGACTTGTTGAGATTTATTACTTGTCTTTACTTTTGTTGGATTTGAAATCGATGGTTTATTCGGTCAGATAATTATTTGTGAATGGTTGAATTCAATTAATTATGATTGTTTATATTATTCTGTTTTCGCATGAGTATTTAATTTTAGTTAATGAAAGAAAAACTTGGCACCAGTCTAATTTTCTCACTTAGGTGGTTAGTAATTAAAAAGAGCGACAGTGATGCCAAGAATGAACCAACTGAGAAGCCTGTTCTAATTTGATTTAGGACTGATCACCCGGGATTAATTAGGCGGGGTGTCACAGGTCTTTTGTAGGTTTATAATATATGATGAAATCATTATTTTACTTGACTTTGTAATGATACTAAATTGAATGATTCCTAAATTTTATTTAGATTTCCATGTGTTATGAGAATATTTTTTTTTGGGTTACATGTGTAAAATGCATACCACGTGTGTTCTCATAGATATAGAACCAAGGGATATTTCGTTATAGGGAACGTATGACATGTACCATGATGGCCTCTCGTTGAGTAGAAGAGTAAGCCTTAGACATATTACCCCTGTGTTGCATCCGAGATGGATTAATGGGGAGGTTTCATTATATAGCGTTGGGTATGGTATACTGTATGAGTGATGGGTAGACGTAATGATTCATCCATTTCTCTCATGAAATCTTTATGCTTGGGACGACGTATGACTATACATAGCATGCTCTAGTGCTCCCAAAGGGCAATAAGGACATACCTTAATTACTTTGACCAACTTAAATAAGAGCTTACTTCTATGGTAAAGGTTATAGCTCATTCTTATAGAATTTATGACTGTCTTTTATTTTGTACATTCGAAATTGATTAGCGTAATGAACATTGTAAATCCTTTAGATGTAATCATTTATGAAGGATAAAACTTAATTATTGCATTCACTTTGGGATTGGGAATTGGATATTTAGATGCATGTAATATCTATGATTATTGGGTAGGATAAATCTCAAATAAATTTAAGATTGGAGAAGTCTATTTATAGTTATGATTTATTCCAATTTCAGTTATGAATTTAATATTATTGAACTTGCTATAACATTGTGGATTTAATTTTTTAAAACCGAGGCTGCTGTTCCCCAGCCATGATTGATATTGACGTTATCGCTTCATCCTTCTTATAATAATTCTGTGTAGGGTGTAGATGTCCCTGTCTTACGTGTAAATTATATAATTTCCTTTGCTTTTGTGTTATAATAGTGCGGGGTACATACATGTATTTGTACACTGTATATGGATAAGTGTTGGTTTGTATGATAAAGTTGATGTATTAGTTTTTGGCTTAGGATGACAACATCATAATTATGGCATAACTTTCTTTGTAGTTACTTAGTATTGATTTATGTTTAATTCTTTTCACACAATATTTGAATGGTACTTAATTTTTTTTACTCCGATATTGTTTAACATAGAACTGGTCAATCTATTTTAAATATTATGAGGTGACACAGCTTGTATCAGAGTATTTCAGGTTCTATTGTCCCAGGGATCTTGAGTGTGCTTGTCGCTTTTTTGTGTTGCATTCTCTGACTAATTTAGAGATCTTTATCACTTAGGGTTTGCATTTTTCATAGCGACAGCCTCTTAGGAGTGTCTCCCATTGTTTCCTCACAAATGACTCAGATTGAATAAGAATATCGGGAGGGTTACTTGTTTAGAGTACCTAAGATTTGACAGATCGAGGGTGATGTGGGACCAATAAGTAGAGACCATGTAGCGTGGACTCAAATAAGGGAGCTCACCAGTAAAAGGAACCATGTAGAAAGAGAGAATCCCATTATACTTTGAAGAGCTGATGATGTGATATATTTTTTGGCTACTAGGGCAGGGAAATATTGGTCAGTGGAGCCACAAACTATGAGAGAAGGGAAAACTAGCCAAATTTTAGCAGAACTGACCAAAGAAATAAGGTGAGCAGGGATGCTAATGGGGCCACAATATCAATAGTTTTTTTTGTAGGAAGATGTTACGCTCATGGAAAGTGGGGCCACCTAATTATTAGATGCCTTAATGAAAACAAACTTTTACATTATCCTCAGGTGATGGTCATGGGTACGTTTACAAACCGTGTTCACGAGTATTGCTTATATTCTGATGATTTGTCTTTTCTCTTTTATGTAGTGTGTGTGCGCTATGATTATGGGGGTATATATATTCATATCTCCAAGCTTTATGTTTATGTGGACCCCCCAACAGGTAAGGGTTACTTTACATCGTGATTACTGAGACGTGGTAGTCTGTTGGGTCATCTTAGTTTTCAACCACTTTGTTGACTTTTAGGGAAATATCATTTCATTAATACTTAGCTTGTATGTATATCTAGGTGTACACTTATATCTGCGAGTGCGCTTTCCTTCAATGCCCAAACTTATTTAACTAGATTCCAATTTTAATTCCAGTTTTAATTAAAATCCTAAAACATGCATCTAATTATGATTGGCAGTAATATGAATAATATAGCATGCAAACCAGAATAATCACAAAGCAGATTTGAGGAAAAATCCCCGCCAGGGGCAAAACCTTTTCATATCTCTATTTACTAAAAATCTCCAACTTACAAGTACATAGAAAAAAATACACGTTTGTGACGACGAAATACCCTCAAGTGTCATTTCGAGGTCTTCAGCCAGAGATCCCACACGAGCTCCGATGGTCAGCAATGGAGACAGCCTTCTTCTCCAAAAGTTTTAGTCCATAATGAGTAATATGAGTAATTGGGTTGAAGAATGATTCACATAAATGATTTGGGAGTTTGGAGTGAATCAAAAAGGGTTTAAAATCCTAAAAGATGAAGTCTTAAAGTGCATCAGATATGCAGAGGTGAAGTTTTAAAAGAATTTCAAAACCTAACTTCGTAGAAGGTATTTTTAGGATGAATAAAAAAGTTGAGGCGAAGAAGGTCGTTAGAAGTCATTCGAACGACATCAGCATGTCGTTTGAACGGAATTAGATGTTGTTACTAACCAACTTAAAAATGACATGTGAAAACACAAAACAGTATGGGTTCGTTTGATGCAAACAAGAAACAAACCTTCAAATGACATTGCAAGTCGTTGGAAGTTTCCGTTTGAATGACTTATCAATGTCGTTTGAATGACATTGCTATGTCGTTTGAACGACATGAGCGAAAAATATTATTTTATAAAAGCTTGTCTACAGGTCATAAAAATTATTTTTGACTTAGAAAAATGCCTCATTTCAATAAAAACATTTTATAATAATATGCCAAATAAATACATGATCATTTATAACTTCCAATTAAACATTTTACCTTTTAGCATAGTGGAGTTAGTGGGATAGTGGAGACCGATTGAAGATGCACAATCACTACACCAAAAACAACAATCTGGCACAGTTTAAAACTATGCCAGATCAAATCAGGCACGGTTTTGAACTGTGCCAAAAATAGGTGTTCCAAAATGGCCATTTTTTTTCTGGCACGATTTAAAAGTGTGCCAAATTTGGCCAAACAGAAACACTTCTGGCACACTTTTAAACCGTGCCAGAATTTGATAATTCTGGCACACTTTTGGCACAGTTTATAACTGTACAAGATTGAGTACATTTTGGTACACTTTTGACACAGTTCAAAACCGTGCCAAAATTTGATACACTTTTGGCACAGTTTTGAACTGTGCCAAATTGTTTGACAAAAAAAATTAATTATTTGAAAATAAGAAAATTCACAAATCATGAATCTCACACGTTGATAAACTAATGTACATACAAACTTCAAATATTACAAGTCTTAATAGTTCACAGAACAAAACAAATTGGACATACTTTCCTCTATTTTCTAGACATTCGAAAACCTGCTAACATAAAACCTGCGTAATATAAAGCCCGCATGGCCATAAAATATAACAATAAATTTACAAAAGCTCGCATGGCCATAAAAGTTAACAATAAAACTACTAAGCCCGCACGACCATAACACACAAAAAATAGAATCTTGAATATCAACGACATTAAATAAAAAATCCCTTTGTTGTAAACCATTGACTTCTTCGTGTGTTCCACGGGGATGAAAGCTAACGATAAAATGTTATCCTGCAAAAAAATAGGATACAAAAAAGAGATGATATTAGTAACCAAATAGTTTTTAAAAAAATCTTATTTAAGCTGAAAAATTACATATGTGAGTTACAATTATTATTATATTCTCAAACTGGAAGTCTTGTGACCACGTGGTCAGATCTTCTGAGTTACATTAGTCCCATGTGAGGTATTAGTGCATCTTACGGGGCCATTTGAGAACTGGTTTGGGTTTTCACCCTCAAACGGCATGTTTTTAAGCATAATCTAAATATTTTCAAATTATCATCATATTCTCAAGACAGGAAACCCGTGACTACGCGGTCAATTCCTACAAGTTTCATTGGTCCCGTGCGAGGTGTTCATACCTCTTACGGGGACGTTTAGGGGCTAGTTTGGGTTTTCACCCACAATTGGTTTTTAATCCTAATCTAGATATTTTTAAATTATCATCATATTCTCAAACCGGGAGACCTGTGACCACGCGATTAGTTCCCACGAGTTAGATTAGTCCCTGCGAGGTGTTAGTGCCTTTTACGGGCCATTTTAGTGGTAATTTAGGTTTTCACCCTCTAACGACATGTTTTTAAGCTTAATCTAGATATTTTCAAATTGTTGTCATATTGAGAAACCAAGAGCCACGTGACTATGTGGTCAGTTTTTACAAGTTATATTGATCCCGTGTGAGCTGTTCATGCCTCTTAAGAGGACGTTTGGGGGTTGGTTTAAGTTTTCACCCTTTTAATGGCTTACTTTTAAGCTTAATCTAGAAGTTTTCAAATTATTGTCATATTCTCAAATCTGGAGAACCACGACTACATGATCAATTCCTACATGTTACATTGGTCCCGTGCGAGGTGTTAGTGCTTCGTACGAGTATTTTGTGGGTTGTTTTGGGTTTTCGCCCTTTGATGGCATGTTTTAAGCCAAATTCTTGATATTTTCAAATGTTTGTCATATTCTCAAACTGGGAGACTCGTGACTACGCGATTAGTTCCTACAAGTTACATTAGTCCCGTACAAGGTGTTCATGCTTCTTATGGGGCCCTTTGAGGGTTGCTTTGAGTTTTCACCCTTTAACGACATGATTTTAAGCTTACTCTAAATATTTTCAAATTGTCATAATATTCTCAAATCGGGAGTTCTGTGACTACGCGGTCAGTTCCTACGAGGTGGTAGTGCCTGTTACGGGGCTGTTTGAGGGATGATTTAGGTTTTCACCCTCTAACAGCATGTTTTTAAACTTAATCTAGATATTTTCAAATTATCATCATATTCACAAATCGAGAGACCCATGACTACGCGACCAATTCCTATAAGTTATATTGGTCATGTGTGAGTTGTTCACGCCTCTTAAGGGGTCGTTTGGGGGTTGGTTTTGGTTTACACCCTTTAACGACTTGTCTTTAAGCTTAACCTCGATTTTTTCAAATTATCATCATATTCTCAAATCAGGAGACCTGTGACTACGCGATCAGTTCCTGCAAGTTACATTGGTCCCGTACGAGGTGTTAGTGCTTCCTATAGGGCCATTTGGGGGTTATTTTTGGGTTTTGACCCTTTGATGGCATGTTTTAAGCCAAATTCTTAATATTTTCAAATGATCATCATATTCTCAAACCGGAAGTCTCGTGACTACGCGGTCAGTTTCTACGAGTTACATTAGTGCGGTGCGAGGTGTTTGTGCCTCTTACGGGGCCGTTTGAAGGATGTTTTGAGTTTTCACCCTCTAACGACTTGTTTTTAAGCTTATTCTAAATATTTTCAAATTATCGTCATATTCTCAATCCGGGAGACCCGTGACTACGCGGTCAGTTCCTATGAGTTACATTAGTCTCGTGCGAGGTGTTAGAGCTTCTTACGAGGCTATTTGAGGGATGGTTTAGGTTTTCACCCTCTAACGACATGTTTTTAAGCTTAATCTCGATATTTTTAAATTATCATCATATTCACAAACCGAGAGACCCGCGACTACGCGGTGAGTTCCTACAATTATATTGGTCCCGTGCGAGGTGTTCATGCCTCTTAAGGGGCCGTTTGGGAGTTGGTTTGGATTTTCACCCTTTAACGACTTATTTTTAATCTTAATCTAGATGTTTTTAAATTATCATCATATTCTTAAACTGGGAGACCCGTGACTGCGCGATCAGTTCCTACGAGTCACATTGGTCCCGTGCCAGGTGTTACTGCTTCCTACGAGGCCATTTTGGGTTTTCACCATTTGATGGCATGTTTTTAGGATAAATTCTTGATATTTTCAAATTATAATCTTAATATCTAATCGGAAGTCCCGTGACTATGTGTTCAGTTCCTATGAGATACATTAGTCCCATGCGAGGTGTTGGTGCCTCTTAAGGGGCCGTTTGAGGGGTTTTTTGAGTTTTCACCCTCTAATGGCTTGTTTTTAAGCTTACTCTAAATATTTTCAAATTATCGCCATATTCACAAGCCCAGAGTCCCGTGACTATGGAGTTAGTTTCCGTGAGTTACATTGGTCCTGTGCGAGGTGTTCGTGCCTCCTATGGGACCGTTTGGGGGACTGATTTGGGTTTTCAACCTTTAACGGGCATGTTTTTAAGCCTAATTAAAATATTTTTCAAATTATCGTCACAGTCTCAAACCCGGAGTCCTGTGACTACATGGTCAGTTCCTACGAGTTACATTAGTCTTGTGTGATGTGTTTGTGTCTTTAACGAGGCCGTTTGGGGGTTGGTTTTGATTTTTATCCGCTAACGACATGTTTAAATTTCAAATTATCATATATGTATATATTCAAATAGGAAACTATTACAATAATTATGACACAAATGAAATTGCATAGTTGGAAATTTGAACTATCTAAGTGGTTCAATCAAAGGGGAAATTTCCAATGACGTAAAAAAATCAAACTAACACATACAAACATGAAACTACTACTTGGTTTTGTGAGGTCCTTTATACCTATTCAGTAAATTCTAGTTCAACACCGTTACTTTTATATGAATTATGTTGTCCTGTCATCCAACATCTTGTAACTTTATCTTCAACAACAACAATGTAGATCATCATCCCTTCAAACTAATACATAAGTGTCACCCCTAAACCAATTAGGATATAATTAACTAAATGGTTCACAAACCACACTAATTATTCATTTATTTATTTATTTTGTAATACACATTATAACAACTTCAAGGTCAAAATGCGGAATACTAAAAATCCAATCGTTTTAAGGAAACATAATTTAAACAAAACTCCCATACCATTTAAATTAATTACAACTAGTACAATGTATAAAACAGAACTGACGAGATCCTACTGCCATTCACTCAACCTCCTAGACTTGGCAGTGGCAGCTTCAAAACCTGAAAAAGTAAACATATAAAACCATGAGTTTAAAAACTCAGTGAATGTACAACATCTATATATAGTAAAAGTACAATAATAATATCTCAACATCTCAATATATATCCATCTATGTGCCAAATTAGTCCATATATATGTCCGGGGTTAATAAACTCCATATCTCCAACCCGTTGGCAATAATCATATCCATAGGTTTTAATAACCTATCATCTCCTGAATTTCATTGCAACTCAACATATCTTGACTTTTATAAAGCCATAACATCTCAATATCTCTTTAATTTTAATAAGACAAAACATCTCAACATCTCATGACTTTTAATAAGCCATATGATCTCAACATATAATACATACACATCATATCCATAATCAACTCAGTAAGTACACTCATATTAAGTTGTCAACTATATATTCATGTTTCCCTCAGGTGGAGCTAAACTGGGTTGATTTTACCTTACACTTGTTAATCCAACTAAATTAGTACTGAATCTCAATCATAAGTATTATCTTAATATATTTATGTAACTTTCAACGACTATACAACAATAATGTAATTCTATTCAAGTCACATTCCATGAAACATGTGTAAAGACGAAACAATGGAATATATGTTGATAAGGTTATGAACATTCAATCATAGGAACTACCTCGTAAGGAATTTATAATTAAAATCAAGTAAATATAAAAGTATACTTCTCAATATATATACACATGAAACATGTACTCAAAATACCGTCGGGAAAGAGCAGATAAAAACATTATTTCATGGGGTATCCAGTATGGCCTCAAATTATTGTCCTCCATACTTAACCATCCCATTTTCAGAAATTGTACATATACAAGTGTCCAAGCTTATCAATATGAAAACATATCTGAAAATGCTTTCCATTACAAGCGGCGGTGTAATTTTTCAAGCTTCTTAGAGCAAGTTATGACCATTTCTTTATAACCTATTAAATCTCCCCCACATGTGCCTCTATTGTTCCTTCAACTTCCATGAATTTTCATTATTTTTCTCCAGTATAACTTTCCATGATTTTCCACCAAAACATACTAAATAGTACATAATTAAATTTTCATAATTGTTTGACTTCATTTGCCATGTCAGAAGATTGACCAAACTCGAGGCATATCGAAATGAAATATACAAACAACAACTATGTACCAACTTGCAACCATCTCCAAGGCCCAACCACAGGGAGTTAGATTCTAATGTTTGGATATGATATGAATATATGAGTCTGGTTTCATATCCAATTAGAATTTCTCAATTCCAGTAAGCACACAAAAATATATGCAAGTTTGAATACAAGATATTTCAATAAAAAGTAATACTAGCTACATGCACCACTTATCTCACATGTGAATAAATACTTATTATCACAAAGGAGAATGGAATTTTAATCAATAATTAACGATTTATATACTTTGAAATAATTATAATACAAGATTAAAACAATATTACTCACATAATTATACCTTGGAAACACTTTAAGGATTTTCTTGGAATTTTCCTAGCTTTTCATGTAATCTTTTCTTCCTTAAACTTCCACTTTCCCTTTCCTCAAGAAAAAAATACAAAACTGAACCTAGGGTGTTCTTTGATGAAGAAATAGGTTAGAGGAAGAGTTTTAAGTCAGCTAAGGCTGCCTGCCATGCCAACTAATCAAATTAAAACATTTGATTTACTCAATGACAATTTACCACTGAAAGGGAATTGATAGATTTGCCTCTTGTTCGTAAATTCGGGATACTTCTTACTCGGACATCCGTTTGATGCTCCGTTTGTTTTTTCACAAGCCTAACTCATATATATACAACTATATAGTTTTCACCTTGAGTCAATTGTTACATTATAAGGGCCAAACTAGTCTCCCACAGGAACATTTCTATCGAAAAAAATAAAATCTTGTGTTTGTAAATAATTCAACATTTCATGATTTAGGAAAGTAGGATTATACTAACCATAATAACTTAACATTAGATATGATAATAACACATTATTCATATCACATAATGTAAGCATGATTTAAATATAATTTATCATAATTATATCCGGGTTGTCACAACTCCCCCCCCTCCCCAGAAAATTTTATCCTCGAAATTTAATATGAATATCACTTACCAAACAAATGGGGATACTGTTTCTTCATGCTATCCTCCATTTACCTAGTTACTTATTTAATTCCATGGTTCATCCACATAACTTTAACTAAGGTAATAACTTTATTCCTCAATACTTGCTCCTTACGATCTAGAATTTCCATTGATTCCTCGATGTACGATAAGTCTTCTTTCAGTTCAATAGGTTGGGTTTTCAGTTGATGAGATGGATATGCCAAATACTTATGAAGCATCGATACGTGAAACACATCATGTAAACGATACAATTCTAGTGGTAATGATAATCTATATTATAGGGTCCCAATTCTTTCCAACACTTCATATGGTCCAATGTATCTTGGACTTAGTTTCCCCCTTTTTCCAAATTTCATGATGCCTTTCCACGCTGAAATACGTAGGAATACAAAATATTCCTTTTGAAATTCTAATGGATACTTACTTTTATTTTCATAAATTTTTTGCCCAAATCGCGCTATCTTTATCCGTTCCCGAATCATTTTAATCTTTTCGGTTGTCATTTATATCAATTCAAGACCTAAGATTTTCATTTCACCTACTTGATCCCAACATAATGGCGTTCTACATATCCTCCCATACAAAGCTTCGTAAGGATCCATACCAATGGTGGACTTATTACTATTATTATACGTGAATTCCATCAATGGCAGATGATCATCCCAACTACCTTTGAAGTTAAATACACAGGCTTGTAGCATGTCTTCTAATATTTGAATCATTTATTCTGATTGCCCATCGATTTGTGGATGAAATGCAGCACTGAACTTCAAACTTGTGCCCAGGGCATTATGTAAGCGAGGCCAAAACTTAGAAGTGAACGTTGGATCTCTATCTGATACTATTGACACTGGTGACCCATGTAAATGGATAATCTCATTAACGTATATATGTGCATACTTGTCAACAGTGTAGATCGTCTTAAGTGGAAGAAAATGAGCTGACTTTGTCAATCGGTCTACAACCACTGAAATATAATCATGCCCCTTTAGTGATTGTGGTAATCCTATAAAAAAATCCATCGTTAAGTGTTCCCACTCTCATTATGGAATAGGCAACAACTGTAATAATCCTGTATGCTTCTGATGCTCCACCTTCACTTACTTGCATACTAAACATGTAGCTACAAATTCTGCAATCTGACATTTCATATTATTTCACCAGTAATACTCTTTCATATCTATATACATTTTGGTACCTCCAGGATACATAGAGTAAATAGAACTTCGTGCCTCTTCTAATATATCCTTATTTAAGGATGTATCATTCGGTACAAAAATTTTCTTTTTATAACACAATGATTCATCATTCTTAATTCAAAGTCACTCTCTTTACCATCCCGGATTTCCCGTTTCTTCTTCTCAAGAAATGGATCACTGATTTGCAAATTTCGTATGTGTTCTTCCAGTAAAGGTCTTACTGTAACATGTGAAATTAATGCCCCCGTTTAAGTTAAGTTCAACTCTACTCCCATCAATCTTAATTCCATAATATCGCCAACCCGTACAGATTGAATACAAGATAACCTCCCCAATGACTTCCGACTTAGAGCATCTGCAACAACATTGGCCCTCACTGGATGATGGTGAATGGTACAATCATAGTCTTTAATTAACTCCATCCAATGTATTTGTCTCAAATTCAAGTCTTTCTGTGTAAATAAATACTTCAAACTTTTATGGTCAGTGAAAATTTCACACGTCTCTCCATATAAATGATGTCTCCATAGTTTCAAAGCAAAAAAAAATAGCCGCAAGTTCTAAATCGTGTGTAGGATAATTACATTCATGCGCCTTTAACTTTCTATGTTCATAAGAAATTACCTTTTCGTGTTGCATGAAAACACAACCCATACCCTGATGTGAAGCATTAGTATAAATCACAGGACCTTCTCCACTGGATGGAACCGTGAGAACTAAAGCCGATACTAGTCTATTTTTCAACTTTTCAAAGCTGTGCTGACATTCATCACTCCACACAAATTTCACTACCTTTCGGGTTAATTTCGTCAATGGTAAGGATATAAATGAAAACCCCTTTATGAATTTTCTATAATATCCATCCAATCTTAGGAAACTCCTTATCTCCGTTAAATTTCGTCTTTCCCATTGCACAATTTCCTCTACCTTCTTAGGGTCAACATTAATTTCATCTCCCAAAACAACATTCCCCAGAAATGCTACCCGATTTAACCAAAACTCAGATTTGCTAAACTTAGCAAACAACTGTCCATCTCGCAAAACTTGCAATACAACTCTTAGATGCTTCTCATGTTCCTATTGGCTAGGTGAGTGTATTAAAACATCATCAATAAAGACAATCACAAATGAATCTATGAAAGGGTTAAATATTCGATTCATTAAATCCATAAAGCCGCAGGAGCATTTGTTAAACCAAATGTCATTACCAAAAATTCATAATGACCATAGCGAGAACGAAAAGCTGTCTTAGAAATGTCACAATCTCTCGCCCTTAATTGATGATAAACCAATCTCAAATCAATTTTTGCAAATACTTTAGCACCTTGTAATTGATCAAACAAATCATCAATACAAGGCAATGTATATTTATTTTGAATAGTTACCTTGTTCAATTGCCGATAATCAATGCAAAGTCGCATGGTGTTGTCTTTTTTCTTCACAAATAATACCGGAGCACCCCATGGTTATATAATGGCTCGAATAAAACCTCTATCTAGAAAATCTTACATTTGAACCTTTAACTCCTTCAGTTCCACATGTTACATTCTATATGGAGAAATAGAAACTGGAGCTATACCAGGCACTAAATCAATATTAAACTCTACCTATCTGCTCGGTGGAAAACCTGGTAATTCATCTGGGAACAAATTTGCAAAATCCTTAAATACTGGGATATCTTCTAATTTTTATAATTCCCTATTTGTATCCACAATATTCACTAAAAATCCTTGACAACCCTTATTTAACAATTTCCTCGCCCGAAGGGAAGAAATAAGACAATTTGGAATCACATTTTTTTCCCCGATAAATTAAAATTCTTCCTCCCCTGGAATACTCCTTGTGAAAATAGTCAATTGATGAATGGTAGGAAGATAATCAGTCCATACCGAAGATTATATCAAAATCTCGAATATCTAGTGGAATTAAATCAATGGTCAACTCCCTCTCCCCCACATACAATACATAATTTTTATACACAAGCTCCACTAACATCAAGTCCCCCCATAGGTGTAGAAATATATAAACCACAATCTAGATAAGAACATGGTCTACGCAAATGCATGGTAAATGACAGTGCTATAAATGAATGAGTAGAAACTAGATCAATAAGCACGTAAGCATGTTTATTTATGACAGAAAATGTACCTGTCACCACCTCTAGAGTAGCTTGAGCATCCTGTCAAGTCATACCGAGTATCCTTCCCGGACCTCTGGAACAACTAGCCTGTCCTCTACCTCCTCCTCTCCCTATGCCTCCAGGTGACGAACCTCGACTAGCAGTAGCTGATTAAGTCTCTCTTATTAGCATAGGGCAGCTCTTTTTGGTATGACCATTTTGATGATAGTGATAACACTCTCCCCCCCCCCCCCCCCTTTAACATGGGACGATATGGACTGATATGGCCCTAAAGTTTGCAAAAATAGCATGTAATAGGCTTAGAATGCCCATTCATATTCTCCTGATGTCTATTCTGTTGGCTCGTCTATCCCGCAACCCTAAAACTGCTTGGTGTCCTATTCTGAACATAATTTTTTGTCCCTCTACCATGCTGAAATATTTGACTCCCCTATTTTGAGTATTCTATATTGCCTTCCTTTTGTTGAGATCAATCAAATCTACTCCCCTTTCCCCTTTGTTCCTTATTCTTTATTGCATCATTAACATCTCCTTCAACCACCATAGCTTTGTTATCTAAAGAATTATAATCTACCATTTCAAGTGCAGTGAGTCTAGACTTGATAACCAAATTCAATCCATCCTGAAGTCTAGTGCATTTTCCCTCATCATCATGTAAGAAACGTAATGAAAATAGAGACAAAGATATAAATTTAGTTTCATACTCCCTAACCGACATATTCCCCTGAGTCAATAATAAAAAGTCTCTCTCGTTTTGCTTTCGATACATACGAGGAAAGTACTTTTCATATAAGAATTTAATAAAGGAATCCCAAGTAATTACCTCACCTCCCCCTAGAGTAAGCAATAAATGTTTGGAAGACTACCACCAATATTTAGCTTCGCCCTTTAACATGAAAGTAGCCAAAATTACCTTCTGTGCACCAGGTACATTCAGCACCCCGAAGATAGTTTTTGTCTCTGACCCAAGCCTGAACTTCAAAAGGATCTATGAAACCTGAGAATGCTGCGGGTTCAATTTGATAAACTTCTCGTATAGAGTATTATTCTCCTCTCGTTGTATTTCCCTTCTCCTCTAGCCAAGATTTGCTCCTCCAAGTACTTGGCTTGTTGTTCTGCTATTTGCGTCATAAACATGTTTTGTTGTTCTTCCATTAAAGTCATGACACGAGCCATTATCTTCATATCTGTAAGTTGTTCAGGTGCCCCTTCTACATTATTTGGATTTTTTTGGTTTATGGTATTTGAAGACTCCTCATCAACCCTCTCATGAACATTTGATCCTTTCATATCTTACTATCTGTCATAAACCAAAATAACAGAAACAAGAATACAATATTTATTTCTAACATAATGGTTAGTATTTCTTACAAGTTAATATAAATGATCCACACAACACTATTTCTTCCACTGCCACATCTCGACTCTCTAACCCCAGAATATAAAAACCAAAAGCTCTGATACCATGTTGTTACCCCAAAACCCATTAGGATATAATTAACTAAATGGTTCACAAACCACACTTATTATTTATTTATTTACTTATTTTGTAATTGACATTAAAACAACTTCAAGGTTAAAATGCGGAATACTAAAAATCCAATCATTTTAAGGAGACATAATTTAATCAAAACTCTCATACCATTTATCTTAATTAAAACTATTACAATGTATAAAACAGAACTGACGAGACCCTACTACTAGTCACTCAACCTCCTAGACTTGGCAGTGGCAGCTTCAAAACCTGGAAATGTAAACATATAAAATCACGAGTTTAAAAAGTCAGTGAATGTACTACATCGCTATATAGTTAAAGTACTATATTAGAATCTCAACGTATCAATATATATCAATCTCCTTTCAAAATTAGTTCATATACATATTCAGAATTAATAAACCCCACATCTCCTGCCCATAGGAAATAATCATATCCATAGGTTTTGATAACCTAATATCTCCTGAATTGCATAGCAACTCAACATATCTTAACTTTTATAAAGTCATAACATCTCAACATCTCTTGAATTTTAATAAGACATAACATCTCAACATATCATGACTTTTAATAATCCATATCATCTCAACAAATAATACATACACATCATATCCATAATCAACTCAGTAAGTACACTCACATTGGGTTGTCAACTATGTATTCACGTTTCCCTCGGGTGGAGCTGAACTGGGTTGATTTGACCTTACACATGATAATCCAACTAAATCGGTATTGAATGTCAATCACAAGTATTATATTAATATATATATGTAACTTTCAATGACTATACAACAACAATATAATTCTACTCAAGTCACATTCCATGAAATATCTGTAAAGACGTAGCAATGGTATATTTGTTGATATGGTTATGAACATTCAACCATAGAAATTACCTCATAAGGAATTTATAACTAAAATCAAGTAAACATAAAAGTATACTTCTCAATATATATACACATGAAACATGTACTCAAAATACCATTGGGAAAGAGTAGATGAAAACATTCTTTCATGGGTTATCCAGTATGGCCTCAAATTATTGTCCTCCATACTTAACCATCCCATATTCATAAATTGGACATATACAGGTGTCCAATTATCAATATTAAAACATATTTCAATATACTTTCCATTAAAAGTGACGGTGTAATTTTTCAAGCTTCCTAGAGCAAGTTATGACCATTTCTTTATAACTTATTAAATTTGCCCCACAAGCTCCTCTATTGTTCAACTGCCAAGAATTTTCATAATTTTTTCTCCAGCATAACTTTCCATGATTTGTCACCCATTTTCAACAAACATACTACATAGTACAGAATTAAAGTTTCATAATTGTTTGACTTCATTTGCTATGTCAATAGCTTGACCAAAATCAGGGCACATCGAAATGAAATATACAAGCAACAACTATGTACCAATTTTCCACCATCACCAAGGCCCAACCACAAGGAGTTAAATTATAATTTTTGGGTATGATATGAATATATGAGTCTAGTTTCATATACAAATGGAATTTCTCAATTCCAGTAAGCACACAAAAATATATGCAAGTTTGAATACAAGAGATTTCAATAACAAGCAATACTGGCTACATACACCACTTATCTCATATGTGAACAAGTACTTATTATCACAAAGGGGGATGTACTTTTAATCAATCATTCACCATTTATATACTTTGAAATAAGTATAATAAAATATTAATCACATAATTATACCTTGGAAACACTTTAAGGATTTTCTTGGAATTTTCCTAGCTTTTCTTGTAATATTTTCTTCCTTAAACATCCACTTTCTCTTTCCTCAAGCAAAAACTCTACAAAACTTAACCTAGGGTTTTATTAGATGAAGAAATAGGTTATAAGAATAGTTTAAATTCGTACAAGGATGCCTCCCATTCCAACCAATCAAATTAAAACATTTGGTTTACTAAAAGACAATTTACCACTTAAAGGGAATGGACAAATTTGCCCCTTGTTCGTAAATTCGGGCTAGATTCTTACTCGGACATCCGTTTGATGCTACATTTGTTTTGTCCCAAACCTAAATCATATATATACAACTATATAGTTTTCACCTTGAGTTAATTGTTACATTATAAGGATCAAAACTAGTCTCCAACAGGAATATTTCTACCGAAAAAAACAAAATCGTATGTTTGAAAATAATTTGACATTTCATGATTTATGAAAGTAGGATTATACGAAACATAATCATTTAACACTAGATATAATAATAAAAAAAATTTCATATCACATAAGGTAAGAGTGATTTAAATATAATCTATCATAATTATATCCGGCTGTCACAATAAGCATGACAAATACCACATGTGAGAAACAATTAAATCAACGAGTAACTATAACTTCAAAGTACTTCTAAATCTAAAACAAGATGGAAGCTCCTGCCTCGTAGCATATTTGTAATCATGAATTCATAAGTTCATTGTACAAACCATTATTTAGTACCCAAAAAGAACCTCCCATGAACCTTTATGATACATTGAAAAACCCATTATTTAGTACCAATTTAAGAATATAGACAACAAAACATGCATAACAGTTGGTAAAATTTTCAAAAATCTCTAGGAGTGGGGGTAGGCCGCCCCCCTCGGCCCTTTACAGATACGCCCTATAAATATTAGTTAAATTAACTTACAAAATAAAGACATGTGTTGACCCCCATACCTTAGTTTTGGTGGTGGATTGTTGAGGTTCCTTTTCCAAGTTTTGACGTGAATATTTGGTATCAACTCGTGAATTATTTCGTCTAAATCGTTGGCTAGATCCTGGATATCATGAAGCCATATTTGCGCAGAGTGGCCTTCATTTTTATTGTCCTCGGCCATCAATGATCAACAGACCATACCATCATTTTGATCCACATGATCCATTAACAATTTTCAAAATAATCTCACCATCCTATTTTACTACGTCATGCAAACTAACTTTAATTCACATATAAAAAAAAGTCAAAATCTTCCAACTACTGACACTCTAAACAGGTAAATACGCATCCAAAACATAAATACCCTATAATATTTTGCAAGGAATGCACTCCCAATGAAGTAAAGACCACCTTCTCTAATTAAAGCTTCCATTACCATAAGTTATCTTCGTGACCTTATCGTAGGTTGAAGATATAAAATGATCTACACTCGACCGATTATAAGTACCTGCAAATTAGATCAAACTAAATTAATTATTCCATTAAACACCATTCATAGGATTGTAAATTAGATCATACTAATAGCTAGAGTGAAACATGAAAGTCAATATGTTATGTAAACAATTATGCAGTATGCTGCAACAACTGAGTAGCTCATGTCAGTGTCTGAAAATTTGCTATTTTGTGTGTACATGTATAGTGTCATTTGTGTGCAAAGGTATAGTGTAATGAAACCCAAAATAGGATCCAAAATTAATATATAAAGCAACTCAAATAGGACCCAAAATACAAATGTTATGAATCGAGACATTATAATATCTGAGAAATAATATAAAAAAGAATTGCTGAAGTAGATATAGTAGATATTGCTAAAGTAATTAACCGTACAATAGTAAATATAGTAGACAATCAGTTCAAAATTCAAATTCAACAAGCGTTTCAGAATTTAGTTTATAAAATTATCCAAAATTGACGAATCCAAACCATATCCGAGTCTGAAATTTGATTGTGCCCAACGTACCAATCAGAGCAGCCTTCGTATACTCACTGTTTAGCCAAAACTCCAAGTGTAGCAAACATCTTCCACTTATGCTTTCTCCAATACTCCCTGTTTAGCCAAACCCAATCAAATTCAAAAGTTAATAATGAATTCAAATGTGAAATAAAATAATATTCTTTAACCACCACCAAGTGGCTAGTGACATGAACAAAAGAAAAATTAAACCAAAACCTAACGCTGCATCCGAAATAAGTCATTACACCACTCTAAAAACACATATCTAGAAATTAAGCTAGTGATATGAATAAAACAAAATAAATGGGATGAGAATATAAAACAAGGCACCAATTAGAACAAAAATAAACCAAATAATAAGTCTATCGAGCCCTCGAAGAAGTCCAAAATACTACCCAAACTAATTAAATACTTAGCCCAAAGGTATAACTACCAAATAGGCCCAATCCAAGATGCTAAAAACATATATCCGAAAATTTATGACACTCTTGATTCTTATACACACTTGATTATTTTATGCATAACACATAGTCCAAAATCATATAATTAATATCACCTATTAATTATTTATAACACGACACAAAATCACATCACATGGAAATTTAATTTCCATATAAATTATGTATTTTATTATCACCCATTCACACAAGTAATATTTAATCCCATTTATTAAGTTATTTCTCACTTAATAAATAATAAACAAAGTTCACAAAAATATGGAGTGTTAAAATGAACTCCGATAATACTCCTTCCTCACTAATACTTTCCATAAATATATTTATGTTTCTTAAATATTAAGCTTACCTTTTGTTCTCCTCCAAGGTGATACAGAGCATTCTTATCATACTCTTATACAACAACATTTGTATAATCGTTCTCTTTCTATTTCAGACTCTGAACCAATCTTGGATTTAGATTTTAACATTCTGTGCCTTTTTGTAAAGTAGCAATGTAATAATGATTGTGAGTCCATTTAACAATTTAGCAATGCAGGCTAGAGATTGAATGGTCATCACTGAGCTTTGAGGCCAACAAATCATGAGGAACACCAATATCTAGACCACATCTTTTAACATTGACTATCCCTTGATCATTAACTTCAACAACTTTATTTTAACATTCAAATAATCAGATGTGTCAACATTGTCACCACATTCGGCTGAGATTCAGGATTCGTAACCACCAATATTCATATGAGGGACTTCCAACAAACTTATCAACATTCATATCAGTTAGTTCAATATGCATGGAAACTTTATCTCCATTTCTTCAACCAATTTTTAACTCTTGTGGCTTGTTGACTCTTGTGCACATCTATCATAGTTATTGGGTGCTGCTATTATTCTAAACTTCGAAGTGCTTGTTCTTCTATAAGATCCATTACAGCATCACACATAGGACCACGGTTATAATATGATTGAATGTTTCCATAAACTTTACCTTAAATATTATTATTGTATAATGTTGCATTCGTAAAATTTTTATATTTTAGGATGAATGGACAAAAAAACCTATGCATATTTGGCAAGAAATCCCCAAAATTATTTTTATTGCAAATATAATTAAATGGTATCAGTTGGAAATATAAAACAAGGCATCAGTGAGAGATCAATAATGAGATGGAAAGGAAGAATACCTAACACCTCATCACCAACCATTCCAATAGCCATTCCAGCTAAAAGACCAACAAGACCAGATGAAAGATGTGCATAGCCATCGAAAAAGTAATATGACCTAGACTTAGGGTTATTTCTAGTGCTGATAATAATAAAAATAATCAAGTCATAAATACCCAACACGCCATCCATAACAATAGGAACAATCGACTTCGTCACGATTTCAGGACTCATCCCTCCCATTGATGCAAGATGAACAACTCCGGTAGACTTAAAATGATAGAAAAAATCATCGTTGCCAACGACGCAAAACTTAGTACAGGTATTAAAAGAATCATACGTGAACTTGGGGACTGTATCACCACTCTAAATATCTTAATGATCAGATGGTCCCGATTGGAGGCAGAAGATATAAACATTAGGGATTTTCTTGTGAGAGAGAGAGAGAGAGAGAGAGAGAGAGGAAGGCTAATTTCGAGAGAGGATAGAGAAGGGGAGACCAAATATTATTGAGGGTATTAATGTTATTTAGGATATATATATTTTAGTGAAGTGTTCTCTATTTTTGGCACACTTTAAATAGCGACAAAATTTGGCACTATTTAAAAGTGTGCCAGATTGTCGTTAAACTGTGCCAAAATTTGGCAAAATTTTAAGCTGTGCAAGATTTTTAATATCAAGGTGTTATAAATTACTATTTTTGGTGTAGTGAATGCACAATGTCAATGATGGGTATGTTGTGCATGATGCTAAGGATTGAGATGATGGACGTCAAGGTTGAACGTGTGCAGACATGCCAAAAACGGTATAAGACCTACTAACTATGATCTAGGACAACAGATAGATTTCTTGATTCTAGATGAACATTTATAAAAATGTCCTTACAAATATCCCCCTATGTCTATGCCGATAATTCATAAACAATCCGAATTATGCATCCCCCCAAAAACTAAGACATATAATATAATATCCCCCCCAAAACCAAAACTGAAAATACTAAAGAACATGTCCTTGTCTTCACCATCTTCAAATCTTCCATTATTCAACGGTTCTTTGACATCATCAGGGTGTGTAATAAGAATTCATCCTCAAGTTATACCTACACACATGAGATAAGAAGCAAATACCCGTGATGTACAAATGTTTAAAAAATAATGATAATCATAAAGGCACTATGAATTAAGAAAATCATTAAATCAAAGAAAATTCTACTCCCTCATAATTCATTCTCCCCCTTTTTATGATGTCCCCAAATAGACAAAGAAGAAGAAACATAGCAATGGATACAGAGAGAGTCACAAGGTCATAAACTTATTTTTTAACAAAAAAATATACAACAAAGAATCACACCATGAAAGAACACTAAGATAACCAAGTCGATGATAGCGTAAATAAAGGGGTGTGATAAAATTCGATAGGAAAATCAATGCAAATAGTCATAACATGTGTGCACGATGACTACTGAATACTCCTAACGAATGAACTCAAAATCAACCTTAGGTGTAAAAATGTCGAATTTAAATGATAGTGACTCAATTTAATTAACAAATCAACGTCTAAAATGATTTTCACACCAATAAAGTCTACAACTATGTAATGCTTTTTCAAGACTTTGTCAGGACGTGCAAACCCGTTGATTAATTTTCAACCAAACTCCCTCAAATATAATAATGATCATATTTTTTGATTCAAAATTTTCTTGTAAATGATCATATCAAACTAAACTAGTTTGGCCTTTGCTACTTTTTACAATGCCACACTTTTTCAGCTATTTTCAAATTCTTTGGACCTTGGCTACTTTTTACAATGCGACACTTTTTAGGTCCGATTTAAACGGTGGCTTAATTGCAAAAGACATATGTTCCTTTCATATCCCTTCCCCGTGTTCACTCATCATTTTTAATATATAAACAAATTCCTCACGGGCAACGGTTCTTACATACACTACTTTCATTGTCATGTTTTATCTCACCTGGTTTAAAGACATGATTCATATGGAAACACTTCGACCAACATGTGATAGACAAGTACAATAATCAAACAAATCCGTGCACATGTGCATTAAAGGAGACTAAGAGTCAAACATGTAGAAAGATATCACTAATCTCATCCCAATGACTCCATAACATTATAAAGCACATGGATGAAATGATGTAGCATCTTAAATCACTATCAAAAAGTCACGTCGAATATGGAAATGATGCTATGACGTTGTCCATCCTAAATGTTCATCCATAAAAGGTGTAAATAAAAATACAAGACTCTTTTTTTGGGTTTCTCAAACATTTTATAAAAAGAAAATCTTTTTATCTTTTTCCAAAAAATTTATCAAAAGTAAAATCTTTTTGGCTTTTTCAATTTTTCCCAGAAAATAGAAAATCTTTGTGTATTTTCCTAAAAAAATACGAATAAATAAAAAATATAATACACAAAAATGTTTCGTAACTGTATGATATGAACATGAAAAATGTATCCTATTCTAGACAAACAAACCACCCTTGAGTTAACTGTGCAGATTCCTAAGGACTTCGTAAGACTCTCAAATCTAAGGGTGTCTAAAGGCTTCGTGAGGATATTGGCTAACTAGAGGTTGGTAGACACAAAACTCAAGGACACGACTTTCTCTTCTACTAACTCTCAGATAAAGTGCTCGCGTATCCTAATGTGTTTTGCGTGGGGAAATGCTGTACTGGACTGCAGGATATGTGTATTGCACTTGTGTTATCATAGGAAATTGTCATGGTGTCCTATGATATCCCATAATCCTTCATCATCTGTTTCATCCACATAAGTTGCATGCAACAACTCTCGGCGGCTATGTTCTCAGCCTCCTCACTAGACAATGATATGGAGTTTTGCTTATTGCTTAACTAAGAGATAAGAGCAGAACAGAAAATGAAACACCCACTAGAGGTGCTCCTACATCCATCTGCATCCCCGACTCAATAGGCATCCGAATAGGTGGATAAACGGTCATTGGTATAAAAAAATACCAATTGCCATATGAGAGAGTTCCACCCACGTATTTGATATTATGTTTAAGAACGAGTAAGTGCGACTCCTTTAGGGACGCCTAATATCGCACACAGACTCCAAAACTAAAGGCGATGTCAGGACGACTGGAAGCCAAGTTGATAAGACTACCTATCATACTTTGATACAAGTTTTGCTCTACGTCCTTATCATAAGTGTCCTTACTACGCTTAGTTGAGGTACTCATCAGGGTAAGTGCGTGCTTAACGGAATCTAAACAAAATTTCTTCACAAGATCTCCTGCATACTTGGATTGGGAGATGGACATCCCATCCTCTAGCTGACAAACCTAGAGACCAAGGAAGAATGTAAGCTCACCAACCATCCTCATCTCGAACTCACTCTTCATCTCCTCCTCAAAGTCATGAGCGTGGCATGATTATGTGGAACCAAAACTATGTCGTCTACATAGACCTGGGTAGCCAAAATAACACCATCTCATCTCCTAACAAACAATGTCTTATCTACTCTCCTTCTCCCGAATCCATATCTCAAGATATAAGAAGTAAGACTCTTGTACCAAGCACGGGGTGCTTGCTTCAAACCATACAGGGCTTTTCTCAGATAATAGACATGTTCAGGGTTCTTAAGGTCTTCAAACCCTTCCAGTTGTTCCACGTAAACCTCCTCATGTAAAGTTCCATTCAGAAAGGCACTCTTGACATCCATATGATATAACTTGAAGCATAGATGACATGTGATGGCGAGTAGTAAATGGACGGACTCAAGACTCACAGTAGGAGAAAATATCTTCTTAAAGTCTACACCCCCAATCCGTGTGTAGCCCTGAGTGACCAACCTATCCTTATTTCGTATGATAGTACCATTCTCACCCATGTTATTCTTATATATCCACTTAGTACCAATCACATTATTCTTATTAGATAGGGGATAAGTTCCCAAACATAATTCTTTCTCAACTGAAGCAACTCTTCCTACATAGAAAATATCAAGTGTTTATCTTTGAGTTCTTCTTTGACGTTCTTGGGCTCAACTTTAGATGTGTAGCACAAAAAGATAATCACGTTCTCTAGATGAGCACGAGTCTTGACCCCTAAAGTGGCATCTCCTAGATTGGCAGAAGGGTCATAGCTCTTGCGAACCCAAGAAGGTGTGTCCCTTAAGTTAGGAGTAGGGTCTACCCTGGGTGTGTGATGGACAATTGAATCATCAGCTGGAAGTATGTCATCCTCACACAAAAGTCTAGGATAAAAAAACGTCGACGGTTCATCATCTTTCATGATGATATTTATTGACCCCATAACCTTAGAGATGCCCAGGATAAAAATTTGGTATGCTCTACTCGTCGATGAATATCCTAATAATATTCCCTCGTCACTCCGGGAGTCGAACTTTCCTGATTGCTCTTTATCCCGTAGGATGTAGCATTTACTCCACAAAACACAAAAATATGAAAGTTTGGGCTTCTTTCCAGTCCACAATTCATAAGGCATCTGAAGTGTGTGGACAAAGATAAATTCTATTCACCATGTGGCATATAGTAGACACCGCCTTTGACCAAAATCTCTTAGCAACTCTATGACCTAGAAGCATAGATCTAGCCATCTCCTGAATCTCCTGGTTCTTCCTTTCAATAATTTTATTTTACTCCTGAGTATTCATGAACGAAAATTCATGTTTTATCCCTAGGCTGTCAAAGTAAAGATCCACCTTTTATTCCTTAAATTTAGTGTTGTTGTCACTATTCATTCTATTGATAACGACACCATGTTGATTTTGCAGGACATGACACTTGGTCATAAGAAACTCTATAACATCATTTTTCTCTTTCAGAAAACCTATTATGGAATAATGCGAGAAATCATCTACAATCATGAGGATATACCTCTTACCACCCAAAATCTCAGTATGAGTAGGACCCATAAGATTCATGTGAATCAACTCAAGCACGCGTGAAGTGGTAATGGGATTGAACTTATGGGGACTACAAACTTGTTTTCCCAACTCACAGGGTCCACAAAATGCAAAAGTTGAATTTCCAAGTGACGGCAAGCCATGTACTAGGTCCTTTTTAGCCAAGCGCTCTAAATCTCTAGAATTCACGTGACCTAGACGTTGATGCAACAAATCCATAGGAAAGATTGTGTCGCTGTGGCAGAAAAATGAGGACTTGGGCACAATTCCATAATAATTATATTTATTCCTCACCCCTTGCAATAGAATTTTATCGTCTTGATCATAAATGCTATATTCCTTCCGGTCAAACTTTACTCCAAAGTCAGCGTCGCACATCTAGCTAATGCTGAGAAGATTTTCTTTCAAACCTTTGATATACAAAATATTCTCTATCTTAGGAAACCCCGATATCTCTATTATACCTCATCCAACTATGCAATAATTGCTCCGATATCCAAACTTGACTTGACCTTACTTATGATCCTCTAGGTTGGTAAAAAATAAGACATCGCCTGTCATGTCCCTAGAGCACCCACTATCAAAATACCACTGTGAGGTATTATGTTCTTTAAGAGCAACATAAATAACAAGGGATTTTTCATCATTTTTAGGCATCGAAGAAGTGGTAACCTTTTGTTTACCCTTGTTGCTGATGGTTCTATCCGGGACGTTAGAAGTATTCACTAACGGCAATGACATCCATTGGAACTCTTCCATCAAGGTGTGAGAAGTGGCGACTAGAAACTAAACCTTCTCTCTAAGACTAGTAAGATCACTAGTGTGGGGTGACGGATCATGTGTACACTATATCCGACTCAAACTATAGCAAAACTCCCCGAGGTGGCCTTTTTTCTCGCAGTAAGTACAAAAATACAAAGTCTTTGGACGACCTTGGTTTTCTTTTCTTAGTCGAACTCTTCTTTAGGGTTTTGGTTGATGGCTATATTGATTCGTTGTAAACTACGAAATTGGTTTTGGTGTAATATGAGACATGGAAGCATCATCAAAACCGATTCCCTGCCTTTCACCAAACCCTAAAGCGGGGCCGAGGAACATCTTTCTCATCTTATCAGATCTTTCCTCAATCTTTACCTTGACCTCCCGGGCTCTCCCAAGATCACGAGTGAGTTGGGAAAAAAGGGCTTCAAGTTTATTTCGAGCCTCCATGGATGCAAGGATATCACTTATAAGACTAGCCACTTGTTCGGTTAAGTTCCATTTCGTTATCTCAAAACTACTCTCTCTCTAAACAAACTTTCTCTCTCTGAACAAACAATCTCTATGTCAACACAAATTTTCCCTCTCCCTCTCAAGGCAGTGCTAATGTAGGAATCTCTCTCTCTTGTCTCTCCTAAATCCTTTTTTATCATGATAATCCTAAGATATAACCCTTTGTTACTCTTTTTGGTTTTAAATTAATCATCATATAAATCGGTGTAAGTGCGTCGCAGGTCACTCTTGCTCTCACTTGCAGTATCCCACCCTTCACTCTCATCGGTTTCACTATCGAGTTGTCCTTTTGATGTAGCTTCCTCATCATCGTGAGGTGCACTATAAGTACTCACATGGCTAGCCATGAATGCGGTGAAGTTACATTCATGCAGTGATTCATCTCTTGAATCCACCGACTCATCCTTGCTGTCGTCACTAAGGGAGGCATTTAAAGCATCTTTGCCTTTGCCTTGACGTTTAAAACTAGTTGTACACTCGAAAGCCTTATGATATCTGCCATCACACTCATAACATCTCTCTTCATACCTTTTAAGAGTTTCCTTTTTATCTTTGTCAAATTTTCCATTCTTTTTTAATTTGAGAAATTTTTTGCAAATCGTCTAAATCTGAATGAAACTCAGAATCTGACGTTTCTTCCTCTATTCATTTAGGCGACTTTACTCTCTTTCTACATGACTCCTCGCTTTTCCTGGACTGGGATTTAAGTGATATCCCTTTCTTTTTAGATTTAACTATTTTAGGAACCTTTCCTGGACTGGGATTTAACTGATATCCCTTTCTTTTTAGATTTAACTATTTTAGGAAGCATATCAATTAAATAGGTCTAGAGGTCTCCTATAAGTTCTTCTAACCTAAGAGAGTCTAATATTCCTAAATAGTTAAGCATTGTGACTTTAGGGATAAAGCATGCAAGCAACAGGATTTTTTTTACTAAGATTAAAGCATGAATTAACATTATTAGACAGGCGTGCATAAAAATCATCAAAACATTCAGATTCAAGCATGGTTATGGTTTCAAATTGAGTAGTTAAAATTTGCAATTTTAAGGCTTTCACTACATTAGTTCCTTCATGAATAAGTTTTAAAACATCCCATGCCTCTTTAGACGCGATGCACGTCATAATTTGATGGAACTTGTTGTGAGTGATGGCTCCAGATTTAGCACTTAAACCACGTGAATTAAAATCACTCCATTGAAACTCTTCTTCAGTCCACAAAGTCACAAGTTTTGGTGATATTTCATTACCAACAACATGAGTGGGTGCAGTCCACCCTCTTTCACAAGTGATCCAGACTCTTTCATCAATGGCTTTAAGAGAAGATTTCATACGGGCTTTTCAATATGCATAATTTGTCCGGTCAAAAATTGGCACCCAATTATATAAGTTTTCCATTGAACTTAAGCTTTTACAAAATCATTTTTTTAAGAAATTGATATTCAAAAAACAATTGCGGAAAAATTACACTGTATAACTATGTAATTGGCTCTGATACCAATTTGAGAGTACGCTTGTGTTTAATGTCAAAACTTATTTAGTTAAATTATAATTTTAATTAAAACCATAGAACATTCATCTAATTGTGATTGGCAATAATATGAATAATCTAGAATGCAAACCAAAATAATCACAAAGCAGATTTGAGGAAAAATCCCCAGTTGGGGAAAACCCTTTTTATTTCTCTATTTACTGTAAATTTCCAACTTACAAGTACATGGCATAAATACACATTTGTGACGATGAAATACCCTCAAGTGTCGGTTTGAAGTCTTCATCAAGAGATCCCGTAAGAGCACCAATGACCAACAATGGAGACAACCTTCTTCTCCACAAGTTTTACTCCAGAATGAGTAATATGAGTAATTGGGTTTAAGAATGATTCAGATGAATGATTTGGGATTTTGGAGTGAATAAAAAATGGTTTAAAAGCCTTAAATATGAAGTCGTAAAGTGCATAAGATATACAGAGGTGGAGTTTTAAAACACTTGCAAAACCTAACTTCGTAGCATCTATTTATAGGCTGAATAAAAAGTTGAGGCGACACAGGTTGTTAGAACTTGTTCGAATGAAATTTTCATGTCATTTGAATGACATTAGATGTCATTACTAACGACCTTAAAAATGACCTGTGTAAATAAGAAATGACCATTCAAACGACATTGCATGTCGTTAGAAGCTGTCGTTTGAACGACTTATCAATGTCGTTTGAACGACAAGAGAGAAAAATATTGTTTTATAAAAGATCGCCTACAGGTCATAAAAAAATATTTTTAACTTAGACAAATCCTTCATTTTGATAAAAGCATCCAAAATAAATATGTGATAATTAATAACTTCCAATTAAAATTTTTACCTTTTAGCGTAGTGGAGTTTGTTGGATAGTGGAGATCGTTTGAAGATGCACAATGCACGATGTCAATGATGGGTTCGTGTTGATGATGCATGATGTTAAGGATTTGGATGATGGACATCAACGTTGAACGTGTATAGATGATGAGGATATGAAGCCCTTATACTCTTGACTCACTTGGGTCTATATTGTATTAGAGTTCATCTAGTTTGGAAATTAAGACAAAATTATGTCTATCCTAGAAACCAAAGAACCTCAGAGATTGGTTTGCTATTTCATTCATCTTGTAGTGATCAAGACAAAATTACCAACACTCACACACAGTAGAATGCATCCTATACATGTCATATTGCATATTTATGTGTGCACATATGTTGAGTATGTTTAAATCCCTAAATTTGATTTTTAAATAATTTTTTGGGATTTTATAAACATTTTTAATAAAGTTTTATTAATTAAAACTTGATTTTAAAAGTTTGTGGGTTCAATCTCTAATTATGGTTTAAAGGGTTTATTGGCTTAAAGTTAGTTTGGGTAGAAACCAAAAGCGGCAGAGAATTCAGGGTGGGGTTTAATTACTTTTAGACGCTCGTTTTATATCGCCTTACTGATCAACACCTGTTGCTTGCTGATTGGTGCATTTTGTGTTTCTTTACTGAGTATATAATCGCGTATCTTTACAACCGTTGGATCACACCTTATCAACGACCTGCATGCTTTCTTTGGTAATCCTTGTGTATACATTTTCAACCAATCAGGTGAATTTTAATCACCGCTTTCTGTGAGCCCTTGGATTTAAGTCAATCCAGCTTGACTCAATCCTGACCCTTGTTTTTTAGCCTCCTTCTCAATCCTTCTCTTCGTCCTATAAAAGGGACCCTCCTCTCAATCGTCTAAGACTTTTGGCCAGTTCATTCCTGAGAGTAAAAAAAAAAAGAGTAGAGAGAAGAGAGAGAGAAGAGAGAAAATAGAAAGAGAGAGAGAGTTAGAAACGCTAACCCTAACCCCTGTTCATCAATCCTCTTTTAAACCAAACACTTCTCTAAAACTCCTACATATCCAAAACACTACCCTAAGTGTTCTTGAGTTTTTGAGAGATATTTGTGTTGATGTAACCTCTTGTTCGTTAGATCTTGCTCCCAACTTAAACTGTTTACTTAGATCTATTTTCTTCTTCATAGAAATTTTAGATCTATGTTTTTCATGTTACATCACACTTAGATCTACATGTTTTATTTCTCATCTTGAGAAATATATTGTTGATTCTTTTCTGAAAATTGCTTTTAACTTTGAAATGAATAATAAATGTTTTCTGTCTCTAGTTCTCTTAAAACTAAACTTTGACCTAGTTTGGAATAACACTTGGAGGTTTTCAATCTCGAAAATCTTTTCAAAATTCTGAGATTGATTAAGATCTTGAATGTCTTCTAAGCAAGATATCCGTGGATTCTGGGATTAATTTAAAGGTCAAAAAGGTTCAAAGTTTTGTAAGAAGAGAGAAAAAGAAAAATCACTACATATAGCCTTATATGTAATTTGCTAGGACTGTTTGTACTTAATAAGTGTGAGTGTGTGCATGCATGTGTTTTAGAGAGCACCTCCACAAACACTTTCACCCTACAACACGAAAAGTGTTGGTAATAAGATCTTGTGAACAAGAGTCGACGTAAAGTGCTGGAACAAATCAGAAGTTAACAAATTGGGAGAACAACATCTACAATCAGAACTGCAGATAAGTTATACGGACACCAGAGGGTACATTCCTAAACTTATATAGGTCTGAGTTGTATGCATGTTAGTTATATAGTTTGTAACTGGTAAATTTGTTTTAGTGGATTTTTTATTTTACTCCGTAGAGGGAGTCGTGGATGTTTCCTCAGTTGGTGAGGTTTTACCATGTAAAAAATTGTGAACTTAATCTTTCTACATCTCCTCATCTCATTCTTGGTTGTGCTGAGTTTAAAGTTTGTTTAAACTATTTCATAAACATGTTAGTCAAATCTTGAATAGATCTCGTACATACTATTTTATTAAACACATCTTGTGTTCAAATAGTTTTGATTTTTAAGAAAAGAGTTTCTTCAAAAAACAGCTCGGAGTTACTTAAATAGTTTATTTTTAATAAACGAATTTAGTAACATATTTTCAGGATAGGGCCCCAATTTTTAAAATCTTTACTACACAAAGTAATTTCAATTTCCTTTTTAAAGATGCGGAAGCGAGATGGTTCAATTAAAACACACACGAACACCAAATTTTAATTTCTTTTCAAATTAAAATTAAACTTAAACTCAAAGCGAAACTAAATTAATCAACAAATACATTTTTCAATTTAACAAATATAATTTAACCCAAGTCCTAAAAATTTGCCTAAGTCATATTTTCAATAATCCCAAATTAGGCCAAGCCAATTTTATCAAATTAAGTGATGACTTGAATTAAATAAATTTTAATTTTTTCCTAAAATATTAATTAGCACCAAATTAAACAAGAGCAGTGATTTAAACAAATTTTATCTTTTTACCTAAGCATGCGTTGTAGGTGAATTTACAAAATATAAAATAAACAATGAACCACTACGTCGCGATGTACGAGGAAAAATCCACAACGGGAAAAAACTTCGGACGACCCTAGCCTTAAGTCCACTCAGTATGGTTTTACAATTACAAGACAGATGACTTACTTCCTCGACTTGACCCCTTTCAAGCCTTGACGCGTCTTCTTGTAAACACCTCCGCCTAGTCGACAATCCCAGAGCTCCACCGAAATCTTGGAATTCACCAATGAGACTTTAGGTACACCGTCAACCACACATGGTGCCTTTCATCATGTGAGAATGCCGCAGCAAAACAAGAACTTCTTCTTTATGGGATGTAGAAGGAAACCCAAATGAACTCTACAAACGGTAGAGTAAAACCTGGTGCCAAACACTCCAAGGAATGATATATATATTGAAACTTGGAATAAACAATATGGGTGAAAACAAGAGTGTTTAATAAGTTTTTCTTGAAAAATAGACACTCATAAACATGAACTTTTTCTTGGAAGATTGAACTCTCGAAACTCTCTCTAGGAGATGGAGGATAGTGAAAAAGTTAGTTTTCCAAAGTCGGTTCCTGCACTTGATAAGTCTGTCAAAAGTTAGTGGGGAGAGAAGTGGGAAAAGTGGGAACAACTGCTTAAAACTGCCAAATAAACTGTTCTCGCCAAACCTCGTTTGAACCTTTCTAATGATGTTCCAGTATATAAAATATGAAGTCGTTAAACAACTCGTTGGAATTATCATTCGAACATCGTTCTAGTTCGAGTGACAATTCGAACGATGTTCCAGTGGCCAATTATGAAACTCTTTGGCAAAACCTCGTTCGAACAATATTCTCGTTCGAACGAAAAACTCTTTCGAACAACAATATCGAACGAACTTCCAGAAGGTATAAAAATTTAGTTTGGCCCAGAAACTTTATTTTAAAGTTTTAATGAAACTTTCTGAAAATAAACAGCTGTTTAAAAACAAAGTACACCCATATAAATATTATTACAACATCATATATATATTAAAATGCATTCATACCTTAGGAGCAATGGAACCTTGTTCATGACGTAGAAACGAGGCACAATAGACATGGCATTTTATGAAGCTTTAATATCTTGACCGCTATGTCTTCTACTTTAGTATGTCATAGGCTTGAAGGATGGTAAATAAGTCTATCCTATGACTCAAATGTTTTTGTCTGGAATTGAGCCAAAACTACAAAGGACTCAATTGGAAATTTGTGTCCTTACAAATCTCCCCCTTTGGCTATTCCGGGACAAAAACCAACAAAAATCCTAAAGGTCCATCAAGCTCTAGTAGACAAAATAAATGTCCAACCCAAAATAAAAGTAGAATAGTTTGACTCAAATAACCCAAGGATCAATATCTTTGCCGACGATGAAAGTTGCCACTTAGAAGAATGCCTTCACACTTAAGAAAACTCTCAAACGCGTAGGGAATATCAAGAATATTAAATGCATATAAATTAAATACTCCCCCTAAATTAATTCTCCCCTTTATCAACTATGATCAACCTAAGAAGATAAAGACTCCTCCTAAGTTAAATCTCCCAAACTAAGATATGATTACAATAGGATTAGATACCATTTTCTCCCTATCATTCTGCCCCTTTTTGTTCAGGAATAGACAAAGGATAAAGAATCAAATAAAATTAACTTATCTCCCCAAATTAAAGCATATAGACCCCTTAAACTAAACAAGGGATAAATAGAATGGGATAACAAGGTAAACATGCAAATATGCATAAAGTGATGAGAACATTAAAGCACGTGGGCAACAAAATCCTAACTAATCCAACAAAATAATAACGAATACCAACTAGGATGCAAGAAAATGATACCAATATGATACATAGAGTATTAAGCATGTGATATCAACAAAGAGTGCAACAAGATAGATACCAATTATGAATTAACGCATATATGGACTAGAAACCAAGGCAAAGACCAAATAAAAAATATCATATATATACATAGACTAAACATACCAAAAATGTACATGCACGTATATATAGATATAAACACACAAATAACACAAAATAAGATAAGTTTTTCACACTCGTATGGAAAAAATGTGTCATATGGAAACAGATGTGTTGGGGTGTGAACTAACAACAATTAAATTTAGACCCAATCACTTAAAACATGTTCACGAAGTTCTCAATTGATTGCAAACTTCATCACATTTGAATATAACCTCATGTGACAATATAGATTGAACTCATTGAACAAACAAACACAATGCATACACGCCTAGCATATTGATGATTCTATAAACCAATAGACTCATGACATTGAAAGTCCAACTAGGATAAACGGACATTGTGCAAACCATTGATATACCATCCAATCTCCCTCAATAAGCATATATATTTGAATGAGTATATAAAAAAAAATAGGCCTTGGCAATTATTTTTCTTTTTAATGCCATAATTCAATTTTTAGGCCTTTGGACCACGTATTTCTTTTAGGTCCAAACAAATGGTGGCTTACTATTCGTAAAGGATAATAATTCCTTTTGGATCCCTTCCCCGTGCACATTTATGTATAATAATTTTTATTTCTCACACAAATCTCACGTGCAACGGATTTTGACATGCACTAGTCCTCCCAGGTCATATAATATGTAGATGACTAGATTGGTAGGATAACACTTCACAAAGTTGAAATATACATATAAAGTTAAAATTTCAAGTGAGCTCGTGCATGTGTGAATTGAGGCATATAAAAATAGAATCCATTATATCAACACAAAATCCAACTAGTCCATGTAAGCATGGTAAAGAACATAATAAGGATTGGCAATCTAAACCAAAAGTTCAAGCCACGTGAAAGCAAAAAAGAAGGGATTCTAACACAAGTATATGCCACATACAGTGTGTTAAACTAAACTACACACCAAAAAAAATCTTTTTGAGTGTTTGAAATTTTTAAACCAAATTACAAAAATATTTACTCAAAAGACACGCAAAAGTCATTTATATTTTTCATTAATCTTAAGTTACTAAAAAGATAAAATGCAAATGATAAAAAAAAATCTTCTTGTATTTTTTATTTAATGCAAACAAAAATGAAGGAAATAAAATACAAAAGATAAACAGAAATCATTATTCTAGCATGTGATTAAGCATGAAGCACAGAATAGAAAATGACTAAATAAGCATACAATTAGCATGGGTGATATCGTATGAAGCACAAAAACTGAAGTATGCAAATAAAACTAACACATTCAACCTTTAGATTTCGCAAGGGAGGAAGCATGTAAAAGTAAATGAGAATCAAATACCCTATCTTGTAAAGCTACCAAGTCGGATCTCCTAACCCAAACTAATGATGAGTGATTATCTCAAGATGTAGGAATCTTGGCTACCTTGGTTGCCTTATGTTGGAATTTTCTAGGACCTTGTTGAATATCAAAACAAAATTTCCTAAGATGTCCTTTTTTACCACAATGAGCACAAGTAAAAACACATCGTAAATTGGTACATAAGGATTGATTTCTAAAGTCTTTCCTAGGTGATTCTCCTAAAACATGGGTTTTGGCTTTATGAGTAGATTCATTACAAGTATCGAAGCCTAAACCACAAGTGTCATTTTTGATTTGGACCGTTCCTAATATATTATCTAATTTCCACGAATGACACTCCAAATCAAATTTGACTTTACTATAGTCATTTAATTTATTTTGTAATTCTAAAATGTTAGACTCTAATAAAATATTGCGCTCTTCAAATGCGAGAAGTTACTTTTTCAAGGATTCCATTAAACCCTTAAGGCTATCTCTCTCGCCTTCTAAGTATTCAATCTTCTCACGAAGATCTCTCTTTCGTGTCCTATGGTATTCAACCAACACATTATCATCAACGACCTTGACACGCTCTCTTAAACTCACTTCTAACTTCAAATTAGCTCTTTCTAATTTAATAGATTCTTCATAAAGTTCTTGAATAGCATTTTGAAGTTCACTCACATCAACCCCTTCTTCATTTTCACTCTCTCTTTCTTCTCCACTCTCACTACCATAAAAAATAAGGGAATCAAAAATTTGACCTTGGAAGTGTCATGTGTTAAAATTTCATCATTAGAAGAGTGCTCACTATCACTCACATGACTAGCAATAAAAGCCACAAAGTTGGGCTCAATGGGGGAATCGGGTCCTTCTTCCTTATCACTATCACTAAGGGTTGCATTATAAGAAATTGGTTGCATACCCTCTCTCCTTAGTTTGGTGGGGAACTCTTTTGCCCTATGGCCATACCCTTCACAACCATAACACCTATTTGACTCTTCCCTATTTAAGTGTTCATTAATAGTTTTAGGGATCTTCTCGGCTTTTTCATGCATAGATTTTTCAAATTTCTTAAAATCATTTTTAAATTTATCTTTGTTAAATTTAAGAAATTTTCGAAACTTTTTAGCGAACATAGCCATATTTTCTGAGCCACTATCACTTTAACTCTCTTCTACTTGTTTTTCCTCCTTTCGAGCTTTCAAAGAAACACCCTTATCTATTTTCTTTTCAGTTTTAGAGGAAAACATATCTAGTTCATAGGTTTGTAAATCACCTACGAGCTCTTCTAATTTCGTAGAGGCTAAAGTGGGTAAAGAATTTAACAGGATCACCTTTGGAATAAATCTATCGGTTAGGGACCTTAAAATTTTCTTTACTACTCAGTTGTCGAGTATTTTATCTCCCAAGTTAAAAGATGAATTAACGATATCGGAAAGTGTGGCATAAAATTCATCAAAAGTTTCTTTTTCGTTCATTTTGATGGTTTTAAATTGAGTGGTGAGGTTTTGGAGTTTCGAAGCTTTAATGACACTAGTACCTTCATGAGTGAGTTGTAAAATATCCCAAGATTCTTTAGCGGTGTCACACGTCATTATACGTCGGAATTCATCCTGTGTGACCGCGCTAAACAAGGCATTTAAACCACGGAAATTAAAGTTAGCAAGTTTAAATTTGTTCTCACTCCATTAATCGATTTGTTTGGGAACAAGTGCATTATCTACTAAATGTGTAGGTGGGAACCACCCGTTAACGACAAACATCCAAATCCTCTCATCAGTAGATTTTAGTGCCGATTTCGTCCACGCTTTCCAATACGCATACTTAGAACCATCGAAAATCAAAAATTTTGAAAATGGGGAAAATTCCATTTTTGTCAAAAATATTTAAAGGATCTTAAACGCAATAATTTAGCGATCCCGCTCTGATACCAATTTGAAGAGGATAGGGCCCTAATTTTTAAAATCTTTACTACACAAAGTAATTTCAATTTCCTTTTTAAAGATGCAGAAGTGAGATGGTTCAATTAAAACACACACGAAGACCAAATTTTAATTTCTTTTCAAATTAAAATTAAACTTAAACTCAAAGTGAAATTAAATTAATCAACAAATACATTTTTCACTTTAACAAATATAATTTAACCCGAGTCCTAGAAATTTTCCTAAGTCATATTTTTAATATTCCCAAATTAGGACAAACCCATTTTATCAAATTAAGTGACTTGAATTAAATTAATATCAATTTTACCCAAAATATTAACTAGCACCAAATTAAAGAAGAGTAGTGATTTAAACCAATTTTATTTTTTTACCTAAGCATGCGTTCTAGGTGAATTTGCAAAAGATAAAATAAACAATTAACCACTATGCCGCGATATACTAGAAAAAACCCACAACGGGAAAAAACCTCGGACGACCGTAGCCTTAAGTCCACTAAGTATGGTTTTACAATTACAAGATAGATGACTTACTTCCTCGACTCGAACCCTTTCAAGCCTTGACGCGTCTTCTTGTAAACACCTCCGCCTAGTCGATAATCCTGGAGCTCCACCGAAATCTTGTTATTCACCAATGAGACTTTAGGTATAACATCAACTACACATGGTGCCTTTTACCATGTTTGAATGACGCAGCAAAACAAGAACTTCTTCTTTATGGGATGTAGAAGGAAACCCAAACGAACTCTTCAATTGGTAGAGTAAAACCCGGTGCCAAACACTCCAAGCAATGATATATATATTGAAACTTGGAATAAACAATATGGCTGAAATCAAGAGTGTTTAATATTTTTTTCTTGAAAAATAGACACTCATAAAAATGAACTTTTTCTTGAAAGATTGAACTCTCAAAACTCCCTCCAGGAGATGGAGGATAGTGAAAAAGTTACTTTTCCAAAGTTGGTTCCCGCACTTGATAAGTCTATCCAAAGTTAGTGGGGAAAGAAGTGGGAAAAACTGCTTAACACTGCCAAATAAACTGTTCCTGCCAAATTTCGTTTGAACGAGATTTTCGTTTGAATGAAGTCTCGTTCGAATGACCCTTCTAACGATGTTCCAGTATATAAAATATGAAGTCGTTAGAAAACTCGTTGGACTTCTCGTTCGAACGACGTTCCAGTGGCCAATCAGGGAACTCGTTGGTAAAACCTCGTTCGAATGACATTCTTATTTGAGCGAAAAACTCGTTCGAACGAACTTCCAGAAAGTATAAAAAATTATTTTTAGCCTAGAAACTTTATTTTAAAGTTTTAATGAAACTTTCTGAAAATAAACAACTGTTTAAAAACAAAGTACACCCATATAAATATTGTTCCAAGATCCTATATATTTTAAACTGCATTCATACCTTAGGAGAAATGGAACCATGTTGATGTCGTAGAAACGATGCACAATACACACGACATTTGATGAAGCTTTAATATCTTGGCCGCTACGTCTTCATCTTTAGTATGTCATAGGCTTGAAGGATGGTCAATAACTCTATCCTATAACTCAAACGTTTTTGTCCGAAATTGAGCCAAAACTACAAAGGACTCAATTGGAAATTTGTGTCCTGACAGTAGACGTGTCGAAGTGTAATAGTATACGACATAATAACTATGATCTAGGACAACACACAAATTACTAGATTCTCTATGGACATTTATAAAACATGTCCTTACAATATCAACTACTAGGGGTACGCTTTTATATACAATTTTTAGGTCATGATTTGCTTTGATTATTTAATCTTAGGCTCGAATGAAGGCATGACACACTTGTTTCTATATGGATACGATTACAACATACGGAAATATGATTGAGTAAAGGTGTCACTGATGATCCAAGATCCTTGTAGTTTTTAGTGGTATGGGTATTGAGTTATCACCCGCATCAGTGGTTAATTTTTTCCTTAGAGTAAGAATTAGCATTGAACCTGTGATGAGGGAATTTTATGGGATTATCTTTGTCTGGGATAATAGAGGTGTAATCGGAGTAGAAACCATAGTTCTGAAAAGGTTGAGTATTTGAAAAAGGCGCTACAATGAGGAAGCTCCAAAAGAGGTTTGAGTCATTAACCGATGAGCGGACCACCAAGAGTAGAACAAGGTCAAGATATGGGATGAGTATTTATTGTTACGTATTCATGTCCCGTCGAAATAATGGATGAAAATGTGAGTGAGTTTTCATTAGTGGTGAGATTAGGAGGAGAATATCCCAAAGGCATATTTCTAGAATAATATGGAAGCGGGTGCCTGATTAGTGTATTTTGATCGCCCAAATAGGTGATTCATTAAGATTTACAACGATAATGTGGTTAAGAGTGGATGGTGTAGTAGTGGAATTCATTACACCCAAATCTGTGACTAAGTGTGATATAATCCCTAGCATTGAAGGTTACTACGAGGGGGTACGTAAATTTTATTGAATATATGTTTTTTCTCCATATAGTGACAAGTGCGGGTTACATTGTTAGGGGGAATTTTTTCAAAGGGGTACTAAACTATTGGAGGTAGAAATGATCAAAACACGTGTTTGATTATTCACTATACTTTACAGATACGATTAAAAGTATCAAGGTAAGAAAGTATACCCATCTGATTTAGATAGGGTTCAAAGGTCCCAAGGAGGGCAGGAGCCATTTTGGGTTCATTGGAATTGATTGACCCAGTTATTTAGGATACGAGTTAATAAGTTTTTAGGGTGAACGTGTGGGAATACCTTAGAGGTTAAGGTATCCATAGCAGAATGTGTTCATATTTTTGGAGGGGACCAAAGGAAAATTGGGAGAGAGGAGAAGTATAATTGGAGATTCGGATAAATATTAGGTGTTGTTAGTGATCAATCCTATGGGGGAATCGACAAAGGGGGTTTCCAATAGGGAGTAAGGAACCGATGGAGACTTCCTATTAGAAGGATTATGTAGGTTGAGGATGGTGTTGTTTGACCTTACCATATCAATAAAAATGCGAGATATAATGATCCAATTATATGTATAAGTCGTAGAGTAGGTCACCCACAGACAAAACAAAATTCTATTTAATCCAAATTTATCTAAATTAAAGTAGTGGAAGATGCGAGATATTTAAATTTAACTGAATCCAAACAAACTAACCACAAGCCAAAGAAGATAGGAGATGATAAAAAATCCATTTTGAGCAAAACCCATATTCAGTGCCATTTACAACTCAGTATTACAAAAGGACATCCACAGACTTAAAAAAATTATAGATCCACTAAGCGACACAATAATGTCTTCGCTCCTTATTGTCAATAGAAAATGATGAATATCCAACACCGACCCATAACATGACCCTTTTTCCTCTATATCCACTGATCAACGTCAAGAATAAGTATTCCCATCTTCAACAGTAGATGATTAACTCCACAAGGTTATGAACACGTATTGTGCTCTTCATAGTTTGGAAAAGTGATCTCAAATCATACAAGGGGTTTAGATTGATAAAATAAAAGAGTTTGATCACTAAAAGATGTCTCAAAAGATTATATTAAAATGAGACAACACATCTCTATATATGGGGAGAAGAATCTCCAAGAGATAGGTATGAAAGATTGCATTTGAAACCTAGTAAAAAACAAATTTTTGGGTACTCATTTGAACGAAGGCACATCTCATTCACACATAGATCAAAGGGCTAGTCCAACGAGATTCTAGATCCTACCAAAAGATGTGACAATTATTCTCATTCGAACGAAGTTCAAAGCATTCTAACGAGGTATATGAACTCATTTAACAACTTAGCAAAATTTTCAAAAAGCTTAAAAAACATTTTGGAAAAATATTTCAAGTTTTTCAAACTCTTAATAATACCTCTAAACAAAAGGCTTTCATAGAAATAGCATGTGGCGATAAATATTTCAACACAAATAATGATGAAAGACAATCACCAGGAAAAGCAGAACAACAAAGATCACAATCACAGAACACAAAGATGTATGTGGTTCGACAAATTTCCTACGTCCACGGAGAGGTCTATTGTTATATTAAGTAACTCTCAAGAGAGGCTTTTCTGTATTCCCTTTTTCCCGAGCCAGGGGTACAATATATATTCCATAAAAGAGAGAGGGGCGCTGATAACTGCCTCGCTAGCCGACTATCCCTTGAATATCTCCTTCGAGATTTTTGGGGATAGAATGGGTCAAATCCTCAATTCTAACCGTTATTTAGAGCATCCCATAATTTGGGCCGAATAACTTTTATTCTTCATTGGGCTTTGTCCGGCTACTCTCATGAGCCTAAAAGATAAAGAAGGTACCCACAATTGCCCCTAAAATTTTAGGATCACAACTTGGGCTCAAAAATATTAAACATTGACTCCAGTTCCTTCCAAGTGGCACTGTTGTGAGTTATAACAAATTTGGGGTGCGAAACGTCTCTTTACAGGAGATTTAGGCAAAAAATCCTCTTCGATCAGAGTGCATTATCATTGGAAGGTTTAAATTTTTGAGTTGGACGATCATTAACATCGTTTCAAACTCTTTCCATCGCAAAGCGTCTCTTGATCTTCCAAGCTTCTTCTTGTCCTTAGGCTTGTTCTTCATCATCTTCAACCTAGTTTTTTTCCCTCATCTTCATTTACCTGTGGCCTAGCATAGTCTCAGGCCGACCCTTGATGTGTAAGTTTCCAACTCTCTTCGTTTTCTGCCTTTCTTTCTTTTCTACTGTAATTAGGGTTTGTCTATGGCAAAGATAGGCAACAAGTCTCTAGCTGAATTTATGAAATGTTATAATATCCCTAACTGGGTGGATATTGATTGTGCCCCCGCTCCTTGTAACGTTCGAGACGTTGAGGATGGGAACTAGATTCACGTTCTTTTATTGTCCCAAGGGGTTTAACTTTTCCCCCATATCGTCTCTTCTTACATTTCTTTCAATATTTTGATGTAGTCCTAGCCCAATGCTCTCTAAACGTTTGGAAGATTTCCAATGGTGTTCATAGAATAAACTAACTCTATGGCACAAAATTAGGCTTGGTTGAAATTTGTTTTTGCTACTCCTTTTCTCGCACCTGCTCTGGTTTTCTTTATTTGAAAGCGATGAGTCCGGATAGGGTGTTGGTTGTTAACCTACCTGATTCTCATGAAGAATATTGGATTGAAGGATTCATAGCTAGGAACTGGCAGGGAGGTGCGAGGTACATGGGGCCTCGAATTCCTACCTATGGAGAGGAATATATATGTTATTTCTCAATCTCTTTATCTTTTCATTGGTGTTATAATTTGTTCTTTCTTTAATGCTTTCGTTCTTCTTTTGCAGCAAAGTCCAAGAATCAGGAGCCCGCTCTCCATGAGATCCGTGCTGCTGAGTTACTTAAGGCTTGGAAAATATGAGACTCCATTGTAGAAGAAGAACATTCGAGACCGACTGCCTTCTTACTGAAATATAAGAATAGTACCTTCAGCTTCACCTCCCACCCAGTTGATTATATTCCTTATCTTGACGTCTCGAAGGAAGAAGATGAGGACGAATGTGGTCCTCAACCTATCGACCTAGACGAAGAGGAGGAGAGTAGTTCGAAGTTTGGTGCTACTAGAGGTGGTAGTGAGGTAGGATTTGGTGAGGGAACTTCTAGCTCAAAATCAGATTCAGAGACCTAGATCAGGGGTGATATTGCTCTCCCAATGAGGAAAAATCTAATCGTTGATGATGATGACGTTGTGCTCTCGCACAGGTTAAAGATATAGAAGCCTGGGTCTGGAGATACTTCCAGTAGTTCCCTGATCACAGAACATAAAAAGGAGAGGAAGAAGAAAGATGATGAGTTAAGGAGAGAGAATGAGAGAAAGAGAGAAAGAGAAAAGAAGAGATAAAGACGAGGGAGGCTAAGAAGAAGAAGAGAGAGGAAGATAGGAGAAGAGATGAGGAAATGATGAAAAAGGCAGAGACTGTTCTGGTCCCTATTTCTGTCCTCACAAAGGAAGCCTATGTGGCTTTGACCCCTCATCTCTCTCCTACAATGATCAAGAGGGCAGTTCGGCCAATGAATCGTGAACGGTCATAAAAAATGGGACTTGAACAGTTAGCCTTGAAGGCAAGTCAGAGGATTGCATTGGTAAGTCTATTCATTCGTTACTCTATTTTTTTAGTTACTCTTATATCCTTTTTACTTATATTCCATCTTTCTTTGCAGTTCTTGTCTGGCTACACCGTTCTTGACCGTAGCTGCGACAAGCTGACGAGGATGAATTCTGACCTCGAGGCGAGCTTGAAAGTTGCCACTGAGTCTCAGAAGTCCTATGAGCGTGCTCTTATAGGGGCTAAGGCCTCTTTTGATAAGGAAAGAGAAGTAGAGGACAAGGAAATTTAGGAGTTGTGGGACTCTTACATCCTGATTATGGCGAGAAACCTGACAGTCACCGGAGATAACAAGGTGCTCATCGAGGAGGTGGAAAAGTTGAAGTCTGAGGCTTCCTCCATCAAGGAGAGAGCTTATAATGATGGATGGGAGGCAGAGTACGATGATGCCGAAGTTAAAATTGGTTAAATTAGCCGTTCTAACTTCAAAAAGGGTTGGGATAGAGCTCTTCTTGCTACCGAGGTGGCTACTGATTCCCCTCTTTTTGACGAGCATGACCCATGTCCCAAACCAATTATAGAAGATGTACATGCTCCTATTATTGAGGAAGGGGTTCCAGTTGCTCAAATTGGTGAAGGCCCCATTTCTGCTGGTGCTCTTATTGATCAAGGAGATGGCTTTGCTCCGATTGAGGGAGGCGAAGGTGGAACTAAGATGAGTGAGCCCGCTACTAATAAAGGAAAAGAGTCAACCTCCTCTGAGTAGGTCAAGGTTTCCAATTAGTCTCCTAGGATTTTCCTTCTATTTTTGCCAATGTACCTGTACCCGACTTGGGTCTATCTTAATAAAATGAAGAAATTTTGGATTTTTGCACCTGCTGATACATTTACTTTTTGTGACTTTATGATTTGTAGTTTACTGGCCTTGACAAATATAATTCTGCTACCTCTCTCCTAGGCAAAATTCTTGGTACCAACATTAGTGACCAAGTTCGTAGTGCCGTTGTAAAAATCTACAAGTCTCTCAGATCAAGGAACCAAGACTACAAAGACCAATCTGAGCTAGTTGTGATGTTGAAAGATAGACTTGAGGAGATAGAGTAGGTCAACACCTCTGTTTAAGAAGAAATGAATGCTCGGAAGGCTATGTTTTTGGATGCCTCTAAGATCAATCAAGTTTGAGAAATCCTAGGAACAGGAGAATGATTCTTTAAGGAAGGAAGTTGCAAGCCTTAGGGAGACTGAGCTGAGCATTTCCCCTCAAGTCATACGAGGTTCTTCTTCATCAACTAGGCAGCGAGATGGACCTAATGATAGTGGTTTAGCTAGGGAGATTGCCGAACTGCGTGGAGATGTTCGTAGGGCATACGTGATAGCATCTAGGCTTCAAAGGGAAGCCACCCTACTGAGGAACTTGTTCAAGAAATTTCCTCGGTAGGTGTGGGCAGATGGGTACGACCAGGGCTGGACAGACACTCCCACAAGGTTAAAGGAGGTTAAGGATTTATCCTTTATTAGAGGGTGGCTGAGTTCCCTTTGGGAGTTAAAGGTTCCTAAGAACTTCATCCTTTGGTATAGATATGAGATTACTCCTTCATCTCTGGAGCCAAATCCATTCACAAGGGATGATCGATGGATCCCAATAGATGCAATCCCAAGACAGCTACTGGAGCTGAGTTTGGACGATGTCGAAGAGGAGTTTATCCCTCATCCAAATGATGGTCAAAGAGTGCGGGTAACTAATTATCTTGCCCATTGACCTGGTCCTCTTTAGGATTTGATTTCTTTTGATACATGTAATTATTTTTACATTTAGTGGTGTAATGAAATATTTATGTTTTGGGCAATTGCCGACTAAACGTGAGCTATTTCATTTTTGATTTTACTGGGCTCATCTTTAGTTATCTTCTAGCCGATTAAGTATGACTTAGATAGGGATAATTTTCAGATAAATATTCCCTAGTCCAATACACTTCAGTCATACCATTTTGCCTCACTTTACCTTTCAAGCTGTGTCGTCACACTGCCTCAGGCCTAAGTATGGCAATGATAAGGATATACTTGGTAAGCGAACAATCCATCCGAGAAGGTTTTTTTGGGCTGAACTATGTTGGTGACCAACCAGGGTTGGCCAAATTAACTAAGGATTCCCTATAGGGATTTATTTATTACCGAGGGAAAAATAGGAGGCCAATTGTGCTAGTAACAAAGTCCTGAGGAGGATTATTATATGTTAACCCTGCTAATGCTTTGACCAATGTGGTGGAATGGTAGCGGGATAGATATAGGATCGTTTGGCTAGAGTAAGTTGACCATCTTATTGTAACCTGTGATCTTTATTATGCCTGTTAAGAGTGAAGCCTGTAACTTGGAAAGGGTGCATATACTAAAATATATATGAGAAAACCAACACTCATAGAATGCCAAGGCCAATAAAATTTTATTAATTAGAGTCACGAATAGAGAGCAACACTAAGTTTGTAAAACAAAAATTTGCCTAAATTAATGAGGCACGAAAAGAAAAATATAGAAGCATAATTTCTTCAGTTTTTGCCGCATTCCAAGATCTTGGTATCTCCCTTCCCTCCAGCGTTTCTAAGTGATAGGCTACTTATAGGTCCCCCCTTACCATCTGGAATGGTCCCTCCCAGTTTGGTCCTAGCTTGCCACCAGATGGCTTCACAGTGCACCCAAGGACTTTCCTTAGGACATACTACCCAACCTAGAATGTCCTTGGATTGAATTTACTATTATATTGCTTGGCTAGTAGTTTTTGGTAGGCTTTTAGTTTTACTAGAGCCAATTCTCACAGATTATAGGCTATGTTAAGTTCAGCGAGCAATGATCCATCGTTCTGGCCTTGGTTGATCATCATGGACCTCATGGTAGGGGGACCAGATTCTAATGGAATAACTACCTCCATTCCATATGTGAGTGCAAACGGTGTCTCTCAAGTTGCTCGCCTAGGGGTGGTGCGATAGGCCCAACGGATATGGGGTAGTTCGTTTACTTATGCTCCCATCGATCACTATTTTATTGGAAGCCTTAGCTTGACCGTTGCTCTAAGGGTATGCCATAGAGCTAAAGTAGTGCCTGATTCCATGGTCGTGGGTATCCCAAAGTGAGTAATAATATTTCTTCATATAAACCTCATCATGTATGTGTCTCTGATATTCGTTAGTGGTTCCGCATCTATCCACTTGGTTAAGTAGTCTTGTGGTGACCAACAGATACTACCAATTTTTGACAGCAGTTGGTAGAGGGCCTATAATGTTCCAACCCCACTAGGCGAAAGGCCACGGGCTGGTGAGTGACTTTAGGTCACTGGCAGGCTGGTGGAACATAGGTGCATGCATTTGGCATTTCTCACACTTTATAGTGTAGACTCTAGCATCCTTCTGCATGTATGGCGACCAATATCATTCCTTCATTGCTCGAAAGGCTAGCGACGTTCCTCCTAGGTGACCTCCATAAATCCCTTCTTGCAGCTCGTGTAGGACTTTCTCAACATCATGTGGATGAACACACTAGAGATATGGACCTGTGAATGACTTTTTGTTTAGTTTTCCCTCAGGAGATAGGTGAAAGCAGGCAGCTTTGACTCTTATTTGATGGGTAATCTTCTTATCACTTGGGAGTACGACACTTTGTATGTAATCTACTATGGGGTCCATACAGCTGGGAGCTTTCTCTATATGGAGAACCTGCTCGAGGTTTGGTAATTCGATTCTTTGGTTGATGCTTGACTGCATAAGGAACTCGATTTGAATTGTTCTCCTCAAGTTGGAGTCAACTGCTGAGCTTAGAGCTGCCAGGGAATCGGTATGGCTATTTTATCCCCCCTAGGAAACTGCTAAACATTGATGCGGTCGAAGTTGGCTTAACCTTTTCACAGTGGCGAGATAGGCTGCCATCCTTTCGTCTTTTGCATTAAAATCGCCACTTATTTTGTTGGATACCAGTTGTGAGTTGGTGAAAACTTGGAGGTGTCTAGCCCCAAGCAATTGTGCTTTCTGTAAACAAGCGGTCAATGCTTCGTACTCTCCTTCATTATTGGAGGCTTTAAATCCAAGCCTAATTCCTTGCTCGAGCACTGTGTTTTCGAGGTTACTAGCATGATGCCTACTCCTTCTCCTATGGAATCGGAGGCTCCATCAACATATAACTTCCAAATGCCTAGATCTTATTGGACTTCTTTCAGATGACTAGTCTTGGTCTGATCAGAGGGTTATTCTCCTGTGAATTCAGCAACAAAATCGGCGAGGACCTGCCCCTTGATAACAGTTCTCGTTTGAAAATGAATATCAAATCTTTCGAGCTCAACCTAACATTTCGACAGTCATCCTGTGAGGTCGGCTTTCTTTAGTATAACTTTGAGGGGGTGTGAAGTAACTATGAAGATGGAGTGGGCCTCAAAATAGTGCTTCAGTTTGCTCGAGGCTACCACTAGTGAAAAGGCAAGCTTCTCCAATGACAGGTACTATTGCTCGGTGTCTAAAAGAGTTTTTCTTGCATAATAGAACGGATGTTAGATCCCCTCTTTCTCACATACCAAGGCGAAGCTCACAGCATGATCTGATACTGTAAGGTATAGATATAAGGGATTATTTTCTCTAGGGATTACAAGCAAAGGGGGATTTTTGAGGTATGCCTTAAGATCTTCTAAGGACCTCGAGCAACCCTCATTCCATACCACGCTCTTAGTTTTCTTCATCAACTGGAAGAACGGTTGACATTTTTTTGAAGATTTATAGATGAACCAGTATATGGAAGCGAGCATTCCTGCGAGCTTTTGTATATATCTCATAGTTCGAGGGGATTTCACCCTGTTGATAGCATTGATTTGGTAGGTATTAGCTTATATACCTCTCTCACTCACCAAGTATCCAAGGAATTTTCCTGACTAGATGCTGAAGGAACACTTACTTGCGTTAAGTTTCATTCGGTACTTCCTGAGGATTTCAAAGGTCCTTGTTAGGTCGGAGAGGTAGTCGTCTTTGAACTTGCTCTTTATTAGAATATCATTGATATACACTTCCATGGTGTCTCCCATTTGGTCCTTAAACATCCTAGTAACCAATCGTTGATAAGTTGCTCCTGCGTTCTTGAGTCTGAAAGGAACAAATTTATAACAAAATAAGCCAACAGTGGTGATAAAGGCAGTCCTTTCTTGATCCATCTCATGCAAAGGGATCTGGTTATATTTGAAATATACGTCCAAAAAGCTCATTCCTTCATGATCTGTTGTGTCATCCACCAGTTGGTCGATCTTTGGAAGGGGGAGGCTATCCTTGGGGTAAGCCCTATAGAGATCAGTGAAGTCAATACAGACTCTCCACTTCCCATTGCTCTTAGGGACTACTATTGGGTTGGATAGCCATTTAGGGAACTGAACTTCCCGTATGGACCCTGCATCCAGTAACTTCTCCACTTCATTCTCCACTTATTTGGACTTCTTTGGAGCTGTCCGGCAAGCCTTCTATATAGCTGGCTTGAAGGATGGATCCACATGTAACCGGTGGTAAGTAATGATGGGATCGATTCTGGGTAGCTCGTAGGGATCCCATGTAAACATTTCCAAATTGCTCCAAAGTAGGGTGACCAATTCCTTCTTCTCACGATCAATAAGGGATGTTCTAATTAAAAACGTTCTCTCAGTCGAGCCACTTCCGGCTGCGACTTCTTCCAGGTCCTCACGACCCTCTTAGAGGGGAGGAACTTAGTCTCCTCCACTCTTAGTTTGCCGTATCTTAACTACTATTTGGAGGGCATCAGCCTCTCCTGTTCTTCGTCTTTGTTTCTCGCTTTCTCCACTTTTTTCTCTTATTTGGGGCGTATGGCCGCTATGAGGCACTTTCTTGCCATTTCTTGATCTCCATGAATTTTAACTACTCCGCATTCTATCACACATTTAAACTTTCGATGATAGGTCAATGAGACGGCCTTCATCGTGTGCAGCCATCCTCTGTCGAGGATGGCTTGATAAGGTGAATCAATATTAACCATAAGAAATTCGATCATCTTTGAGATGCTTCCTTCCCTTACCGTTAGGACGATCTTTGCCAAGGGGATTGTTATTATTCCAGTGAAGCCAACTGGCCTCCCTTAGGTCGATAATGCTTAACTTCACCTTTCTAAATAGTTCAAGGTACATTACTTTGGATGATCTGCCTTGGTCGACGAATAACCCATCGACCTCGAAGTTAGTTATTTTGAGTGTAGTGACCAATGCATCATGGTGTGGAGTTCTCACTCCCACCAAATCCTCATATGTGAACACGATATACTTGTTGTAGTTGATTTCATCTCGACATCGATGCTTCCCAGCTTGGGTTTTGGTCGGATCAATCTGAAAAGTTTGCATTACTGCTTTCAGCTTCTTCACTTCCATTTGAGCTGCATTCCCTTGAATCTGCTTGAGGTCGGACGCCCCATGAATTACTATAAACTTTATGGCCGACATCCTCTTAGAGAACATTATCGGGCTTGTAATTGCCATTTTCAGCTACCTTCTTCTCTACGAATTCATTTAAGTGTCCAACTTGAGCTAGCTCTATGAGGTGGGACTTGAGGGACTTACAGTGCCCGGTTTTGTGACCGCCTACCTTGTGAAATGCACATCTTAATACGGTATTTCCCTTGGAGTGGTCTCCACCCATCTTCTTGGGACACTTAATGAATGGTTCGTCTTTGATTTTTGTAAGAATCTTATAGATCGGTTCTCTGAAGACGGTATTTATGTCTTGGAACGCCTTCAAGGCGTCGCCTTTGTTCCCACTCTTGGGGCACTTTCCCCCCGTTGTTATTCCATTTCTTTTTAGTTCCACTTTTTTTGCCCCTTGTCGGCAACCATGGTGCAACCATTTTTTCCTGCACTAGGATGGGTCACGTCTTTGACCTTGACGTATTTCTCGATACGGGCCATCAAGTCGTCAATGGTCATGGCCTCCTTCTTAGTGAGGGACTGGTGTAGGAGATATGAGTGGGGAAAGGTGATATTGAAGGATGCTATAACGACCTACTCTGAGCAATCCTCGACTTAGTTGAGCACCTCCCAGTATCTTTTCGCGTAGTCTCTGAGGTTCTCCTGAGGTTTTTTCCTCATTGTTACCAAAGCATCCATCCTGTTTGGATGAGAGCTGCTTGTAATGAAGCGGCTCTGAACAGCTCGGCTAGAGACTTGAAGTTCCTGATGGATCTGTGAGGGAGCTTCTCAAACCATTTTTGGGCGACATCATACAGGCTTGAAGTGAAAATTCGGCACATAAGTGCATTGCTATGGTTCAATAGGGTCATGGCCTGCCTATATTGTCTGACATGAATAATGGGATCAATCTTTCCATCGTAAATCTTGAATTTGGGCACCGTAAACTTTTTTGGGGCTTCTTCTTCCTCAATGCCCTTCGAAAAAGGGGACTTCATCTGAGTTCTACAAGCTCTCATGTCCAGCCCTCTTATTGATCTTGCACCCCAATGAGCTGGGTGCTGGTCTATTTCTCTCCGAATTAAGCCTTGTATATCATCGTTCCTTCGACTAGGGCTCCTATATTGGTGACATGATTATTGATGCTCAGACTGGTCATCATTTGACCTGTGTCTCTTAGACCTTTAAGACCCATGCCCTTGGCTTCTTCCTCATCTATGAGGTTTTCTCGCCTGAGGGCTAGGAGTTCGATTGTAGAATTGACTCGTGTTACGATGGAGATCCCTTTCTATCTTCCCTAATAGCCTCCTCCTTTTCTTGAAGCCTAGCCTCTTAGGCGTCTATAAGCCTAGAAATCTATGTGGATCTAACTGGATCCTGGTTCTCTTCAGAGAGCTGTCTCTCTCAGCAGAGCCTCTAGTTTTAATGACGTACTTCAGACCTTACCCTGGGAGGGATAGGCTGGTCTTGAATATCCCCTATTTAAGGGGCATTATTGCTATGATCGGACATTGCAGGTCCCTACTGTTGAAGGATTGGTTAAACAAAAAACAACTGTTTCCCACAGACGACACTAATTGTGGCGATAAATATTTCAACACAAATAATAATTAAAGTCAATTACGAGGAAAAGGAGAACAATGAAGATCACAATCACACAACACAAAGATGTACGTGGTTTGGCAAATTGCCTACGTCCACGAAGAGGTCTACTGTTATATTAAGTAACTCTCAAGAGAGGTTTTTCTGTATGCCCTTTTTCCCGGGCCATGGGTACAATATATATTCCATAAAAGATAGAGGGGTGCTGGTAACTTACCCGCTATCCCACTATCACCTGAATATCTCCTCCGAGATTTTTAGGGATAGAATGGGTCAAATCTTCAATTCTAATCGTTATTTAGAGCATCCCATAATTTGGGTCAGACATATTTTATTTTTAGTTGGGATTCGTTCGGCTACTCTCATAGGCCTAAAAGATAAAGAAGGTACCCACACAACCTCATAAACCCACTCTGATAAATTGGTGACAGTTGATCATGGATTGTTTCATTCAGTCACTAGTTCGTCTTCACTTGAAGTCTTGAGATTTTTATGATGATGGTGCAATGGGTGTAACGGGTTTAGCCAACCAAAAATAGATGATGATAAATTATAAATGTTTCCCTTACAAATCTCCCCTTTGGCTATTCTGGCATAAAACACAAATTGAAATAAAAAACCCCTAAGAATAGTATAGCTAATGCCCTCCCAAACCCGAAAAGGAAAAGAAACTTGTGACATTGTCTTCAACTAAAAGTCTTCATCGTGTAGTCTTTGTGGTCTAGTCCATTAAATAATTAAGGCGACAAAGACCTACACACTTGAAATAAAAGAAATATGGTGACACGTGGAGTTTAAAGAAAACATAAAAACTCCCCCTCAATATGTTCCCCCCCTTTTTATCCCAAAATAGACAAAGGGTTAGAAACAGAACCTAAAATGTTAGCATCAAATGAATCCAAATATGAAATATCATCACAAAGAGTAAACAATCAAACATATGCAATGAGAGTCCAAAGAATCACACGCTAGTTTTGAAAAAAATTCAAATATTTCTTGAGAATAAAAAGTACATATAGGTAGAAATACAAACAGCCGCACCATGGAGTAGCACGAAAATATTTGAATAATGGAAATGAAATGAAATTTTGTGATATAAACAATGGGAAAATCAACACCATCATACAAAGCACATAGTCAAAGAGATACTCCTAAAAAAAGAACTCAATTCAACCGTAGGTGTAAAATTGATGAACGGAGTGAAATTAACTCAACTTATGGTAAATGCCATGAATGTTAATTCTTCTCAAAACAATGATGTCAAACTATTTAATATTTTTAAAGGAAGCTTATTGGGAAAATCCATTGATCTTCAACTTATAACACCCTCCAAATCTCACATTTTTAGCATACAATCTGGGAATTTTTTGAAGGAACCACAATGCCCATGAAAGTGAAGTATCAATGAAATAAAAATTATCCATGGTACTTATGTTTTTGTACGCCAAAATCTTCTTTTATGCTCTTTTCAATGGTGGCCTTTAATATAGATAAGATTTCTTCTTTCGTAGACCCTTTCCATAACTTTAAACAAAAACATAATTTTCTAGGCAAAAGAATTTGGGCAATGGGTCTTACAAAAAAAATTGTTCCTAGTACACATGGCTCAATTGAGATGAGAACACCATATTTCACATATGACAAGAAAGTAAAATGTACAAAAGTCCATGCCTGTGTGCAATAAAGGCAATATAAAAAGTCTGGCATAAAGGAAGTAATCATCAAAGAACTATGAAATTATAACCATGCATTATTAAACACATAAAAGAAACAAAGACAAATCTCACCGTGAATAAGTTACATGAATGGGTGGAAGGTAGTTGTGATTCGAAGATCTTAAATCTGCATCCATATATGGTGTAAAATAACTTACAAAACTTTTTTCGAATATTTTGATAAAAAATAAAAATCTTTTTTCATATTTTAAAATTTTTCTAAAATAAAAGACAATATTTTTGGCTGTTTCAAAAGCATAAACATAGAATTACAATCTAGTAATAAGGACAAAAGATAGGAATATGATAATCACCCTATACTAAATACTTTACCTAAACTCAATCATTGGGAGAAATACCCAAAGACTTCCTAAAAAACCGATATCTAACTACAACTAAAGGTTTAGTGAAAGTTTCAGCTAATTAACGTTTGGTACTCACATCGATCAAAAAACAATCTTCTTCTTAACAAGATCATGAATGAAGTGCTCAAGAATCATAATATGCTTCATACAAAAATATTGGATTGGATTACGAGAAATTTGAATTGCACTCATATTATCGTAAGGAATAATCATTGTTCCTTGAGTAATACCAGAATCTTCCAATATTTTCTTCATCCATAAAAGTTTTGTGCAACAACTCCCGGCAGCAATGTATTCGAACTCCGTCGTGGACCAAAAAATGGAGTTTTATTCTTACTCAGCCAAGAGATAAAAGAACCCCCAATGTAAAAGCAAGCAGCTGAGGTATTTTACAACCATCAACATTCCCAACCCAATCAACATCCGAATAGGTTGACAAATGGTCATCGGTATAAAAGGAATACAAAATATAATAAGAAAGAGTTACACTCATGGATGATGCATCTTACTGCAAGCGAGTGAAAATATTTTGAGGATGCTTGGTAATGCACACAAACTCCAATGCTAATGGTTATGTTAGGACGACTAATGATCAAGTGGAGGATACTACCTATAAACCTTTTATAAAGGGTTTGCTCTATGTCCTTTCTTAGTGTGTCTTTGCTAATTTTAGTCGAGGAACTCATGGTTGTGTGTGAGTTTTAGTAGAGTCTAAATTTAACTTCTTCACTAGGTCCCTAGCATATTTAGATTGAGATATAAATATCCCATTCTCAATACACACTTGGAGACCTATGAAGAACGTGATTTTACCAATCATTCTATCTCAAACTCATTCCTCATCTTTCCCTCAAAGGTGTGAACATGTTAGGAACACGTGGATCCAAAGACGATGTCATCCATATAGACTTGGGCAACCAAGATATCAACACCCTTTCTTCTAATAAATAATATTATATCAAATCTCCCTTTCTTGAAGCCATACGCTAAGAGATAAGAAGTTACCTTTTGGTACCAACCCGAGCTTGTTGCTTCAAATAATACAATGCCTTCTTTAGATGAAAGACATGTCCTAGATGCTTTGGGTATTTAAATCCCTTTAATTATTCCATGTAAACATTCTCCTGAATAATTCCATTGAGGAAGGCACTGTTGACATCCATTTGGTATAACTTGGACCATAGATGACATGCTATGGCATGTAGTAAGCAAATAGACTCAATCCTAGAAATGTGAGTGAATGTCTCGTTAAATTCTGTGCCCTCAATCTGTGTGTAACCTTGAGTGACCAATCAAGCCTTCTTCCGAACAATGGTACCATTCTCATCCATCTTGTTCTTGTACACTCACTTCATACCAATCATATTAGTCTCTCTATGTCGGGGGACCAATTTCTATATATTGTTCTTTCAAAATTGAATCAATTTTTCTTGCATAAAACATATCCAATGCTCATCCTTTATCCCTTCTTTCACATTCTTGGGTTGTACTGCGGAGCTATAGAAAAAGGAGCTAACCACATTATCTAGTTGAGCACGAGTCTTGACACATAGTGTGGGATCACCACGTATGTTATAAGGGTTAAGAATCTTTTGAACCCAATAAGGTAAATCCTCTTGTCAAGAAAGAAGGTCCACCGTGGTGGTGTGGGGAATAATGAGATCATCACCAGGGGTGCATTGTTATCACTCACAAAGAGATGATCAATACACATAGCTGACACATCGTCTCCAATTATGACATTTATCAATTCCATGAGCTTAGTGATTTTAAGGTTAAAACTCTATTATCTCTACTAGATGATGAATACCCTAAAGATAATCCCTCATATCTTCTAAATTGAACTTTCATAAGTGCTCTCTATCTCTAAAAATATAGCAAGGACTCGATTAAAAAATATGATAGTTTGGATTTCTTTCATATTCACAACTCATATGGAGTGTGAAGTGTGTGTAGATGAAGATATACCCTATTCACCATGTAGCATGCAGTATTAATATCCTTCATCCAAAAATGTATTGTCACATCTCTTGCAAGAAGCATGGATCTTGCCATTTCTTGAATTATTCATTTTTTCCTCTCAACAAACCCATTTTATTGAGCAGTACGAACGTCCAAAGACTCATTTTTAATGCCAACTTAATCATACAATCTATCCAATTGGCTTCTTTGTATTCAGTGTCATTGTCACTACGAATTCGATTGATAGTGACACCATGTTTAGTCTATAGAATACGACACATGGTTGTTAGGAATTCAATAGCATTGGAATTTTCTCTAAGAAATTCAATAATGGAATATCTCAAAAAGTCATCAATAATCACTTGTATATACTTCATACTTATAATACTCTCCGTATACGTGGGACCTATAAGATCTATGTGTATCAATTTCGAAATACGGGAGGTTGTAATGGTATTCTAGTGCCTATAAGGACTCTTAATTTATTTTCCTTATTGGCAAGGACCACAAATCGATGAAGTTGGTTTCCCAAGCATTGCTATGCTACAAACTAGGTTTTTCTTGACTAATATCTAAAGATCTCTAAAATTTACATGACCTAGTCGTTGAGGTTCATAAAGGAGCGCTCATCATTATTTCACACTAAAGAGGACTTTGTAATGATCATATAAAAATTATATTTAGTCCTCACACCTTGCAGTGAAAGTTCACCGAATTGATCATACACATTAAACTCTGATTGGTCAAACTGTACCGTAATGTTAGCCTCACAAAGTTAGATTATGCTAATAAAGTTTGCTTTCAACCCTTTAACATATAACACATTGTCTAGATTAAAAAAACTAGGTATCTCAATGCAACCATGTCCTAAGTTTCTAGAACCGCTCCCATATCAAAAGGTGAATTTTTCTTCACTGCCATCAACAAGGTTAGTAAAATATGACTTGTCACCACTCATGTGCCTAGATCACCCACTATCATAATAAGATTTATAAGTATCTTGAACCTTAAGAGAAACATTAATAACAAGGTGTTATTCGTAGGTACCCAAGATGTAGTAACATTTTGCTTCCCCTTACAAGTGTTGTCTCTAGACATAGGATTGAAAGTGTTCTCAAACGGCGTTTACATCCTTTGAAATATTTTCATTAAGAGGTTTGAAATTGTGACTAAACATTCAAATTGATCTCTAGGACTAGCAACGTTACTATAGTGATGTGTGGGAGCATGTGTGATAAACTATCCCTAGCTTATATCAAAATTCCCTACGATGACTATTGAAACCAAAAATTATCCCCCCATGTGGACAAATCAAAAGTGGACAAGTCTCTCCAACGTGGCATAAATCCTAGTCAACAAATAGTTACTCGGCAAGCATCTCGACTAACGTGAAAAATGCAGACCATCAATATAAATAAAAAACCACCACGCGGGAAGTACAACCAAAGGTTCTTTTCCACGTGGTTCATATAACCAACCATCACATTCATTATGTATGGGTGTAAATTCTTAAATGTACAAAGGCATTCCAAACCTTAATCTCCGGGTCACTATAAATACATTGTATTCCTTTCATTAAAGGCAAAAATAGAACTTTTTCTAGGTTATTCTTATTAACAAGAGTACGTAGGTATCTGTAATCACTGAAATCAATACGATAACACTGGATGTAGGCTTCCTTACACAGCCGAACCACTTTAAAACTATTTGTCTTTTATTTACTTATTTCATTATAATCATATATCTTATCTGTGATTAAAAAATTGAATCTAGTCTAATTTTTGACATCAATAGATTGGCGCAGTCTGTGCGAACATGTTTTTAATTTCTGTTCTCAATATCGTACATCCTTATTCAAGGAAAAATGAATGATCCAGAAACTCCAGTGTCAGAAATGAAGGAAATCCAACCATTCCATTTGCTCCACCTATAGCAGCCAACCTAAATGGGATTTGTGCCAGTATTGCTAGGGGTCAAGATGTTCTGCAGGAAATAATAAGCCGACTGGCATAGTCAATTCAAGACAGATCTCCAGCCCTATCCAGGAAGCAAACAATTCCCTTACCAAGGAGATAAATGTCGCCTCCACCTCCTAACCATAGACGACGTAGCTATTCCAGATCATCTCATGATAGGACTTATCACCCAGGAATTAGTTCATCAATTAGAGCCTCAGAGTTCTATAATGGCCATTATTTCTCTCCTGAAAGTCCAAGCATCCTGAAAATAATGAGTTGAGCTTCACCTTTTGACCGTTTGTGACCCCGACCAAAAAATAACCATCTTAGAGTGTTATCCAAAACTACTCAATATCCAGCTGACCATCGTGAAGCCTCGGTTCGGTCAACATCAAGCATCCAACGATCGGTACATACCGAGCAGACTTCTGAGGAAGATAGCTCATCACAAAAAACATGGTCGAGACAGCTGAGCTGCTTCGCAAAAAACTGATGCATGCAATCCATCATGGAAAGGATCAATCCAGTGACTAGAAGATTGTTGGGAGAAATGGCAAAAGCAAATAATCCCTTGAAGAGGAGTTTCGTCAAAGGATACCCCCTTTATCCAAGAGATTATGGATTTTCCAACTCCATTTAAATTTAAAACTCCTATGGTTACCCCTAAATATGATGGCAAAACTGATCCAGTTTTGCACATTGAACAATATCAAAGTGAAGCTGATATTTATTCAGTCCCTGATGAAATGGGATGTAGGTCATTTTTAAGTACCATTGGGGGTTCATCCTAAATATGGTATAATAATTTCCCCGGGGACAAATTACCAACTTCAACCAGCTTACCGAGTTATTTATTAGCAATTTCTGTTTTAGGGTCAAGTCGGTGAAGAGAGTAGCCTATCTATTGAGTGTAAGGTAACAAATAGGGGAAACAACCAGGTAGTACATCACACGTTTTAACAACCAGAAATTGGAAGTGGTTGATTATGAGGAGAAGACATCCATCACTGCTCTGATGAGTGGATTGGTTCCAGAAAAATTATATTATTCGCTTGCCAAAGATCCTCCTAAAACAATGACTGAACTCATGGCTAAGGCAGGAAAAATCATAAATGCTGAGGAAGCAATGGCCGAAAAAAAGAGTCCCGACACTAAGCCTGATAAGAAGGACCAAAAGGAGCAAAAGACAAAGAAGGATGATAAGCTCAAAAAGTATGGAAATTAGACTCCATTGACAGTTAGCATTTGTCATATCCTAGAGGAAATCAGATGTAATAAAGATTCGCGATGGCCTGAGAGATTGAGGGCACCTCCTAATAGGAGGGAAAAATCTAAATATTGTGAATTACATAAGGATCATAGCCATATGATAAATAACTGTATCACTTTGAAGAATGAAGTGGAATCTCTCGTTCACTCAGGAAAATTAAACAAGTTTATTGATCGGTGAGAAGGCAGAGAAGAAAGGCGAAGGTCAAATTCTCTATGTAAGCCCAAAGATGATAGGAAGAGAAACCATCAAGATGGTGATGAAGATGATCCTGACTTATCTAAGAAGCCTAAGCAACCAGAGCTTGACGTAGATATGATAAGTTTTATCTCATTTGATTATCATCTAGTTACAGGTGGAGATGCAGATGGAGGAGATCATATGACCGAGAGAAAGGCCTACTTGAATGAGGCACATGCCTACTCTTATATCCAACGAATCAATCTAAACAAAGATGATCGACCCAGTAAGGTCAATAAAGAGAAATTGGTAATCGAATTTTTCATGAACGACCTCTCTGGGGTCCTCTACCCCCATAATGATCCATTGGTCATCATGTTCAGAATCCAGGATGTCATCAAAGCCAGGGTTTTTATTAATAATGGTAGTTCGACTAATATAATGTTTTACCTATGCTTTCAAAGCTTAGACTTGAAACTCAGCCAATTGGAATGTTACCTTAGGCCACTAATAGGTTTCTTCAGGGAAAAATATTACCCACTGGGCACAGTCAAGCTAGAAGTATTGTTTGTCACCTGGTCAACAAGCCGTACTGAAAAAATATGATTTTTATAATGCATAAAAATGTTCAATTTTAATCTAATGTGATCCTCGGTAGGGTAGGATTGAAAAAGTTTAAAGTTGTACCATCAACAGTCCATCAATGCTTGAAGTTACCAACTCACTTTCGTGTTGGTGTTATTAAAGGCGACCAAAAGGTAGCAAGAGAGTGTTGTTACTCGTCGACTGAGCAAGAAGACAGGGTTAGTTTGAAGAAGAAGACCACCAGTTATCAGGTAGATATCGTTGAGGCCAACATTGATTCTAAAGTTGAAACTTTAGATCCCTGAGATGAGACAATGTTAGTCAAAGGCATATTGTGGAAGCAACTGAAAGTTTTATCTTGGATGATGACAAGCCAGAGAGGACTATGAAGATTGGATCAACACTGGATCTAGTCCTTAAACATAAATTGATCATATTATTGATATAGAGAAATAGTGGATTTTCTTGGAGCCACGAGGATATGCATGGGATTGACCCTAACTTCCTTTATCATGAGCTAAACATCAATATGGATGCTAAGCCGATCAAGTAGAGATGTAGGGTTTTTACTCCGAAAAAGAATCAAGTTATTCAAGAAGAAGTGGATAAACTTCAAAAAGCCCATTTTATTGAAGATGTTAAGTATCCATCTTGGTTGTCCAATGTTGTGATTATAAAAAAGAAAAATGATAAAAGGAGGATGTGTGTGGATTTTATCGATTTAAATAAAGCATGTCCAAAAGACCACTTTCCCTTGCCTAGAATCAATTAATTTGTGGTTGCTACATCAGGACATGAGATTTTGAGATTCATGGATGCTTATTCTGGGTATACCCAGATAAAAATCAAACTAGAAGATAGAGAAAGCACAACTTTCATCACCAATCGAGGAACCTACTGCTACAACATAATGCCCTTTGGGCTCAAAAACGCTGGAGCAACGTACCAGAGGTTGGTGAACAAGGTATTTGAAAATCGTATATGAAAGAATATGGAGGTTTATATGGATGATATGTTAACAAAAATCAATAAATCTTCAGATCATATCAGCGACCTCAGTCAGACCTTTGATCAGTTGGAAAATCACCAGATGAAGTTGAACCAACCAAGTGTGTATTTGGAGTACAAGAAGGAATGTTCCTTGGTTTCATAGTTAATAAAAGGGTAATTGAATATAATCCCTCCAAGATAAAAGATTTTATAGAAATTCATTCACTAATTTGCAAGAAAGGTGTACAACGGCTCACTGGTAGAGTGACCGCTTTAAACTGATTTCTTTCTCAGACAACAGATATGTGTTTGTCATTTTTCAAGGTGTTGGGAAAGACTTTGAGTGGAATGCAGAATGTGAAGAACCATTCCAAGAATTGAAAAAGTATCTGGGCTCGCCACCTTTACTATCCCGACCTATTTTAGGAGAAAAATTGTACTTATACTTAGTTGTTTCAGAGTCGGCAGTTATCTCGGCCTTGGTTGGATTGGATAATGGTATCCAAAAACCAGTTTACTACACAACCAAGTCATTCAAGGGAGCTGAGATCAGGTATCCATGCTTGGGAAAATTAGCCTAAGCACTCATTGAGGCCTCTAGGTGCATGAAGGCCTATTTTTAAGAACATACAATAATTGTTTATACTGACCTACCTCTTTGGCAAGCTCTCCACAAACTTAAGAAGTCAGGAAGATTGATGTATTAGGCAGTGGAATTTGGAGAGTATGATATTGTCTACAAACCAAGGTTGTCATTAAATGGCCAAGATCTACCGAATTTCATCGATGAGTTCACCTATCCAGAGGTTCCCTACCAACAACACTTTCCTATCGAGCAGGCTTCTAAGGAAGAGATCTCAGCTCAAAAGCAAGATGAAGTTGCTGCCAATCAACCCGAATCATCCAAAACTCGAGAAATGGCTCAAAACTATGCATAGGGGAGTAATAAAGTATTCCACCATGGAGTTGTGTCATAAGAAAGCTTCAATAGTTATATCCCAATGTGGAATTTATACCTGGATGGATCTTAATGTGCGACTGGAACTAGATAAGGTATAATACTCAATACTCCTGATGATATTTATATTGAATATGCACTCAGGTTCCAATTCAAGGCATCAAATAATGAAGTTGAATACAAATCTTTGATAGTCTAATTAGATTTGGCCCACTCATCAAGCACCGAGTAGTTAATGGTGCACAACAATTCACAGCTAATTATCAACCAAGTGCTTCATTTATATGGAGTAAAGGGAGAATTGATGACCAAGTACTATGCCAAATCCATGAAAATTATTTATAAGTTTCTAATCATATAAATGGATAGGATCCCAAGAATAGCTAATGCCCGAGTAGATGCACTAGCTCGGCTTGCATCAATGACAAGAACTGAGCTCGGGAGAATAATTCCAATAGGGATCTTGGCCAATCGGAGCATTGATGAAGACTTAATAGTTAATTTCATTATCGTAAATTTGGAACCTTCCTGGATGGACCTGATCAAGGCCTATATTGAAGATGTAATCCTACCACCGGATCCCAAAGAAGCCAAAAAGCTTCACTATAAAGCAATAAGATATGTGTTGGATAAAGGGGTTCTGCACCAAAAGGGATTAAAAATCACCTTACCACGTTGTGTTCATCCATTGGAGGTAAAAGATTTGATTAAATAAGTGGACTAAGGTTCTTGTTGAGCTCATTCAACTGGTTGGTTGCTACTCCAAAGAATCAACACTCAGGGACATTACTAGCCGACTATGAGGGTAGATTGTAAAATCTTTGATAGAAAGTGTGACAAGTTCCACGAGTTCTCATCCATTCGCAAAGCACCCAATACCGCTCTAGCTCCAATTACTCCACCTTGGCCCTTCTCTATTTGGGTAATTGACCTGGTTGGACCACTTTCGACCACCAAAGGTAGGTTCAAATACTTAGTGTTTCCTCTTGATTACTTCACCAAATGGGTGGAAGAAGATCCGTTGATTGAAATTCCTTATGAGAAGGTGTATCAATTCATTTGGAAGAACATCATATGTAGATATGGATTTGCCTATGCCTTTATTATAGACCATGGAACCCAATTTGATAATGATGATTTTGAAGCATATTGTGTCCAATCCAAAATCCAGAAACTACATTCTGCACCAAGTCATCCTCAAAATAATGGTCAAATAGAAGTGACAAATATAACTTTGCTCAACGGACCGAAGAAGAGGCTTGATATTGCTAAGGGAAGATGGATTAATGAATTACATTCTATTCTGTGGGCCCACCGAACAACACCGAGAATAAAAACTGGAGAGACACCATACATGCTTGCATTTGGGACAGTAGCCATGGTGCCAACCGAGATAGTCCTACCAACTCACAGGGTCCTAAATTTTGATTCTCTAACCAGTGATTTTATGAGACAATTGGATTTACATATGTCGGAGGAAGTCCGAGAAGATGTTGCTCTCAGAAATTATGCATACCAACATAGGACAACTTGCTTCTAAAATAAAAGGGTCAAGCCAATCAATTTAAAAGAGGGCGATTATGTCCTTAAGATGGTCATACAGAAGAATAACACGCTTGAGGCTTATTGTCTTGGACCATATCGCATTTTAGCAGTCACCCGAGCAAGAACATATCGGCTTGAGACCTTAAAAGGTGAAGAATTCAAAAACCCCTAGAATGCTAAACACCTTCGAAAGTGTTGTCAATGATTCAAGGGATTGCCATAATTGTATTTCTCTTGCTTTATGTTCAAGATAACTATTTTTCAAGTTTTAATAAAATTTTGATTTCATTCCCTTCAATTTTTTTGATTTTTTTAGAAGTACGACGATATACGTCCCCCAGAAACAACAAGTAAAAATTTCTCTTAGTCTTCAGCTCTTGCCGATCAATAACACATAGTTACTTAATCAGGTTGAATAAGTAAAAATGTCTCTTGATCTTCAGCTCTTGCCGATCAACAATACATACTTACTTAATCTGGTTGAACCTATCTGACGATCTATCAATTAGCATAACATACTTAAGCAAGTTGAATTTATCAAATTCCAGATGCACCAACAGCTTAAGGCATAATCGTTGTTCACCCCATATTAAACTTCATGCATGACTTCGTATGTACAAGTCACAATCAAGAAGTAATCATTACTTCGTGTATGACTCTGTATTAACAAGTCATGAACAAAAACTATCATCCGACTAAGTTAATTAAAGCAAGACAATCCTAAACTCTTGGTCGGCCACAATAATTTACTTCGTGTATGACTTCATCATTGACAAGTCAAGAACAAGAAGTCTGTAAAACTTCATATACAACTAAAAAGTTATGAACGAGCTTTAACCGACTAAGTTAAATGCACGAAGACATGTACACATTCCTAATCATTGGAATACAAACATATATTCCTCATACACTTGGTCGCCACTGATAACTAATTCTAAACTTGTATTAATAAATCTAGGTGCATTAGTAGAATCTATGGCTTTACAATTATAGTTTAATAATTCATTATTAGACAAAAACTCAGTTGAATGATTGATTAAATAATCAAGAGTTGACTAATATAAAATATGAATTTTTATTCAAAATATTAATTGTATTACGTTCAAACGAATAACAAAATACAAAATATCTATTCAACATGACGTTTTCCTTTAGCTTTGGAAGTTGGCTGAGTAGGCTTCATTCTCTCTATTCCAGCAGGAGTGTCATCCAAAGTATAAGGAGAATTAATAAAGTTGAAATCTCTTAGCATTCTCCTATTGTTGTTGCTAGGTGCATTGATCAGACGAGGAGGATGAACTATCTCTATGAACATCATGTAAACCATAATCTCCCAAATATATAGTGATCAAGCACTAAGGAATAGCATAAGCAGGGATCCATGATATGTTCAACTTAAAAGGAGGAATGTCACAATCAAGTAGACCATGCTCATTCCAGTACCATAGCTCACTGATACTATCATGCTTCAACAAAGTCAAGTAGTTGGCCCACCCCCACTTATAACCTTCATAGTGTCTTTGGGAAAGGTGATCATCAACATGGCTAAGAGCTTCATTGTATCCTTCCATCCACACCTCTCTGGGTTGCTTGTGAAATTGAAAGGTTAACCTTTCAACTTAATGATGAAGTTTCTTCAAAATATCACTCTTCACCTAAAGCTGAACAGATTGGTCATCAATGGCTTGATCTTTAGTTTCCATCTTCTTAGACAAGTCTGCAATATCTTGACTCTTTTCTTTCAGCTGGTCGGCTTGGTTGGCTAGCGTTTTATTAGTTATGGCCTCATCAGTAGTTGCTTGGTTCATCCTTTGTTGTTTGAAAGATTATCGAGGCTTGTTTTTCTTCCGAGCTTCAAGTTCCTCCACCATACTGGAATTCTCAGTCTCCAAGAAAGATGCCCCTTCATCGAAAACACTAGCAGACGACTGTTTCCAATTCTCCAACTCATTTATGAGTTTATTATTTTCCTTCTGAAGAAGTTTGGGCATTTCCTTGGCTTCATCTATTTCTCGGCTCAACAAAAATTATTTTCTTGTGTACATAGAAGCATATTCTTCTAACTTCTTCTCAAAGAACCAACCTTCACTCAAGGCTTTGTATTTGGCCTCATAGTCAAAGTGAAGTGAAGCTAAATAAAATTTGTGTTCTTCCTGCAAATCTTCAATCATTTTATAGTAAGCTCCATTATTTGCTACATCCATGTCTAATAAATAGTGAAGATGAATGTATGACTCATTCATTTGAGAGGATGCTTCTGGTCCAAGCAAGCTGACCAAGTCTTCTTTAGTTAAAGGAACATTGCCAGCTTTTAAAAGACTTCTACTTCATTTGAGTAAGTCAGATCCAGTAGAAACTATTGCACGCTTCCTAGCATGAAACTGGTAATTTCCAATTCATGTAAACAAGTATGATTACTAAGCAATAAATACACAAGTATAAGAGTTCATTCAACTAAGCAAGAAAAGAAAAAAGTATTATAAATACAACACATATAGCCAAAAGGGGAAATGTTTTCATTGATAATCAAAAAGTTGTTACAAATTGTTGGAACTGTTGGCTCTATTACAAAACAGATGGACATAAAAAGAAAAAGAACAAAGGAGTTAAAACTTATCCTTGTCATAGATATTTTTTCCAGAAGGCTGGTTGGCAGGATCGACAACTTTATCAATGGTCTCTAATGCAGACCCAACAGGTTGATGGGAAGATTTCCCTGACCCCTCCTCATCATAAAACTTTTCCGCCAAGTTGGGAGGAGAGCTTGGATCATGACTCAGAAATAATTTAGATTTTTTAGGGGGTGCCAACCTCCTTAAGTTCCTCCGACCAGCCATACTCAAAAGACTTCTTCCTCGTGAACTCAATCTGAGCAGAGGCTGAAAAAAAATGATTTTTCCCAACCCTTGTTGAAGGATTCCTCTTTAAGTTTCTTATTTTTGCCTTATTTGTGATCAATTCAGAAGATAGAATAATAACTTTCTCCTCGAAAGACTTCAGGAGACCTTGATTGGCAGATAATTTTTCCTCGGACACCTTGGCCTTATTCTCATCAGATGATAAATTGGCCTCAAAAGTTGTCGATTTTCCTTCAGTAGTTGTCAAACTCGTCTCACATGTGACCAATTTTCCCTCAGCAAGAGTGGCCCTATTAATAAACTTTTCCATCTCATCATCCGAAGTATTCTTCTTAGACTCTAGTAGTTGTTTGGATGCCTCAACAAACTTCCTCAAACCGTCGAGGTCCTCTTCAACATCTCCACCAGAAGGCCAAACCTGCTCATCCTTCTCAAGCATTTTATTAAAGTTTGCTAAAAACTATGCAAAGAACTACATCAGATTAGAAGGAACATCAAAAGAAAAATACATCAAGAGGCAATTAATAAAGAAGAAAGGGTTACCATTGCCAAACTTTGGCAAGCATTTTCTACCAATTTCAGTCTCGGTAGAGGAGCAAGAACTTCTCTGTGAGTAGAGCGATTACCAATCTTTAGTAATTCCCTAGAAATATAAGGATGAATAGTAATGGAAGATGACTCAACAGCAGTCAAGTCCTCTTGAATCTTCTCGACCAACCCATGGTCGACAAAGCTTTTTTCAACTTGCTTCTCAGGTAACCCCTTCTTCAACCTCCTAAATTGAGGAGAAATAATATTTACTTCCTCGGGACTGATGACTTGAGAAACCTTCTCATTATTAGAATCTTTGGATACTTGTTATGGCTTCTTAGCATTCCCAATAGCTTTCTTGGAAGGTGGAGACATGGCTCCAGTAATCAAATCAGGGATCTTCCTCTTTCTCATGGCACTAAGTGGAGAGGAAGGAATTGTTGAAATGTCTAAGAATTCCAAGGAAGAAGTCCCCAAATCCATCTCTGCACCAGTAGATTCTTCAACAGAGGATATAGGATTAGTAATTCCTCAAGATGGATGGGGGGTCAGCAACTATAGAAGTGGTGGGCCGAGCAACAAACAAAGTTATAGTTCTTTTGTACTGCAGAAGATAAGAGGAGACTCTAGGATGTTCCTCATTAATCCTCTGGTGAATGGTCCAAAGGAATTTCAGCTCTCGGATGTCCACGTCCTCTTCCTTTGGACACTTCCTTTCTCTTTTAATTACACAAACTAGAAACAACACAAGACAATATCAAGTCAACGTGTCATCAAACAGTTGATGTGCAAGAAATGAGTAATTTAACAACCTATGCCATGAACCACATGGGGGCACCTGGTCCCACCACACACTTCTCCTATTTGTAAAGGTGTGTGTTGCCAATATTTTTTATAATGACTCGATAATAAGAATAATCCTTATTTGAGTCTGGTAAATTGAAATCTAAGACCCGTTTGGCAAACCTTATTTTCATATAATATGTACTATCACTAGTAACCCATTTGTAAGAGAACATAAACTATGGGATACCAATGTGGGTTCCATGTATCTAATTCAGCCTATGAATCCCATTGACCATTCTCCAAGTATTTGGGGCTACCCTAGTTGGGATGACATCAAAATACTGGAAAAATTCTAAACAAAACCTATTTGGGGGGGGGGGGGGGGGGGGGTTGTGAAGCCACACTTAGGAATAAATAGAGAGGGAATCATGTGAACCTTAGGCAATTCCAAGACTTAAATAGGTGGAATGGGCAATCCTAAGTCCACCCAATCAGGAATATTCCCTTTATGCTTAAATTACTCTAAGGAATCCCCACGCACGATATAAACCATGGCTACATTAAAGAAAGAAAGAAACAAAAGTGAAAGGGAAAAAGAAAGCTTATAGTGAAAATGACGACTGAAGCAAAGGAATAATGGAAAGAAAATCGCAAAGCTTGGAGTAGAAGAAGAGTTAGAAAGCTTAAAAAAGGTTTGGTATGAAAATTCTGCAAAATATCACTTTTTATAGCTTACCCGGGAAATCATGCATGAAATAATTACTTGCTTTGACGATTGACATTCTGATGGCTTTGTAATTCTAATAAACAAAAATACCAACATACCCTTTGGAAGTTCACTAATTTTCAAATAATTTAAAAAATGCTATTACAAAATCAACATATGGAAAATTTTCACAAGTCCCATATGTTAGTAGAAGCCAATCAACTCTGAAGAAAACATACTCTATCCTTTCATCAAAAGCATCAAGAATGAAGTATTGGGGGATTCTATTGATACGAAAAATCATCCACCCACGTGGACCAATCATAAGTGGACAAGTGTTTCGAACATTGCATCTAACGTGGCATAAATCCTAGTCAGTTGATAGTTGCTCGACAAGCATCCCGACCAACGTGAAGAATGAAGACCATCAATATAAATGAAAAGCCACCACATAGGAAGTACAACCGAAGTTCTTATCGCACGTGGTTCATACAACCAACCATCACATTCATTATGTACTGGTGAAAATGCTTAAATGTATAAAGGAATTCCAACCCTGGATCTCTGGGTCACTATAAATACATTCTATTCCTTTCATAAAAGGAAAGATAGAATGGATTCTAGGATATTCTTATTAATAAGAGTACCTAGCCTTCTGTTAAAACTGAAATCAATACGAAAACAGTGGATGTGGGATTCCTTACACAGCCGAACCACTTTAAAACTCTTTGTCTTTTATTTTACTTATTTCATTACAATGATATATTTTATCGGTGATTAGAAAATTGGATTTAGTCCAATTTTTTCCATCAAAAGTGTAGAGGGGGCTTGAAGATAATTTTGATATTAGAAGTAATTCCACATTAGCAACAGTGTTTTGGGGAGCAAGGCACCGTGGCAGCTCAGCATGACAGCTCAAGCTAGGCAGCTTAGCATGACAACTTGTATTTTAATTGGTTACATTATTCATATTGTATATTTGTTTATATTGACTATAAGCTATAACGGTTGTAATTATGTAACGAGAACAATAAAGAGTTTTGGTGTGAGTTCAAATGGTACTCATGAGAGACCAGGCTTAGCAGGGCCTGGGAGAGATTTTATGCTCTATCGAATGACCTCACCGCGGGAACTTTAGATGGACTTGGTTTGGAGGATTGAGAAGTGAGGCACCGTTGGGGCTTGACCTGACCATCTTAGATACACCCGGTGAAACACCGAAGGACCCTCACCGTGGAACCTCGGGCGGAGTAGCGTGGAGTTCCATTAGGCGTTGGGTTGTGAGCTAAATAACCCTCTACTGAATGTCACATCTACTGTAGGTGATGTCACTAGCAAGAATGACAATGTCAGACATGCACTTGAGTAAACCACCATGGTATTTGGATCTGTCAGGCAGTTAGTGAGCCACCTCTTCGACAACAGCCCCTGACACACAGTGGTTAGGCAAAAGGCATGTCTCGGCATTTAATGTTTATGATGTGGAGACAAATAGTGCATCAGGCATTTAATGTTGTGACATGAAGTATGAGGGTTGTCTTTCACAGGCATTGATGACTAAGTTACCTCGGGGGTGGTGTGGGGGGGATATTTAAGGACCCCAACCACCTTTGAGGAGAGGATGATCTTTTGAGAGTTTAAGAAGTTATTACTAGAGAGAATGCACATCAGAGAGAGAGTAATCACAAACCAAAGGTCGTATTCACTCACCATTGTCATTTATTACGAAGGTTTCAATATCTGATAGAGATTCTTGAGGGTGGTTGGTATGTTTTGGCTGCCTGCCAAAGTGTATCTAGGGTGCTTACTTCTCTCTCCCTCTAGCTAAGTTACTTCTAAGTTCATTACTATCTTCCTAAGTTATACACGTGAGATTTGTGAGTTTAAACTGAGTCTTATCTTCATTAGGCTTCTGTTTGCATGTTCTATCACTAATCCAAGGTTTTGGCTAATTAACTTATCATTACCATACTCAAAAAGGGGTTATGCCTCTATTTTATCAAAAGTACCCTCTTATATTTGGCGACTCTTCTGGGGAGGCATTCTTCTAAATAGGGAGTATGGCCCAAGATAATGTTAATCAAAGGCTCAACTTTGATGACATCCAACACAATGAAGAGAAAGTTTCGAGAGAATTGGAGGCTCTAAGGGATGGGGCTCCTCGAATAAAGATACCCCTGGTTCAGGCGATGACAGGCATCCCAGGGGTGACACAAGCTTCCACGAGTGCGAGGTTGGGACCCACTCAGGTGGCGCTCCTCATGAGTACGTTTTATGAGTTTTTGTAAACTCTGGTAGGTTCAACGATGCTGGGAGGATTGGAAGCTAATGCCTTTATAACACCAGGGGTTGGCCCAATGGCCCCACCAGGTACAGGTGTAGTGGGTACGATCCCAACAAGCATACCCTCTATTATGAATCCAGTTGTGGGAACCTCAGGAGTTTCAACGACCCCAACTGTGATGACTGCTCTAGCTATAATGAGCACTCAACCCATGGTGCCGTTGGTTGTTGCCTTAGTAGAATCACCACTGGAGGAAATGAGAAAGGAGATGCAGAAAGAGATGTTCAAGTTCATACAAGACTCTTCACAATCTGCTAGTGAGGTAGGTTCATTTTATGATGACTTTCGAACACCTTACCCTCAGGAATACAACGATGAGCCCTATCCAAAGGACTATATTCCTCCTATCTTTGAAAAATACACAGGGAAAGGTGGGAACCCGAAGAAGCATATTAAGCGCTTTTTTGAACACTGGAGAGCGCATTGCAATAATAAGAAACTTAGGTTGAGGGATTTTTCCAAATCCTTAACCAATAAAGCATACACATGGTACTCTTATTTGACTCCTAATAGCATTTCTACATGCGAGGAGATGCACGTATTATTTGTCCAGAAGTTCTTTCTGGCAGAAGATGAATTTACTTTGACCCAGTAAGGTAGGGAGAAGCAAAAACCTGGGGAAGAAGTGTTGTCCTATGTTTGAAGGTTCAGGTAAAGATCCCTTGATGTGAGGGAGGAGGCGAAAGAATCCAAGTTATTACCGATCTGCGCCGAGGGGCTGCTTCCTGAGTACATCTTCCATCTTATGAATGAGACGTGTGAGGGGAATTTTTCGGCGTTCTTAAAAGAGATGAGGAATATCTCCTTGGTGGTATGGACCAATCCGATGGTGGTGCCCATGATGTTTAGGTAGCCGATGCAACCCGCGGGAGGGAGGTATTAGCCCCCACCGGTAGGGTACACCGAAGGGGGAGATAGGGGAAGGGCATCAAAGAAGGATAATAAGAGGAAGTTAAGAAGAGACAGGGAGGACCCACCACCATTTCCTTGCACAATGGAAGAATCTGTCAGCTTTTACAACGTGATGGTCCAAGGGGGAACGGTCTATGAGACAAAGTACATTCCCGTTGGGGATCCCGATGCAGTAACGAAGGCAGATCCAAAGTACTGTCAGGTTCATCAGATGATTCATCATCTAACTGAGAGCTATTTCACACTAAGAAGAATTATTGATAAGTACGTTAAGGTAGGGACATTAATAATCCCTCCACATAACATCAACAATAAACCACTACTAGCACATGGGGACAATCTCGTGGTGGCCTATGATGAAGAGGCTGAGAGAGAAGAAAGAGAGTCAATGACGAGGCACAAAGAGGCTCTGGAAGATTGTACGAGGGGAATGGCTAATGTAGTGTTCGCTTATGACTAAGCAAGCGCCAAGAATGTGGAGGATGTATACGGTGTTGAAGGTGAGGAAGTAGACCCAGTTCTAGAATACTGTGCAGTGTCGAAATCCCCAAAGTTCACCTAGTTCTTTGACCAAGTGGGGATACCGAGGGAGAGTAGGTTGGAGATAACCTAGGCAATACTCGATATTATAAGGAAGAACGAAGTCCCTTAGCTGAGATGGAAGGGACCCATAGCCAGGTTGGTGAGAAGGTTTTTGTCGGAGGTAACCTTCTGCGATGCAGATAGGGTTGTAAGGTTCCCTTATAAAAGTCCATTATATGTGACCGCTAGCAACAATGGAGTTAGCTTTTCAAGGACTATTATGGATGGGGGAGCCTCCATCAATATCATGCCAATCAACTCTTTTCACGCAGCCAACATTCCAGAAGAAAGGTTAGTCCCCATGCCTTTGGTAATTTTGGGGTATGATAACCAATCTTCCAAATCCATTGGGTACGTTAATGTTGGGATTTTAATGGGAAATATGAGTTCCCATGTCAAGTCCCACATGATAGAGAGTGAAACTTCCTACCATCTGCTGATAAGAAAAGTATGGAGGCACAGCGAAGGTCTAGTTCCCTCAACGTATCACCAATGTGCTAAAGCGAATATCAAGGGAACAGAGGTGACCATTAGGGCTACGAAGAGGCCCTTCGCTGTTGAGGTGGCTCACTTGGTGGACACAACATTTTACACAGAGTTAGAGGAAGATGTCGGGGTCCTAATGAGAAGAATGGAGGGAGCATGGGTTCCCTCCATAAGAGAAAGGATGGTTCCCTTGAACGGACAGAAGAAGGAGGTCTCGAGAAGCAAAAGGTAAATAGAAAAAGAAGCTCACCGGGTGGTCCCTCAGCCCCAAAGCATTTTCAAAGAAGCTCAAAGACAGAATGAGGCCCAGAGTGGATCCGACGGAGCATGAGGTCCAACGAAAAAGCGTGCTGTGCCGGTTCTCAAGAGAAAGAGTGGCTCAGGCTTATAGAGAGAAGAAGAGGAAGGTAATCAACACTACCAGTAGATATTGCAAGAAGGTTATTGTTGATGTAAAAAATTAGATTATATCTAATTATTTAATCATAAATAAATAAAATGAGACAAAGAAATTTTAAAGTGGTTCAGCCTTATAAGAATGGCCCACGTCCACTATTTCTGTTATTATTGACTCTTTGGGAATTCTCGATTACAAGTTTTTTCAAGAAATTCCCCCCTCCCCACAATGAGGATAATACAATGTATTTATAGCCCTAAGGCTATAATGTGAAAGGGTAATACATTCAATGCCCCTCGAGCGTATATATCTGTATGATAATAATAAGCATTTAATGCGCAGTCAATCTGTTGGTTATCCTGCTATTAATGCTTTGTTCGAGGTGCATCTCGGACCGCCTAAGCTGCTCGGACCGCCTAAGTTCCTCGGTACTCAAAAGTTCCTTGTAAAGTTCTTATTGGTTGGAGCGTCTGAGTTGATCGGGGAAGCAGAGTTCCTCGTTGCAGTATGGTTCCTCGGAATCAAGGTGTTGTTCGGAAGTGTTTGTTGTTGCCACGCAGATTGTCACGTGTCTTCACTAAATTGAGCCATGTCAGCAGACTAAATTTGGTATCAACAGAATCGCCCAATGTTTCATAGTTCGAAATTTGAGGAGTGTGGAACATTCTTTCTCGAAATATGGCAGTTTTTAATGGTTATCTTGAAATTTAGGAGTATTTTCTTTTGTATTTATTTCTCCTTCCAAATTCGTAGAGTCGGTCTTTTTTAATTTTTCTAACCGATTCGATTCTCGCGCCCTTTTTATCTTTTTAGCCACCGGTAACGTAACCATCTCTTTTTGTAATCATTACTTTTATCCTTTCCTAAGGCAAAGTATTTAAACATTGCAGAAAATCCCATCGTCCTCTACTTTTTCAAATTTGTCTCTTTGAGTTTTCCATCGTCTCTCTCTCCTGTGCGTTCATCTCTTTCATCATTTGTTGTCAACAGACTCATCCTTTTCCGGTAAGATTTTCTTCTTTCTCTTTGATTTCCTTCTTTCATCATGGTTTATCCTGTAGAATCGATTGATAAGTTTCGGTCTAATTTCTCAATTCCCTCATGGGTTATTTTGGAAGAGCTTTCTGAGCCTTCAAACTATTTTCGTTTGGCTGAGGGACATTGGTTCCCCAGTCTCTTTGTCGCTGAGTGTGGATTTTCTTTTCTCCCAAACCCTCTATGTCTAGAATTCTGTCAATACTTTGACGTGGTTCCTGCAAGAATAGCCCCCAATACGAGGAGAATAGTTAACGGTGTTTATAGACTAAATCAAATTCATGGAACTCGTATAGGAATTCCTGAAATTATATTTTGTTATAGATGGGTTGTGGGCGATAATACTTTTTATTTAAAAACTAGGTTTTTAAATAGAGCTTTAGTGGTCAATCTCCCAGATGCCAATAAGGACTACTTTGAGCACGGGGTTGTTATGAAAAATTGGCAACACCCTCCATTAACTAGAGATGATGTTTACCAGGGTCCCATATGTCCTCCCTATGGCAATGGGATAGGTTGTTTTTATTTTATTTTCAAAATTATGCTTCCTTTGTTTTTGATAAAATTTGCCACTGATATTTTAATTTTGATTTATTTGCAGTTGACAGCAAAAGAAAATCTCCAAAAGAGGCAGACGTTAACATAAGGAATTTAAAACTTATCTGGGGTTTGCATCAGACTGTTGCCGGCGAGCATATTAGGTCAGCTTCATATTTGCTGCAGTACAAGAGTTACACCTCCTTTTTTACCGCTCGTTCAGTGATAACCGACGCAGAACCAATACCAGCCTCTACAAGTTCTTCACCTGAGTCACATATTCCTTTGAGTGAAAGGATGAAGAAAAGAAGACCTCCTACCCTTTTTGAGAAAACTGCCTCTGGTGCTGGAGAGGCAAAGAGAAGTAAGCTTGATGTCCCAGGAGAGGGGACAAAGAAAATTGATGCACCTCTTTCGGCTGCTCCTGTGAAGGTTGTCGAGAAGCCTCCAGTGGCTCCGAGCAAGGTTGCTTCTCCAAGCGAGGCGATTGTCATTTCTACGACTAAGACTACATCGTTAGTCGAGAAAGTTGATGCTCCTCTGAGGAGGCTGAAGAAAAGCTTCTCTATCAATTTGGTTGAATCCATCTCTCAGCCCCCGACTAGTGGTGTTCCCACTTTTGTTCCCCCGAGCTCTGCTATGAACTCGGTGAAGACTTGGATCATTCCCGAGATCCAAGGTATTGAAGAAAACCTTTCTCGGGACACGGTTACCACATTAGCAGCTCGTCATATTTCTTCTGTAAGTCCTATAGTCTTAAATTTTAATTCTTTCCTTTTTGTATATGTGCACTAACTTGCTTTCATTTTCTTTTCACGGTTGGTGAGCTGTTTTAATACAATTCTGAAGAAAGATGAAGCTATTAAAGCTTCAAGCTCCTCGTCTAGTGTAGAGGAAGCATTAATGGGCCTGGCGTAATCTCTGAAAGATTCTCGTCAGAAATACGATGATGATAAGGCAATTTGGGAGAAGAGGCTTATCTTGACCGAGAAGGAGAAAGCTCAGGTTATTGAGGTCTCCAAGGGGTTGGAGAAAAAAATAAATGATTTGGAGGAGAAGAATAAAGAGCTCGAAGGGAATCTCAAAAATGCTGGGGAGCTTGAAAATTAGCTCAAGACTGCTGAGGAGGAGTTGGGTCAACTTCGGGAAGTAAGTCGTCAGAAGGAGGAAGTTGAGAATAAATTGAAAGCTGCTGATGATCTTCTTTCCGAGAAGCTTTCCTCGGAGAAGACAAAGAGGAAATTGGCTGTCAAGAAATCTTTTAGCGCCGGTTGGGATAAAGGGTGGAATAAAGGTTTGGCTGCCATGATGTCTCAAGTGGAATATGGCAGCCTCAAATACTTTAGAGATGGATGGGTCGCTGCTCTGTAAGAGATGAGAGTTAATGAAAATTATGAACTATTTCAGCGACACATCCCGGGCCCCCCTCCAACTCCTGAAGAAGAAGAAGAAGAGGACGAAGCTGCCTCTGAGGAATCTTCCGTGGTGATGGGAGATCAAATTTCTCATCCCCCAGCTATCCAGCCCACTGTCGAGGAACTTCAGCTACCCGTTACTTCATCCAAGCAACCTCCAGTACTTCCCGACCAACCCTCTGTTCCATCCGAGCAACCTACCTCCTCGTCCCAGCCTCCCGAGAAAGTTTTTGGAGATAAGGAAAAAGTGTAGAGTTGTTCGGATTTCTCCCTATTTTATTTTTCTTTGTCAAATGTAATTCTGAACTTTGTACTTCTCCTTTATGATGCAATAAAATTTAAACTTTTGCTTATGCATACTGTTTATTCTCCTCTTCATGCTCTGTTTGTACTCTTATTGATTATTTCTTTTTCTTCCTTTACTAGTTTCTGGCCAGGATGGAATTATTGTCTGCTCATGGTTCAAAACTGTTAAGGCAATGCAATGAGTATTTCAAAGATGGTCATACAGACATGAGTGCATCTCAAATCATTGACATCCTCGGTCAAGGTGCTTCAGAGGAAGCAATTGAAGCCTATCAGTATTTGAAGTTCCTGCTCGACCGTGCAGTGGCTAACAGCGTAGCATACTATGATATGATTGAAGATCTCCAAGGCACTCTTGAAGAACTTTAGCAACAATATAAGGAATCTACTTCCCTTTTGCACGAGGGGTACAAGAAGAAGTATCAGCAAATCAGTACCGATAAGGGATACGATAAACGGTTTGCTGCTTATGATGTGAGGGAGAGAACTTTGAAGGCTGAGGTCGAAGAGCACAGACAGATAGCTGAGTTGTTAGAGCAAGAAAATAATAACCTGCAAAGAGAGGTGTCTCAATTGAAGTCTGCAGCTGCCACCTCAAACGCTTTGGTCCCTGTGAACGACGAGGGAGTCTCTTTCTTGGAGGTCAAAAATGCCAACCTGAGGGATTAGTCAGAAACCTTAAAGAGGTATGGCCCTTCTACATCTACTCGAGGACGAGCAAGAGCTCCTCGAGGACGAGCAAGAGCTTCTCATATTTTTGTCAAGGAATAGAGAACTCAATCTTCTCTAGAGAACCAGGCCTTCCAACTGATGGCAAAGAACCAGGCATTGGCTGAGATGTCTAAGAAGATCAGGAGTCTGGACGAGCAGCTTTCTACGCAGAAGTCTGTCTTGGAGAATAAAGAACTCTTTATAAAAAATCTCCATGAGCAACTTGAAAGATTGACATATCAATTCCACAAGCAGCCCAAAGAATTCTAGATGGCTGGCTACAACGAGGCTCTCTACCATTTGGATGATCGTATCGAAAATGTAAATAATTAGGGTTACAAACAGGGATGGTTGAATGCCTTAGGTGTACTGCAACTGGAATAGGGTCATTACTTATGGGATTACCATAATCTTGGGCTGCTCGACCTACCAGTGCCACCATTCAAGCTGGATATGAGTTGGATCCCTGCTTGGGCCATCCCTCGGTGTTTGATTTCCAAATACCTCGGCGATTACAATCTCCATTCCAATGTTGAGATATCTCGTCCCGAGCACCTACTCGATCAACCATCTGTGATGAACATCAGGATGCTTAAAGATCTTAACTTCATAAATTCCCCTTGTGCTTTAAATGATCCACCTGCTGGCGAGGAACCTGTTTCAAAAGCAGAGGGGAAGAAACCAATAGAATAGGAATCTTGATGTAATAAATTTGTATTTCATTCTTGATGTATTTTGTTCTACATTTAATGAAATAATTTTATTTACAAATCTTGACTGCCATTGTCTTGTAATCATAAAACACTTTACATCTGTGCATATATATCTGTTAAAAAGATAACAACATTGTGTTATTTGTTGATCAACTGGAGTTTGTTAAAACTTATTGTCGACTATCTTGAATTTGTGGTAATCATTTGATGACTAACCAAAATTGATGATGCTTTGTTTCTCGACCAACTTGGTAGTAATTTAAAAAATCACGAGTATCAAAAATTTTGCTTGATCACTTTCTCGTACTCATAAAATGTTTCCGACCAACCAAGGTCGGTAAATTTTTCTTCTCGACCAACTACAGTTAGTGGGTTTTTATACCCAATCAACCATAGTTAGTGGATTTTTCTTACCGACCAATCTTTGGCACTTTTTGGAATAGTTTTTCTTCCTAACCAACCTTAGTTGGCATTTTTAGGAATAGATTTACTTCCTAACCAAACAAGTTGGCATTTTTAGGAATAGATTTACTTCCTAACCAACCTTAGTTGGCATTTTTAGGAATAGATTTACTTCCTAACCAACTAAGTTGGCATTTTTAGGAATAGATTTACTTCCCGACCAACCTTAGTTGGCGTTTTCGGAATAGCTTTACTTCCCGACCAACCTTAGTTGGCATTTTAGGGAATAGATTTACTTCCTAACCAACCTTAGTTGGCATTTTTAGGAATAGATTTACTTCCTAACCAACCTTAGTTGACATTTTTAGGAATAGATTTAAGTAGTCCGAGTTTTGCTGAGTAGTGTGTAGCACTAGTATTTCGCAAAAAAATTCCAATAAAAGGAAAGAACTGGGCAGAACATTGTCACTTTATTCATACCGATGAAACTGCATTACATGAAAGTTTACATTACTGATAATATTTGCATAGGTGTTCTGCATTCCATGCATTCTTAAACTCCTCCCCCTCTAAAGTTTCTATTTTGTATGTCCCTTGTCGAACAACTTCCTTAACTCGGTAGGGTCCATGCCAGTTTACTTCCAGTTTGTTATGCTTTTAAATCACCTTCTTTAGCACATAATCTCCTTCTTTCAAGTCGCACTTCTTCACTCTCTTGTTGTAGAACAAAGCTGTTCGTTGTTGGTAAGCATCATTTCTAATGGCTGCTTCTTCCCTAACCTCCTCAAGCATGTCCATGTCTAACCTTCTCATTAAATCGCTAACAGGGGAATTGAAATTCAGTATTCTGTGTGTTGGGAGACCCAATTCAGCGGGTATAATAGCTTCACTTCAAAATGCTAGCATACATGGAGATTCCCCTGTTGCTGCTCGGGGAGTAGTTCTATAAGCCCATAGAACTGATTGTAGCTCGTTGATCCAGTTTGCTTTCGCGCCATTCAGTGTTTTTTTTCAAACCATTCAGCAGCGTTCTATTTGTCACTTCAGTTTGTCCATTGCTTTGAGGATGGCCTGGTGCCGAGTGGATCTTCAAGATATTTGACTGATGACAATAGGCAGCAAATTCCTCGTTGTCAAATTGTGTTCCATGGTCTGTGATGAAGGCATGAGGAATACCATATCGACAAATGATGTTCTTCCAAATAAATTGGTACACCTTGTCGTACGTCATATCAATGAGAGGCTTAGCCTCAACCCATTTAGTTAAATAATCCATAGCGACCAAGAGATACTTAAATCTTCCCCTTATCGTCGGTAGTGGCCCGACCAATTCTATTCCCCATATGGCAAAAGGCCAAGGGGAAGTAATGGGTGTCAATAATGATTGGGGAGTTCTTCGGATGGAGAAGAAGCGCTGACACTTGTCACATTTTTTGGCATAGGCTATACAATCAGCTCTCATTGTCGGCCAGTAGTATCCTTGAGTCATCATTCTTTGCAAAAGTGTCCGACCTGCTACATGGGCTCCACAGGACCCTTCATGAACCTCTTCAATCAAATCATTCACCTCGGTGGGATGCACACATCTTTGCAAACCTGCTATAATTCCTCATCTGTATAGAATACCATTAGTCAGTACATAACGAGTAGCCTTAAACTTTAGTTTCTTGGCTGCAAGTTTGTCAGTTGGTAATTCCCCTTTCTCAATATATGCCCTGATGGGATCCATCCATGATGACCCTAAATCGAGGGTATTAAAGTTTATCGTCAGATCTTCATCTATACTCCAACCAGTTAAAACTTTAATTAGGATTGTTCTTCGTAGTTCGGTATGAGTAGCTGATGCTAATCGAGCTAAGGCGTCTGCTCTTTCATTCTCCATTCTTGGTATTCTGACCAGCTGAATAATAGAAAATTCCTCCACCAATTCCTTTGCCTTTGCATGATATCTGATAATTAATTCTCCTTTGGGTGCATATACTCCAATCATTTGATTTATGACCAATTGTGAGTCACTAAAAACAATAACTTGTTCTGCCCCCATGGTTTTTGCCAAACTAAGACCTACAATAATGGCTTCATATTCAGCCTCATTATTTGAAGCTTTGAATTGGAAACGTAGGGCGTATTCCATGTCGACCTCGTCCGGACTGTTCAAAACTATCCCTGCGCCACATCATGTAGTGCAGGATAAACCATCAACATACAGACTCCATGTAGGTAACTCGTCTTCAAATTTCTGATCTGACAGAGTTCCTCGGTGGAAAATTTATTACTTCCTTTCACCATCTCCTGATATTTCTTGTTGTTCATTGATCATCTTTTCATGCCCTTTTACCAACCTAAGCTGGTCTGGGCTTGAATTTGATGATTCTGTAACATCTACTTGCCCTTTTACCAAACTAAGTTGGTCTGGGATTGTATTTGATGATCCTGTAACATCCACAGGTTGATCAGTGAGCAACTTTTGCTCCTCGGGGGTATCAGAATAGGTGAACTCTGCTATAAAATCTGCTACCGCTTGCCTTTTTAGCGATGATATGGGTTTATAAACTATATCATATTCACCAAGTTCTATTGCCCAGCACATCAATCTTCTTGATTTTTCAGGTTTATGAAGGGCTTGCCTCAATGGCATATCAGTATATACTACAATAGTATGAGCCTGGAAGTATGGCTTCATTCTTCTACTTGCCTCGATCAATGCTAGTGCCAATTTTTCCAGCCTTGGATATCTGATCTCTGCTCCTCGAAAGGCCTTACTTGTGTAGTAGATTAGTTTTTGTACTCCATTCTCCATTCTTATCAATGCCAAACTAACTGCATTCTCAGACACTGCCAGATACAAGTATAATTTTTCTCCCATCACTGGTCTGGATAACAGTGGAGGTGCTCCCAAATATTTCTTCAAGTCTTGGAAAGCCTTCTCACATTCATCATTCCACTTAAAAGTCTTTCAGAGCGTCTTGAAGAATGGGAGACATCGATCAGTTGCTCGCGATACAAATCTGTTGAGTGCTGCTACTCGTCCTGTTAGACTTTGTACCTCTTTCTTTATCGTTGGGGATCGCAGCCCTAACAGAGCTTTAATCTTTTTAAGGTTATTTTCAATGCCTCGCTGATTGACAATGTACCCGAGAAACATGCCTTCTCATACTCCAAATATGCACTTCATCGGGTTCAACTTCATTTGATATTTATCTAGTTGATCAAAGGTCTAGACTAAGTCAATTAGATGATCAACAGCTTTCTTGCTCTTTGTCTGCATATCGTCAACATAGACTTCCATATTGCAACTGATTTGTTCTGTAAACACTTTGTTCATCAGCCGCTGATATGTTGCACCTGGATTTTTCAAACCAAAAGTCATAACATTATAATAATAAGTTCCCCTAGGGGTAATGAAAGAAGTACTCTCCCTATCTTCAGGTTTCATTTTAATGTGACTGTAACCAGAATAAGCATCCATGAAGCCTAGCAACTCGTGTCCCGAGGTAGCATCCACTAGTTGATCAATTCTGGGCAGCGGAAAGTGATCCTTTGGGCATGCTTTGTTGAGGTCGGTGAAGTCTACACACATCCTCCATTTGTTGTTCTTCTTTTTCACCATCACCACATTTGCTAACCAGTCTGGATATTTAACATCTTCAATAAAGCAAGCTTTCTGGAGCTTCTCGACTTCCTCCTGTATAGCTTGATTCTTCTCGGGACTGAATACTCTTCTTCTTTACTTCACAGGCTTGATCTCCTTATTCACATTGAGCTCATGACATAAGAAATTTGGGTCTATCCCGGGCATATCCTCATGACTCCACGCAAAAGTTTGATTTATGCTTCTTAAGAAAGTTATCAATTTCTGCTTTAGTGAGGCTTCCAACGATGAACCTACTTGAGCAGTTCGTTTAGGGTGCTCGTCATCCAGAATGATGTTTTCAGTAGCTTCCACCACTTGACCCTTCACGAGTTGCGACTCATCTCTAGGATGCAATGTTTCAATTTCTGCACCTTCATCCACTTGATATGTAGTAGTCTTTTTCCTTGATTCCTCCAGTTCCTCTTGCTCGGCGGATGAATAATAGCATTCCCGAGCTACTTTCTGATCACCTTTCACAACTCCTACTACAAAATTTGTTGGAAATTTTAGGCATTGATGTACCGTAGATGGTACAACCTCGAACTTCTTCAATCCTACTCTTCCCATGATGATATTGTATGCTGATTGAACATTTTTATCCATCACAAAGAAGCGTATTCTTTCTGTTCGACAATCAGGCCATCTACCAATGAATATATCCAACTTGATCGTCCCAAGTGGAAAAACTTTCTCACCAGAAAAACCCAGGAAGGGTCTGTGATAAGGCTCCAGTTGAGATAGTTTTAGATTTAAACTGTCAAAGCACGAGTAGAACATGATGTCTGCTGAGCTACCATTATCTACCAGTACTCTTAAAATCATCACTTCCTTCATCCTCATTTTGATCACCAATGGGTCATCATGAGGATATAGAACACCTGCGAGGTCGTACTTTGAGAAACCAATGACCAATTTCTCTTTATTTACTTTTCTAGGGCGATCCTCCTCAGCTAGATTTATTTGTTGAATCTATGAGAAAGCTTGAGCCTCATAGAGGTAAGCTTTTCTCTCTGCAGTAAGGTCTCCTCCTCCTGCATCTCCACCTGTTATAACATTACAATCAATTGTCCCAAAGCGTATTGAAAATACCTCACGTTCTAGCTGCCTTGGTCTCTTGGGAAGATCGGGGTCGTCTTCTGGATCGACTTCATGGTCTCTTTTCTTGCTCTCCTCTGGTCGACGAGGAGATCTAGACCTCTCTCTTGTTCGGTCGTTGTTTCTTCTTTTATTCCTTCGATCAACATACTTTGCCAGTTTTCCTCGTCTGATGAGTGTTTCAATCTCATTCTGAAGAGCTATGAAATTTTTGATCATATGGCCATGATCTTTGTGAAACTCGTAATATTTTGCCTTATTTCTCCTGTCAGGGTCTGCCTTCATTTTCTCTGGCCAGTTTAATTCCTCGTTGTTCTTGATTTCTTCTAGAACATGGTTGATGTCTTTCTTCAAAGGAGTATAATTATCAAATTTCTTCAATACTTCCCATGACGACCTTGTTTTTGAGTGTTTATCACTACCATTGTTCTTATGCTCTTTCTTCTTAGCTTTATCACATTCCACCTTGGTTTCTTTGGCATCCATATTCTTCTTCGCAGCCATAGCCTCCTCGGCATTCATAATCTTGGCCACTTTTCCCATCAGATATGACATTGTTCTAGGTGGATCTTTGGCCAAAGTGTAGTACAAATTGTTGGGCAGTAGTCCACTCATCAAAGTGGTAATCACTGTATTTTCCTCATAATCAATGACTTCAAGTTTCTCGTTATTAAAACGAGTTATATAATCTCTGGTACTTTCACCAACTTTTTGTCTAACACTTAACAAATGCGCTACTCGTTTAACTGGCTTTTCCACAAAAAAGAAATTCCCAATGAATAACTCGACCAGTTGAAAGAAAGTTGAGATCTTTCCCCGTGGAAGATTATTATATCATATTTAAGCAGATCCGGTAAGAGTTACCGAGAATGCTCTGCATCTCATCTCATCTGGAACATCATAGATGTCGGCTGCAGCTTGGTATTGTTCAATATGAAGGACAGGGTCGGTCTTTCCATCATATTTGGGGGTCACAACAGGTGCTTTGAACTTTGATGGTGTTGGAAAATCTACAATGGCTTGGACAAAAGGTGTTCCTTTAACAAAAGTTTGTTGCAGTGGGTTCTTGGCTTTAGCCATTTCCCCTAATCTATCCTCCAGCCTCTGAATAGAGCCTTTCCACGCATCGTTTCCTTCCTCGGGCCTGATGATTCGAGCAACTGATCTCGTTGATGTGGCTTCCTGGGATCTATCTTGACGAGCAGCTGGCCGTGACTGGGCAGATCCTTCCCTTAAGTCTGATGGTAGTCGAAAACTCCTCGATGCGGTTCTAGGAGGACTTTTGCTCCTCCTAGGACCTAATAGATGAAAAGGAGATACTCTGCTTAATCTTTCTAGCGCACTAGTCCTTTCTGGAGAGAGAGTGATACGTTGTTCAGTATCTGTGGCTTGTACCGACGAAGTTCGTCCAAGTTGATAAGAAAAATCTTCAGACTCCTGAGTATGATATGAATCGGTACGCCTAGTACGCGAAGAAGGTAAACGGGTATTTCTTTGAATATTTCATGGTCCTGAATGTGTTGGTGCACCGCTATGGAGGGTTTGTATGAGTTGTCGCATAGTTTCTTACATGACTGTCTGGCCCTGGTCCATATTTGTCATTATTCCAGCCAGATCTGGAATATTGGGCAGAGCAGATGGATTTGGAGGGCTTCCAGCATTTCAATTGCTGGGTTCTGGAATATCAGCCATTTGTGATAAATTGTTTTTGATGAAAAATGATATTGCCAATCGTTTCCCACAGACGGCGCCAATCTGTTGATGTAAAAAATTAGATTATATCTAATTATTTAATCACAGATAAAATAAAATGAGATAAAGAAATTGTAAAGTGGTTCATCCTTATAAGAATGGCCTACGTCCACTATTTTTGTTGTTACTGACTGTTTGGGAATTCTCGATTACAAGTTTTCTCAAGAAATTCTCCCCTCCCCACAATGAGGATAATACAATGTACTTATAGCCCTAAGGTTGTAATGTGAAAGGGTAACACATTCAATGCCCCTCAAGCGTATACATTTGTATGATAATAATAAGCATTTAATGCGCAGTCAATCTGTTGGTTATCCTTCTATTAATACTTTGTTCGAGGTGCATCTCGGACCACCTAAGCTGCTCGGACCGCCTAAGTTCCTCTGTACTCAAAAGTTCCTCGTAAAGTTCTTGTTGGTCGGAGCGTCTGAGTTGATCGAGGACGTAGAGTTCCTCGTTATAGTATGGTTCCTCGGAGTCAAGGTGTTGTTCGAAAGTGTTTGTTGTTGCCACGCAGATTGCCACGTGTCCTCACTCAATTGAGCCATGTCAGCAGACTAAATTTGGTATCAACAGTCATTACCGAGGAAGGAAAGGTGTTGTATCGATTGTAACAGTGTGAGAGGGCGGTCGAGGAAACTAATGATGAGGTTGACCCGATATATGAATTATTTCGGGTAGATCAACGGGATAATGCATGGTGATAGATAACTCCAGCATACAAGAATTAGTGGAGGAAGTCGCTGAGGAACCAAATTACATGACCGATCAACCAAAACCGCATGCACAAGAAATGGAGCAGTTGAACTTTGCAAAAGAAGGGGAAGATCCAAGTGCCATCTTAATCTCGAAAGATCTCAGTAATGAGAAATGAGAGGCCTTGATTGAGTTAATTCGAGAATTTATAGACGTCTTCACGTGGAAATACACAGAGATGGAGGGGCTGGATGAGGAAGTAAGCTACCACAAGTTGAATGTAATGCCTTCGGCCATTCCGATGAAATAAGGGATGAGAACATACAAACTTGATCTAGATTTGAAAATCAAGGAAGAGGTGCAAAGCTTACTAATGGCAGGGTTCATCACACCGATACAACACCCACTCTGGCTATCCAGTATTGTCCCGATGGGGAAGAAAGATAAAAACCAAATAAGGATCTGTGTGCATTTAAGAGATTTAAACAAAGCTTATCCCAAAGATGAGTTCCCTCTACCCTCTATCGATAGTCTGATAGATGCAACAGATGGTCATGAGATGTATAGCTTCATAGATGGGTATGCAGGGTACAGCCAGATCAAGATGGACCTCATGGATGTAGAGAAAATAGCATTCAGAACAACGTTGGGCTACTTCATGTACAAGGTGATGTCATTTGGACTCAAGAATGCTGGGCAACCTACCAGAGAACAATGATAGCTATTTTTCATGACTTCTTCCACAAATTTGTTGAATTCTATATGGATGATTTGGTCATCAAATCGAGGAAGGAGGAGTCCCATCTGAGCGACTTGAGGAAGGTGTTCTCCCGTTGCAGGAAGTATAAATTGAAGATTAACCCACTGAAGTGTGTTTTTGGAGTGACAAGTGGAAAATTCCTAGGCTTTGTGATTGATCGACAAGTGGTGCAGATGGACCAGGACAAACAACGGGCGATTTTGGAAATGCCATGCCCAAGAATGACAAAGGAGATGAAGAGTTTCGTCAGTAAAGTATCCTACCTTAGGAGATTTGTGCCTCGATTAGCTGAAATAACACATCCATTGATTCATCTACGGCGAAAGAGCACGAAGTTCAAGTGGGAAGAGGTTCACCAGGAGTCTCTCGACGGGCTGAAGAAACTACTCGGGTCACCACAGACCATGGTTCCCCCAAAGGCAGGAATACCTTTGCTACTATACCTCACTACCACCTCGAGGTTCATGGGAGATTTGCTGGCACAAGAGATTGACGGGCAAGAACGGCCAGTCTACTACCTCAATAGGATCATCCATGGACCAGAAGTCAGATACAGTAGCTTAGAAAGGCATTGTTTATCCTTAGTCATTGTAGCGCAAAAACTTAGGCATTATATGTTGTCTTTTACAATTCATATTGTAACTAGATGGGATCCTATTAAGTATTTGCTAGCAAGAACGATTTTGATTGGTAGGGAACCTAGGTGGTTCCTCATCCTATACGAATATGACTTGAAGTGCGTGGTTCCTCGCGCAATCAAAATCCAGGCATACGCTGATCTGTTGGCTATTTTCCCCTTAGGAATGTTTGAGCCACCCAAAGAAAATATTTCAGGAGATGATTTACAGGCCAACCACCTAGATGCAACGAATAAGGAATGGATAATGCAGTTCGATGGATCATCGGTGGAAAAAAAAGGAAGAGCGGGGGTTATTTTATCAAAGGGAATGAAGGATATTTGCCTTTCCTATAAGTTTGATTTCCCTTGTTCTAACAACAAGGCAGAATATGAAGCATTGGTGTTGGGATTGCTAGAGGCTCTTCGAAGGTGGATCCATTCACTTTACATCAAGGGGGATTCAAAATTGGTGGTTCATCAAGTAAATGGAGAGTATGCATTGAAACACATGAGCCTAGCACCATATAGAACAATCATCCAAAGGGTTCTCTTCCAGTTCCATCGGGCCAAGATTAAGAGACAGCCCCGAATGATGAATCGTCATCCAGACGCCTATGCCACCATTGCCCAGAAAATGGTCATGAGGAGCGATACAACTATCGTCGTGATCCAACGAAGAATAGCTCCTTCGATGGTACAGTCAATTCTACCAATGGAAGAGGATGGAGACTGGAAGGGAGAGATTAAGAGGCAACTGGAGGTTGGTGAAGGAATGATGGGGTTCAGAGAATTATCCCAGTACTTTATAAACCAGGGAAACCTTTATTTCAGAAATACAGGAGGAAGGATGTTGAGGTGCATCGATCCAGAAGAGGTAGAGCAAAGATTGAAGAAAACACATGAAGCACACTGCGAAACAACTAAGATACCCTTCTACCGAAGAATGCAAAAAGAGGGGTCTTTTTGGCCTAAGATGAAACAGGATGTGACAGAGCTACAACTAAAGTGCGATAAATGCAAGTTATTCTTTTAAGCAGCTGAATATCACTTAGTGGAGGCTTAACCTGACTAGAGACAGCCCTATATTGATTTCATTAAAGATGGACTTATCTCGATGGAGAAAATTAAAGCGATGGGACTTCGACAAAGGGCCCTGAGATTCTACATTCAGGAGGGGCAGCTTGATCAAAGGGGATACTTCAATAGGTCTTTGCATTGTATCACGAGAGAAGAGGCAGCGGAGGTCCTCAAATAGGCACACGATCCAACTCACATAGGAGGGGCCAAGTTATATGAACAGTTGATGACTTTGGGATATTATTGGCCAACGATGGACAAAGATTCGGCCGAGTTCGTTCAAAAGTGCAAGGCTTGCCAAATTCATGGAAATATGATCCATGCCCCGTCAGTGGACTTACACTCCCTGGCAACGCCTACCCTTTTCACACTTGGGCGTTCAACATGGTAGGGGCAATACACCCTTTTTCGAGGGGGAAGATATGGATACTAGTAGCAACGGAGTGCTTCACAAAGTGGGCTGAGGCAATACCACTCAGAAGGGCGACAGTAGGAGCAGTGAGCAACTTCATCATAGAATACATCATTTATCATTTTGGGATCCCGAAGGTTATCCTTTCAGATAATGGAAACCCTTTCATCAATTCAGAAGTAACGATGCTCACAAAAATACTCCATTATCCATCACACTTCGACAGTGGCATACCCAAAGGGAAACGGTCAAGCCGAGGTGACCAACAAAACTTTGGTCAATATCTTAGCTAAAATGATGGAGGATTTCTCAGAATCATGAGATGATAAGATACCAACCGTTTTATGGGCCTATCAGATAACTAAGAGGAAATCCACCGGGTATACACCATTCTCTCTTGTCTATGGGGATGATGCAATTCTCCTAGTGGAGTTAGGAGTCCCCTCTTCTCGATATACTTTGCGAAGTAGCATGCTCTCCCAGAATAAACTTGTGCAGTTGGAAGCATTGGACGAACATATAGATAATGCGATGCAACACTTTAAAATGTATACGAAGCAACTCTCCAGGGAGTATGATAAACTAGTGAGACCAAGGAAGTTCGTGGAGGGAGACCTTGTATTTAATGCAGCGGTGAGAAATATCAGGGGGCTTCCTCTACCCAAGTTTGCAGCAAATTGGGAAGGACCTTTCATTGTGAAGGAAGCTCATGACTGAGGTCATTGCTTAATTTCTAACATGGATGAAGACAAACCATTCAAAATCAACAATAAATGGCTGAAATTCTATCATGTGTAGGCAGTTATGTTTAACCACTGATGTATTTGACTGTTGTTATGAATACACTGGTTCTTTTTATCATAAGTATACAATTTCTTTTTATTATAACTCAGGTAGAGATGAAATAATTACAGAACTTCATATTCAACAATCTATGTAAACAGTTGTAACACAAAGAAATGGCATGAGAATAAATATATTTTTCCATTCATAAACTTTGGGGAATTACAAAATTGGGAGCTATTTCCCAAGAATTACATGAGAAGAAAGGGAAAAACATATATACAAGTTCACTAGCCTAAGAGGAACCACAGATCTGGAGAAGAGAAAAAATCTTCGGGGAGGCCCGAAGAAGTTGTTTGGCAAGACTGTTGAGCGTTGACAGAGATCTACAACCTTGTTTTCACCTGAGTATGCTCAATAAGGAGTTTCTCTCATTTCAGTTTTTCCAGACGAAGAGGTTCTTCGATGTCCTCCACCTCCTTGTCAGTGTCTCCAAGAAGAGGTGCTAACTCAGCCATCTTAGCTTCCTCGGCCCGCTGGTCCTCCTGATTCTTTCGTAAGAGTTCCCTATGGTTGTCCACTCATTGGCTCTTCAGGGTATTGAAATGCATGATAAGCCAGTCAAAACGAAACCCGTCACGACCCAACTCCCTCAGATAGCCCAAAAACTGGTTAATGAGGGGTCTGGTAATGTTCGAGAATGGGGTACTGATAATCTCAGCAACGACGGTAGCCATACCTTGAAGCCTGTAACCCATAATGGAGATGTTTGAATGCAAGCAATCCATCGTGAACCTCTCAGGATGATGATTTACAAGTTGTTCAATGATCAGACGATGGTTGGCAAGCATCTGAGGGGAACATTGAAGCACTATCAGGCAGAAGGCATGAGGAGCTAGGTCGGGCAAAGTAAGCTCACAACCAGATTCGCTCTTCGCAAATGCACCGGTCGTGGAACCTTGATCATTATGGCTAGATTCTTATGAAATAATAGTTTCCCGATGGGGCTAGGCAATGGGCGAAGGAACTAGTTGAGAATCCTCCTGAGCAACCTGAGAATAGTTAGAGAAAAGGTGGAGTTTATAGAAAATCTTAACAAGTGTTTTCATTGTTAAGTCACCAATATAGGTGGAGTTTATGGAAAATCTTAACAAGTCTTTTCATTGTTAAGTCAACGATATAGGCGAAGTTTATAAAAAATCTTAACAAGTGTTTTCCTTGTTAAGTCACCGATATAGGTGGAGTTAATGGAAAATCTTAACAAGTGTTTTCATTGTTAAGTCACCGATATAGGTGGAGTTTATGAAAAATCTTAACAAGTGTTGTCGTTGTTAAGTCACCGATATAGGTGGAGTTTATGGAAAAATCTTAACAGGTTTTTTCGTTGTTAAGTCACCGATATAGGTGGAGATTTTGAAAAATCTTAACAAGTGTTTTCGTTATTAAGTCACCAATATAGGTGGAGTTTGCGAAAGAAACCGTAACAAATGTTTTCATTGATTAAGTCACCTACATAGGTTAAGTTTGAGAAATTGAGAAATATAGAGAAATTAGCGAAATACCTCAGCAGCAGTAGGAGCGAGAACGGAAGTCACCACGGGGGCCAAGATGGTAGAAACTGAGGGAGGCGGGCTCATTGCCTCAGAAGCTTCAACGGGGCCCTTGGCTGAAGAAGCCTCAACGGTAGGCAAACTTACTCGCCAATATATGGTACTTAGGCCAACATGGGTGTATCATCAGTAGAAGACGTTGGACCTTCAAGAGATGCCCCAACACTCACGGGTACAAAAGAACTAAAATGAGGAGTAGCAGCATCAACCTCAGCCTTGGAAAGGAAAAGGCCACTGTGAGCAAAGGGTGGAGAGAGACTTGGAAAAAGCTGCAGCAACAAAGCTAAGTGTTAGAAATGAGAAATTAGTACTCAAAAAGAGAGAAATACTTAAAGACATTACTTACCCCTGTTATGGAACTAAAGAGGGGAATTGCAGTCACAGGTCTCATTAGTACAGGGGGAAGAAGGATGATGTCTACCAGAGACGCCATCTTAACCTGGGTCAGCCCAACATGTTAAGGTTCAGCATATTACACAGAAAGAAAAGAGGTGGAGTAGAGAAATGTTGCTAGACCTAACAGGAAATAGATAATATGATACCTCAGGTGAACCTTCTGCAACTGGAATAAGGGGCAGAAGAGCCTCGGGCTGAGGTTCAAATTGAGAAGAAGCTGGGGGTGGGCTCATGGACTCAGTAGATTCAATGGTAGTATCCCCCATAGCAGAATCTATCGCTCGTTGGGAGGATGAGCGGCAAAAGTAAGTAAGAGTTATTAGGGGGAACGGGGAAGGGTGGTGTCCGTTGGAGAGATACGGCAACGCCCCCACGAAACGGCTTATGGGGGGACTGGGACCTTCTTCTACAACTGCTTGCACTAAAACATTTTCCTATTGAGAAATGAGCAAATGCAACACAGCTTAAGAGAAGGTGAATAAGAAGTAAAGAATGAACACATACGTCATATCCAAAGGGATAACGAGAGGGTACAACAAATGGTGAAGGTGGAGAGGAGGCGGCAACAGAAGGAGATGGGGATGGAGGTTTCTCAAGCATCTTCTTCTTCTGGGGCTTGGTTCCCAATGTTTTCTTCCTTAAGCTCGTTGCACCACCACTTTCAGGTACCCTCGACCTTCTTCACCTTTTTATCGGTGGCTCACTGGGATCAACCACGATCATGGTAAAAGCAGTCGAAGGAGGAATGAGGACAGTGCACCATTAGAACTCAGTATGTATCCTATCGACCTCATCTTGCACCTACCTCCTCAACTCTTCAGCCATCTCTAGAGATATGGGAGGGATAACGGAGGCAATAGGAAATGCCTCCAAGGGAGTTTATGGTTCAACCTGAGGCTTGGACTTCGAGGACTTAGACTTCTTGGACTTCTTAGCAGGTGGCTCAGAAGGCCCTTATCCCATTGCAGCTTCGGTCGAAGGGGCGGTTTATTTGGGAGCCGTAATGGCCTTGGGTTTTGTGGCTGCAGTTGGGATCATTGGGCAATAAGGAGGTAGCTCCTGGGGATATTCCATAATGGTTTTACTCAAGGGAAACTCAACCCCAAGCATGGAGTTCCCCTAAAGACATAGTTCAAATGAAAAGAAAAAAAGAACTGGGGGATATTGAGGGTGGGACTGAATGTACTCACGGATCATTTCCAACTGTTCCAAATGGAACTTGGTGGCAAAAGTGGTGGATACGTCTCCTTTCCTAGTGTCACTAAGAAGGGTGACACGACCGTTGATGGTGGACATCACACTAAGCACCGCGACTGCAGTTTAGAGGGTACAGGCTTCAACAAAAGCGGCCCTTGGGTGGTTGTGTTAAAACACAGGTCGAGGGACCCCCTGATCGAACCCAAACTGTCTGCTACATCTATCTGGGTTGTAGGGTTCTGAGTTGTATCCCCATTTAGTGTAAGATGGAAGAAACCTGGGGGTAAATAAAAGCACCACAACTTGTGAGGGATCTTCTACAACGGGGATCAAATTGACCGTTGTGGCTGTAGAAGGAAAGAAATCCCAAATATGGGCAAATGTAGACTCACTGTATGGCCTCATCACAAAGGAGTATAAAAGATCAAAAACTTTAATTATCTCCTTTCGACTTTGTTTTTTGTGAAAACACATGAGGCATGGAGGCTTTTATATTAGCTCACGGGCAACGAAATTGACTTGGCGGCAATAACAGGAAAGCGGGTGTGAAGAAAGCCCATTAGAATAATAATGTTGGCAAAATTGGCTAAGTTATAACGGCCCAGTGATCGTGCCATGTCTATGTGGATTCGATACAGCCAGGTGTAGAGGGACCCCAAGGTTATGGCGGCCAGGGGAAGGTTAAATCCCCTGCCCAAACGAACACAAATATTTATCAAATCCCTCCTAGGTTGATCTTTAGTTTTTTCAGTTAGGAAGAAATGTGAAAGAAATACAAGTATGTAGGCTGGTAGTTCCAAGGATGTACCTCTACCTCAACCCGTTACAGCACTGACATCCTTCGACATCAGAGCTTCAAAAAAATCATTGATATGGGGGTAAATGTGGTTTTTTTCGAGGAACCGGTGCAACTGCACTAGATCCGATCCAGCTCAACTCGATCAGCAGCCTCTTCGGCATCCAGAGCCTCATCGTGGTAGGTGAACTCACTCATGGTCTTAAAACCAAGGAGTTCACAAACGTCCTCCAGTGTAATGGTGAACTACCCCCATGCAACAAAAAAGGTGTGAGTTGTGATGTTCCATCAGGAAACTAGAACTTGTAGCGCCGCTTTTTTCTTAAAGAGGGTGAACTCTCCAAAATAGTAGGCTCGATGAAGCCCAACCTTTGCAAGAGTATTAGCGTGAGAGCTCTGCATATGTGTGTTCCAGGCAATGAAATGGGTTGGTGATCCCCCAGGTGCTTAGAAGTCAATCTGGGAGTATGGGAAGTCACCATGGTCCAAACAAATATGCAAAGTCCCCTTTGGGGGTTGATAGCCCCACTTTGATGAATCCATTTCCTCATTACCCAACAGTAAAGGGTCTAATTTGGATGAGAAATGACAAGACTTGCATGCATTAGAAAACTTCTCATCTTTGGCAAAGATGGGCGCCTGACGATAGAAGCGTATTTGCTCCTGATGAGCAGCATTCAGGGAAGCAGCGCTAGGGGTAGCAGCAGCACCAGAAGTAGCAGAGGGGGAGCCTGGCTGAGTGGTGGTGTCAACCTTGGAAGAACTTGGAGAAGCCATAATAGGTGGTGATGAATGATATAGCTGGGTAAGAAGGGCTACGAATAAGGAGGGAGAAGAACAACCACGGGTGGTGGCACAATAGATGAGAAAGGGAGGAGAGTGAGTAAAGAATTGGACAATAATGGAGGTTTTTGCACAGGTTTCTCTCTCTAAGGAATACGGGCGCTTGAAGAATAAGAAGGAAAGAGAAGGGTTTAAAATAAAAGAGACGTTTGAAGCCTTTTAAACCTTTAAACCTGACTTTTGAGTTTCCCACCATCGCACGTGCAGGGCCGCCTATAATCATTTCAAATGAGCACGTGGCACTTGAGGAAGTGTTTTAATAGCTGACAATACAGCGCTACGTTATTTATGAAGTGACACCTTGGGAATAGAAAGAGTTTCCTTCCTAAGCAAGTTTGAGTTTTGGTGGCAGAATTTTTGTCAGACATATCTAAGAACTCCGAACGAAAAATATACCCCAACGATTCCAAAAAGCTACGATGCCCCTTCGCCACAAGTCCCAACGTTGTTTAAATGGTGACTCAGTTGCATCGGGAAGAATTTCTAATTTTTCTAACATGGCGAAGCTTTGCAAGGGAGAATTTTACTTACCAGGAATCAGAACGAGTATTTGAGAAGGTTAGCAGGCCTTTCGGGAGGATTTCAAATAATAAAAAGCTAGAACGGTTGAAGCGCAGTATAAGAAAAAAGTGGCGATGTCCCTTCGTCAAAGCCCAACAAGTCGTAGTGCTTCGGCTCAGGTACATCGGGGAGAATTTTACTTTTTCCTAGAGATTATAACGTTGTGGTTCTAACGAAGGAAAGGAGGCCAGAATTTTTTCACGCAAAGAAGGTTCATCAGTTTGAGAAGTTTTGTCCAGACATTTCTTGCTATAACAAATCTCTCCATGAAGGGGAAAATGTAGAGGGGGCTTGAAGGTAATTTTAAGATTAGAAGTAATTCCACATTAGCAACAGTGTTTTGGGGATCAAGGTACCGTAGCAGCTCAGCATGGCAGCTCAAGCGAGTCAACTCAGCGTGACAACTTGTATTTTATCTTGTTATATTAGTCATATTGTATCTTTGTTTATATTGACGGTTGTAATTATGTAATGAGAATAATAAAGAGTTTTAGTGTGAGGTCAAACGGTGCTCCTGAGAGACCAGGCTTGGCAGGGCCTAGGAGAGCTTTCATGCTTTATCGAATGACCTCATCACGAGAAATTTAGAGGGACTTGGTTTGGAGGATTGACAAGTGAGGCACCGTTGGGGCTTGCCCTGACCATCTTAGATACACCTGGTAAAACACCGAAGGACTCTCACCGTGGAACCTCGGGCGGAGTATCCTGGAGTTCCATCGGGCATTGGGTTGTGAGCCAAACAACCCTCTACTTAATGTCACATCTACTGTAGGTGATGTCACTAGCATCCTAAACAATATCAGACATACACTTGAGTAAACCACCGTGGTATTTGGGGCTGTTAGGCAGTTGATGAGCCACCTCTGCGACAACAGCCCGCTGACACACAGTGGTTAGGCAAAAAGCACGTCTTGGCATTTAATGTTTATGACGTGGAGGCAACTAGTGCATCAGGAATTTAATGTTGTGACATAAAGTATGAGGGATGTATTTAACATGCATTGATGACTGAGTTACCTCGGGGGTGGTGTGGGGGGCTATTTAAGGACCCCAACAACCTTTGAGGAGAGGATGATCTTTTGAGAGTTTAAGAGGTTATTACTAGAGAGAATACACATCAGAGAGAGAGTAATTAAAAACCAGAGGTCTTATAAACTCACCATTGTCGTTTATTACAAAGGTTTCAATATCTGATAGAGATTCTTGAGGGTGGTTGGTATGTTTTGGCTGCCTACCAAGGTGTATCTAGGGTGATTACTTCTCTCTCCCTCGAGCTAAGTTACTTCGAAGTTCATTACTATATTCCTGAGTTATACACGAGAGATTTCTGAGTTTAAACTGAGTCTTATCTTCATTAGGTTTGTGTTTGCATGTTCTATCACTAATTCAAGGTTTTGGCTAATCAACTTATCATTACCATACTCAAAAAGGGGTTACGCCTCCATTTTATCTAAAGTACCCTCTTATAAATAGTTACCTCTTCGTTTGCAATGGGTACAAACATAAAATTGTTTAGGTGTACCTCAATTAGGCCTCTTAGGATGAGTTCTCCTTTATGGGTTAGGTCGAGGCCCGTATGGATCACCATAAACTTGAGAATCGATTTGGGTGCGTTTGGGCAGTGGTTTTACCATCATTACATGTCCATTCCCTCTCCTTAAAACTTAAAGCAGGACGTAAGAACATCTTTCCAACCTTGTTAGATGTGTACTCTAAATTAATTTTGACCTCCCGAGCACGTATGGGATATTTTCCAAGTTAGGAAATATCGGCTTCAAGTTTATCACAAGTCTCAAATGATGCTTGAAGATCTCTCGTTAGACTATACACTTTGTTGGTCAAGTCACTCCTTTCCCCCCATAGATACTAACTGCACAGTCAAAGAAATCGTCAGTGACGTCTCACTCTTTATCGACGCCATTAAATACTTTTCTAAAAAAACACCCAAAAAGGAAAAAAATTATTTTTCTTTTTGTTTTTTAAAGACTCGGCGTAGAGTGCGACATAGGTATGTTGGAGACCACATTATCCCTAACTTAAAATATCATCACCCTCATTCTCTCTAGAGTGGTTCGACTCATTATCGAAGCTATCACGTTTAGAAATGTTCTCATCGGGGGAGGCGTATTTGAAGTGCTAACGTGACTAGCCCTGAACACGGTCAAGTTATGTCCATGTGGTGATTCATCCTCGAAATCCATCGACTTGACATTGTTATCACTTAGAGTGGCATTATAAAATGATTTTCCTCTGCCCAGTATCTTAATCCTTGTATCACACTCATGGTTTTTTTTACCCCTACCCTTGCACTCGTAGCATCTCCCCAAATCATCTTTCTTAGGGAACTCCCCTCTCATTGATAACAATCAAACATTCTTGCTTGATTTGAAATTTTTATCTTTCTCAAAACTTTTAATTTCCTTTATAGAATCATTTTGATTTTTTAATTTGATATTTTGTTTTTAATTTTTTCACAAATAAGGCAAGATCATCTAAATCGAAATCAAACTCGGAGTCAGAGACCTCTTTTTTTTTATTTGATTGAGATTTTAAAGTGATATTTTTTATTTCTTCTTTTGAGTTTTTGGGAACATATCTGTTTCATAAGTCTAAAGGTCAACTATGAGCTCTTCTAATCTAAGAGTATTTAAACTTTCTAAGGAATTAAGGACCATGACTTTCGCACTAAAATGGGACTCAATAGATCTCAAAATTTTCTTAACTACCCTCGTCTTAAGAATTTTCTCATCCAAATAAAAATTCGAGTTCACAATATCAGAAAGGCATGAAAAAAATTCATTAAGTGTTCCAGATTAAAGCATCCTAATCGTCTTAAATTATGTTTTGATATTGTATAACTTAGAATCTTTCACAGCATTGGTACCCTCATGAGTGAGTTGGGGGATATCATATGCTCCCTTAGGCGTGGTACACGTCATGACATAACAAAATTTGTTAGGTCTGACTGCACTAAAAATAGTAGTTAAGCCTCGGGAGTTAAAGTTAGTCCATCTAAAATAATCCTTATTCCAATTAGTGACTGTTTTGAGACTAGTGACATCATTATAAGTTATAGTGGGTGGAGTAAACCCCCTTTCAGTAAAAATCTAAACAGGCTCGTCGATCGACTTCATAATAAATCTTATTCGAGCTTTCCATTAGGCATAATTAGACGTATCAAAGATATATGTCCTATTGTATGAGTTATACATATAACCACTAGGATTCATCTAAATAACTTGTAGAAACATGCTCTGATATCAATTTGAAAATGCGTGATACACTGGTCTGATTATATGTATAAGTCATGGAGTAGGTGACACACACACAAACCATATTCTATTTTGTCCAAATTTCATCTTGATAAAATTAGGTGAAAATGAAAGATATTTGAATCTAAATGAAGCCAAGAAAATCAACGAAAAACCAAAGAACATATGAGATGAGGAAAATTTTCTTTTATGAAAAGCCTATATTCAGCAGTGTTTACAACTTGATATTCAAAAAGGACATCTCCAAATTTACAAAAATTATAGCTCCACTAAGCGGCGCGGTAATGTCTTCACTCCTTATTGTCAACAACAAATAATGAATATCCATTACCGTCCCATAACAAGCTCCTCTTACCTTGGTATAAACCAATCAGCCTCAAAAATCAGTATTTCTATATTTAGCAGTAGATAATTCAATCCAGAAGGTTATGAACAAGTATTTTGTTCTTCTTGGTTTAGAAAAGTGATCTCAAATCATCAAAGGTGTTTGAAATTAAAAAATAAAAGAGTTTAATCATTAAAATATGTATAAATTATTAGATTAAGATGGAGTCCCACATCTCTATATATGGGGAGAAGAATATCCAAGAGATAGGTATAAAAGATTGCATTTGAAATCTGGTAAAAGAAAAATTAGAGTACTTGTTTGAATGAAATACCATTTCTTGTTGGAATATACTTAAAATGACTGATCCAATAAGATTCCAGAGGCTACCAAAAGATGCGACATGTTAACTAGAGGAATGTGAGGTGATTTTCAAGGAGGTAATTGAAAGACCTACCTTGAGAGGCCTCTTGGATTAGTCATCCTTGCTCTAAGGCCCGAACACCAAAGTGGCAAGATGTAAGTTAAATTCTTCACTTTGGCTTACATCAAGGTGGAAGTTTACACCTATCAAGATCCAAGGTGGATTCTTCAGGAATGAAGATCGAGCTATCCATCTATATAGAGACGGTAAGAGAGCTAGTCCTAAGACTACTGAATGTGATGAACTCTTAAATATTTAGAAAGAAGTAGATCATAGACCAACCTTCATGCCCCTAAAATCCTGACAAAATATCGTTCAAAAAAGTTAAAAGTGTTCTCATGAGGTTTAGGAACTCATTCGAATGACATCGAAATGTCGTTCTAACGACTTAGCAAAATCTTCAAAAAACATTTAAAGTTTTTCAAACTCTTTAAAAATACACCTGGAATTTATTTTCATAGAAACAACCTCATAAACCTTATCCGATAAATGTAGTAACGATCGATCTTTGATTATTGCATTCGGTCGCTAGCTCGTATTCACTTGAAGTCTTAAGAATGTACATGATGATGGTGCAATAGGGTGTAACATGATAAGAAAAATTAAATTGAAGACGATAAATTATAAATATTTCCCTTACAATCACCATTAGTATGTGTAATGAAGGAATACTTAAATGTCAAGTTTGTGTTTCAACGGTTATATTAGTTTGGTTAGGAGTATAGCCTGACATAATGTTACAATGACAGAGACAATAGGATATGAAAATTCATCGACGGAATGGATACTATTATGATAGTGGGTGAAACACGGAGAGGACTTGCCGAACTTTTGGGTTGAGAGGTGGATTACGCTAAGGGATATGGTTTTAGCAGATGCTTTCAATGTAGTGGTGACGGTTACCCTGACGACTATTTCATGGATAGCTCATGCCCAGTTTGGATTATTTTTTCGAAGGAAATATAAATGAGCTAAAAATGATTAGAGTTTCTTCCTTCTCGATTAAAATACATGGAGGTTTACGATTCTAAGGGCGACTAGTAGCGCCCGAGGATCCAAAAGTGTGAAAAGTCATGTTATATGAAGCTCATGAGTCACAATACATGGTTCATCTCGAAGGGGAGAAGATGTATTAAGACATGAGACAATCTTATTTGTGGTCCAGAAATGAAGAGGGATATTGCTGATTGTGTTTCATTTTGTGCTACTTATCATTTGGCAAAAGTAGAGCACCAATGACCAACAGGAGAGTTACAACCTTTGGAGGTCCCTTAATGGATATGTGGGAGCATCCCGATAGATTTTATTGTTGAGTTACCATGGTCGCAGTATGGTTGTGATTCTATTTGGATTACTAGGGACAAATTGAAGAAAATTCCCATTTCCTACATGTTAGGACTAATTATTCCATAGAGTAGTAATAAAAGTTATTTATAATCGATATAGATAATTGGAATGACACCGTAAGAGGAATAACATGGATGGATAGTTTGTTCACCTAGTTTTTAGGCAAGCTTAGAGGAGTATAAGTTGTTTGCACTGAAGACACGTCAGGGATTGTGACGCTCACCAGGATTCTCATGAAAATAACTTTGAAACATCAAAAGGATTAAGCAAATAAAAGAAAGTATAAACTTGCATTCCAGGTGGGGGATCAAATGTTGTTAGAGTCTCCCGAATTAAAATTGTGGTTAGATTTGGAACAAAGGGGAAATTTTCTTCTAATTACGTAGGCCTTTTATGATTATTATGAAAGTGAGCCCGATGCGTATGGTTTGAAGTTGTCCGATTACGTTCAGAGGGTACCTGATATTTTTCACATATCCATGTTGATAAATAGGCATGGTTATTAGCATAAAGATCTTGATAGTCTTGAGTTGCATCTAGACTCGAATAGGTATGGTTATCAGCACATAGATCTTGATCGCTTGAGTTGCATCTGGACTCGAGTTGCGAGAAGAGTTTATAATGTATTATTCACCACAAGGAGAAGATTGTGCGATAAATAGTAATTTCCTTACTGGGAGTTGAGTGGGGAGATCATAGTGAGTACGATTCCACCTGGGAGCGAGAGGAGGACATGCATGCGAGGTGTCCAGAGTTATTCCGATGAGGTAATACTATAATTTTGAGGACCAAAATTCCTTATTTAATGGGGAGCAATATGTGTGTGTGTGTGTGTGTGTGTGTGTATATATATATGTGTGTGTGTGTGTGTGTGTGTGTGTGCTCGTGACGTGTGAAATCACTATATCTGTAATTATACATATAGGTATTATATAACTAAGTTGGAAATTAAGATACTGCACAATATTAATAAATACTTTAAATGTAACTGCATATTATGGAAGATTATGTATTGGTCCGGGATTTGATAATGAGGGTTTTATTTTTGGGATTATCCCATTGACGTAGGATCCCAATGACTATGTAGTAGTCAAATATAATGTTGTGTTGTACCCAAATCAATTATTTATAATTTAAGTAATTTTTAACTTAAATTGGATAATATTTTGTATGTGGAACATTTATTAATATTAGTTTATAAGGTTAATGATGTTTGATTTTTAGTAACATTTAAAATAATGTTTTTTCACTTAAAATAGAGTATTTTAGGACTATTGGGTTAGTATAATGAATTAGGGTATTTTTTTAGAATAGTTCAGGGTTAGTTAGGGCGACAGACGATTCTAGAAGATTTGGAGCCCTAGTTCTTCATAAATTTTTAGGAAAGTTTAATGAGAATATTTGTATGATTGACCTTGATACATATGAATTAATTCTTTTAAATTAGTAATTAAACTATTTAAGTAGAAATCACTGGCAATTTACTTTGGTTTGGGTGATTTCTATTCGAATTAGAGTTGATATTAGTAGATTATGTAAAGAAATCGATTTGTAGTAGGAATCCTTCATAAACCATTGAATATGAGCATAGATTTGTAGAGATTGGAATCAAATTGATTGAGATGAATTTTTAGATTTCTTGATAGATAATAGAGTTTTATGAGTAAATCTTGAATTAATATTGGGCTTTTGATGTTGTAATCATATTTGAATAATGTTTTATTCGTGATTACTTTTTTTATGTGTTATATGGATCTTATATGAAGGTTTTGGAGTTAGTAATGGAGTTTTCGATTGAGTTTTGTTTAATTAGGGAAGATGAAGTCCGTAGTGGGATTGTTGGGCATACCTGAAAAGAGCGGTAGGCTGATGTAGCTCGACCGATCGACCGATAGTAAAAGTTAAATGGTAATTTGGTTTGGCACCAATGGTTCAAATCATTAGCTTTGGGGGGCTAACTTAGGTTTGCCTTTGGAATTAATTAACCTTAGTAAGTCATGTTGCAATTGTGGTTTATAGGTTTATAATATGTGATGAAATAATTATTTTAACTAACATTGTAATGATACTAAAGTGAATGATTTCTAAACTTTATTTAGATTTCCATGTGTTATGAGAATCTCTTGTATTGGGTTACATGTGTAATATGCATACCATGTGTGTTCTCGTGGATATCGTACCAAGGGGGACTCAATTATAGGGCCGTACGACGCAGACCATAATGGCATCTCGGTGAGTAGACGAGGAAGACTTGGTCATATAACCCATAGGTTACACATCTAGGTACCCGCATCCGAGATTGATTGACATGAAGATTTCATCATAAAGCCTTGTGTGTGATAGAATATTTTAGTGATGAATATACGTGATTATTCATCCTATGATCATGTAAAATATTTAGGTTTGGGATGACTTATGACTATACTTGGTATGCACGAGTGATCCCTGCGAAAAATAATTACAAGTCTTCATTAATTTAACAAACTTAAGTGAGACCTTACTTCTATGGTACATGTTATAATTCATGCTTATAGAATTTATGACTGCCTAATTTATTTTTACACTCGAAATTGATCAACATAATAAACGTTATAAATCCTTTAGTTGTAATCAATTTTGAAGGATAAAACTTAATTTTGGGATTCACTTAGGAATTGAAAATATAGATGAATGTAATATCCAGGATTGTTGGGTGGGATAAATCTAACAAACTTTGAATATGGGAGAGGTATATTTATAGGTCCTATTTATTCCAATTTCGATTATGCATTTATTATCTTTGGACTTCCTATTAACATTGTGAACTTAATGTTTTAGGACCGAGATTGTTGTTCCCTAGCATTGATCGATATTTACGTATCACTTCATCCATCTTGTCACAGTTCTGTATTTGGTGTAGGTGTCCCTAGTGTGCTTGCCAATATTATCATTTCATTTGCTTTTCGTTTATAGTAATGAGAGATATATACTTAAATTTGTACACATTTTATGGAAAATAGTTTGTTTGTATGATAAAGTTGATGTAATTGCTTTTGGCTTATGATGACGGTCTCAGATTATATCATAGCATTCAATGTAGTTACTCAGTATCTATTTCAGTTTGAATATTTCCACGCATTCTTATAATACTACTTAATTGTTTTCACCCCTATATTATTTAACTTAGAACTGATGAATCTATTGTAAATATTGAGGGCGTAGTCGTAGTGCAACACTTCACTAGTAAAATAAGGAAAAAAGGAATAAGGTATGTCGCTACTGTAACTCTTTAAATGCCGCTAGGTGAGTCCCTTTCCCAAGATCTATTAGACAAATAGGTATGCATTTTGCATACCATTGTGCGTATGAATTGCATTTTTCACACTCATTTGAAGGATGAATTTTACAAAAAATAAGTATGCAAAAATTCATTTACGACATTTTGTGTAATCTTCTGGAGGTGGTGTAAGGAATGGGGATGGTAGGTCTTCAATAGGGATTTGTGACAACCCAACTACATTCGCATAAGATTTCTTAATATAATAATAAACTAAGACCAATGGTCTGATGGTTCAAAGGACGGATTTGATAGTTGGGATAAGGAGAAATGGCGATAGAGGAAATCGAAGAAAGCTTGAATAGGGAAAGTACTCCCCATGGAAAAGGCATTGTAAAGAGGAAGGAAATCACCCAAAATATTGAGTATCCTGGTAACTAAAGAGATTTTCACAAAACGATCAAAGTTTGATTATTTAAAACAATAGTTCTTGCCATTAAAGAGGCATCTGAGAGAAAACCATGACTTTGTTCATCATATATAGCTAGGAGGTTGATATTTTCCTCGTGCGAAAGTATTTAGTGATGAACCAAGGTTGTGGTAGGTAAAAGAACACAAATAAGGTAAAGATCCAAGTAAGGTAGACGTATTCAGAGAAGAAGTTGGAGGAGAAATAGAAATAGAAGACACTATTTGTGTTTCGAGAAATAAGCTATCAAAAGTTCAAAGAGAGAATATTTTTCTAGATTGTGATCCTATATTATTATACACTCATTGCCAAATTTTGAACTTCGGGTTAGCTTGAATTTTTCTTAAAAGCTTCTATGTTGCTATTTTACTATGTTTGATTGTACATTATCCGAAACCAATGTTATGAGTAAATGCTTCATATGGATTCTAGTTGTGGAAAGCATGGGGAAAATTACATGAGAAAGGTGGTGTTGAGAACATGTCGGCTAGATTATCATGAAACCCTGGTAAAATCTAGTCGGGGTAGCATGATTCTTTTCATTCTATAAGGTTTTTAAGTACTCCAACTTTTCTTAGTATTTTTTTGTTGAGTAATCTAATTCTTGTAATTATCAGGATGATAGAATTTGTCCCAATTGCACTCTTATAGTCTAGATTTAAATTAAGTAATATGTTGGTGGAGAGTAATTTCAATTAATTTATCAATGTTGTTATAAGTTTATTTTTTCTGTATACTACAAAGATATGTAAAAAGTTGGAATAAAAGTATAAGAAAAATATTTGATACAAAATGAGAGATACATGAAGAGAGGTTTTGCATGCTATATACTTTCCCAATATATTATTAGTTGAATTAGTCAACATTTTAAACTACAAAAGAACATTTTGTGACACTTTTGAGGGGCATAAGTAGTATATATTAGATTACAGATAACAACTCGGAAAGATTGAGAGGGTATTTCAAGAAAAGAAATATCATTGTGGAGATAGTATGTTGATTGTTTTATTTCTTGGTTAAATGCTATTATTTTCTTATTTCAAGTGAAGAAATCAGGATTTTGAATACCCTGGTCAGAGAGAATGATAAATGGGTTGATATATTTTTTCATTGAATTATTATTAAATTAAGAAGTAATGAGCGTACATTGAAGTATCAATATGTAGATTATGTTTTCCTTTCTCTATACTTGGTTGATCATATTGAAAAAGAAGGTTATCCAGTTAAACCATCAGTTCTCTCCCTTCCTTGGAATGTCTTTTATTCAACAATTCTTATATATAAATAGACCCATTGTATTGTCTTCAAAGGATACTAAATAAAGGACCTTGGAACTTTACTCATAATACTCAAAAGGATAACATGATATACCCCACAACCTCTAATACACTAAAATCGGTTATCCAATAAATCTACGTATAGATATAAAGCTGTAGCCTTAAATCCATAGTACATCGCTAAGTGTCAACAACATTAAATATATCTTTATTCTTCCTACTTCAAGAGTTATATCCCCTAAATACCCCTTTCTATCTCCTCATATTAATACATCAACCCTTTATCTCCCCCACTTTTAATGTTTCTCTCCCTCTCTCTCCAACCCAACCTCTTTGTCTTCCCTCTGTCCATATAATATCCAGGTCATCATAAATTCATCCAATCACTATTCCTTCCTTCCCGAAACATTCACCACATCCTTCCATCCCATCAACAACAATGGCAACTTTGTTCATCAGTAGCTATTTAGTTCGGCGATGCATGAAAACACTGCCTCATCATAATCGATTACGTCTGCAAAACGCCAGTGAACACATCTAAGAAATGTAACTATACTAGTTTTTTACATTAACATATTTCGTAGACAGTCGATCGATTGACTGTCCCAGAATTCACATGTTGATTTTGTTTAAGGCTTGATTAAATTCCCTACTTCTAAGAATGCTAAGTGTAAATTAATTATAGCATAATGGGATTTAGGGAAGGTCTATAAGGTGTTAATTGAGACCCCAAAATTATTATGTGTGAAATAATTCTTGAGAGTAGAATAATTGATTAAAATTAATTAGAGTTTATCGAAGAATAAATCTATTTGAGGATATTATGAATTTGTGAAAATTCAGGATTAGGGATGACATGGACCAATTGGGTGTTGGATTACTACCTACTAAAATATATTTGAGAAATAATGGTTAACTTTCGAGTGATGAGAAATCTCGATAAATTTTTTTAACGAGTAAAGTTACAATCTATATATATGTAGGATATTCGAGATATAAATATTCTATGTAAGGGAATTGTTATTGGTTGTGTGTATGCCTCATTGAGATATATATATATATATATATATGTGTGTGTGTGGGGGGGGGGGGGGATAAATACCTATATTATGATTTATTTTGTGTATGACATACCTCCTCTACTTGCTATTGGGGTGGAGGTTTCGCGTTTTGCACGGTCTTATCTCGATTGGACCCATTTGGGGGATTTAGATTCGTACACTGAGCATAGGACCTTGTACACGTGCTATTGGTATGAATGATAGTTTCGATGGTTGAATGGGAGCGTCGGTATGTGCGTGACCCATTTGTCTAGGGAGTATGCTCGCCTCCAATATTTGTGTTATGAGATTTATGGTTCGTGAGAGACACCGAACCAATTGTCCGTTATGCAATGAGTGATGCACCAGGACATGATCGCGAAGTATGCATGCACCATAGCTGTCTTTGGGGGGTGTCGTATATATATATATATATATATACACTATGATGTGATCTACTGTGTGATTTAGTAGATATAAAATGAATAATAAAATATGAATTGAATTAAGTAAGTGAATAGTTAATATTTAAAGGCATAGTTCACCTGAAAGAAAAATGAACATGTTTAATTAAATAAACTATGGCGTGGGAAATAAGGGATAATGAGAAGAGATAGGATTATAATTGAGAACCTTGTCTAGGGGAATAATAGGGTACATTAGGCATGCACACTAGATGAGAGGTGAGATTCTCAAGTGAGAGACGCGAACTAACATGTACATAATACATGCTTAATTGCACTTTTTAAGCACTTGCTATTTTTAAAATCTTTTACAATCGGTCTCTGACCCGTTTACTTGCGTATTCTCTTATCTACTATATCTATACTACCAGGTGCCCAGCATCAAGGACGCCCGACTTAGAGGATGGATATTGTGACGAGTTTCTGGGGATACAGATTTGGATTACACAAATTCATTTTTTTATTCCTATCTTTATAGTATTTTGCTCATGTTGGGGATGTCGCCAGGATTTAGTTATCTCATTTCAGTTCTAGTTATTGTATTCAATTTATATTGATACTGTTATTATCATTTTGTTTTGGATGGTGATATTTAGATATTTCAACTGGAGAGTTTATTCGAGTAACATTTATACTAGTTGAATTTTAATTCAGTTGTGTTGGGGTGTTACCTATTTTATTCAGTATGGTGGAAAGGATTTAATTAAAATAAAATTTGGAAAAGTTTTCACTCTTAACTTAATTAATTATTACGTGAATTAATAAGATGTTGTTTGGTGACAGTGATGCTACGAGTGAACCAACTGGATATTCTGATTTAATTTAATAAAGGACTCATCATCTGATATTTAATTAGACGGGTTGTCACAGGCGGTATCAAAGCATCAGCTTCTAGTGTCCTTAGGATCTATATGGTTTACTATGATTTCTTCTTAGCATCCTTTGATACAGAACCATATCATTAGGATTGTTGTATTCATAATTGTGCATTTACAACTTTAGCTATTTTTGCGTTATTTTAAATGTTGATAAAATATTTCTCCCTCATTTCAGATGCCTCCTCGCTGTGCATGATGCGCCCCCTGAGCGGCACAGCCAGCCCCACAGCCCGCTCCAGCCCAGGGTACTATGAACGCAGCAGAGGTTCCTGACATTATTGCTCAAGCCGTTAATGCTGGCTTAACGGTTGTCCTGCAAGCACCGCCATCGGTATAGGCATTACCACCAGCACCAGTGCCGGCATTTCCCACTCCTTGGGAGCATGTCAGGGATGCCTTCCAAAAGGCACACCCACCAGAATTTCAAGGGGGCTCCGATATTGTGATTGCCAGCCAATGGAAAAAAGGCATTCAATGGCATCTGTGCATGTATGAGTTTACGGAGGTTCAGAAATAGATCTTGGTAACATTTAAGATGGTTGGAGCAGCTTTGCAGTAGTAAGAGTACCTACCACAATAGAGGAAAGGGATATCATGAATGTTCAGGACTTTTGGGTGCAGTTTGACCGCAAATTCTTTCCTTCAGTTGTTTAGACCGAAATGAGGAGGAAACTTTTGGAACTCATCCAGAAGGGTAAATCAGTTGCTGAGTATGAAGAAGAACTCACTAGGTTGACCAATCTGATACCCGAAGAAGTTCCCACTGAAGAAAAGACAATTCAGATGTTCATGGATGGTCTTAATTGGAGGATTCTCCAACATCTTTTGGGTAATCATTCATTATAGACCTACGGATATGGATTGAATGTATCCTTACTTCACTGCCAAGATCACCACCTACATGCTAAGGGAAGAAAGCCAGGGATTAAGTCCAGTCAGCATGCTAAGAATGGGGGAGGTAGTGGCAGTGGAACATCATCAGTCCAGGGTCAACAAATGCAGGGAGAGAAGAATTTCCAGCCGGGGGATTATGCTAAATGACTTAGATCGGGAGGCTTTCGATTCAAGCATGGAGGTAATAGGTAGGGACACTAGGGCAATCAGGGGTAGTAGGGCCATTTGGGTCAACAACATATTCACCAGGTCCAGCAGGACCCAGGGAGAGGTGGAAATGGTCAGTAGGGGCGAGGTCAATAGGGTCATAATGGGGGACAGCTTACAGGTAGATGCTTCACATGTGGAAAGACTGGCCACAGGAAGCAATATTGCCTACATTAGGTCAAGATACCCCATCATTAGGGTGCTCATTAGGATCCGCAGAAGCCTATGTTTCCAGGTTCCCTTCCACAATCAGCACATATACTAGCCTTACCTGCCACTGCTCCCACCGTCCCACCACAACATGGGCAGTTACAGTATGGACATGTGTACAACATCTATCAGGCAGTTGTTCAGTAGCCACCACCCATATTTGAGGCTATTTTTTCTATTTTTAGGTCTATGGGACGTACTTTTTTATACGGGGGCTTCACATTCCTTCATAGCCACTAAATTTACACGGGCCACGGGGTTATTAGACATGACCAGTAGTACTATTACTTATGTAGACTCACCAATGGTTAGTGGGATGCCTATTTTCTTTATATACTAGGGTGTGAGTATAGAGATTGGGAGTCTGATTTTACCTGCTAATATGCTTGTGTTAGACATGTCCGGATATGATGCTATTATTGGGATGGATTGGCTTGTTACATGTAGAGCCATGATTGATTTCTTTGGTAGGAGCATTATATTTTCTATCCCAGGTCAGGAGATGTTTTTAGTGGCGATACCTCGCCCCGAGGGACGATCGTCCACTCATTTGCATTGCATAGAGGAGGAGACATCTACGGGAGTTGTGATTCCCCTTGATTCAATTCTTGTTATTAGGGAATTTGCAGGGTTACCGTCGAGTAGGAAGATTGAGTTTGTGATTGACTTAGCACCAGGCACTCGACCAATAGCCAGTTTCCCCTATGCTATGGCTCCTTCAGAGATGAGGGAGTAGATGGATCAGATTGAGCAGTTATTGGGATATGGTTTCATTTGTACGAGTACCTCACCCAGGGGTACCCCAATCCTTTTTATGAAGAAGAAAGATGGATACCTACGTTTGGGCATGGATTATCGAGAACTTAATAAAGTCACGATCCGGAATAAGTATCCATTATCCCGCATCGATGACCTGTTTGATCAGCGGAGAGGATCAGAATACTTCTCAAAGATAGACTTAAGGTCAGGATATCACCAGTTGTGAATCATTGAGCAAGATGTGTCAAAGACTACTTTTCTGATAAGATATGGATCTTATGAGTTCCTGGTTATGCCATTCGGATTGACCAATGCACCGGCTATATTTATGGACTTAGTGAATAGGGTGTTCAAATAGTTCCTAGATCAGTTTGTCATTGTTTTCATAGATGACATCCTGGTTTATTCTCGTACCAAAGAGGAACATGCCTAACATTTGCAAAGGGTCCTACAGACACTACGAGAGAATCAGTTGTATGCCAAGTATGAAAAGTGTGGATTTTGGCTCCAGGAGGTGCAGTTTCTGGGGCATATAGTGTCAGAAAGGGGTTTAGCAGCGGATCTTAGCAAAGTATCAGCGGAGAGGGAGTGAGGACAACCCACGACACCGATCGAAGTCTACTGTTTCTAAGGATTAGCTGGTTACTACAGAAGATTTATCAAGGGCTTTTCGAAGATTGCGGGTCGATGATAAATCTAACTCGTAAGGGTGTAAAGTTTATTTGGGATGATGTGTGTCAATTGAAATTTTATGAATGGAAGGATAAGTTAACTTCAACATGCATACTAGAACTGCCCAGGCTAGAAGTGAAGTACCTAGTATACACTAATGCATTGCTACAGGGACTTGTTGGGGGTGATATAACAGGAAGAGCAAGCTATAGCTTACGCCTCTATGAAGCTTAAGCCTCATGATAAGAACTACCCTACCCACAACTTGGATCTAGCAGTAGTCGTATTTTCCCTTTAAATCTGGAGACATTATTTATTGGGTGAAAATTTTTGCATATTCACGAATCACAAGTCATTACTGTATTTTTTTACTCATAGATATTTGAATATGCGACAGCGCAGGTGGATTGAATTCGTGAAAGACTATCAGTTTGACATACACTATCACCGAGGAAAGGCTAATGTGGTACCAGACGCATTGATTCATAGGCCTGAGGGTGAACTAGTCGCAGTGTGGAAGGCTAAATGGAAGGAATTGGGGCATTAGGATGTCGTTGCTAGGTCATTTATGTCAGTTATGGCCGTTACTCTTCAAATTGTGATGCGAGTAGTACAGGATCAGGCAGTGAATCCGTTTTGTCAAGAGAAAATTCGATGAATTTTGGCTGAGGGAGCAGAGTCTTACTCAGTGAGTTCAGAGGGAGGCTTGCACTTTAACGGTAGACTGATTATTCCGAAAGGGGAAGAGTTGTGGCACGTAGTGATATCAGAGTCACATGGATCTCGATTTGCAGTGCATCTCGATTGGGATAAGATGTACCAAGATATGCGGTGACAGTATTGGTGGAGTGGGATGAAGAGAGACATTACTGAGTTTGTCTCTAAGTGTTCTACCTGTCAGTTAGTGGAGGTGGATCATCAGAAGTCGGTTGGTTTGCTTTAGCCACTAGAGATTCCAATATGAAAATGGGAGAGCATTTCCATGGACTTTATCACTGGGTTGACTGGTACTCAGAGGGGCCACGATTCCATATGGGTGATTATGGATCGTTTGACTAAGGTTTCTCATTTCATGTCGGTTCGAACTGATTTTTTTAGCAGGGCATTATGCGTAGCGCTTTATTGCCAAGATAGTGAAGTTACATGGGGTACTGCTAGATATTGTGTCCGATCAGGACAAGATCTTTTCTCCAGATTTTGGGAGAGTTTTTACGAGGCCATGGGTAGCAAGGTACGATTGAGTACGACATATCATCCACAAACAGATGGGCAGATGAGCGTACTAACCAGATTCTAGAGGATCTGTTACGCATGTGTATTCTATATCTTAGAGGGAGTTGGGAGAATTATCTTCCACTGGTGGAATTTTCTTATAATAATTCCTATCATTTTACCATTAATATGGCCCCATTTGAGGCGTTGTATGGTAGACAATGTCGTTCTCCTTCATGTTGGTTAGAGGTGGGGGAGAACAAGTTACTTGGGCTGGAAGTGATTCAAGACACGTGTGCCCAGATTGAAATGGTCAGGAGTCGCATTCGGGTAGGCCAGGATAGATAAAATAGATACGCCGATGCCTAGCGATTCTTCAGGGGGTTTAATGTGGGGGACCAGGTGTTATTGTTTGTGTCTCCTATTAGAGAAATCATGAGATTCGGTAAGAAAGGGAAATTATCTCCGCGATATGTAGGACCATTTTCTATTATTGAGAGGGTCGAACCTGTCGCGTAACGACTTGGACTGTCGGAGCACTTACATCGTATACATGATGTGTTCCATATTTCTTTGTTGAGGCGCTATCTCAGAGATGAGTGGGAACACACTCACATTGTGTTGGAGGAACTTGATTTGTAGCCAAATAATTCTTACGAGGAGCGACCAGTGGCGATCTTAGACCGCAGTGACAAGAGTTTGCGATCGAAGGTAGTTCCGCTTGTGCGTGTTCAATGGGCACAACATAATGTGGAGGAGTCTACTTGGGAGCACGAGGTTGATTCCGTGATAGATACCAGAAGTTATTTCTACCATATATGCCTTTTTTTGAATTTTTGGACGAAATTCCATTATTAGGGGGGAAGTATGTAATACCCCGTAATTTTTAATGACTTTAGATGGGATTAATTAGGATTAATTTTGAGATATTTAAAATTAATTCGGGTTTAAATATACTCGAGAGTAAAGTAATATGTGATATAAGTTTAATACTATTTTGTGATTAAAATTAATATATGATTATGACTTCACATGATTTAATACAAATTATCGCGAGTGATGAATGCGACAATTATGGGAATTAAGATGGGACACGCGTGTGAGATGTGTCAGGACTAAAATCAAATGAATTCAAAGTAAAATATTTTTATGTCATCCAAATGCTCGTTTTGACTGCACCAAAGTGTTCGAAAGAATTTACATAGTTGAAAATGTCTACTTGGGGGTTTGATTTGGGTCTCGGGTCACTTTTGAGCTAATAGACACCCTGGAGGGGTACTTTGGTCAATTTACATGGGAGGTGAATAGTACCCATGAAAGTGCATGATTATTTATAAGTCTAAGGCTGGTAAGGATACATGTTCATTCCACCAAAACTTTAGAGTCAGAGAATTAGAGAAGAGTAAGAGTTTTCTGGAAAGAGAAGGGCCACCTCTAGGTAACCAATGGACAAGATCATCCACCACCATTACCGCCATCGGAAGTTGGCTGAAAAAATGAGAGGACCACCAGTAGACAAACATCCCCAAAGGTTTAAACCTTCAATTTAGAGCCATGTGACTTAATTTGTACAAATTAGCATGTATACATGTGAGAATAGTTATATAATTCTGAGAAAATTGCATGATTTAGAGATAAACCATGATGATGTTAATAGAATCATTGATTTTCAAATAATATAGAATAAACCTTCTTCTAAATATATATATTAATCCAGGAATTTAAAATTAATGTGACACCCCGCCTAATTAAATACCGGGCGATCACTCCTTTATTAAATTAAATCAAGGTAAACAGTTGGTCCATTCTTAGCATCACTGTCGATAAAAATAATTTTTCCAATTTAACACCCTAAATAATTAAGCTAAGTGTCAAAAACATTTTTCATACGAACTTCCAAATTTTAATTAAAGAAAAGATTTTTATTAATACAAAACAACATTTCTACAATATAGAATCACACCACGAAATCTAAATAAAACCATACATTCACCAATCGAATGTCAATAATATAAAGCTAAAATCATAAACCATCCTGAAACAAATCCCATAAACAATACTGGAATAACTGAAATATAAAAATCCCCAATAATAAATGAAATGATAAAAAGGGCGTCACGTGCCCCATAAATGAGAGTAATAGGAGTGGAGTCAATGACAGAAGCCGTCTACTCAAGGGACCTGCAACTCCCACCTAAGCTGCAGCTCGTCCTTCTCAAAGAATCCTAAGCAAGACGCCCCTGTGGCTGGGCACCTGAAAAATATACATATATATACAAGAGAGAGAGAAAAGGAAACGGGTCAGGGCCCGAAAGTGTGTTTGATTTTAGAATACGTTAAGCAAGTATTTAAATTGATACAAGCCAATGCAACATCATATAAGTTCGTCTCTCTCTTGAGAAATACTCACCTCTCTTCTAATGTGCACTCCTATCGTACTAGCCTTCCCAATGGTTCGTTTATCTTATCTTACTCAAATGTTTTCAAAAACTGAACGATAACAATGTTATAAAAAGGTTACTTTCAATTTGTAGTATTCCTCTCGTTTTAGCTTCATTAAATTATAAGATTTCCCCGTACCTTTTCATATTTTCACAAAAACAAGTATTTAATAATTTGAGTCAACAACCATGTTCTACTTATCAAATCACAGTAGGCAGTTCAAAGTTTATAACCTCATATATATATTAACTACTCGCATAAAATATATATATAATGGCACCCCAACTAAACTATGGTGTGGGCATACTCTGCTATCCAATCCCCGTATCGCTCACAAAAAGGGAAATACAAGTTTGGAATCACTCTCGAACTGTATTAACATATACAAAACAACGTTGAGGTGAAGCATAGATTCCAAGTCCAAGAGGTCAGTACATACCCACACGTCTCTTAGGACCGTCCGACTATCAATTTAATAGCCCGTACCTAGGATCTCTATCTTCTAGGGTACGATTCAATATCCCCATAAAGCAACACAGGATACGATCGTCCCAGTGCGGTAACCTCAGGGATAGCAAGTAGCGCGGGTACGTTTTTCACATGTATCTAATATATGTACACACATTCATATAAATATACCGATTTCATCATATTAATATAGGTCACTCTCATTACCCATAATTACAACCTTTGTCCTAAATTTCACCTTATTAGTATAACGTAAAAGGTTTCGCCTCTAACCTTAATTCGACGGGTTTTCTCACTCATTACCTAATACTCATGGGTTATAACTTTACAATTCTAAAATTCAGTAAATAACTTCATTTGATTCCAACGTAACTCTCTTACGCACCTCACCCTTAAGTTTCATAAATCTAACAACCTAAAGTAAATATCCCATAATTACCCTCTTCGTTGAAGATTAAAGGTTCTAACATATGTCCATATACTCTACTGGTCCTCATTATCTCCCAAATCATTTTATTTAGAATGCCCAAGGTTTATTCTACGATAAATTAATTCAACTAATTAAACAAGGGGAATAATAGGCTGCCAGGGAGGGTCGATCGATCGACGTCTGGGGGTCGACCGATCGAACCTTCGATCGATCGACGATCTAGGGTCGATCGAGCAGGTCTGTGAAAATTCTGCAGAAACTGCAGTGACGGGGTTGCTTAGGTTTCTTCATCAAAACTCATATTTTCCAACTCTAATTGACCCAAAAAGTCTACTGCTTACATCCTAACATAATTCCAGGTTTCTTTAACGATCAGCATGCGTATATACATCAATAAACATGATTAAACAACCTAATATTTCATCTAATCATCAAGAACCCTACAGTTTTCTTAACCTTTGTTCTAATCAGTTTTCTCCAGAAATTCCTTCTAATAAATCATCAAAATTTCGTGGGTTAAACATCTACTTCACATATTAATTTCCAGAATAAGGTTCATATGATTTCTACATGCAAATCTTTATCAAAATTGGGTTTTCCTCCATGGATTATACTCTTAATCGTTCCTACACTAACATGATTATTGCATCAACGAAAATACGCAAGTTAAACACTTGCCTGGGATTTCAGAGGTCTGGTTTCCTGCTGATATTGGTATGGCTGCGTTCTCCTCCTCGCGATCTACGCGTTGGTGGTGACGGTGGTGCAAAAGGTGGTGTTTTTGGCCTTGAATCACCTAGCAAGGTCTCTCCTCTCTTCTCCACTAGCCGTCTTAGGGTTCTGAATGATCTAACCCTAAGAGGCTGACTTAAATGGCTGCCAAGGATGGCTGAAATTCGTGGGTTTAATTACCCTAATTTGTAAAATTACCAAAACGCCCACCCGGGTCACTAATTAAGCCTAAAAACATCCCGAGACCCAAACTAAACCCCCGGGTACACTTTTCTGACTATCTTGACCCTTCCGGACGCGTTGGCGCACTCAAAACAACCATATGGACAACTCATAAAATATTTACTTTTATATCTCAATAATTAGTCCCGACGCGACACGGGCGCGTCCCGACTAAAATTACCAAAATTGTCGTTTTCATTCACTCGTTGTCATTTTTATTCACTCGTGACATTTACCATATATTACTATGCTCTTAAGTAATATTCAATAATTTCATATTATTACTAACTCGCGTCACGTTAATAATTATAACATAATTAATTTCCGGATTTTTATTAAATAAATCCCCAATTTAATTATAGCATAAAAATATGGGGTATTACATACTTCCCCCCTAATAACGGAATTTCGTCCCGAAATTCGGAAAATAAGGCATACCTGGTAAAAACAACTCTGGATATCTCTCACGCATATCTGTCCACGCTCCCAAGTGGATTCCTCCACATTATGATGTTCCCACTGGACCCGCACGAGTGGAACTATCTTCGACGTCAATCTCCTCTCACTGTAGTCTAGAATAGCCACCGGTCAATCCTCGTAAGAGCTATCCGACTGCAAGTCGATCTCATCTATCGCAATGTGAGTATGGGCCATATCATCCTGAAGGTATCGTCTCAACGACGAGATGTGGAATACATCGTGGATGCGATGTAAATGTTCTGGCAAACCCAACCTGTATGCTACTGGCCCAATTCTCTCGATGATGGGAAATGGTCCTACGTACCTCGGAGCCAACTTCCCCTTCTTTCCGAACCTCATCACTCCTTTCATAGGAGATACATGCAACAACACTTGATCTCCCACATTAAACTCCCGGAAGAATCGTTTTGCATCGGCGTAGCTCTTCTGTCTGTCTTGGGCTACCCGAATACGACTCCTGATTATCTCAATCCTCGCGGAGGTCTCCTGGATCACTTCTGGTCCTAATAACTTGTTGTCCCCCACCTCAAGCCAACAGGTTGGAGAGCGATAAGGCCTGCCGTACAAAGCTTCAAATGGAGCCATGCCAATCGTAAACTGATAGGACTTATTATAAGCAAACTCGACCAGTGGAAGATGTGGCTCCCAACCTCCCCCGAAGTCGAGGTACACATGCGTAGCATATCTTCCAACATCTGATTAGTACGCTCTGTCTGTCCATCTGTCTGTGGGTGGTAAGCTGAACTCAGTCTCAACTCTGTACCCATAGCCTCCTGAAAGCTTTCCCAGAAACGCGACACAAAAATCTTGTCTCTGTCTGACACAATATTCAGGGGCACCCCATGTAATCTGACAATCTCAGCGATGAATAGTTGGGCATACTGACCTGTGGTATAATCTATCCTTACTGGCAGAAAATGAGCCACCTTGGTCAGACGGTCTACAATCACCCAGATAGAATCGTGGCCTCGCTGTGATGTAGGCAACCCTGTAATATAGTCCATGGAAATACTTTCCCACTTCCACGCAGGTACTTCCAATGGCTGAAGTAATCCCGACGGTTTCTGGTGGTCCACCTTCACCAGCTGGCAAATAGAACATTTGGACACAAATTCAGCGATGTCCTTCTTCATCCCACTCCACCAGTACTGACGTCTCATATCCTGGTACATCTTATCGCCTCCCGGATGTACAGCAAATCGGGACCCATGAGAATGAGTCATCACCTCATGACGTAGCTCTGCTCCTTCTGGAACCACTAATCTCCCATTAAACCGCAACCCTCCATCCGAACTAACAGAATAGGACTCAGCACCCTCGGCTAGAAGTGGTACAATCTGCTCCTGACAAAACGGGTCTGTGGTCTATGCCTGTATCACCCTTGTAACAATCTCGGGTGTGACTGTCATCACGGATATGAACGAACGTGCTACTGCGTCCTGGTGACCCAACTCCTTCCACTTTGCTTTCCAGATGTCCGCTACATCGTCAACCGGTCTACGGCTCAACGCATCAGCAACTACGTTGACTTTCCCCGGATGATACTGTATATCGAACTGGTAATCTTTCACAAACTCTAACCATCTGCGCTGACACATATTCAGCTCTCGCTGAGTGAACAGGTACTGCAGTGACTTATGGTCTGTAAACAAACGGAATTTCTCGCCCAATAAATAGTGCCTCCAAATTCTCAATGCAAAGACGACCGCAGCTAACTCCAGGTCGTGGGTGGGGTAATTCTTCTCATGAGGCTTAAGCTTACGGGAAGCAAAAGCTATAGCCTTCTCTTCCTGGTGAAGCACTCCCCCAAGTCCTCGTAAGGACGCATCTGTGTAAACCAGGTACTCTACACCCGGCTTCGGTAAAGCAAGGACTGGTGCCGAAGTAAGCTTGTCCTTCAGCTCGTCGAAAGCCAACTGACAAGCGTCATCCCAAACATATGGTACCCCCTTGCGAGTCAAATTCGTCAATGGACCCGCTATTTTGGAGAATCCCCGAATGAACCTCCTGTAGTATCCGGCTAACCCCAAGAAACTACGCACTTCCGTTGGTGTCGTGGGTTGCCCCCACTCCCTCACCGCTGACACTTTGCTCGGGTCAACTGCTATCCACTGCTCAGAAATAACATGGCCCAAGAATTGTACCTCTCGCAACCAGAATCCACACTTCTCGTACTTAGCATACAACTGATGCTCTCGTAGAGTCTGAAGAACCTGCCTCAAGTGTTCGGCATGCTCCTCCTCGGAGTGTGAATATATCAAGATATCATCTATGAAGACGATGACGAACTGATCCAAGAACTCTCTGAATACTCGGTTCATCAAGTCCATGAAAACGGCTGGGGCATTTGTGAGTCCGAACGGCATCACCCTGAACTCATAGGACCCATATCTCGACAAGAAGGCAGTCTTCGAAACATCCTGCTCTCTAATTCGCAACTGATGGTACCCCGACCTCAGATCTATCTTCGAAAAGAAAGTTGCTCCCCTTAACTGGTCGAACAGATCATCGATTCGAGGCAACGGATACTTGTTCCGTATCGTGACCTTGTTCAACTCCCGGTAGTCCACACACAATCTCAGTGAGCCATCTCTCTTCTTCACAATAAGACTGGAGCGCCCCACGGTGAGGTACTCCTACGAATGAAACCCTGACCTAATAGCTGCTCAATCTGATCTCGTAGCTCTCGCATCTCTGCCGGAGCCATACGGTATGGTGCGCGTGCTATAGGTCTCATATCCGGCAATAAGTCTATAACGAAGTCTATCTCACGACTGGGCGGTAGGCCTGGTATCTCCTGAAACACATCGGAATACTCCCTAACAACTGGGATCGAATCCAAAGGAATCACAACCTCCTTAGAGGTATCCTCCTCAATGTAATATAAATGAGCGGTCGAACCTCCCTCTGGGCGAGGCATCGCTACTACAAACATCTCTTGCCCCGGAATGGCAAAAACAATGCTCCCACCAAAGCAATCAATCATGGCTCTATAAGATGCGAGCCAATCCATACCAATAATCACGTCATGCTCGTGCATGTCTAAGACTAGCATGTCTGCAGGCAGTACCAAGCTACCAATCTCTATCCCTACTCCTCGGCATATAAAGAATATAAGCGACCCAATCCCTAAAGGTGAGTCGACACACGTCACGGTGCTCTCTGCTGTGGCTAACAATCCTAAGGACTTCACAAAATGCGTAGCTATAAAACAGTGTGTTGCCCCCGTATCAAACAAAACTTTACCCATAGTACCATGGATAGGAAACATACCCTCAATCGCGGGTGGTGCCTGTGGAGCTGCCGCCTGGTGGAAGTTATAGACACGTCCGTACTGTAATTGCCCCTGCTGCACTGGAGCTGCTGGGATGGCTGGTAGGGCTGGCATCTGGGCTGGAGCTGGAAGGGCAGGTGGAAAGAGTGGTCTCTGCGGCTCATTACGGGCTCCCTGCTGCGGTGGGGCGTTATCGCCCTCTGGGCAATCCTGACGCTTATGGCCGTGCTTGCCACACACAAAACACCGGCCTCTGAAATTACCTCCCCTCTGTCCCTGCTGACCACGGCCCTGCTGGCCGTTACCTCCACGCCATTGGCCCTGTTGGCCCTGATGTGCACGCTGTTGGCCTTGCTGGCCCTGCTGCTGACCCTGCGGTCGGTGTTGGCCCTGCTGGCCCTGCTGATTAAGCTGACCCTGATGGCTCTGCCTGAATCCCCCGAATCCCTGCCTAGAATCACCTGAACGGAATCGCTTAGCAGGGTCCCCCTGATGGGAACTCTGCTCATGCTGACGAGTCTATCCCTGAGTTGGTGCCCCACTGGAACTATTACCCCCGGTCCTGCCCTGCTGGCTGGACTCTCCTGCTCTCTTGCTTCCCTGAAGATGGAAGCGGTGATCCTGGAAATGTAGTAACGCTGCATTGAGTACGTCCATAAAAGTACTCAGGGATAGATTTCCAATAAGGTGCTGACGGATCCTCCAAGCTAACCCGTCGACGAACAGCAAAATCTTCTTGCTCTCAGTGGGTGCCTCATCCGGCACAATAGTGAGAAGTCTCGTGAACTCCTCCTCATACTCTGCTACGGTAAGGTTCTCCTACTTCAGATTTAGCAATTTCCGCCTCATCTCAGTCTGCACTGCGGGTGGAAAGTACTTGCGGTCAAACCGCTCCCAGAAAATCTGAATAGGGATCGTGTCCCTCTCCTCCAAAGTAGTAGTGGACTCCCACCACTGTAATGCGGCTCCCACCAGTTTAAAAGAGGCCAATAGCTGCTTCTGCACTTCGTTGCACTCATACATACGGAGGTGCCGCTGGATGTCCTTCTTCCATTGGCTGACAGTAATAATATCGGAGCTACCAGAAAACTCAGGAGGATGTGCTTTCTGAAAAGCATCCCGAACTCTCTCCCATGCAGATGGAAGCTGTGCTGGTACTGGCGCCACTGCTTGGACCTGTGGTGGAGCCTGCTGAATCACCGCTATCGCGGCATTTACCGCCTGAGCAACGATGGCGGCTACCTCATTCGCATTCATAGTGCCTGGTGCCGGAGCTGCTGGCTGGTCGGCTTGGGCACGCCTATCTTTCGGAGCACGTCTCGGAGGCATCTGAAACGTGAACAAGTTTATTAGTCTACAGTTATCAACAAATCTCAAATAGCTGAAGACTTAAACGTGAAAGCAAGAATACAACAGTCCTAACAATAGGGCTCTATAGCAATAACGTTAAGCTGAAAGCGAAAATAAGCCGTACAGATCCTATGGACACTAGAACCTGATGCTCTGATACCACCTGTGACACCCCGCCTAATTAAATACCGGGCGATCACTCCTTTATTAAATTAAATCAAGGTAAACAGTTGGTCCATTCTCAGCATCACTGTCGATAAAAATAATTTTTCCAATTTAACACCCTAAATAATTAAGCTAAGTGTCAAAAACATTTTTCATACGAACTTCCAAATTTTAATTAAAGAAAAGATTTTTATTAATACAAAACAACATTTCTACAATATAGAATCACACCACGAAATCTAAATAAAACCATACATTCACCAATCGAATGTCAATAATATAAAGCTAAAATCATAAACCATCCTGAAACAAATCCCATAAACAATACTGGAATAACTGAAATATAAAAATCCCCAACAATAAATGAAATGATAAAAAGGGCGTCACGTGCCCCATAAATGAGAGTAATAGGAGTGGAGTCAATGACAGAAGCCGTCTACTCAAGGGACCTGCAACTCCCACCTAAGCTGCAGCTCGTCCTTCTCAAAGAATCCTAAGCAAGACGCCCCTGTGGCTGGGCACCTGAAAAATATACATATATATACAAGAGAGAGAGAAAAGGAAACGGGTCAGGGCCCGAAAGTGTGTTTGATTTTAGAATACGTTAAGCAAGTATTTAAATTGATACAGGCCAATGCAACATCATATAAGTTCGTCTCTCTCTTGAGAAATACTCACCTCTCTTCTAATGTGCACTCCTATCGTACTAGCCTTCCCAATGGTTCGTTTATCTTATCTTACTCAAATGTTTTCAAAAACTGAACGATAACAATGTTATAAAAAGGTTACTTTCAATTTGTAGTATTCCTCTCGTTTTAGCTTCATTAAATTATAAGATTTCCCCGTACCTTTTCATATTTTCACAAAAACAAGTATTTAATAATTTGAGTCAACAACCATGTTCTACTTATCAAATCACAGTAGGTAGTTCAAAGTTTATAACCTCATATATATATTAACTACTTGCATAAAATATATATATAATGGCACCCCAACTAAACTATGGTGCGGGCATACTCTGCTATCCAATCCCCGTATCGCTCACAAAAAGGGAAATACAAGTTCGGAATCACTCTCGAACTGTATTAACATATACAAAACAACGTTGAGGTGAAGCATAGATTCCAAGTCCAAGAGGTCAGTACATACCCACACGTCTCTTAGGACCGTTTGACTATCAATTTAATAGCCCGTACCTAGGATCTCTATCTTCTAGGGTATGATTCAATATCCCCATAAAGCAACACAGGATACGATCGTCCCAGCGCGGTAACCTCAGGGATAGCAAGTAGCGCGGGTACGTTTTTCACATGTATCTAATATATGTACACACATTCATATAAATATACCGATTTCATCATATTAATATAGGTCACTCTCATTACCCATAATTACAACCTTTGTCCTAAATTTCACCTTATTAGTATAACGTAAAAGGTTTCGCCTCTAACCTTAATTCGAAGGGTTTTCTCACTCATTACCTAATACTCCTGGGTTATAACTTTACAATTGTAAAATTCAGTAAATAACTTCATTTGATTCCAACGTAACTCTCTTACGCACCTCACCCTTAAGTTTCATAAATCTAACAATCTAAAGTAAATATCCCATAATTACCCTCTTCGTTGAAGATTAAAGGTTCTAACATATGTCCATATACTCTACTGGTCCTCATTATCTCCCAAATCATTTTATTTAGAATGCCCAAGGTTTATTCCACGATAAATTAATTCAACTAATTAAACAAGGGGAATAATAGGCTGCCAGGGAGGGTCGATCGATCGACGTCTGGGGGTCGACCGATCGAACCTTCGATCGATCGACGATCTAGGGTCGATCGAGCAGGTCTGTGAAAATTCTGCAGAAACTGCAGTGACGGGGTTGCTTAGGTTTCTTCATCAAAACTCATATTTTCCAACTCTAATTGACCCAAAAAGTCTACTGCTTACATCCTAACATAATTCCAGGTTTCTTTAACGATCAGCATGCGTATATACATCAATAAACATGATTAAACAACCTAATATTTCATCTAATCATCAAGAACCCTACAGTTTTCTTAACCTTTGTTCTAATCAGTTTTCTCCAGAAATTCCTTCTAATAAATCATCAAAATTTCGTGGGTTAAACATCTACTTCACATATTAATTTCCAGAATAAGGTTCATATGATTTCTACATGCAAATCTTTATCAAAATTGGGTTTTCCTCCATGGATTATACTCTTAATCGTTCCTACACTAACATGATTATTGCATCAACGAAAATACGCAAGTTAAACACTTGCCTGGGATTTCAGAGGTCTGGTTTCCTGCTGATATTGGTATGGCTGCGTTCTCCTCCTCGCGATCTACGCGTTGGTGGTGACGGTGGTGCAAAAGGTGGTGTTTTTGGCCTTGAATCACCTAGCAAGGTCTCTCCTCTCTTCTCCACTAGCCGTCTTAGGGTTCTGAATGATCTAACCCTAAGAGGCTGACTTAAATGGCTGCCAAGGATGGCTGAAATTCGTGGGTTTAATTACCCTAATTTGTAAAATTACCAAAACGCCCACCCGGGTCACTAATTAAGCCTAAAAACATCCCGAGACCCAAACTAAACCCCCGGGTACACTTTTCTGACTATCTCGACCCTTCCGGACGCGTTGGCGCACTCAAAACGACCATACGGACAACTCATAAAATATTTACTTTTATATCTCAATAATTAGTCCCGACGCGACACGGGCGCGTCCCGACTAAAATTACCAAAATTGTCGTTTTCATTCACTCGTTGTCATTTTTATTCACTCGTGACATTTACCATATATTACTATGCTCTTAAGTAATATTCAACAATTTCATATTATTACTAACTCGCGTCACGTTAATAATTATAACATAATTAATTTCCGTATTTTTATTAAATAAATCCCCAATTTAATTATAGCATAAAAATATGGGGTATTACAATTAATTGGTAAAAAAAATGAGATTTTATGTGGCGTGCTTGGAGAAATGATGAAAGATAGATTTTCTATAAATTAGGAGAAATAACTTGTTTAAATCCAAACCTATTGATGTTTTAGGATGGTTTAATGATTGGAAATCATTTATATGTAATGTTATATCGTGTGGAATGAATTATAACAAGTTTGGGATTTTAATATAGAGGATTTTTGGATAAAAATTGGGTAAACCTGTAGACCATATGCAAAAACAATAGGCTTATACCTGATTGATCGATCGATCAAACTTGAATTTCGATCGATCGACTAGATCGATCGATTGACTGTCTCAAAATTCATATGTTGAATTTCTTTAAGGCTTGAATAAATTCCCCATTTCCAAGAATGCTTAGTGTAAATTAATTATATCATAATGAGATTTAGGGAAGGTCCATAGGGTGGTAATTGAGACCCGAAAATTATTATGTATGAAATAATTCTTCAGAGTAGAATAATGGATTAAAATTAATTAGAGTTTATCGAAGAATAAATCTGTTTGAGGATATTTTGAATTTGTGAAAATTCAGGATTTGGGATGAAATGGACAAGTAGGGTGTTGGATTATTACCTACTAATATTTATTAGAGAAATCTCAAGAAATTTTGTTAACGAGTAAAGTTATAATCTATATATATGTAGGGTATTCGAGATATAAATATACTATGTAAGGGAATTGTTATTGGTTGTGTGTATGGCTTATTGATATATGTATATATATAGGTGGGATAAATACCTATATTATCATTTATTTTGTGTACGACATACCTATGCTACTTTGTATTGGGGTGGAGGTTTTGCGTTGTGCATTGTCTTATCTCGATTGGACCCATTTGGAGGATTTAGATTCGTACACTGAGCATAGGACCTTGTACATGTGCTATCGGTATGAATGATAGTTTTGAAGGTTGAATGGGAGCGTCGGTATGTGCGTGACCCATTTGTCTAGGGAGTACGCTCGCCTCTAATATTTGTGTTATGACATTTATGGTTCGTGAGAGACGCCGAACCGATTGTCCGTTATGCAGTGAGTGATGCACGAGGATATGATAGCAAAGTATGCATGCACCACAACTGTGTTTGGGAGGTTCCATATATATATACTATGATGTGATCTACTATGTGATTTAGTAGATATAAATTGAATAATAAAATATGAATTGAATTAAGTAAGTGAAATTTAAAGACCTAGTTCATCTTAAAGAGAAATGAACATGTTTATTTAAATAAAGTATTGCGTGGGAAATACAGGATAATGAGAAGATATAGGATTATAATTGAGAACCTTATCTCGGGGAATAATAAGGTACATTAGGCATGCACACTATATGAGAGGTGAGATTCGCAAGTGAGAGTCGAGAACTAACATGTACATAATACCTGCTTAATTGCACTTGTTAAGCACTTGCTATTTTAAAATCTTTTACAATCGGGATCTGACCCGTTTATTTGCATATTCTCTTCATTACTATATCTATATTACCACGTGCCCAGTATCAGGGATGCCTGACTTTGAGGATGGATATGTTGATGAGTGTCTGGCGATGAAGCTTTGGATTAGACGCATTTGTTTTCTTAATTCCTATCTTTATTGTATTTGGCTCATATAGGGCATGTCGCCCAGGATTTAGTTATCTCATTTCAGTTTCGGATATTGTATTCATTTTATATTGATACTCTTATTATCATTTTGTTTTGGATGGTGATATTTAGATATTTCAACTTTATAGTTTATTCCAGTTACATTTATAGTAGTTGAATTTTAATCGAGGTGTGTTGGGGTGTTACCTATTTTATTCAGTATGGTGGTGTGGATTTAATCAAAATAAAATTTGGAAAAGTTTTGACACTTATCTTAAGTAATTATTAGGTGAATTAATAAGATATTGTTTTGCGATAGTGATTCTAAGAATGAACCAACCGGATATTCTGATTTAATTTAATAAAGGACTGATCACCCGGTATTTAATTAGGCAGGGTGTCACACGTTTTTCACTCATTAATTCACCTAACATGACTGATGTTCCTTAATCAAGAACCAAAAATGAAGGCATTCCCCCTGTTCTATCTACACAACCAACAAAAAACGATCTGACGTAAATCCTGGCTAGCCTTGTTAGAGGACAAGAGGCTATGCAAGATACCATTAGGTATTTAAACCAAACACTGCACGCTGGATCTCCTGTCTTGTGTGTGTGGAAATATGCAACCACCACCTCTAAGAAACGGTTGGCATAGCCAATCCAGGACTACTAGAGATATGTCCTACTGTCCAAGAGCAAGTTCTTCACTTAGAACTTCAGAACCATACAATGAACTTTATTTAACTCCATAAAGATTGAGTTCCTTGGAAAGGTTTAGTAGAGACTCTCCCTTTGATCATATGGGACCCAGGGGGAATATAAATGTTCCTCGGGCATTGTCAAGAAATTATCGATGACCAATGGACCAACGTGATGGCTCAACCCAATCCATATTAGACGCCCGATGATCTGTCTGTGCTGAACAGACCTTACAAGAGGAGAGTTCAACATAAACAGTTGGTCATAACAACCGAGCTGTAACACCTAAATATGATGCTGGTAATGATGGTAGTAATAATGCATGGAAGGAATCTATTCAACGATTGGAAGATAGGTAAGGAGAAATGGCAAAGGCAAAAAACCCTTTACAACGAAGCTTTGTGAAAGGATATCCTTTTATGCAAGCTATTGTAGACTTTCCTACGCCTTTAAAGTTTAAATCTTATGTGGTTACTCCAAAGTATGATGGGAAAGCAAATCCTATTCTTCATATAGAGTAGTACTAAGAAATAACTCATATTTATCCTATTCCTGATGAAATGAGATGTAGGGCATTCTCAGGAACAATTATAGGTCTTACTCAGATTTGGTATAATAGCCTTCCTCGGGGATAAATTTCTAGTTCAACTAGCTTACCAAGCTATTCATTGGTAACTTCTTCTTTGGTGCCAAACCTGTGAAAATAGTGGCTCATTTGCTCAGTGTGAGGCAAATGGTAGGAGAAAGTACTAGAGATTATATCACTCGTTTCAACAACGAGAAATTAAAAGTCATTGATTATGAAGAGACAATAACTATCACAACCCTCATGAGTGGATTGCTCCCTGAGAATCTCTACTACACACTTTCCAAGGATCCTCCTAAGACGATGACATAATTAATGGACAAAGAAGCCAAGATAATGAACGCCGAGGAAGCCATGGCAACCAAACAAAATTCAGGAGTAAAGACTGAAGTCAAAACTGAGAAAAATGAGGAAAAAGAGCATAGGGAATCAAAGAAAAAGGGGAATACTGATAGACTTAAGAAATACCACAATTACACTCCATTAACAATGGGCATTCGCCATGTCTTGGAACAAATAAAGCATAGCAAGGAGGTACGTTGGCCTAAAAAGCTGAGAGCGCCTATTGGAAAGAGGGATAGGTCTAATTACTGTGAATTTCATAGGGATCACGGGCATACGACAGATTGCTGCATTTCTCTTCACAATAAAATTGAAGCACTTATTCGAAGAGGAAAACTAGACAAATTTATTGATCGGCATGACAATAATGGAGCTCGACGAAGGTCAAAGTCTCCATGAAAGCTTAGGTATGAGAAAAAGACAACTCATGAAGATGATCAAGAAGATGATCCCGGCCTTCCCAAAAGACCCAGGCAATCGATACATGAGGTATTCATTCTTAGTCTTGGATATTTTGATTTCCAAATGATTACAGGTGGAGATGAAGGAGGATGAGATCATACTGCTGAAAGAAAAACTTACCTCAATGAGGTTCAAGCTTGCTTCCATATCTAGAGAATTAATCTGGTTGAGGAAGATCACCGAGGAAGGTTAAGAAAGATAAGTTGGTGAATGGATTTTCTAAAAATGAACTTTTAGGGGTACTATGATGACCCCTTAGTAATCAAAGTCAGAAGGAAAGATATAATTGTTTCTAGGGTATTGATTGATAACGACAACCCGATAGACATCATGTTGAAGCTCAACCAATTAGAACCTTATCACAAGCCTTTAATTGACTTTTCTGGAGGAAAAGCATTTCCATTGGGCACTATCAAGCTACAAGTGTTGATCGGCACCTGGCTAGCAAGCAGGGCACATAACATATGTTTTTTTGTAATGAATAAAAATGTTCATTCTGCTTACAATATGATTATGGGAAGAGTAGGATTGAAAAAAATTAAAGTTCTGTCATCTACAGTCCATCAATGTTTGAAGTTCCCGACCAACTTCAGTATAGGCGTGGTAAAAGGTGAGAAAATAGTAGCTCGAGAATGCTGTTAGTCTTCTGCCGAGCAAGAGGATCTGGTAGAAATAAAGAAGAATACCACTACTTACCAAGTGGACATCACTGAGCCTAATAGTGAATCTGAGGTTGAAACCTGAGTTCTGAGGGAAGGTCAGATAGTAGAAGCAACGAACATCATTGTTCTAGATGATGATAAGCCAGAACGAACTACCCATATAGGAATAATAGTGGATCCTGTTCCTAAACATGACCTAGTGATGTTCCCGAGACAGAAAAAGCACGTGTTCACTTAGATTCATGAGGACATTTCTAAGATTGATTCTAATTTCCTTTGTCATGAGCTCAACGCCAATAAGGATTCCAAACCATTAAAGCAAAGGCATAGAGTATTTAGCCCCAAAAAGAACCAGGCTATCCAAGAGGAGGTAGAGAAAGTTAAAAAAAAGTCTCATTTATTTAAGATGTGAAATATTCAGATTGATTGGCCAACCTGGTTATGGTAAAAAAAGAAAAACAAAAGTTAGAGAATGTGCATGGACTTCACAGATCTGAACAAGGCGTGCCCAAAGGATCATTTCCCCTTGCACGGATTGATCAACTCGTTGACGCTACATCGGGGTATGAGTTATTAAGCTTCATGGATGCATATTCAGGTTATGAATAGATTAAGATGAATCATGAAGACAGGGAAATAACTTCTTTTATTACTCCTCGAGGAACTTAATGCTATAATGATATGCCATTTGGTTTGAAAAATGCAGTTGCTACTTACTAGAGATTGGTGAATAAAGTTTTTGAGGAGCAAATAGGCAAGAATATGGAAGTATACGTAAAAGACATGCTGAAGAAGAGAAAAAAAGCATCGACCACATTCCCGACCTCAGCCAAAGCTTTGATCAGCTAGAGAAGCACCAAATGAAGTTGAATCCCACCAAGTGCGTATTTGGTGTTCAGGAAGGAATGTTTATCGAGTATATAGTAAACCAGAGGGGAATTGAAGAAAATTTAGAAAACATCAAGGTGTTGATTGAAATGTAGTTCCCTACTTACAAGAAGAAGGTGCAAAGGCTAACTGGGTGAGTAGCAGCCTTGAACATATTTGTGTACCGATCTACTGACAAGTGTCTATCGTTCTTTAAAGTGCTGAGGAATAGTTTTGAATGAGATGACATATGCGAGAAGGATTTTCTGGAATTGAAAAAGTATTTTGGATCACCAATGTTGCTCTCCCGACCAATTTTGGGAGAAAAGTTGTACTTATACCTGGTCGTCTCCGAGTCAGCTGTGAGTTATGCCTTGATATGAGAAGATAATGGAGTTCAAAATCCTATCTAATACACAAGCAAAACCTTCCGAGGAGAATAAATTAGATATCTACGCCTGGAGAAATTAGCATTGGCATTGATTGAGGCATCTAGATGGATGAAACCTTATTTTCAAGCCCATAATAATGGGTGGCCAGCCCTAGACTAAAATAAATCTAGAATCTCAAGTGGATCATTCTCAGCATCTACTCTCGATACTAAATAAACATAGCTAGCTACCCAATACTACAATAAGCGGATGCTAAAAATTCCAAAACCATACAATGAATCATCATACCAATAAGATATTAACTATTAAAAATGATAATGTATACACATATACTACGATAAAAAGGAAGTACTCTGATAAAACATAATAAGTACAATAAAAGGAAATACACGAGTATGCTATCGGGTCACAAATATAAACCTTGGATATAAACCCGATATACAAAATGAATCATTGACTAGATTTACAAAAGATAGAAAGCGGCTATAACAAAAAGCCCAAAATAGTCTACATCTGCTATAGCTCCGAGGACACTGGATAGAAAATCATCATTAGCGTCCTTACGGTGGGACACCTATAATATGACAATATATGTATAGCAAGAGAAAGATATAAATGGGTCAGAGCCCGAGGTTTGAAAATATTTTAGCAAGTGCATTAAAATGCATAATAATTATAAATGCACAATTTCATAATTAAAGTGGAGTCCCACTCTCGTGGAACCCAAACTCACCCCTCGACTAAAGTGCATACCTAAACGTATGAACATGAACCTCAATTAAGCTACCCGACATATTCTAGGGACAATTCAATCTCAATCTATGCACAATCTACACTCGCCTAACCCACTATCTCAAGTATAACCTAAAAGTCTTCTCATTCTATCATATCCTAAGATCACGCCCGAACGTATATGTTATTATATATATATACATATAACTCACTAGAATTCATCGGTTTCTAATTATTAATCTTAAACAAGTTATTAGCATCAGAATAGTCATACACCATCTTTATATACTTTTAAATCATTCTTATACCATAACGCATAAACCCGAACACCAAGGACTAAACTTCTCCCCACTCCCAACACTGCGCTACGTTTCGTGCGTGGGGCGTCTCGCAAAGCGAAATCCAGACAAGAACCCCCTCGATACACTACTACTTGACAATGTTGATCGTCGAGATACATTATGCCCTCAGCACACAACACATATAACCTCAGCTGCCTATTTTGAACAACTATCTCTAAGTGCATAAATAAGATGTTGCACAAAACCTTTGGGGTCTTTATATAACCTTATTCTAGTTATAGAACATGATCATTCCACCCTAACAAACACGTACACATAACACACATAATATGCATTTAAAATATCCATATCACATTCACTTACAGGGCATATATATATATATTCTCTGCAATTCTATCATCTTCCAGGAACTACTCACCTTATCCCGGGTTACCAGTGGTCGGACTAGATCATACCGACTTGGTAGAAATAAAATCAAAGACGTATGGGAAGCGGTCATAGTTCCGAACCTGAAAGTGAGAACAAGTCATACCCAAGACTTCTCACCCAGAATAAAAATCACGCAATAAATAATGGACGACTATAACCTAGGGACTATACACAACCTGCTCCTCAAGCCAGGGGACCCACCCACATCGCGCAAATTCATATGACAACAATAAAGGGGTATGCTAACACAGTAAGTATATATCATTCACATAAGATATACATATCATATATACAAGCCATATCATAACGGAATGTATATAACAATCATCACACACACCGTCTATATCCGTATGCACCCCGATATACAATAAGTATCCCGGCTATAAGTACTAACACAAACTATTCTAGTCTGTTAATACATTACATCATTCTTAATTCAAATTACGGTTCAGTTGCTCATATGAACCCTTAACATTATCGCATTTAAGATTAAATCCATATGTTTAACATCACTAATTGCACACGACCTCTCTCTCGTTGGTCCTCAATCATATCTAAATCAAAATCCCATCGCTAGGAGGATTCAACACAAAAGTCCTCGTAACAACTCTAAGTCATACCTTCACAACCACCTAGATGATCCCCCAATGTCACATCATATAATAACTTACATCTAATCCCCAAGTAGGATTCTCGTCACTAATATGATTCCCCACTAAGTCGATGCGACAACTACAATCTATACCTTCCCAATTAACTCGATACGTCCCCAATATCACATCATATAATAACTTACGTCTAATCCCCAAGTAGGATTCTCATCGTTAATATGATTCCCTACTAAGTCGATGCGACAACTCCAATCTATACCTTCCCAATTAACTCGATACATCCCCAAGATCACATCATTTAATAACTTACGTCTAATCCCCAAGTAGGATTCCTGTCGCTAATATGATTCCCCACTAATTCGATGCGACAACTCTAATCTATACCTTCCCAATTAACTCGATACGTCCCCAAGATCACATTATATGAGAAACTCCCAATAAACCTCCAAAATTTGTTTCTCGCATCATATAAGAATGTCCCTAATCATTAAACCTAATCGAAATGGAGTAAAACTCACTATAGAAAAACTTCGTAAAACAACCTTGTTTCCGAATCAATTAGGCCCAGCCCGAATCGATTCGGTCCTAAAAGCGAATCGATTCGCCAGTATGCAAATCGATTCGGTCCATAGGACTTGTAACTCTGCTACATGCTGAATCGATTCACTAAGGAAATCGATTCGATCCTAGAGATTGTGACACCCCGCCTAATTAAATACTGGGTGGTCAGTGCTTTATTAAATTAAAATCAAGGTGAACGATTGGTTCATTCTCAACATCACTATCTCAAAATAAATATTTCCAATTTGAACACCTTAAATAATTATGCTAAGTGTCAAAACAATTTAATGTCTTATTTTTATTTTATTAATTTCCAATACGAAAACGTTTTTAATAACCCACAGTTTAAGAATCACATAAATGCTAAGCATGGAAATTAAAACACAAGAATTTAAACCATATAGATAAACCAAACTAAGTTTAAGAACCATAAATGAAATCATCTTGACAAAGTTAACTCTCAAAGAGTACTGAATACTAGAAATATAAATAAACATAAATCTCTGACAAATCCAAACGTAATAGGAAATCGGGCGACACATGCCCTAATTATAAAGAACTAAAATAGGAACTGAGTCAACAAAGATATCGTCTAAAGCAAAGGCATACAACTCCCACATGAACTGCAGCACGTCCAATCCAAAGAACCTATGGGAGATGCACCTGTGGCTGGGCACCTGTAATATATATATATATATATATATATATATATATATATATACAAGAGAAAGAGAAATAACGGGAAACGGGTCAGAGCCCAAGTGTAAAACAGTTTCAAAATAGTTTAGAAAGTATTTAAAATGCTTACTGGCTAATGTGAAAACCATGTTAGTGTGCGACACTCTCTTGAGAATTCTCACCTCTTATCTAGTGTGCACGTCTATCGTACTACTAAACTCATAAGTCTATCTAACTTATTTTCCATAAAACTTTATCCTGAGAAGTACTAAGGCTATGATATTTAGTTTTAGAAAATTAATCTATTGCATTTTCTTATGTTACTTATAACAACTCAATATCGTTACGAAATTCAAGGACACTTGTTATAAAGCTGGAGCATTTATTTATTACTTAACTACTTATACTCACAGTTCAAAGTCTCCACATATATATAAGTATATATATATATATATATATATATATATATATATTAGTCACTCATATAATATATATATACTATCGGTACCCCACATAAATCTATGGTGCTGGCATACTTTGCTATCAAGTCCCCGTATCACTCGTACTAAGGGATATACTAGTTCGAAATAACTCTCGAACAGTTTTAACACAATGCACATACAAATGGAGGTGAAGCATAGTTCCAAGTAACTAAGAGGTCAGTACATACCCTCACATCTCTTAGGACCATATAACTATCATTTTCAGATAGCCCGTATCTAGGATACTATCTTCTAGGGTACGAGTCAATATCTCCCATAAAGGTCTAATCGAGATAAGACTTTCCCAGCGCAAAAACCTCCGTGATAGCAAGTAGCTCGGGTATGATTATACACAGATACATAATACTTAATATATGTATAGTCACACAGTCATATATATAGATATTCACCTTTTCCAAATTAGGTTCGCCCACGACCCATAATTATTATTATTCGTTCTTTGCACAAATTTTACTCAATTATCTCGCATAACGGATTCGTCTCTTTTATTCTCATTTATGATTTATTTCATACTTATTTCTCATCTTTCGAACTATTCTCTCTCATTAAGTATAATTTCAGTAGGTATACCCTCACTTACCTTCTGGTCTAAATCTTTCACGAGTCTTAATTCTTTAGTAAACGTACGCATAATTTTCAAGGTATGAATAACTCCCCGTTAACCCATAATTTCATCTCATATTAAATTTCACTCAATGGAATCTACATAGACCCTACTGGTCCTCTTCATAACCCATTATACTCTATAAATAATAATCAAGGGTTCCAACATATTTTAACCGGATTAAACAAAAAGGGAAAAAATATGCAGTTTTGCAGGAGGGATAGATCGATTGAGGAAAGGGGTCGATCGCTCTATCGATGCCCTTGGTCGATCGATCGATCAAGAAGTTCTTTCCTAGAATCTTCAAATTAGAACTAGGGGTTTCATAAAAAAAAAATCTCCAAAACACCATTAATGAATCTCAAACTCCCAAACAAGATTACAACTTGTTATATATACCTATATACATTATTTCCTACGTGAAACATGTCCAAATTCATCTATAGTATTGAATTAATGGGGTAAAATAACATAATTATCAAGAACCATAATTTTTTAATGAAACTTCCATTCTTCTAATTATTTTCTAGATTTCTTGCTTCTAAATCCATACAATTTCGTGGGTAATACTCTACATATGATTTAGATGTCCAGAGTATATCTACTTCCTGTAAAACATGTGATTTAAATTCTCTAAGTTATCAAATTCTTCCATGAAACATGTTTTTATCAATCTTAATCTAACATGGGTGAAACATTAACTAAAACGGAATCAAGATCGATACTTGCCTGGAATTCAAGGGTCTGATTTGTTGATGAAAAAGATATGGCTGCGTTCCTCGTTGTGTGATATATGCTTTGGTGGTGGTGGCAGTGCAATCGAGTGAGTTCTTGGCCTTGGATTGCTTGGAAAGTTTACTACCTTCCTCTATAATGGTCGTTCTTATGTTCTGTGATTGATAACCCTAGAACACAACTCATAATGGTTGATATATCTTAGGGAAATTTGTGGGTTTAATTACCAAAAAATACAAAATGTCTTTCAATTAGGGCTAAAAAAAGCCATGAGACACAAACTAAACCCCCGGGTACACCTTTCTGACTATCTCGACCCTTTCGGACACATTGGCGCACTCGAAACGACCAGACGGGTGACTTATAATTTATTCACTTTTATAATAATAATTTAATCCCGACACGACACATGCGTGTCCCGACTTAAATTTCCATAGTTGCCATTATATTCACTCATGACAATTTTAATAAAATTAATCATATATATTACTTTACTCATTTAGTAATATTCAACAAATTCTCAATAATTACTAACTCTCGTCACGCTAGTAAATATTAAAAATAAATTTCCAGATTAATATTAAATTAATATCTCAAATTAAATTTAATAAATCCTTAAATTTAAAAGCCATAAAAATGCGGGGTATTACATACTTCCCCCCTAATAACAAAATTTCGTCTCGAAATTCAGAAAATAAGGCATCCTTGGTAAAAATAGATCTAGATATTTTTTGCGCATATCTGCCTCACGCTCCCAAGTGGATTCCTCCACATTATGATGCTCGCACTGGACCCGTACAAGTGGAACTACCTTCGACCTTCATTTCCTCTCGCTATGGTCTAGAATAGACACCGGTCTCTCCTTATAAGAACTGTCAGGTTGTAAGTCAACCTCCTCTACCGGGATGTGAGTATAGGCCATATCATCCAGAAGATATCAACTCAACGACGAGATGTGGAATGCATCATGAATACGGTGCAAGTTCTCTGGCAACCCCAATTTATTTGCCACCGGCCCAATCCTCTTGACAATGGGAAATGGGCCCACATACATTAGAGCCAACTTCCCCTTCTTCCCGAACCTCATTACTCCTTTCATAGGATATACACGCAGTAATACTTGGTCCCCTATACTAAACTCTCAAAAGGACCGCTTCGCATTAGCGTAGCTCTTCTGTCGGTCCTGGGCTACCCGAATGCGACTCCTGATAAGATGAATCCTAGCTGAAGTTTCCTGAATTACCTCTGGTCCTAGCAACTTATTGTCCCCCACCTCTATCCAATAAGCTAGAGAACGACAAGGCTTCCATACAATGCCTGAAATGGGGCCATGTCGATCGTGAACTGATAGGAGTTATTATAAGCGAACTCCACTAGTGGAAGATAAGGCTCCCAACTTCCTTCAAAATCAAGGACACACATGCGTAGAATATCCTCCAGCATCAGATTGGTACACTCTGTTTGTGCGTTTATTTATGGGTGGTAAGCTGAACTCAATCTTAACTTTGTACCCATGGACTCCTGAAAGCTCTCCCAAAAGAGCGACACGAAAATCTTGTATCTGTCAGAAATAATATCCAAGGTCACCTCATATAGCCTAACAATCTCGGCAATGAATAACTATGCATATTGGCCCATGGTGTAATCTGTCCTTACTGGTAGAAAATGAGCTACCTTGGTTAACCGATCCACTATAACCCATATGGAATCGTGACCCCTCTGTGATGTAGGCAAACCAGTAATGAGGTCTATGCAAATACTTTCCCGTTTCCACGTAGGTATCTCCAACGACTGAAGTAACCCTGGTGGTCTCTGGTGGTCCACCTTTACCATCTGACAGGTAATACATTTGGACACGAACTCAAAAATGTCCTTCATCATACCACTCCACCTGTATTGCTGCCTCATATCCTGGAATATCTTATCCCCTCCGGGATGTACAGCAAATCGAGACCCGTGTGACTATCTCATCACTACATGACGTAAGTCTTCTCCTTCTGGGACCACCAATCTCCCATTAAATCTCAAACCCCCATCAGAGCTCACTGAATAGGATTCAGCACCCTTAGCTAAGTGTCGTACAATCTGCTCTCGGCAAAACGTATCCACTGCCTGTGCATGTATCACCCTTGTGACAATCTTCGGTGTGACTGACATAACCAATATAAATGAATGAGCTACCACGTCCTGTTGACCCAATTCTTTCCACTTATCTCTCCATACTTTTTCTAAGTCACCTTCCGATCTGTGGATTAAAGCATCAGTAACTACGTTAGCCTTCCTCAGATAGTATTGTATCTCGAACTAGTAGTCTTTCACAAACTCCAACCATCTGCACTGACGCATGTTCAACTCTCACAAAGTGAACAATTATTGCAGTGACTTGTGGTCTGTGAATAAGCGGAACTTTTCCCCCAACAAGTAATGTCTCCAAATCCGCAAAGCAAATACGATCGCTACTAGCACCAGGTCGTGGGTGGGGTAATTCCTTTCGTGAGGCTTAAGCTTACAGGAGGCAAAATCTATAGCCTAATCCTCTTGCTGAAGTACTCCTCCGAGTCTCCGTCAAGAGGCGTTAGTGTATAACAGGTTCTCCACTCTCGGCTTGGGCAAAGTAAGAATTGGCGCTAAAGTTAACTTATCTTTTAGATCATCAAAAGCCAATTGACAAGCATCATCCCAAACATACGGTACTCCCTTGCGAGTCAGATTTGTCATTGGAACCGCTATCTTCGAAAAGCCTCAAATTAACCTCTTATAGTACCCGACTAACCCCAAGAAACTACGCACCTCTGTCGGTGTCGTGGGTTGTCCCCACTCCTTTACTTCTGACATTTTGCTTGGGTCAATCGATATCCCCAATTCTGACAGGACATGCCCCAGAAACTATACTTCTCGTAGCCAAAATCCGCATTTCTCATACTTAGCATATGGCTGATGCTCTCATAGAGTCTGAAGAACCTGTCTTAAGTGCTCGTCATTCTCCTCCTCAGTTTGTGAGTAAATCAGGATGTCATCTATGAAGACGATGACAAACTGATCCAAGAAGTCTCTGAACACTCGGTTCATCAAATCCATGAATATGGCTGAAGAATTTGTCAGCACAAATGACATGACTCTGAATTTATAGGATCCATATCTCATTAAGAAAGTTGTCTTCAACACATCCTGCTCCCTAATTCGTAGCTGATGATATCCCGACCTTAAATCTATCTTCGAAAAGAAGGTTGCCCCTCTCAGCTGGTCGAACATGTCATTGATTTAGGGCAACTGATATTTATTTTATATCGTGACCTTGTTCAACTCCCGATAATCCATGCATAACCTCAGTGAACCATCTCTCTTCTTTATAAACAACACTGGAGCTCCCCCAAGCTGAGGTGATCCTACTAATGAAGCCATGGACTAACAGCTGCTATATTTGATCCCATACCTCCCTCATCTCTGCTGAAGCCATACGGTACAGTGCACATGCTATCGGTCGAGTTCCCGACATCAAGTCTATGATGAAATCTATCCCTCAATTAGGGGGTAGGCCCGGTATCTCCTGAAATACATCTGAAAACTCATGAACGACTGGAATCGAATCCAAGGGAATCACAATCTCCTTAGAGGTATCCTCCTCTATGTAATACAAGTGGGTGGAAAATCCTCCCTCTGGGCGAGGTATCGCCACCAAAAATATATCCTGCCCCGGAATGGCAAAGAAAATACTCATATCGAAACAATCTATCATGGCCTTGTACGTGATGAGCCAATCCATGCCAATAATGACATCGTGCTCATGCATATCTAAAACTAGCATGTCTGCTGGTAAAATGAATCTACCAATATCTATAACTACACCCGACATATAAATAAAATCAAGGACCCATTCCCCAGTGGTGAGTCTACGCATGTCACTATACTCACAGTCGTGTTTAATAACCCTAAGGCCCGTGAAAAATGAGTATCTATAAAACAGTGTGATGCCCAAGTATCAAATAAAACTCGACCCATAGTGCCATGTGTAGAAACCCCATTCTACTACCCCCTAAACTCTCCTTAAGTCCCTAGCACCTCCCCTCATCACTACAGATCCAAGTCATACCCCGAGTACTGACCTACAAGTCATCGGGCACTCCCCAGGCTCCGTTTGACCAAAATTCAAACTCTTCAGCTCGATCCAGGCTGAATGAATCTTTGAAGGGCACTGAAACCCCTTTCCAATGATCCATCCCGTGTGCGATTCCGACCTACCATGCGAATGAACGATCCATTTGCCCCAAAACTCAATCAGGAGGTCGTCGAGCGATCCCGGGCTCCATTTGACCAGAGTCAAACTCTCCATCTTGACCAAGACTGAATGAATCTTCAAAGGGAACTAAAACCCCTTTCCAACGGTCCGCTCCGTACGCAATTCTGACTTACGGTAAGGACAAACGATCCATTTGACTCTGAAAGGTCACCGAATGCTTCCAGGGCCCGATTGACCAAAGTCAACTCCCCGAACCTAATCAAACTCTTTGGAATGTCGACGTACATATCCTAAACTTTCCAGCAGTCCTCTCATGCACGATTCGTACTTACCATGAGGATGAACGATCCGTTTACGTCCGTCGATCCCCCGTCCAATGGAGTGAAAAATGCTTCTGAGCCATATTTGACCCATAGTCAACTCTCGAACCTAGGAGCAGTCCAATGACTTTCAAAGGTCTTTGAATTACCTTTCCAATGGTCTGTCCCGTGCTTGATTATGATCAACGGTTTGCGTTCTTCCACTGATTTACCAAAAAGGCCTAAAAGATACTGCCAAACGGCAGGTCCTAGACCCTGCCTATAGATAGTGTGCCTAAACGCACCTGCCGAACGGTAGTAATAGGGCTATGCCGATTAGCAATTCCATAGGCCTATAAAAGGGAGGCCTGACCTCACTTGCAAGAAGAGCCCAGATCTGATAGATATCACTCTCAGCAAACTTCAAAAACCTCTCTCGAAGTCAGTGTGATTTCCATACACAAATCCCTTTCCAACCTTCACTTTTCATCATACTTTTCATCAAACTTGGTGAATTCACTACCCTCCATCATCATCCAAGTCTAAGTGCTACTCTCCAACATTAAAGATCAAGCTCAAGATCTTCAAGAAGGTCCAATTTTCTCAACTCTCTCCTTTAATTCTCATAAATTTGTAATAACTTGTTTTATTACATAGTTCTTTTATTATCTCATCTCACACATCCTAATATACTTTTTATTTAGTATTATTGCACATCTCTTATTTTCATATAAATAAAAACACGAAAAAATAAGAAAAAGAGGGTTTGCTCATAAATTCCAAACGGGAATTCTCATACTTTTCTTACACTTCTCTCACAACTAAAATACTTTTTCTACACGCACACACACACACACAAGTAAGAGAATCCCCAGTTGGATTTATGGTATAAACCCCACCCCTCACTTTGTATGCGAACTATGTGGACTTTGATGCCTCTATAGGCTACGTAGGCGTCTCCGGGTAAAACCCGAGACTCGAGTCCTATTTTTACTTTTCCTCTCATTTTCTATTTTCCCTAAACTCCATTCTCTTATGCTATATATATGCATATATTTGTTCTTAAGGGCGTATTATTCTGTATACGTTATCGTTCCCTCCTAACGATTAACGTCGTAATGGTCGACTAAATCCTATTTTCTAATACTTTTTGCACTTTCCTACGGATGACTCTCTTTACCTCTTCTATGGTGTAAGTCGATGATTCCTATCTCCACTATATATACACATGCACACATATCATGGGGCAAAATAAAAGGAAAATAGCAAAAACCCATGAGAGACCGAAAGGGCGGAATGGGTGCCTAACACCTTACCATTTCGTAACATATCCTCCATGCCCTTTTCGAATCATTTTGGATTCGTATGCACCAGTATGTCTTTGGATGTTGTCCCTCGAGATGGATTCCCTTTTTCTTTTGTCTGTTTTGAGTAAAAGAGACTGGCGACTCTAATCTCTCTACATTTTTCACCTCACCTCAAATGATGCAGGCCGAAGCACTCCCGAGAGGGACGTGCGAGACCTAAAGGATCCTCACTCTCGCGCGGCCCGCCCATCGCGAGTATCGGGATCCATAACGGGGATGCCCACAGTGGTGACTATGCTGGGGATTAATACGTATATTTTGAGGTCTAGACTCTATTTACATGGGTGTTATGTTTGTTTATATTTTCCTCCTATTTTGCATGTTCCCCCTTTACTACTCATGTGTACCCCATGTTTATGCTTCTATCCACAAACTTGTAGAAAATTATCCATGTACACTTCGCACCACGTGGACCTAGGGTCACATATATCCACATGTTGCACGCATCATTCATCCATACTTTGTGCACCATTGATACTTGCACTTTTCTCCCTCTTTGGCATAATCAAGAAAGATACTCTCATCATAAGATACTAATGAGAGGATCATGCATATTTCACACAACTTCACCAAAGAGCATTGCTATTGACCAAATTTTTATCCAGTAACTGTAGGTTCACTTCGTGATGGGCGTTGGTCCGACAGGGCGCAGTTAGCCATAGCGATATGACTCTCACCTTCCATTAGCCAAGTACCTTCGACGTATATCGAATGGTTCCCCCGCATCGTACCGCTTAACCGAAGTCATGACGGGAGGTATATCGCAGGGAACTCGTTCACGTATGTCGAGTATATTGAATTCGCTCTCACATGTACCGTCCTCGGGAGGTATATGGTGAGGCAATTCACGTACACTCAGGTATATCAAATGGCTTGTCCACACGTACCGATTTCCCACAAGAGCAAGACGTATATCGTGGAAGTCACGCCAAAGGGGGAATCCCTTTTTTATTCACCCAACCAACTGCATACCCGCATATAGGTGTCAACCCAGGAGACACATGTTAGATTGCCGGTTTTAACCCGAAACTCTGTCGAAATTTCGGGTCGGCCTGCCTCTCGAATTCTCGCACATTTTCAAAACGGGACCCTGTTCGTGAGCCTGGTCACAAGTCCATCCATAGCTTTGCATATATTGCAAACCCAATTTTTATAGGCTTGGGTCCCGTCTAGCATTTCATTTTGCATTTAGGAGAATTAATAAAGTGAGAACATAATAATCATGCTGAGGTCCATCTCCCGAAAAATAAAAAAAATCCAAAAACATTTCTCCCTTTTTTTTATCAAAAATCCAAAAACATTTGTCCTCTCTTTATAAAAAATCCAAAACAAAAAATTCAATCTCGATTTTTCTCCTTTTTCTCAAAAATAAATTCCATTTTACGCCTTCTCGGGACGATCGCAAGCCCTTGGCCTGGCTCCTTATTGTCTTCGGTCTTCAGTCAAGTAACCGCGGAGTTTCGTCCATTCCCCTATTACTCCTTCTGAGTCCGAAATCCACTCGCTTCCCATGGAGAACACAAATCAAGTACCCGTTGTGCAGCCGGATCTAACGGCAGTCCTAGCTCAGCCTGTGTCCATGATTGACAACCTCCAAACCGAGGTCCGAGAGATGCAAAGAAACCAGGTTCCCGTTCCTCAAGAGCCTGAGGCCTTATTTCCTCGCAATGTGGATCCACCCAAGCCTATCTGGGTTCCCGGAGAATATCAGCACGCTCCACGCGCCCCTCCTGCTAATGGGTCACCGCCTGCCCAGCTTTCGATGCTGAATCTTGCCTAGCATGGAGCTAACTTGCCTATGATCATTTATCCGAAGGAAGAAGAGCTAAACAGAGTCAAAGAGGACCTTAAGATGCTCACTAAAAAGTTTGACCAACTCATAATTTCAAGAAATTACATGGACTACACCCACATGTCTCCTTATCCTAAAGCGAGGTTACCTGAGAAGTTCAAGATGCCAAATATCAAGAAATTCGGAGGAAGTGGACCCCTAATTGTTCATCGCCGAAGTTATCACCATTCTATGACTCTATTAGGGGCTTCTTAAGAAGTGATGGCCCAATTGTTTCAGTAAACTCTGAAGGATAGAGCCCTCCGATGGTTTTTGTCTCTCCAAGAGTCCACAATTCATAGCTGGGAGGATGTAGCTCGAGAATTCATGTCACAGTACAAATACAATGAAGAGCTTGAGGTCACCCGCCATGATTTAGAGCTGCTCAAGCAGAACCCTGGAGAATCAGTCAGTAACTTCATCACCCGATGGAGGTAAAAAGCAGAAACTATGACCAATTGGCCTTCCGAGGAAGAAAAAGTCAGCGTAGTAAAGAAGAACTTCTTACCCCATGTCCGAACAATGATGGGAGGACAATACTGTCCCCATTTTCGAGCTCTCAGAGAGGCAGGGGTAGAAATTGAGGAAGGTTTTGCCAAGACAGATGTCGAACCAAAAAAGGTGTCCGGACAGTTCACCCCCAGAAAATATGACAAGCCTGCCAGTGCTACAGTCTCAACCATCAACAATATCTCTCAACCAACCACATCATGGGCACCAGAAAGTTGCCCTGTCCCAATCTGAAAGGAATACACTAAGCTCTATGCTCCCATCTCCAAAGTCTATCAATCCCTATTAATCCAAAACCTCATCAAACCCTTGGATCCCCATTCATTGCCAAATACACTCCTAATAAACTTTAAGGCAGATGCCCATTGAGCCTATCACCAAATAGCTGGCCATACCACCAACCAATGCTTTCACCTCTGAAACATGATCCAATGTCTGATTAATCGGGGTACCATTGCCCCACCAGCCAATCCTAAGCCAAACACTACTCACAACCCACTTCCAAATCATACCAATGCCATATTCTTAGAAGAGAACCCATAATTTGATCCCTCAACTCAAATCACGCCTATATACTCTCCTAAACCTCCCCAAATTTTCCCATATTTCTTCCTACACCCTGCTAGCCTCACTGATCAGGCACTGTCACTCCTCACCAGAGCATGTATCGTTGTCCGTATCTGTTATGAAAATATAGGTATGGAATTATAAGAAATCTTCAACCAACTCCTAGAGTTCGGGCTAAAATTTCCCTCACAGATGATCATTGATTGCCAGAGATTTAATACGCTATTCTTGGAAGCACGAAATTGGGCCCGAGAGTCAGATCGTTGGGTAGTACCAACCGATGAAGTCAGCCTAGATGATGTGGTCCAGATTATAGAAGAATTCTTCTGGCAAACCAACAAAATTTGTAGTATCACCGAGTTATTCGATGCTTTGAAGCTACAGGGGTGTCTGGTCCCTTTACCCTTACACGTCCCCACAGAATGGGATGACCTGTATGAAGATGCCATTGAAGTTGTGGAATGCATTAACTATGTATGGAAAGAAAGAATTGTTACCACCGGATGGGGGGAAGAATTTAAAGATTTGAATGAAGAGAAAGCTTCAGAGAAAACTGGCTCGGTAGCCGACATGTGTGGAATGATATCACTTGAAGAAATCCTTGAAGAAATAGATAATGTAGCAGAATAACTCGAGATCGACGAGGAAACGGGATTCCTATTTTTCCCTTCTTTAATAAAGTACATGACGAGATCAAGGAGGAATTACCATATTCCAAAATCACTATCAGCCAAAGACAAGGGGAAGGGAGTGGAAAACCTTCCTATGCCAGAGATGAAGCTAAGGAAAGCAAGATCCTCGATCAACTAAAGAAAACTCAAGCTAACATCACTCTATAGGGGATTTTCATGTCTTCTTAGATGCACATGAACGCTTTGATCAAGTTGCTCACTGGACCCACAGTTCCTCCATCTACCACACCATAAGAAGCGATAAATTTTGTCGGATCCTTGACCTTTACCCGAATGCTATTCTTTTTCGAAGAGGAAATCCCTAAGATTGGGCCAAACCACAATCATTCACTCAACATCTCCGTCAAAGTTACAGGGAATGTCATGCCACTCTCTCTTGTCGATAATGGATTCTCCCTGAATGTTTTCCCACTAAGAACCTTCAAGTGTTTAGGAATGAAAGAAAGCGACCTCGCTCCAACTTCTGCCACTGTGCGTGCCTACGATAATACCCGTCAGGAGGTGATGGGATCCATAAAGCTTGTAATAGGGGTTGGCCCTATAAAGGCTGTCGTTGAATTCCAAGTTATTGACATCCCAACTTATTTCAATATACTGCTCAGACGACCTTGGCTCCACAGTATCAAGGGCGTGTCTTCCTCATTCCATCAAAAATTAAAATTCTTCACCGACGGGCGAGTCATTACCATCTTGGGTGACGCCAACAATACCAATGGTGCAAGTACCAGCAGCCCAATCCTTGAGATACAACACGGGTCAAATGATATTCTCCTATTAGGGTTCTGAATTAAACCACTTCTACTCCCGGCAGGGGACAATTTCAAAGTAAGGATTTATCCAGAATACGACCCTCGTGGCAACGTCAATGTGATTCAGATGTTCAGAAACATGCACTTCACGCCCGGACTTGGCCTAGGATAAAGACAACATGGTATACTCGAGCCAATTGAACTAAAGAAGGCCTTCCATCCTTGTGGTTTGGGGTATCAACCATCAGAACAAGAGCTCCAAATGATTCGCCTGTCTCAACCAAAGAGAGGACTAGACTGCGTTCGGACTATCCTTGGGGATTACTTGAATGGACGATTCATCAAAGAGGGTGAGGGATTCCCCTTTTGAGGATTTCCTGAACCATGGTATGACCATACAAATAAGAAGATGAAACCTAGAATGGAGATCTTTTTCCAAGACAGCTACCCATGGGCCGAAATGTAACACCCGCCCACCCGGGGAGAGCGAACGGAGCGCTAATGTCGATAAAATTAAACTAATCCACAAATAGCAAGGTATAGAGCATCTAACAAACCCATAATAATATAAATCCACGAATCCCAATCTTCAAATACAACGTCTCTCGAATAATAAAATACAACTATCTAACTCGAATAAAAATGCTCTATACACCAATGAAATAATTAATACAATTCTTCCAACTTGTATTAAAATTCTTCCCAAACACTCCATGCTAAAATAATCCCAATAATCCAAAGCGCTCAAATCCACGCTAACCTGCCACTAAAAGAAAATATGGGGAAGTACACAATACGACAGGAATTATGCTCAACAAATACGGATTAGCAACGAATAAAACGTAACAACACGAGTACGAATATTCAAATGAAAATGCAAATCTTAAAGCATTTATCAATATAATTTCTCAACAACACTTTAACCGGGTCACCAGGCCTCACCACATTCGTATATGCTTTATCAAGCCATAGCCCAGGAAACAGGAATTTTGGCGGGTGCCCAACATCCGTGCCATATTAAAATCTCATGACAACGTGCTCATCAATAATATAATGATACCACATGAATCAAAATAATTTCAACAATTATTTTTCCAGATTTCAATGAATTTATCAATTCAAATATGAGTTCAATTAACAAAAATTCAAAGAGAGTGACACTCGCGAGATTTAAGGAGCATATTGTGTAAAACCCCATACCTCAAACCATGATGAGAAATCAACGATCACATCCTCAAGATGAACAAAAAAAGATCTACAAAAGAACCTCCAACAAAATAGCCCCAAGAACACCTCTAATATAAGGTTGGAACTCACAAATCTCAAAGGCCAATGTGTATATAAAAAGAAGAGGAATATAAAATATATTTGCTGCCAAAAAGTTGTGCCAAAAGTAGGTTAAAAGGCTTGCCCACGACTTCCTTTTATAATGCAAAGAAATGAAGAGTTGGAATCCAAAAGACTCCTTTAAATAAGGCAAAGAAATAAAGAGTTGGAAGTCAAAACAACTCCAAGAGTTAAAAACATTTCAAAATCATTTTAAAATCCGTTTTAACTCCGTTTTAGAAACCGTTTGAAATTCTCGCCTTTAAAAATAATAACCAACATATTTGAGCAATAAAAATAATTTTATCAAAAACTTTATTTTCCTCCATTTTCCAGAAATTAATTAAAATAGCCCAAAATTACGTCGGTTATACACTTCCCCACTAACAATGGAATTTCTCCCTCGAAATTCGCCGAATGCCTAACTCTCAAAAATCAAGCTAACAATCTCCAAAAATAAATCACGTCTCCCAAAAATAAATTCCTCACCTCTAATCTACATGCCTAACACGAAACGATCATCTAAAATAATCTATCTCCAAAAATATGCGCCATAAAAATGCAACAGACTCAAAACCCAAGACCCGAGGGTTGCCGTATACCTAAGCTCTGATACCATTTATACACCCCGCCCGCCCGGGGAGAGAGAACGGAGCGCTAATGCGATAAAATAAATCCAAATCCACAAGTGACAAGCTATAGATCATCTAAATAAACCCACAATAATATAAATCCACTAATCTCAATCTCTTCAATTACAACAAGTCTCTCGAATTAAAATTACAACTATCTAACTCGAATAAAAATACAAATCTCCAAAGCTCTATACATCAAAATAATAAAAATCTTTCCCAAACAATCCTCGCTAAAATCAATCTCCAAAGCGCTCAAATCCACGCTAACCTGCCAACTAAAAGAAAATATGGGGAAGTACACAATACGACAGGAAAGATGCTCAACAAATACGGATTAGCAACGAATAAAACGTAACAACACGAGTACGAATATACAAATCAAAATGAAAATCTCAAAACATTTTATCAATAAATTTCTCAACAACACTTTAACCGGGTCACCAGGCCTCACCACATCCGTATATGCTTTATCAAGCCATAGCCCGGGAAACAGGAATTTTGGCGGGTGCCCAACATCCGTGCCATATTAAAATATCATGACAACGTGCTCAACAACAATATAATGATACCACATGAATCAAAATAATTTCAACAATTATTTTCCAGATTTCAATGAATTTAACAATTCAAATATGAGTTCAATTAATAAGAATTCAAGGAGAATGACACTCGCGAGATTAAAGGAGCATATTGTGTAAAACCCCATACCTCAAACCATGATGAGAAACCAATGATCACATACTCAAGATCAACTCAAAATATCTACAAAAGCTCCTCCAAGAACCTCCAATAAAATAGCCCCAAGAACACCTCTAATCTAAGGTTGGAACTCACAAATCTCAAGGGACAATGTGTATATTGAGAGTGCAGCTACAGCGGAAATATTGCGACTTCTCAAATAAAATCCAGTTTTTAATTAAACCCAAATTTTAGTTAAACCCTAAGACATGCATCTAGATGATTTATCAAATAAAATATAGCATGTAGGATAAAAACAAACAGTTTCAGGAAAAATCCCCCAAAGGGGAAAAACCTTTTATTTCACTATAATTTGTAAGAGAACGGCTTACAATCGGATTACAATGAAATACAGTTTGACTAAGAATTACCCTCAGGTATCGGATTCTGTAGTCGGCGGCTGGAAATATCCCTTTCCAGGTGGGCTGCAATGAAGAAGAGAAATGGCTTCTCCACAAGTGTGTGACACAGAAATACCCGCTGGTGTCGGTTCCTATGTCGGCGGCTGGAATTTTCCCTTTCCAGTAGGGTAGCAATGAAGAGGAAGGAGCGGTCCACTTCACAAAGGGTTGAACAACAGCAATGGTGTTCTTGGGTTACCAAACTTGATTCATATAGATATGGAAGATGTGTGAATCTAAAAACCTAGAATCATAGGACTCAATAGGTGAAGACTTTAGGGTTGATATGCTCTGCAAAACGTGGGAAAGTCTTATAGAAACCAACTACTGATCGTGGTTTAAATAAGGAGTCAAAACCCTAAAAAATCTGCTACACGATCTGGCAGAGTTTATCCAGGGTGGATCGGTCCGGGCCTCAGGCGGATCGGTCCGATGGAGGATCGGTTCTTTTAATTTGAAGCCGATTCGATTCGCAATCGGTTCGGTGCTCTTTGGACTCATTTTTCAAGGCGCTCCGGTTCGGTCCTGGACGGATCGGTCCGCAGTCGGATTGGTTCTTTTTATTTTGGGGCGGACCGGTCCGGCTGACTGTTTCCAAATTCCTTCTTCTTTTGATCTTCAGATTTCGAATTTCGTTGATGACGATGTGATCTTTTCAACCATCAATCTTGTAACGGCGTATGACATAACATATACATAAAGATGGACAAATTGTCCTTACAAATCTCCCCCTATGTCTATGCCGGAACAAACATAAAACATCTGAATTATCAAGTATGAACAATGCCTATACAAATCTACCCTTCCATGAACCCAAAACTGAAAGAGGTACATATGACTAAGGTTGCATCGTTTGTTCTTCAATTCTTCAGGAATCTTCACGTTTTTCTCATCAGGGTGTGTATCATGGGATTATCAAGGATGTACCTACACACATGAGATAAAGCAAATACCAAGTGACGTATCGAGTTTAAAATGAGATAATAAACATATGCATATATACATATATACCAGATTTATGATGAACCTCAAATTTTAAAACTCCCCCCTAATTAGATAATTCATTCTCCCCCTTTTTATGATGTCCCCAAATAGACAAATGAGAGAAATAAATCAAATAAGCAAGATCGGGGTGCCACGGTATTCAAAAGCAAAGCATCAATCAATATGGTAAACGTGCTCTTGCAAGGAGATGCTCAGAAAGAAATGCACAAACTATTTTTTATTTTTCAAATTTTTCATACAAAGATAGGATACCAATATGAACAAATATGATACAAAAAATCACACCATGGATTTAGACTCAAACAACCAAGTCATGGAAATGGAATGAATGGGTGTGAACACATTCGATAGGTAAATCAACTCAATCAATCATATGTGCACGATGCATATGTGTACTCCTAACGAATGAACATCAAAGGTATCCTTAGGTGTAAAAATTTGTTGAATTTAGATGACATCGTCTTATGCAAATCAACAAATCAAAGTCAAATGATTTCCACACCAATAACGTCCAAAACTATATAGCGCATTTTCAAGAATTTCAAGGACGTGCAAACCGGTTTTAAATTCTCCAACCAAACTCCCTCATATATATTTTCTTTTAGAGGTAATCTAAATTCTCAAACTTTGGAGAATTGGTGCAAAAACCTAAATGGCCCATATTTTGGCATGAATATCTTTTTATTGCCTTTCAATTTTTTCGGGCTCTTTTAACCTCTTTGGACCTCGGATAATAAAATTACTCAATTTTTTAGGTCCTTTTTAACGGTGGCTTTTACGCAAAGGATAGATGATTACCTTTCGCAGCCCCTCCCCGTTATCAAACAAAGCACACAAACTCACAAAACGATTTTTATATGCACAATTTCCTTATCAAAATTTATCGCGCTTGGTTCGTTTTAAGGACATGATTGAAGTGAAAACACCCAACCAACATGTGATAAGACAAGCACAATAATCAAACAAATCCGTGCATGTGTGCATTAAAGGAAACATGAGTCAAATATGTAGGAAGTAACACTTAATTACATCTTAATGACTCCAAACATTATAAAGCACATGGATGAATTGACCTATTGTCACAAAACACTATCAAATAGTCACATTAAAATAATGGAATGATGTTGTGACTCGGTCATCCAAAGTGTTCATCCATAAACGGTGTAAACAAAAAACAAAAATCTTTTTGGATTTTTCAAAAATTTTATCAAAATAAAATCTTTTTGTATTGTTCAAAAAAAATTCAAAAACAAGAATTTATACAAATAGTACAAGTCATCACACTAGTAAAAATATATCATTAAACCACAACTAGTGTATGACAAACATGCAATCACAATTAACCAAAAGATTTCACATGGGGTGAATTACGTGCAAGCAAACGGGAATCATGGACAAATAAACCATAAGCCTCTAAATCCGATTTTCTAACACAAATAGATTTGTAACGAAGTGTGGGGGTTTTGGGAATCGAATTTATTCTTTCATTAACCTTCCTGGGTCCATTTAAAAGCTTGTAACAAAATCGCCTAAGATGACCTTGCCTACCGCAATGTGTGCAAGTGTAAATCGGGCGGTGTGTGTTACCTAAAGGTGGCCCTCTCCTCAATTTTATCGGTTGCTCTCGCCGGATTTGCCTAGGTGGGTCTCTCCTAATGATCCTAGGAGGCTCTCTCACGATGTTCCTATGGGGCGCTTTTTTAACAAATTTAGGTGCCTCTTTCTTAACAATCCTAGGAGGCTCTCTCACATGTGTGGGAATGGGTGCAACATATTTTTCAAGACCAATCCCACCCCTATCAGTTTTGATCTCGACTGTGCCTAAAATCTTATCAAGTTTTTCAGACCTAGACTCCAAATCAAATTTCACTTTACTTGAATCTTTCAATTCCACCTCAAGTTCACTTATCCTAGATTCAAGTACTCGTTTAGAATCCTCAAACTCTAAAACCTCCTTTTTCATAGTCTCCATCAACCCTCTAAGACTATCTCTCTCACCCTCGACGTACTGAAGCTTCCATTTCAAAATTTTCACATGATCCCTAAGTTCTTTAACTAAAAAATCATTATTTTTTATGGCACACTCTTTCAACTGAGCTTTCAATTTCAGATTTTCTTTCTTTGTTTTCAAAGTTTCAGCATAAAGTTCATTGAAAGCAGCTTGCAAGTCATGCTCATCTACACTTTCCTCCTCACTTTCATCCACACTCCCATCACCTTCACTATCACTAATCACATGGATGGGAAACTCTCGCCTAGAAGCATAAAAAACTTCTTCTTCCGAATCACAATCACTAAGGGTAGAAATATGAGAAATCGGTTTATTCAATTTCTTCTTTAAATTAGTGGTACACTCATGTAACGTGTGACCAACACCCTTACAACACGAACACCTCTCAGATTCGTTTTCAACAGAAGATTTAAAACAAGAGTTCGTGTGAATTTTCCAATTAAATTTTTCAAAAATTTGACATCGAAGATCATCAAAACCATCAAAAGCCATTTTTGCAAAATCAGGATCAAAACACAATAACTTAGTGCAACCTGCTCTGATACCAATTTGACGACGTGAGAAGTCAAATTGTATCAAAAAAAAATAAATCCTCGAAAAATCAAGATCACGCGATAAATTAGCGTAACCCGCTCTGATACCAATTTGAGAGCGCAACTACAGCGAAAATATTGCGACTTCTCAAATAAAATCCAGTTTTTAATTAAACCTAAATTTTAGTTAAACCCTAAGACATGCATCTAGATGATTTATCAAATAAAATATAGCATGCAGGATAAAAACAAACAGTTTCAGGAAAAATCCCCCAAAGGGGCAAAACCTTTTATTTCACTATAATTTGTAAGATAACGGCTTACAATCGGATTACAATGAAATACAGTTTGACTAAGAATTACCCTCAGGTATCGGATTCTGTAGTCGGCGGTTGGAAATATCCCTTTCCAGGTGGGCTGCAATGAAGAAGAGAAACGACTTCTCCACAAGTGTGTGACACAGAAATACCCGCAGGTGTCGGTTCCTATGTCGGCGGCTGGAATTTTCCCTTTCCAGTAGGGTAGCAATGAAGAGGAAGGAGCGATCCACTTCACAAAGGGTTGAACAACAGCAATGGTGTTCTTGGGTTACCAAACTTGATTCACATAGATATGGAAGATGTGTGAATCTAAAAACCTAGAATCATAGGACTTAATAGGTGAAGACTTTAGGGTTGATATGCTCTGAAAAATGTGGGAAAGTCTTATAGAAACCAACTACTGATCGTGGTTTAAATAAGGAGTCAAAACCCTAAAAAATCTGCTACACGATCTGGCAGAGTTTATCCAGGGCGGATCGGTCCGATGGCGGATCGGTTCTTTTAATTTGAAGCCGATTCGGTTCCCAATCGGTTCGGTGCTCTCTGGACTCATTTTACAAGGCGGTCCGGTCCGGTCCTGGGTGGATCGGTCGGCAGTCGGATCGGTTCTTTTTATTTTGGGGCGGACCGGTCCGGCTGACTGTTTCCAGATTCCTTCTTCTTTTGATCTTCGGATTTCGGATTTCGTTGATGACGATGTGATCTTTTCAACCATCAATCTTGTAACGGCGTATGACATAACATATACATAAAGATGGACAAATTGTCCTTACATAAAAAGAAGAGGACTATAAAAGATATTTGCTGCGAAAATTTGTGCCAAAAGTAGGTTAAAAGGGTTGCCCATGACTTCCTTTTATAATGCAAAGAAATGAAGAGTTGGAATCCAAAAGACACCTTTAAATAAGGCAAATAAATGAAGAGTTGGATTTTAAAACAATTCCAAGAGTTAAAAACATTTAAAATCATTTTAAAATCCGTTTTAACTCCGTTTTTGAAACCGTTTGAAATTCTCACATTTAAAAATAATATTCAACATATTTGAGCAATAAAAATAATTTTATCAAAAACTTTATTTTCCTCCATTTTCCTAAATTAATTAAAATAGCCCAAAATTACGCGGGTTGTTACACGAAAGTTCCCAACACCATGTACAACCGCTCATCAAAGATACCGAAGAGACTGGGGAAAGTGAGTCCAAATATTCCTTTAAGTTACAGACACTAGATTTGACACTCTGCATGGTTTATTCAGGCACTACATCACTGGATCCATCCCAACTGATTAAAGCTACTGATACACCTCTCCTCAACTGGCACGCTACACCTGTTCTACCTACTGAAATCTCCCATGATCCCACTATTTACCCTATTTCTTCTTCTATTGTCTTATCCTTGTTCAAATCTAATCAAGTCCTCTTCTGTTGAGGTTCTCAATACTATTTTTCCTATCAATGAAATAAACAAAGATTTTGAGTATCTTGATGTGCCTTACATTAACTGCTTGGATTCTAATCAAACTTTTGATGATGATGATTTTGCAAATGAACAATTCTTAATTGATCTAAATAAGGTTAATAATAAACAACATAACCATGTTCAAGTGAATGAAGAAGAGACTATTGTTATAAACCTCGGTTCTAGTAGACTACTGCGTGAGATTAGGATAAGGACTACCCTCGACGAGCATGAGCATGAGCATGCACAACTCGAAGAATTTCTAAAGGAATTCGTAGATGTCTTCGCATGGTCCTATGACGATATGCCCGGTATTGATCCTTAAATAGATCAGCATGATATTCCCACTCTCCCATATTGCAAGCCAGTCAAGAAAAAGTTGAGAAAGCTCCGCACTGAATGGTCGCTCAAGGTCAAAGAAGAGGTGGTCAAATAGTTGAACGTAGGCTTCATTCGTGTGATCGAATATCTCATGTGGCTATCCAACATAGTGCCTGTGCCAAAATCAGGAGGAAAAGTTCGAATGTGTGTAGACTATCGAGATTTGAATAAATCCTTTCCTAAGGATGATTATCCGCTACCAAATATCGACATGATCGTGGACAACACAGCCAGTCATGCTCTCAAGTCATTCGTCGATGGGTTTGTCGGATACAACCAAATCAAAATGCACCCGGACCACCAAGAAAAACCGCATTCATCACCCCATGGGGAACCTTTTGCTACACTGTCATGCCATTTGGTCTCAAGAATGCTGGGGCTACCTACCAGAGGGCTACCACAATCATCCTGCACGATCTGATTCACAAAGAAGTTGAGGTCTATGTGGATGATATGATTATCAAATCCAAGACTAGAGAGGGTCGTATTCCCGTTCTCCGAAAGTTTTTTGAATGACTGCGATAGTATCAGATGAGACTCAATCCACAGAAATTCATCTTCGACGTTACAAAGGGAAAACTCTTAGGATTCATGGTTAGTGAGAAGGGGATAGAAGTAGATCCCGTCAAGCTGAAAGACGTACTTGATATTCCACCTCCTCGAATAGAGAAAGAAATCCGATGTTTCCTTGGGAAATTACAATACATCAGTCGATTCATCAACCAGTTTACCTCCATCTGCGAACCTATCTTTAAACTCCTCCGAAAGGATTTAACCAAGGTTTGGAATGAGGCCTGCCAAGAAGCTTTTGACTGAATCAAATAATATCTGACCCAACCCCCGGTACTCATACCACCACAACCTGGTCTCGCCTTGCTCCTATACCTAACCATAACCGACACTGCAATTGGGGCTCTGCTAGACCAGTACTTTGAAGATTCCCGCAAGGAAAGATCCATCTATTACGCCAGTTGCAAATTGGTCGGGTACGAGGTCAACTACACTGCTTTGGAAAAGGCATGTATTGCACTTGTCTGGATCACCCAAAAGTTACGGCACTACATGCTCTCCTTCCATATCAAACTTATATCCCGAATGGACCTCATTAAATACCTTCTTGAGAAACCCGCTTTATCCATCCGAATGGCTCGATGGTTGATGCTCCTAGTAGAGTTCGATATCGTGTACATCACGTAAAAATCCATAAAAGGAATAGTTATCTTTAACTACCTCGCTGATTACCCCGTAGAAGAAACTGATGTCTGGATCTCTGAATTCCAAGATGAAAACATCCTTTTCACTACTCAGGACAACCTTAGATGACAAATGTTCTTTGACGGCACTGCCAACAAGAAAGGAAATGGCATTGGGATACTCCTAATCGCCCCAGATGACTCCCACCCTCCAATCGCCATCAAGTTGGATTTCCCTTTCACTAAAAACATGACTGAGTATGAGGCATGCACAGTAGGGCTAAAAGTTTCTCTCAAGAAAGGTATTCAATGTCTGGATGTCTACAGGGATTCCTTCTTCATCATCGATCAAGTGCTCAGAAAATGGAGAGTCAAGGATGAGAAAATCCAACCCTTCCATGCCCACTTAGAAGAACTAGACTCCCAATTCCAAGACATCACCTTCCATTACCTACCTCGAGCAAAGAATAACCTAGTCGATGCTCTCGCTACCTTGGCCTCCATGATCGACATGCCCAAAGGAATAACTATGACCCCCTTCCTAGTTCAAAAGCAAGACAAACCAACCCACTGTTACCACATTGAGCTCGTCACCATAGAAAATCTCGAGCTAGCCAATTACTGGTACTATGATATCTGGCGCCTCCTCAAGCATGGTAGGTATTCTGAGGATTCCAACAAGAAAGATCGAGTAACCCTTTAAAAATTGGCTGACTAGTACATCATCTATTACAAAGCACTGCTCAGAAGGAACTTCGATGGAACTCATCTGCATTGCATCGCAGGGGCTGACATTGAAAAAATAATGCAAAAAATCCATAGCCGGGAATGCGGACCCCACATGAATGGTTACATGCTTGCCAAAAAGATCATCCGACAAGGTTACTACGGGACCACCATGACCCAGGATTGCACCGCCTATGTCCGGAGATGCCTCAAATTCCAATAATCCTCCAACCTTCAGCATCTGCCTCAGCGCTAATTATACATCATAACCGCTCCCTGGCCATTTTCCACCTAGGGCACCGACATTATAGGGAAGGTTACACCGAAATCTTCCAATGGGCATGAGTTCATCGTAGTTACCATTGATTACTTCACCAAATGGGTCGAAGCTGAGTCATACGCACTGCTGAATGCCAAAAAAGTGGCCAAATTCATCAAGAAAAATATCATCTGGCGAATGGGGTCCCGCATGAGATAGTGTCAGATAACGGGTTATATTTCGAGGCAGAAGTCACAGAAGTGTGTGACAACCCGCCTAATAAAATACCGAGCGATCACTCCTATATCAAATTAAAACAGGATGCGCATATGGATCATTCTTAGCATCACTGTCAAAAATCCATTTTAATTACTAATAACCTATTATGATGGCGTCAAAATTTTACTTAACTACTCTTTTTAAACAACCACAATTAAAAACATCCACACAGTTTGTGTAAATGAAACTGAAATGAAATAAAATAACCGAACACTCGGTCAAAATATACAACCATATCGAATGTCGTACTAAAAGAATAAATAAATGCAATTGGGCCATTGGCCAGAATATTTATACAGTACATCCTATCTAGAGTACAAGAATAGAAGTTTCTATTGAGAACCTGCATGTAACCAAAGCTGCGATAGCAGACGTCTGACTCGAAGGAAATGTCATCCATGCATCCCTGTGTCTGGACACCGATGTAATATATATATATATATAGCAAGAAAGGAAAATATAGAAATGGGTCAGAGCCCAAGTTGTGAAAATATTTTTCAAGTGTAAATGCTTTATTTTTAGAAAAATATTTTATCTCATATTTAAATTTGGTATCGCACTCCCACGAGATACCCCTCACCTCCCTTCTAATAGTGCACACCTAACGCACCCTAACAAAATACCCTAGTCAAGCTACCTCGCTTAACTAGTCTAATTCACCCGTCTACTAGAAACCTATATGACCCGAGTACTAAAGGCTAAACTTCTCTCCATTCTCAACACTGCGTAAGTTCGTGCGGGGGTGTCTCGCGAAGCGAAATCCAAACAAGGAACCCCCCCGATACACTACTACTTGGCAGGGTTAATGGTAGAGATCCATTATGCCCGTAGTACAAAATAATTTTACAAATACATACCTATATATTAATATACTTATCATATCCATTTTTATATACGTTTTACTATATACATTCGGATAATATCTCCCGGACTGAGGTTTAATTTTTTTTTTTTCATCTTTATATTATACATCCAGATCTATCTCCCGGACTGAGGTGTATTCTATACTCATCTTTATCTCTTTATCTCTTTATCTCATTAGAGATATATATTACATTATTCTCATAAACAAGTAATATATCATGCACACATGCATACAAACCATCCCACCGACCTATAACTCGAGGATGAGGTCTCATAGTGCCGATCCAAAAATCCGAGTTTTCTCATATACCACGGTACCAGCCGGAATCCTCAACAGTCCTGGTAAAATACACAATGGTGGAGGCGGTCAAGTTCCCCCTGCGAGTGGGAAATCACATAAATCGCACTCGAACGCGGGACGTAAATGACCTGAGGACAATACTCTCCCTGCTCCTCGAGCCAGGGGATTCATCCACATCACGCAACCTCCCTGGATCGCACTAGAGTAATATATAACCTGGCTGTTCCAACCCTATACCAAAGGAAAGCCCGTGAAAGTAGCCAATCTAAATGCATACATAACATCACATATAGATATATATGTATTTATGTCATGTCATATATATACTTTAATCATATAGTATATATATACTATATATTCCTCCTCGAATATATATATATATATATATATATGGCCATAATTGCCAATAACATCTAGTGATGACCAATAATCTCAAATATTACCTCAAGGAATCATAATCATGCATTCATATAAGCCTGATACTAAACCCAAAGTATTTCCTCACTTTGATAAGTAATAAATACCTCAATCCCCTCTAAGGATTTATTGGATATCTCCAATTCTACCATTTTACATTTAGTGAATATATATCTATATTCCCAACTTTCATCCTAATCCTCTCATAGGATTCACTCAACCATAATCGATGTAGTTATGTTTCCCTATACGCATAACTACATATAGTTTAGGGGTTATACGTTTTAAACCCTCATTTAACCCTCCTAAATTTCCTTAATTAGAGGACCATATATTCCTAAAAGGCCCCTTATGTTATCCAATAATTAACCTCGAAGCAATGTTAATTGGAATCTGTCCCATCCAACTCACCCTAGGAAAATTGCCTAACTTTCAGAAGGGGTCGATCGATCGACCCATGGCCCTCGATCGATCGAGCCCCCATGATCGATCGATCGATCATGACGGGCAGCTTCTTCCCCGAGAAGCTGTTTCAGCCATTAAAGCTTCTCCCAAGCTTTTGTCGCCTCACCCAACGACCTGCAACCTCAACCAACAACATACACGTATATAAAATGGGTTCTAAACATCCTAGAACCCAAAATCACCAATTGATTTCAATTAATTTCTAAGTTTCTCCAATTATGAAATTTTAGGGGTTTATTCGTTTTAACTCCCGAAAACCCGTTTTATCCACGAAAACCCAACCCAAAATCTTTAAGGTTTGTTATTACCAAACTAAAATATGAAATTTATACTCGAAAATAAATAAAGCAAGTAAACACTTGCCTCATAGATAAAATCCGATGATCCCGAGTCGAATCCCGCGGAGGTTGGCCAGAATCTCCCCTTTTCTCCTCTTTTCTCTCCTCCTCTCTCTCTCTCTTCTCTCTTTCCTTTCTCTTTTCTCTCTATTCTTTCCATCTCTCCCTCTTTATATAAGGAGAAAGGGTTTTTACCCCTACAACTAAAAAATGACTCGTTTACTCAATTACGAGCCCTTTTAAATCTAAAATTCCCCGAAACTCAATTTCGACAATCGGACACTCTTTTTCGACTATCTCGGCCATTCCGATACTCACGGTATAGTTGAAATTTCAATCTGAGTTACTTGATCGCAAATCACTATTTCAACCCAAAACAAATAAATGCGGTATTCCCATTAAAATATCATCTTCTGTCGCTTTTCCCAACGAGCACATATTATTAAAATACCTCGACATATTTACTTAATCCCAAAAGTAAATACAACACCCATCGAAAATCATCTAATACTTGAAAATCCCAAAAATCACTATTTCGAGAAATTCTGCAAATTTCCCATTCATACCCAATTATGGAATTTAATTGTCTCCAAAAGTACGGGTTGTTACATACTCCCCCCCTTACAACAAAATTTTGTCCTCGAAATTCCGGTGCAACCTAAACCGCCAATCCTAGAATCGCTCCCAATCCTAATACCTCAAGGGGAACAATACTAACACAATGGTTCCCAACCATGCACTATACGGCTACCACGGTCGTAAAGTGACTCCAATAGCGTCACATTGCACCCATCATTACTCGTACCTCATGTAGAAAGACAAGCCTACAGCTGCCGCTCTAACGTCCAATCACGATTCTAAACGTTCGCTTGTCAATACTTGAATATCTATTTTTTTTCCCAGAAAGAAATTACTCTAACGCTCGGCCACTCTCGTCAGTGTCCTTTCTTATCTTGGGCACGACGTTCCATTCAACACACTCCAAATCCATCCATGACTGCCTCACAACATAATCTTTAACTTTATATACTACGCTTTTCTATTTCAGGCACTATATAAAACCAACTCACTAAGGTGACCATACACCTTTTCAACTCGTGCACATCTGCACAACCATTGCAAATGCAGAAGCGTGATGGGCCCATAACCCACAGGTCCCAGGATCGAAACCTGGCTCTGATACCATCTGTGACAACCCGCCTAATAAAATATCGGGAGATCACTCCTATATCAAATTATAACAGGACTCGAATATGGATGATTCTTAGCATCACTGTCAAAAATCCATTTTAATTACTAATAACCTATTAGGCTGGCGTCAAAATTTTACTTAACTACTCTTTCTAAACAACCACAATTAAAAACATCCACACAGTTTGCGTAAATGAAACTGAAATGAAATAAAATAACCGAACACTCGGTCAAAATATACAATCATATCGAATGTCGTACTAAAAGAATAAATAAATGAAATTGGTCCATTGGCCCGAATATTTATACAGTACCTCCTATCTAGAGTACAAGGATAGAAGCATTTATCGAGAACCTGCATGCATCCACAGCTGCTACATCAGACGTCTGACTCGAAGGAAATGTCATCCAGGCGTCCCTGTGTATGGACACCTATGTAATATATATATATATATATAGAGGCAGATTCCTGTGCACACTAAGTTTGCACAATACCTTTTTAAAGTAATAAAAAAAATATTTTTGAGTTGATTTTTTTTGTGTGATATTTAAACATTTCAAGGAACCCATATAAAAAAAATCAGCTCAAAAAAACTTTTTTTGCTTGTTTTAAAAAATCGGTCAAACTTTCTATGCTTTTAAGCCCTTTAAAAACTGCGAAAGTTTGACCAATTTTTTAAAAATAGCAAAAAAAGTTTTTTTCAGCTAATTTTTTTTATGTGAGTCCGTTGAAATCTTAAAATATCACATAAAAAAATTGGTGTGCGCCAGCACTCGAAAATATTTTTTTTACTACTTTAAAAACTTAATGTGCAAACTTAGTGTGCACAGGAGTCTGCCTATATATATATATATATATATATATATATATATATATAGCAAGAAAGGAAAATATAAAAAAGGGTCAGAGCCCGAGTTGTGAAAATATTTTCCAAGTGCATAAATGCTTTATTTTTAGAGAAATATTTTATCTCATATTTAAATTTGGTATCGCACTCCCATGAGATACCCCTCACCTCTCTTCTAATAGTGTACACCTAACGCACCATAACAAAATACCCGAGTCAAGCTATTCCTCCTAACTATTCTAATTCACCCGTCTACTAGAAACCTATATAACCCGAGTACTAAAGGCTAAACTTCCATCCATTCTCAACACTGCGCTAAGTTCGTGCGTGGGGTGTCTCGCGAAGCGAAATCCAAACAAGGAACCCCCCCGATACACTACTAATTGGCAAGGTTAATGGTAGAGATCCATTAGGCCCATAGTACAAAACAATTTTACAAATACATACCTATATATTAATATACATATCATATCCATTTTTATATACGTTTTACTATATACAACCGGATAATATCTCCCGGACTGAGGTTTACTTTATTTTTTTTTCATCTTTGTAATATACATCCGGATCTATCTCCCGGACTGAGGTGTATTCTATACTCATCTTTATCTCATTAGAGATATATATTACTTTGTTCTCATACACAAGTAATATATCATGCACACATGCATACAAACCATCCCACGGAGCTATAACTCGAGGATGCGATCTCATAGTGCCGATCCAAAATTTTGGGTTTGCTCATACACCACGGTACCAGCCGGAATCTTCAACAGTCTTGGTAAAATACACAACGGTGGAGACGATCATGTTCCCCTACGAGTGGGAAATCACATAAATCGCACTTGAACGCGGGACGTAAATGACCTGGGGACTATGCTCTCCCTACTCCTCGAGCCAGGGGATTAACCCACATCGCGCAACCTCCCTGGATCGCACTAGAGTAATATATAACGTGGCTATTCCAACCGTATGCCAAAGGAAAGCCCATGGAAATCAGCCAATCTAAATGCATACATATCATCACATGCAGATATATATGTATTTTTATCATATCATATATATACTTTAATCTTATAGTATATATATACAATATATTCCTCATCGAATATATATATATATATATATATATATATATATGGCCATAATTGCCAATAACATCTAGCGATGACCAATAATCCCAAAGATTCCCTCAAGGAATCATAATCATGCATTCATATAAGCATGATACTAAACCAAAAATTATTTCCTCACTTTGATAAGTAATAAATACCTCAATCCCCTCCAAGGATTTATTGGATATCTCCAATTCTACCATTTTACATTTAGTGAATATATATCTATATTCCCAAATTTCATCCTAATCCTCTCATAGGATTCACCCAACCATAATCGATGTAGTTATGTTTCCCTATACGCATAACTACATAGGCCTAAATCCCCGCTAAAATATCCTAGGGATTTATGTTTCCCGAACAACCTTAAATTTAGTGTGTTATGGATTTCATTTCCATGAACCCAAGGATTTACATCTTGTCCATATAGTCACCTAGAGGTCCCCACCCTAAGTTAGGAACCCTAAACCTTCAAATTCTACAATTTTCTCTATTTTCCTCAAAATTATAGTTTTAGAGTTATACATTTAAAGCCCTCATTTAACCCTCCTAGATTTCCTTAATTAGAGGACCATATATTCCTAAAAGGTCCCTTATGTTACCCAATAATTAACCTCGAAGCAATGTGAATTGGAATCCATTCCATCCAACTCACCCTAGGAAAATTGCCTAACTTTCAGAAGGGGTCGATCGATCGACCCATGTCCCTCGATGGATCGATGGCTCGATCGATCGAGCCCCCATAATCGATCGATCGATCATGGTGGGCAGCTTCTTCCCCGAGAATCTGTTTCAGCCATTAAAGCTTCTCCCAAGCTTTTTTCGCCTCACCGAACGACCTACAACCTCAACGAACAACATACACGTATATAAAATGGGTTCTACAAATCCTAGAACCCAAAATTACCAATTGATTTCAATTAATTTCTAAGTTTCTCCAATTATGAAATTTTAGGGGTTTATTTGTTTTAACTCCCGAAAACCCATTTTATCCATGAAAACCCAACCCAAAATCTTTAGGGTTTGTTATTACCAAACTACGATATGAGATTTATACTCGAAAATAAATAAAGCAAGTAAACACTTGCCTCGTGGATAAAATTCGATGATCCCAAGTTGAATCCCGCGGAGGTTGGACAGAATCTCCCCTTTTCTCTCCTCCTCTCTCTCTTCTCTCTTTCCTTTCTCTTTTATCTCTATTCTTTCCCTCTCTCCCTCCTTATATAAGGAGAAAAGGTTTATACCCCTAAAACATAAAAACAACTCGTTTACTCAATTACGAGCCCTTTTAACTCTAAAATTCCTCGAAACTCAATTTCGACAATCGGACACTCTTTTCTGACTATCTCGGCCATTCCGAGACTCACGGCGCAGTCAAAATTTCCATCTGAGGTACTTGACCGCAAATCACTATTTCAACCCAAAATAAATAAATTTGGTATTCCCATTAAAATATCATCTTCTGTCGCTTTACCCAACGACGACATATTATTAAAATACCTGACATATTTACTTAATCCCAAAAGTAAATACAACACCCATCGAAAATCATCTAATCCTCAAAAATCCCAAAAAATAGTATTCCAAGAAATTATCCAAATTGCCAATTCATACCCAATTATGGAATTTAATTGTCTCCAAAAGGACGGGTTGTTACAAAGTGATCAACGAGTATGGGATTCCGAGACACAAATCTTCTTCCTACCGACCTCAGACCAACGGTGTAGTTGAAGCCACCAATAAGAACCTCAAAGCCATCATCAGCAAGATGATTGAAAGCTTTCGGGATTGGGCCGACCGAATCCCGTACGCCCTCTAGGGCTACCCCTCACTCTCTGGTTTATGGCATGGAAGCAGTCCTACATGTGGAATTGGAAATACCCTCACAACGCGTCATGCTTGAAAGCAAGGTCAGTGAATAAGACTGGTGCCAAAGCCCATCTTGACGAGATGACCCTCCTAGACAAAAGGAGATTGAAAGCTCTATATCACATACAAGGCTACCATCGCCGAATATCATGATCATTCAACAAGAGAGTCAAGGACCGTGGTGTCAGAGAAGGGGACCTAGCCCTCAAAGAAATCATAGAACCCATCTGGGACCCCATAGGGAAATTCAATCCCAATTGGAGCGGCTCCTACATATCAAGAAAATCTTGTCCGACGGTGCCTCCATGCTCATCGACTTAGATGTGGAAGAGATGGCTCATCCAGTCAACCTGGACCGTCTCAAGAAATTCTACCCCTAGTCCGAAATCTCGGCACACTACGACTTTTCTCACCTCCCTTTTATTCTAAAAAAAATCTCTTCATTTCCTTCTACCCAGAACTACGTGGGCCTGATCCTCTACAAAAATTATTTTCAAACAAAGTATAAACTTTTAAAAAACCCCAGAGGTACGTAGGAAGCTCATACACCTTACATGAGCACGACCCTTTCTTTTTCATAAAATACTATTCTTTTCTTATCTCCGAGAAACAACAGTCAATTCCAACATATAATTAAATAAAAGGTTTATGTATGCCTTAGCGATCGGTATAGATAATTCAAACAAACACAAAACTCATCAGAGGCATAGCTGGATGATCAAAAACTTGTTTATTTCACTAATAAGAAATTACGGTACAGATTACATAAAAAAGGAACGGATAACTCACTTCCCCTTTACCCTCCTAAAAAAGCCAAAATAAAATCCCCACATTTATTCCCCATAATAAACTCTCCAAGAGTCATATCCACAGCGACCAGAGGAGCCTGCTCCGTCATCATCATCTACATCCTGGGGTCCCCAAGTTTCCCCTGCCTGAATAGAGTGTCGCAGACACTCCATGGACCGATAAGCTCGAACCATCTTCGAATAAATGACAACACCTTCCTCCATGGTGTCAAAAGAAACAAACCACCTTTGTCCAGTCTCTAATGCCAACATCTTGCTAACTACTTTTCTCCACAACCACTTCATATAATCCACAGGGATATGCCAAACTCTCCCAACAGACTAAGAAGGACAGGTCGATGGATGCCGATTCTCCCATAGAGAGCTAAGCTGCACGCGCAGACGCTCAGTCAAATTCTCTACCGAAAAGAGATTTGGTGTCCGAGGTGGCACGACCTGTGCCCAGCTAAATTGGTGCAGAAGCCTCCAAGGGAAATAAAAAGACGTCTGGCGGATACCAACTAGACACACATATGAGTATTCTCCTAGATACAGATTAGGCAACAACTCTCCCCACCAAGGCACTAACCACTATAGGTTCCGAGCCCCATGATCCACAAGCTAATTCTCCCAGCTCGCAATATCCAGGCCAATGTAGAAGAAGTGGGGTGAAAAGAATTTGGGTACATCCGACAAAGGATATTCTGGAAGAGCCACCTGGCAAAGTCTTTCAGACAACCACATGAACAACATCACGGTGCTACCCCACAGGAAGTCAGAATGACCTTCTCTCCAGGCATCCAGACCATTAAGGGTCTCCACCAGTATCACCGCCGCGGGATTGTGACAGTATGACATCCATAAAGTAATGGATACAAGTTGTGGATCCACCCGCAGTTCCCCAGTCACCAGAAGCAATTTTGATACTAAGCCCAGAGCAACAGCTCCAGCATAACCAGCATCGCCTATTTCCCATAAATGTACGAACTGCAACATCGTCGGGAGGGAAATCATTCCTCGAGTAACCCGTGATCTAGCCGCCGAAGGCAAAATGCGAAGAAGCCCAGCCAGTAACTACCTGGGAGAATGGGAAAATTCGGGTAAAGTCGCAGCAACACTGGGATTTATCCCCAGCATGGCAAAAAATTCCTCGTAGGTAGGACAAACTTCATCCAACCCAAAACGGAATACGTGGTCTTTGGGGTACCAAAATTGTACCGCCGCCATCAGCATGTTCCACTCAATGGACCGATTGTAAAGATATTCGACGCATGTTGAAAGCATCATAGTCGACATTATAAGAGTACATTGCTTCCAAGGCTTTGAGGTAATTAGCAAACTCAATGCTACCAAGGAGAGCCATCCTGTAAGACTAAGAAACAGTAGACAATTGAAGGTGTGATGGAAACACTCCACCCTTCCCCTTTTTATACTTGAGAACCCTCACAAGAGACACAATCTCTGCAGAAATCGGACGGAATCCTAGCCCACAAAGTACCAAGAAGCTGAAGAGGGCACTAATTAAAGCTTTGAATTGATGGGACTGGACTTAACTGCCGATAGGTAGGGAAAGGTGCTTGCCGATCGGTAACCCCCTATTTTTGTAAATTTTCCTTTTCCTCTTTTATCAAAATCAGAAGACCAATAAAATAAATTGATATTCTCAATAGAAATGGAAGGTGTGGGTAGTATCCCACCATCTCTCCCCCAAAGCGCATAAGACCGCTGTCGACCGAGGCATCTCATCCAACGTAGACGCCAACCTCCCAAAACCTGCTGAAGATATCACCCAACGCACTACAGGTGGAAGATGCTCCCAGACATCCTTAAACCCCGTCATCCCGATGGCACGCATGTTCTTCAAAGAGATATCAGACTGTCAAAAGAAAAAGACTTGTCAAAATTCAAGGAATAAAGAGAAAATCACCAAAAAGAGGAGAATGCTAAAAGTTAGGTTACTTACATAACCTCCAGGATTCACCACCCTCGAGGAGAGATGACGTGATGGCTCCTGTAGCAAGGTCTGCTCATCCGCAACTGGCTCGAATGAGTCAAAGGAGTTCTCACTCCCCAAAGCAAGAGGCGCCCTGGCCCTCCACTCCATGTTTTCCCAATCATTAATGGTCAACCATTACCTATGCGTTGCAGTGCTCACGAAGGTGGCTATTGCTTGGAGATCGAAATGCAAGAACGATTCGCAGAGGAAAATCGCAGAAAGAAAGAAAGCAAGAAGATGTGAAAAATGAAGGGAATTCACCCCCTTTATATAGAATGCAAAGCGTCAAACTGATCGACATTGACCACCCACCCACCGATCGACACTGTCCCCTTACCTTCCTGAGGCAGTCCAAAAGTCCGTGCCACTGCCGAATGGCACCCTCTGAACGATGCCGATTGGCACCCCTTTGAAATTTTGTAGAAAAATTCCAAGAAAATACCAAAAAACCCTCAAAAAATCCTTAGAAAATTCCAAAATATCCTAGAAAGGGATTTAGAACATTTTCACCAAGAAAATTTCACACTCCCTCAAGCGAAACCGCTATTTCCCCAATGGAACTCTCAAAAACCCAACTCCTCCAGGCAACGTCCCCAGAGGATCTCTGAGGATCACCTCATATCCCCCAAAGATATTGAAATACGTTTAATCCCTGGACCACCTAATCGCTTACCCAGTCAAGTTTACGGCATCAAATTTACCTTTCCTCAGTGAAATCCATAAAATCCCAAACACTTTCCTAGCGGAACTCCAGAAAGGCATTTTCCCCAGCTCAGTCCCCAGCAGATACCAAAATCCAATCTTCACCACTGTGAGTTCAGAATTGATATCGGTCTTCAATCGTCACCTTAGTTAGGTTAGAATTGACCTCACACTTGGATCTTCACCTTAGTTAGGTCAGAATTGACCCCGGTCCTCGGTCATCACCTCTCTTAGGGCAGAATTGACCTCGATCTTGGATCATGACCTTAGTTAGGTCAGAATTAACCACGATCTTTGGTCGTCACCTATTTTAGGTTAGAATTGACCTCGGTCTTAGATCGTCACCATAGTTAGGTCAAAATTGACCTCGATCCACCATCGTCACCTCTTTTAGGTCAGAATTGAACTCGGTCTTGGATCGTCACCTTAGTTAGGTCATCATTTACCTCGATCCTCGGTCGTCACCTCTTTTAGGTGAGAATTGACCTCGACCTTGGATCGTCACCTTAGTTAGGTCAGAATTGACCTCGGTTCTCACCTCTGTTAGGTCAGAATTGACCTCGATCTTAGATCATCACCTTAGTTAGGTCAGAATTGACCTCGATCCTCGATCGTTACCTCTTTTAGGTCGTTACCTCTTTTAGGTCATAATTGATCTCGATCCTCGGTCGTTACCTCTTTTAGGTCAGAATTGAACTCGGTCTTGGATTATCACCTTAGTTAGGTCAGAATTTACCTCGATCCTCGGTCGTCACCTCTTTTAGGTCAGAATTGACCTCAGTTCTCGGTCGTCACCTCTTTTAGGTGAGAATTGACCTTAGTCTTGGATCGTCACCTTAGTTAGGTCAAAATTGACCTCGGTCCTCGGTCGTCACCATTTTTAAGTCCAAATTGACCTCGATCTTGGATCTTCACTTTAGTTAGTTCAGAATTGACCTCGATCCTCGGTCGTCACCTCTTTTAGGTTAGAATTGACCTCAGTCTTAGATCGTCACCTTAGTTTGGTCAAAATTAACCTCGGTCCTCGTTCGTCACCTCTTTTAGGTCAGAATTGACCTCAGTCTTGGATCGTCACCTTAGTTAGGTCAGAATTGACCTCGGTCCTCGGTCGTAACTCCTTTTAGGCCAGAACTGACCTCGATCTTGGATCGTCACCGTAGTTAGGTCAGAATTGACCTCGATCCTTGGTTGTCACCTCTTTTAGGTCAGAATTGACTTCGGTCTTAGATCATCACCTTAGTTAGGTCAGAATTGACCTCAATCCTTGATTTCCACCTCTTTTAGGTCAGAATTGACCTCGATCTTGGATCGTCACCTTATTTAGGTTATAATTGACCTCGATCCTCGTTCATCACCTCTTTTAGGTCAGAATTGACCTCGGTCTTGGATTGCCACCTTAGTTACGTTAGAATTGACTTCGGTCCTCGGTCGTCACCTCTTTTAGGTCAGAATTGACCTCGGTCTTGGATCATCACCTTAGTTAGGGGAGAATTGAACTCGGTCCACGATCGTCACCTCTTTTTGGTCAGAATTGACCTCGGTCATAGATCGTCACCTTAATTAGGTCAGAATTGACCTCGATCCTCGGTCGTCACCTCTTTTAGGTCAGGATTGAACTCGGTCTTGGATTGTCACCTTAGTTAGGTCGTAATTTACCTCGTTCCTCGGTCATCACCTCTCTTAAGTCAGAATTGACCTCAGTCCTCGGCCGTCACCTCTTTTAGTTTAGAATTGACCTTAGTCTTGCATCGTCACCTTAGTTAGGTCAGAATTCACCTCGGTCCTCGGTCGTCACCTCTTTTAGGTCCGAATTGACCTCGATCTTTGATCTTCACCTTAGTTAGGTTAGAATTGACCTCAATCCTCGGTTGTCACCTCTTTTAGGTTAGAATTGACCTCGGTCTTCGATCGTCATCTTAGTTAGGTCAAAATTGACCTCGATCCGCGTTCGTCACCTCTTTTAGGTCAGAATTAACCTCGGACTTGAATCGTCACCTTAGTTAGGTGCGAATTGACCTCGGTCCTCGGTCGTCACCTCTTTTAGGTCAGAACTGGTCTCGATCTTTGATCGTTACCTTAGTTAGGTCAGAATTTACCTCAATCCTTGGTCATCACCTCTTTTAGGTCAAAATTGACCTCGGTCTGAGATCGTCACCTTAGTTAGGTCAGAATTGACCTCAATCCTTGGTTGTCACCTCTTTTAGGTCAGAATTGACCTCGATCTTGAATCGTCACCTTAGTTAGGTGAGAATTAACCTCGGTCCTCATTCGTCAAATCTTTTAGGTCAGAATTGACCTCGGTCTTGGATCTCCACCTTAGTTAGGTTCGAATAGACCTCGGTCCTCGTTCGTCACCTCTTTTTAGTCAGAATTGACCTAGGTCTAGGATTATCACCTTAGTTAGGTCAGAATTGACCTCGGTCCTCGGTCGTCACCTCTCTCAGGTCAGAATTGACCCCAGTCCTCGGTCGTCACCTCTTTTAGGTTAAAATTAACTTTAGTCTTGGATCTTCACCTTAGTTAGGTAAGAATTGATGTCAGTCCTCAGTCGTCACCTCTTTTAGGTCCGAATTGACCTCGATCTTGGATCATCACCTTAGTTAGGTCATAATTGACCTCGATCGTCGTTCGTCACCTCTTTTAGGATAGAATTGACCTCGGTCTTGGATCGTCACCTTAGGTAGGTCAAAATTGACCGCGGTCCTCGTTCGTCACCTCTTTTAGGTCAGAAATAACCTCGGTCTTAGATCGTCACCTTAGTTAGGTCAGAATTGACCTCGGTCCTCCATCGTCACCTCTTCTAGGTCAGAATTGACCTCGATCCTAGTTCGTCACTTTTGTTATGTCAGAATTGTCCTGGATCCTTTGTCGTCACCTCTTTTAGATCAGAATTGACCTTGGTCTTAGATCATCACCTTAGTTAAGTCAGAATTGACCTCGGTCCTTGGTTGTCACCTCTTTTAGGTCAGAATTAACTTTGGTCTTGGATCGTCACCTTAGTTAGGTTAGAATTGACCTCGGTCTTATATCGTCAGCTTAGTTAGGTCAGAATTGACCTCGATCCTTCGTCGTCACCTCTTTTAGGTCAGAATTGACCTCGGTCTTTGATCGTCACCTTAGTTTGGTCAGAATTGACCTCACTCCTCGGTCGTCACCTCTTTTAGGTCAAAATTGACCTCGGTCTTGGATTATCACCTTAGTTAGGTCAGAATTGACCTCGATCCTCGATCATCGCCTCTTTTAGGTCAGAATTAACCTTAATTTTGGATCGTCACCTTAGTTAGGTCAGAATTGACCTCAATCCTTGGTTGTCACCTCTTTTAGGTCAGAATTAACCTCGATCTTCGCTCGTCACATGAGGTAGGTCAGAATTGACTCGGTCCTCGTTCGTGACCTCTTTTAGGTTAGAATTGACCTCGGTCTTGGATCTACACCTTAGTTAGGTTAGAATTGACCTCGATCCTCGGTCGTCACCTCTTTTAGGTCAGAATTGACCTCAGCCTTGGATCATCACCTTAGTTAGGTCATAATTGCACTCAATCCTCGATCGTCACCTCTTTTAGGTCAGAATCAACCTCGATCTTAGATCGTCACCTAAATTAGGTCAGAATTGACCTCGATCCTCAATCGTCACCTCATTTAGGTCAGAATTGAACTCGATCTTGGATTGTCACCTTAGTTAGGTCATAATTTACCTCATTCCTCGGTCGTCACCTCTCTCAGGTCAGAATTGACCTCAGTCCTCGGTCGTCACCTCTTTTAGGTTAGAATTGACCTTAGTCTTGGATCGCCACCTTAGTTAGGTCAGAATTAACCGCGGTCCTCAGTCATCACCTCTCTTAGGTCCGAATTGAGTTCGATCTTGGATCTTCACCTTAGTTAGGTCAGAATTGACCTCGATCCTCGGTCGTCACCTCTTTTAGGTTAGAATTGACCTCGGTCTTGGATCGTCACCTTAGTTAGGTCAAAATTAGCCTCGGTCCTCATTCATCACCTCTTTTCGATCATAATTAACCTCGATCTTAGATCGTGACCTTAGTTAGGTCAGAATTGACCTCGGTCCTCGATCATTACCTCTTTTAGGTCAGAATTGACCACGGTCTTGGATCGTCACTTTAGTTATGTCAGAATTGACCTCGATCCTTGGTCATTACCGCTTTTAGGTCAGAATTGACCTTGGTCATAGATTGTCACCTTATTTAGGTCAGAATTGACCTCGGTCCTCGGTCTTCACCTCTTTTAGGTCAGAATTGACCTCGATCTTGGATTATCACCTTAGTTAGGTCAGAATTGACCTCGGTCCTCGGTCGTCACCTCTTTTAGCTCAGAATTGACCTTAGTCTTGGATCTACACCTTAGTTAGGTTAGAATTGACCTCGATCTTCGGTCGTCACCTCTTTTAGGTTAGAATTAACCTCGGTTTTGGATCATCACCTTAGTTAGGTCAGAATTTCCCTCGGTCCTTGATCGTCACCTCTTTTAGGTCTGAATTGACCTCGGTCATAGATCGTCACCTTAATTAGGTCAGAATTGACCTTAATCCTCGATCGTTACCTCTTTTAGGTCAGAATTGAACTCGATCTTGGATTGTCAACTTAGTTAGGTCATAATTTACCTTATTCTTTGGTCGTCACCTCTCTTAGGTAAAAATTGATCTCAGTCCTGGGTCGTCACCTCTTTTAGGTTAGAATCGACCTTAGTCTTGGATCGCCACTTAGTTAGGTCAGAATTGACCTCGGTCCTCAGTCATCACCTCTTTTAGGTCCGAATTGACCTCGATCTTGGATCTTCACCTTAGTTAGGTCAGATTTGACCTCGATCCTCGGTCGTCACCTATTTCAAGTTAGAATTGACCTCGGTCTTGGATCGTCACCTTAGTTAGGTCAAAATTGACCTCGGTCCACCGTCGTCACCTCTTTTAGGTCAGAATTGAACTCGATCTTGGATCATCACCTTAGTTAGGTCAGCATTGACCTCGATCCCCGATCGTCACCTCTTTTAGGTGAGAATTGACCTCGGCCTTGGATCGTCACCTTAGTTAGGTCAGAATTGACCTCGTTCCTCGGTTCTCTCCTATTTTAGGTCAGAATTGACCTCGGTCTTAGATCATTACCTTACTGAGGTCAGAATTGACCTCGATCCTCGATCGTCACCTCTTTTAGGTCAGAATTGACCTCGGTCTTAGATTGTCACCTTAATTAGGTCAGAATTGACCTCGATCCTCGGTCGTTACCTCTTTTAGGTCATAATTAAACTCGGTCATGGATTTTCACCTTAGTTAGGTCAGAATTTACCTCGATCCTCGGTCGTCACCTCTTTTAGGTCAGAATTGACCTCAGTTCTTGTCTGTCACCTCTTTTAGGTTAGAATTGACCTCAGTCTTGGATCGTCACCTTAGTTAGGTCAAAATTGGCCTCGATCCTCGGTCGTCATCATTTTTAAGTCCAAATTGACCTCGATCTTCGATCCTCACCTTCGTTAGGTCAGAATTGACCTCGATCCTCGGCCATCACCTCTTTTAGGTTAGAATTGACCTCAGACTTGGATTGTCACCTTAGTTTGGTTAAAATTGACCTCGGTCCTCGTTCGTCACCTCTTTTAGGTCAGAATTGACCTCGGTCTTGGATCTTCACCTTAGTTAGGTCAGAATTGACCTCGATCCTCTGTCGTAACCTCTTTTAGGTCAGAATTGACCTCGGTCTTGGATCATCACCTTAGTTAGGTGAGAATTGACCTCAGTCCTTGGCCATCACCTCTTTTAGGTTAGAATTGACCTTAGTCTTGGATCCTCACCTTAGTTAGGTCAGAATTGACCTCGGTCCTCGGTCGTCACCTCTTTTAGGTCCGAATTGACCTCGATCTTGGATCTTCACCTTAGTTAGGTCAGAATTGACCTCGATCATCGGTTGTCACCTCTTTTAGGTTAGAATTGACCTCGGTCTTGGATCGTCACTTTAGTTAGGTAAAAATTGACCTAGGTCCTCGTTCGTCACCTCTTTTAGGTCAAAATTAACCTCGGCCTTGAATCGTCACCTTAATTAGATGAGAATTGACCTCGGTCCTCGATCGTCACCTCTTTTAGGTCAGAACTGACCTCGATCTTGGATCGTCACCTTAGTTAGGTCAGAATTGACCTCGACCCTTGGTCGTCACCTCTTTTAGGTCAAAATTGACCTCGGTCTGAGATCGTCACCTTAGTTAGGTCAGAATTGACCTCAATCCTTGGTTGTCACCTCATTTTGGTCAGAATTGACCTCGATCTTGAATCGTCACCATAGTTAGGTCAGAATTGACCTCGGTCCTCATTCGTCAAATCTTTTAGGTCCGAATTGACCTCGGTTTTGGATCTCCACCTTAGTTAGGTCAGTATTGACCTCAGTCCTCGATCGTCACCTCTTTTAGGCCAGAATCAACCTCGATCTTAGATCGTCACCTAAATTAGGTCAGAATTGACCTCGATCCTCAGTCGTCACCTCATTTAGGTCAGAATTGAACTCGATCTTGGATTGTCACCTTAGTTAGGTCATAATTTACCTCGTTCCTCGGTCGTCACCTCTCTCAGGTCAGAATTGACCTCAGTCCTCGATCGTCACCTCTTTTAGGTTAAAATTGACCTTAGTCTTGGATCTTCACCTTAGTTAGGTCAGAATTGACATCGGTCCTCAGTCATCACCTCTTTTAGGTCCAAATTGACTTCAATCTTGGATCTTCACCTTAATTAGGTCAGAATTAACCTCGATCCTCGGTCGTCACCTCTTTTAGGTTAGAATTGACCTCGGACTTGGATCGTCACCTTAGTTAGGTCAAAATTGGCCTCGGTCCTCATTCATCACCTCTTTTCGATCATAATTAACCTCGATCTTAGATCATGACCTTAGTTAGTTCAGAATTCACCTCGGTCCTCGATCATTACCTCTTTTAGGTCAGAATTGACATCGGTCTTGGATCGTCACTTTAGTTATGTCAGAATTGACCTCGATCCTTGGTCATTACCTCTTTTAGGTCAGAATTGACCTTGATCATAGATTGTCACCTTAGTTAGGTCAGAATTGACCTCGGTCCTCGGGCTTCACCTCTTTTAGGTCAGAATTGACCTCGGTCTTAGATTGTCACCTTAGTTAGGTCAGAATTGACCTCGGTCCTCGGTCGTCACCTCTTTTAGCGCAGAATTGACCTCAGTCTTTGATCGTCACCTTAGTTAGGTCAGAATTGACCTCAATCCTTGGTTGTCACCTCTTTTAGGTCAGAATTAACTTCGGTCTTGGATCGTCACCTTAGTTAGGTCAAAATTGACTCGGTCCTCATTCATGACCTGTTTTAGGTCAGAATTGACCTCGATCTTCGATCTCCACCTTAGTTAGGTTAGAATTGATCTCGATCCTCGGTCGTCACCTCTTTTAGGTCAGAATTCACCTCGGTTTTTGATCATCACCTTAGTTAGGTCAGAATTGCCCTCGGTCCTTGATCGTCACCTCTTTTAGGTTTGAATTGACCTCGATCATAGATCGTCACCTTAATTAGGTCAGAATTGACCTTAATCCTCGATCGTTACCTCTTTTAGGTCATAATTGAACTCGATCTTGGATTGTCACCTTAGTTAGGTCATAATTTACCTTATTCCTTGGTCGTCACCTCTCTTAGGTCAAAATTGATATCAGTCCTGGGTCGTCACCTCTTTTAGGTTAGAATTGACCTTAGTCTTGGATCGCTACGTAGTTAGGTCAGAATTGACCTCGGTCCTCAGTCATCACCTTTTTTTTGTCCGAATTGACCTCGATCTTGGATCTTCGCCTTAGTTAGGTCAGAATTGACCTCGATCCTCGGTCGTCACCTATTTTAAGTTAGAATTGACCTCGGCCTTGGATCGTCACCTTAGTTAGGTCAAAATTGACATCGGGCCACCGTCGTCACCTCTTTTAGGTCAGAATTGAACTCGATCTTGGATCATCACCTTAGTTAGGTCAGCATTGACCTCGATCCCCGATCGTCACCTCTTTTAGGTGATAATTGACCTCGGCCTTGGATCGTCACCTTAGTTAGGTCCGAATTGACCTCGGTCCTCGGTTCTCTCCTCTTTTAGGTCAGAATTGACCTCGGTCTTAGATCATCGCCTTACTTAGGTCAGAATTGATCTCGGTCCTAGATCGTCACCTTTTTTAGGTCAGAATTGACCTCGGTCTTAGATTGTCACCTTAATTAGGTCAGAATTGACCTCGATCCTCGGTCGTTACCTCTTTTAGGTCAAAATTAAACTCGGTCCTGGATTTTCACCTTAGTTAGGTCAGAATTTACCTCGATCCTCGGTCGTCACCTCTTTTAGGTCAGAATTGACCTCAGTTCTTGGCCGTCACCTCTTTTAGGTTAGAATTGACCTTAGTCTTGGATCGTCACCTTAGTTATGTCAAAATTGGCCTCGGTCCTCGGTCGTCATCATTTTTAAGTCCAAATTGACCTCGATCTTCGATCTTCACCTTAGTTAGGTCAGAATTGACCTCGATCCTCGATCATCACCTCTTTTAGGTTAGAATTGACCTCAGACTTGGATTGTCACCTTAGTTTGGTCAAAATTGACCTCGACCCTCGTTCGTCACCTCTTTTATGTCAAAATTGACCTCGGTCTTGGATCTTCACCTTTGTTAGGTCAGAATTGACCTCGATCCTCTGTCGTCACCTCTTTTAGGTCAGAATTGTCCTCGGTCTTGGATCATCACCTTAGTTAGGTGAGAATTGACCTCAGTCCTTGGCCGTCACCTCTTTTAGGTTAGAATTGACCTTAGTCTTGGATCCTCACCTTAGTTAGGTCAGAATTGACCTCGGTCCTCGGTCGTCACCTCTTTTAGGTCCGAATTGACCTCGATCTTGGATCTTCACCTTAGTTAGGTCAGAATTGACCTCGATTCTCGGTTGTCACCTCTTTTAGGTTAGAATTGACCTCGATCTTGGATCGTAACCTTAGTTAGGTAAAAATTGACCTAGGTCCTCGTTCGTCACCTCTTTTAGGTTAAAATTAACCTCGGCCTTGAATCGTCACCTTAGTTAGGTGAGAATTGACCTCGGTCCTCGATCGTCACCTCTTTTAGGTTAGAACTAACCTCGATCTTGGATCGTCACCTTAGTTAGGTCAGAATTGACCTCGGTCCTCGGTCGTCACCTCTTTTAGCTCAGAATTGACCTCAGTCTTTGATCGTCACGTTAGTTTGGTCAGAATTGACCTCAATCATTGGTTGTCACCTCTTTTAGTTCAGAATTGACCTCGGTCTTGGATCGTCACCTTAGTTAGGTCAGAATTGACTCGGTCCTCATTCATGACCTCTTTTAGGTGAGAATTTACCTCGGTCTTGGATCTCCACCTTAGTTAGTTCAGTATTGACCTCAGTCCTCGATCGTCACCTCTTTTAGGTCAGAATTGACCTCGATCTTAGATCGTCTTCAAAATTAGGTCAGAATTGACCTCGATCCTCGATCGTCACCTCATTTAGGTCAGAATTGAACTCGATCTTCGATTGTCACCTTAGTTAGGTCATAATTTACCTCGTTCCTTGGTCGTCACCTCTCTCAGGTCAAAATTGACCTCAGTCCTCGGTCGTCACCTCTTTTAGGTTAAAATTGACCTTAGTCTTGGATCTTCACCTTAGTTAGGTTAGAATTGACGTCGGTCCTCAGTCGTTACCTCTTTTAGGTCCGAATTGACCTTGATCTTGGATCTTCACCTTAGTTAGGTCAGAATTGACCTCGATCCTCGGTCCTCACCTCTTTTAGGATAGAATTGACCTCGATCTTGGATCGTTACCTTAGTTAGGTCGAAATTAACCGAGGTCCTCGTTCGTCACCTCCTTTAGGTCAGAATTAAACTTGGTCTTTGATCGTCACCTTAGTTAGGTCAAAATTGACCTCGGTCCTCCGTCGTCACCTCTTCTAGGTCAGAATTGACCTCGGTCCTGGATCGTCACTTTTGTTATGTCAGGATTGACCTGGATCCTTGGTCGTCACCTCTTTTAGGTCAGAATTGACCTTGGCCTTAGATTATCACCTTAGTTAGGTCAGAATTGACCTCGGTCCTTGGTTGTCACCTCTTTTAGGTCAGAATTAACCTTGGTCTTGGATCGTCACCTTAGTTAGGTTAGAATTGACCTCGGTCCGAGTTCTTCTCCTCTTTTAGGTCAGAATTGACCTCGGTCTTGTATCGTCACCTTAGTTAGGTAAGAATTGACCTCGATCCTTAGTCATCACCTCTTTTAGGTAAGAATTGACCTTGATCTTAGATCATCACCTTAGTTTGGTCAGAATTGACCTCGGCCCTCGGTCGTCACCTCTTTTAGGTCAAAATTGACCTCGGTCTTAGATTATCACCTTAGTTAGATCAGAATTGACCTCGGGCCTCATTCGTGACCTCTTTTAGGTCAGAATTGACCTCGGTCTTGGATCTCCACCTTAGTTAGGTTAGAATTGACCTCGATCCTCGACCGTCACCTCTTTTAGGTCAGAATTCACCTCGGTCTTGGATCATCACCTTAGTTAGTTCAGAATTGCCCTCGATCCTCGATCGTCACCTCTTTTAGGTCTGAATTGACCTTGGTCATAGATCGTCACCTTAATTAGGTCATAATTGACCTCAATCCTCGGTCGCTACCTCTTTTAGGTCAGAATTGAACTCGATCTTGGATTGTCACCTTAGTTAGGTCATAATTTACCTCATTCCTTATTCGTCACCTCTCTTAGGTCAGAATTGACCTCAGTCCTCGGTCGTCACCTATTTTAGGTTAGAATTGACGTTAGTCTTGGATCGCCACCTTAGTTAGGTCAGAATTGACCTCGATCCTCAGTCATCACCCCTTTTAGGTCCGGATTGACCTCGATCTTGGATCTTCACCTTAGTTAGGTCAAAATTGACCTCGATCCTCGGTCGTCACCTCTTTTAGGTTAGAATTGACCTGGGTCTTGGATCGTCACCTTAGTTAGGTCAAAATTGGCCTCGGTCCTCATTCATCACCTCTTTTAGGTCAGAGTTAAACTCGATCTTGGATCATCACCTTAGTTAGGTCAGAATTGACCTCGGTCCTCGATCGTTACCCCTTTTAGGTCAGAATTGACGTCGGTCTTGGATCGTCACCTTAGTTAGGTCATAATTGACCTCGATCCTTGGTCATCACCTCTTTTAGGTCAGAATTGGCCTCGGTCTTGGATCGTCACCCTAGTTAGGTCAAAATTGATCTCGGTCCTTGGTTGTCACCTCTTTTAGGTTAGAATTGACCTCGGTCTTGGATCATCACCTTAGTTAGGTTGGAATTGACCTCGGTCCTCGGTCTTCACCTCTTTTAGGTCAGAATTGACCTCGGTCTCGTATCGTCACCTTAGTTAGGTCAGAATTAACCTCGGTACTCGGTCTTCACGTCTTTTAGGTCAGAATTGACCTCGGTCTTGGATTGTCACCTTAGTTAGGTAAGAATTGACCTCGGTCCTCGGTCGACACCTCTTTTATATCAGAATTGGCCTCAATCTTGGATCATCACCTTAGTTAGGTCAGAATTGACTTCAATCCTTGGTTGTCACCTCTTTTAGGTCAGAATTGACCTCGGTCTTGGATCGTCACCTTAGTTAGGTCATAATTGACTCGGTCCTCGTTCGTGACCTATTTTTGGTCAGAATTGACCTCGGTCTTGGATTGTCACCTTAGTTAGGTAAGAATTGACCTCGGTCCTCGGTCGACACCTCTTTTATATCAGAATTGGCCTCAATCTTGGATCATCACCTTAGTTAGGTTCGAATTGACCTCGGTCCTCGATCGTCACCTCTTTTAGGTCAGAATTGACCTCGGTCTTGGATCATCACCTTAGTTAGGTCAGAATTGACCTCAGTCCTCGATCGTCACCTCTTTTAGGTCATAATTGACCTCGATATTAGATCGTCACCTTAATTAGGTCAGAATTGACCTCGATCCTCGATCGTCACCTCATTTAGGTCAGAATTGAACTCGATCTTGGATTGTCACCTTAGTTAGGTCATAATTTACCTCGTTCCTCGGTCGTCACCTCTCTCAGGTCAGAATTGACCTCATTCCTCTATCGTCACCTCTTTTAGGTTAAAATTGGACTTAGTCTTGGATCTTCACCTTAGTTAGGTCAGAATTGATGTCGGTCCTCAGTCGTTACCTCTTTTAGGTCCGAATTGACCTCCATCTTGGATCTTCATCTTAGTTAGGTCAGAATTGACCTCGATCCTCGGTCGTCACCTCTTTTAGGATAGAATTGACCTCGGTCTTGGATCGTTACCTTAGTTAGGTCAAAATTAACTGCGGTCCTCGTTCGTCACCTCCTTTAGGTCAGAATTAAACTCGGTCTTTGATTGTCACCTTAGTTAGGTCAGAATTGACCTCGGTCCTCCGTCATCACCTCTTCTAGGTCATAATTGACCTCGGTGCTGGATCATCACTTTTGTTATGTCAGAACTGACCTGGATCCTTGGTTGTCACCTCTTTTAGGTTAGAATTGACCTTGGCCTTAGATCATCACCTTAGTTACGTCAGAATTGACCTCGTTCCTTGGTTGTCACCTCTTTTAGGTCAGAATTAACCTTGGTCTTGGATCGTCACCTTAGTTAGGTTAGAATTTACCTCGGTCCTCGTTCTTCTCCTCTTTTAGGTCAGAATTGACCTCAATCTTGTATCGTCACCTTAGATAGGTCAGAATTGACCTCGATCCTTGGTCGTCACCTCTTTTCGGTAAGAATTAACCTCGGTCTTAGATCGTCACCTTAGTTTGGTCAGAATTGACCTCGGTCCTCGGTCGTCACCTCTTTTAGGTCTAAATTGACCTCGGTCTTGGATTATCACCTTAGTTAGGTCAGAATTGACCTCGATCCTCGATCTTCACCTATTTTAGGTCTGAATTGACCTTGGTCATAGATGGTCACCTTAATTAGGTCAGAATTGACCTCAATCCTCGGTCGCTACCTCTTTTAGGTCACTTTGTTAGGTCAATAGCCCTGAGGCCTTCGCAAAATGAGTAGGTATAAAACAATGCGTCACCCCAGTATCAAATAAAACTCGACCCATAGTACCATGGATAGGAAACATACCTCTTTTCTCGGTTGGGGCCTGAGATGTTGCTATCTGGTGGATGTTACAGACACGTCCATACTGTAACTGTCTCTGCTGAACTGAGGTTGTTGGAAAGGGTGGTGGAGCTGGCTTCTGTGGGTTATTACTAGCACCTTCCTGTCGTGGGGCCCTATTCTTCTCTGGGCAATCCTGACACTTATGGCCATATCTGCCACATTGGAAGCACCTCCCCCAAAACTGCTTCACTTCACTACGTTGTTAACTAGTCTCGCTTTTTCCCTGGTCTTGTTGGCCTTGACGCTTTTGGGCTTCCCCGCACAATTCGTTACCTTCGTGGCTTTTACGGGACTGAGGAGCTTGTTGTTGCAATTTTTGTTTCTTCACACACTTGCTACTTCCAGTCATGACAGACTGACTGTACTATCTAGATCTTTTGCCCCCCATGAGCTGTGTGTTGCATTCTTGATACTGCAAGACCGCAGTGGTAACTGCCTGTGCCACAATACCTGCTAACTCGGCGGTTGATATTCTCTCTGGAGATACCTGAGGGGTGGGTCGATCTTGCTCGTCGACTCCCCTAACCGTTTTAGCTAGTTCTTCTTGACGATCCATCTGAAAATTTCAATAAATTTGGATGAGTTCATCATTCGCATAAACAAATCGCAGAAGTACGAATTCCCAATGTATAGAGATGAACACAACATTCCTAGTATTAGGGCTCTATATCAAAGATGCTAAGCTGGAAACGAAATAAGTCGTACAGATCCTAAAGGACACTAGAACCTGATGCTCTGATACCACCTGTGACACCCCGCCTAATTAAATTCCGAGCGATCACTCCTTTATTAAATTAATTCAAGGTGAATAGTTGGTTCATTCTCAGCATCACTGTTGAAAATAAAACTTTTCCAATTTAAACACCCTAATTAATTAAGCTAAGTGTCAAAACCATTTAAACCTTTATTCTCATTTTATTAAATCTGGTCATAAAACCTTAAACCATTAACGTCTAAAGAGTCACACAATAAGTAGAAGAATAAAATGAACATTCAAGAGTTTACCCAACGATAATAAATCCCAACATTAAAATACTAAGGAAAACATCCTGACATTAACAATCCAGAAATAAAGATATCGAAATTAAAAGAATTACAATCTCTGACAATATCGACTAAATAATGGAAAAAGGGCGACACATGCCCCCACTGGATAAAGCTGCACTAGAAGTAGAGTCAACAATGAGGTCGTCTAAACAATGGCTTGAAACTCCCTCAAAAGCTACAGCGCGTTCCATCCAAAGGATCCTATGCAAGATGCCCCTGTGGCTGGGCACCTGTAATACATACATATATATACAATAGAGAAAGAGAAGTGGAAACGGGTCAGAGCCCGATAGTGTATATGATTTAAAAGTTCGTTTAGCAAGTATTTAAATTGATTACAGGCCAATGCAACAACATATCAGTGCGACACTCTCTTGAGAAATTCTCACCTCTCTTCTAATGTGCACTCCTATCGCAACTAACCTTCCCAGTGATTTATCTCATCATATACACACTATCTTTCCCCAAGGATTTAACATATCTTAGGTGACTCTCAAGATTTAAGATTTAACAACATCATGGTTTAAAAGGAAAATTTCATTTAGTACAAAACGCTCATTTTAACTTTATTGATTCATAAAGTTTTTCAATATCATATTCTACTTTTCAAAACAAGTATTTCCAATTTGAGTCATTACACATGTCTTACTTATCATAACACAGTAGGCAGTTTCCCAAATTTCAGAAGTTCATATATATATTAAATACTCATATAATATATATATATTCTAACAGCACCCCACATAAAATTATGGTGCGGGCATACTCTGCTATTCAATCCCCGTATCACTCGTACTAAGGGAAATACAAGTTCGGAATCACTCTCGAACTGTATTAACACATACACAAACAATATTGAGGCGAAGCATAGTTTCCAAGTCCAAGAGGTCAGTACATACCCTCACGTCTCTTACGACCGTCCGACTATCGATCCGATAGCCCGTACCTAGGATTTCTATCTTCTAGGGTACGAGTCAATATCCCCCATGAAGGCCCATTCGAGATATGACTGTCCCAGCGCGGTAACCTCAGGGATAGCAAGTAGCGCGGGCATGATTTTCGCAAGTATATAATATATGCATACACAATCATATAAATATACTACTTTTATCATATCAATTTAGGTTTATCCCATAACCCACATTCACAACATTTATCCTTATTTTCCCATTATTATATATCAAGTATAATGGTTCATTTCTAACTAATCTTCGTTGGTAAGTATTTCGTGTTTCGTGCTTCTCTTATTGGTTTTACAGGTTAATTATGCAAGCAGCGCAAAAGAGAAAGCGAGACAATGAAAGAAAAGCTAAGAAGGCAAGTTCAAGGGAATTTTGGTAATTTTGCAGCCAGATCCCGAAGGAGGAGTCAACTGGAAAGTTGAAGAGCTCGGAACAACGAGAACACTGGAAGAAACGGTACCCAAATCCAAGCTACGATTGATGAGTTATGACCCGTTAAAGTTGAAGAAAAATCCAAGGAAGAAAGGAAAGAAAACAAGAAAAATTCTAAGTGTTGAATGGAGCCCAGACCAGCAAACAATCACGAACCCAGGGGCAAACCGGTTTGGGGGGCGAACCGGTTCGGGGTACAGGCGAACCGGTTCGGGGGTCCTGATACGCGAATTTCCTCTTTTATTCAGATTTGCTCTAAGTTTTCCTTCTTATAAAACATCAAAATTTCGTGGTTCCTTTTTATAAAACATCAAAATTTTGTGGTTTAATCCTCTACATCACAAAAGGTTTCCATAATATCATTTAAGTCATCACTACATGCAATTTCCTATCTCAAATTGGGTTTTTCTTCCATACAATTCATCCTAATCATTCCTAAACTAATATGAAAGATGAATCAACGAAATAAGCAAGATAAACACTTGCCTGGGATTTTCAGAAGTCTGGTTTGGTGCCGAAATTGGTGTGGTTGCGTTCCCCGTCTCGCGATCTACGCGTTGGTGGTGGCGGCGGTGCAAACGGATGGATTCCGGGCCTTGGATTGCTTTGGAAGCTCTCTCCTTCCCTCTCCTATGGCCGTCACTTGTCTTTGGTTGTTCTAACCCTAGAAGACAACCTTGTACATCTGATATAACCCTTGAAATTTCGTGGGTTTAATTACCCAAAAATGTAAAATGACCAAAATGCCCTCCCGAGGTACTAATTAAGCCTAAAATTGCCCCGAGACTCAAACCAAACCCCCGGGTACACTTTTCTGACTATCTCGACCCTTCCGGACGCGTTGGCGCACTCAAAACGACCATACGGACAACTTATAAAATATTTACTTTTATTTATCAATATTTATTCCCGACGCGACACAGGCGCGTCCCGACTTAAATTTCCATAATTGTCATTTTATTCACACGTGACAATACTATAAAAATAAATCTCATATATTTCTATACTCATCCAGTAACATTCAACAAATAATATATTCCCAATAATTACTAACTCTTGTCACGCTAGTAAATATTTAAAACAACATTTCGGATTAAAATTAAATTAATTTATCTTAATTAAATTTAATAAATCCCATAATTAAAAAGCCATGAAAATACGGGGTATTACACCTCGGTCCTCGTTCGTCACCTCTTTTAGGTCAGAATTGACCTCGGTCTTGGATCGTCACCTTAGTTAGGTAAGAATTGACCTCGATCCTCGGTCGTCACCTCTTTTAGGTCAGAATTGTCCTCGGTCTTGGATCATCACCTTAGTTAGGTGAGAATTGAACTCAGTCCTCGATCGTCACCTCTTTTAGGTCAGAATTGACCTCGGTCTTAGATCGTCACCTTAATTAGGTCAGAATTGACCTCGATCCTCGGTCGTCACCCCTTTTAGGTCAGGATTGAACTCGGTCTTGGATTGTCACCTTAGTTAGGTCATAATTTACCTCGTTCCTCGGTTATCACCTCTCTTAGGTCAGAATTGACCTCAGTCCTCAGCCGTCACGTCTTTTAGCTTAGAATTGACCTTAGTCTTGGATCGTAACCTTAGTTAGGTCAGAATTGACCTCGGTCATCGGTCGTCACCTCTTTTAGGTCCGAATTGACCTCGATCTTGGATCTTCACCTTAGTTAGGTCAGAATTGACCTCGGTCCTCGGTTGTCACCTCTTTTAGGTTAGAATTGACCTCGGTCTTGGATTATCACTTAGTTAGGTCAAAATTGACCTCGGTCCTCGTTCGTCACCTCTTTTAGGTCAAAATTGACATCGATCTTGAATCGTCACCTTAGTTAGGTGATAATTGACCTCGGTCCTCGGTCGTCACCTCTTTTAGGTCAGAGATGACCTCGATCTTGGATCGTCACCTTAGTTAGGTCAGAATTGACCTCGATCCTTGGTAGTCACCTCTTTTAGGTCAAAATTGACCTCGGTCTGAGATCGTCACCTTAGTTAGGTCATAATTTACCTCAATCTTTGGTTGTCACCTCTTTTAGATCAGAATTGACCTCGATCTTGAATCGTCACCTTAGTTAGGTCAGAATTGACCTCGGTCCTCATTCGTCAAATCTTTTAGGTCGGAATTGACCTCGGTCTTAGATCTCCACCTTAGTTAGGTTCGAATTAACCTCGGTCCTCGATCGTCACCTCTTTTACGTCTGAATTGAACTCGGTCTTGGATCATCACCTTAGTTAGGTCAGAATTGACCTCGATCCTCGATCGTCAACTCTTTTAGGTCAGAATAGACCTCGATCTTAGATCATCACCTTAATTAGGTCAGAATTTAACTCAATCCTGGGTCGCCACCTCTTTTAGGTCAGAATTGAACTCGATCTTGGATTGTCACCTTAGTTAGGTCATAATTTACCTCGTTCCTTGGTCGTCACCTCTCTCAGATCAGAATTGACCTCAGTCCTCATCCGTCACCTCTTTTAGGTTAAAATTTACCATAGTCTTGGATGTTCACCTTAGTTAGGTCAGAGTTGACGTCGGTGCTCAGTCGTCACCTATTTTTGGTCTGAATTGACCTCGATCTTGGATCTTTACCTTAGTTAGGTCAGAATTGACCTCGATCCTCGGTCGTCACCAATTTTAGGATTGAATTGAACTCGGTCTTGGATCGTAACCTTAGTTAGGTCAAAATTGAGCGTGGTCCTCTACTTCGTCACCTCTTTTTGGTCAGAATTAACCTTGGTCTTGGATAGTCACCTTAGTTAGGTCAGAATTGACCTCGATCCTCCGTAGTCACCTCTTCTAGGTCAGAATTGACCTCGGTCCTGGATCGTCACTTTCATTATGTCAGAATTGACCTGGATCCTTGGTCATCACCTCTTTTAGGTCAGAATTGACCTTGGTCTTAGATCACCACCTTAGTTAGGTCAGAATTGACCTCGGTCCATGGTTGTCACCTCTTTTAGGTCAGAATTAACCTTGGTCTTGGATCGTCACCTTAGTTAGGATAGAATTGACCTCGGTCCTCTTTCTTCTCCTCTTTTAGGTCAGAATTGACCTCGGTCTTGTATCGTCACCTTAGTTAGGTCAAAATTGACCTCGATCTTCAGTCGTCCCCTCTTTTAGGTCAGAATTGACCTCGGTCTTAGATCGTCACCTTAGTTTGGTCAGAATTGACCTCGGTCCTCGGTCGTCACCTCTTTTAGGTCAAAATTGACCTCAATCTTGGATTATCACCTTAGTTAGGTCAGAATTGACCTCGATCCTCGGTCGTCACCTCTTTTAGGTCAGAATTGACCTCAGTCTTGGATCGTCACCTTAGTTAGGTCAGAATTGACCTCAATCCTTGGTTGTCACCTCTTTTAGGTCAGAATTGACCTCGGTCTTGGATCGTCACCTTAGTTAGTTCAGAATTGACTCGGTCCTCGTTCGCGACCTCTTTTAGGTCAGACTTGACCTCGGTCTTGGATCTCCACCTTTGTTAGGTTAGAATTGACCTCGATCCTCGACCGTCACCTCTTTTGGGTCAAAATTGACCTCGGTCTTGGATCATCACCTTAGTTAGGTCAGAATTGCCCTCGGTCCTCGATCACTACACCAAAATGACCAAATTATCACGGTTATAAACCGTGACAAACGTGACAATTTTTTTAAAAAGGGTCACGGCTTTGTCACGGTTATAAACCATGAAAACGTGTCACGGTCATTGACCGCGACACGACCGTGACACAAAACGCGAGTTTTGTGTCAAGGTCAATGACCGTGACACGACCGTGACAAAAAAAGTTGTCTCGCCTCGAAATGTCACGGTCATTGACCTTGACAAGTTGGATTTGTCAAGGTCAATGACATTAATAATTCGGCAGATTTGGTGTAGTGGATCGTCACCTCTTTTAGGTCTGAGTTGACCTTGGTCATAGATCGTCACCTTAATTAGGTCAGAATTGACCTCAATCCTCGGTCGCTACCTCTTTTAGGTCATAAATGAACTCGATCTTGGATTGTCACCTTAGTTAGGTCATAATTTACCTCGTTCCTTGTTCATCACCTCTCTTAGGTCAGAATTAACCTCAGTCCTCGGTCGTCACATCTTTTAGGTTAGAATTGACCTTAGTCTTGGATCGCCACCTTAGTTAGGTCAGAATTGACCTCGGTCCTCAGTCATCACCTCTTTTAGGTCCAAATTGACCTCGATCTTGGATCTTCACCTTAGTTAGGTCAGAATTGACCTGGATCCTTGATCGTCACTTCTTTTAGGTTAGAATTGACCTCGGTCTTGGATCGTCACCTTAGTTAGGTCAAAATTGGCCTCGATCCTCATTCATCACCTCTTTTAGGTCAGAATTAACCTCGATCTTGGATCGTCACCTTAGTTAGGTCAGAATTGACCTCGGTCCTTGATCGTTACCTCTTTTAGGTCAGAATTGACCTCGCTCTTGAATCATCACTTTCGTTATGTCATAATTGACCTCGATCCTTGGTCGTCACCTCTTTTAGGTCAGAATTGACCTTGGTCATATATCGTCACCTTAGTTAGGTCAGAATTAACCTCGGTCCTTGGTTGTCACCTCTTTTAGGTCAGAATTGACCTCGGTCTTGGATCGTCACCTTAGTTAGGTTAGTATTGACCTCGGTCCTCGAACTTCACCTCTTTTAGGCTAGAATTGACCTCGATCTTATATCGTCACCTTAGTTAGGTCGGAATTGACCTCAGTCCTCGGTCTTCACCTCTTTTAGGTCAGAATTGACCTCGGTCTTGGATTGTCACCTTAGTTAGGTTAGAATTGACCTCGGTCGTCACCTCTTTTAGGTCAGAATTGACCTCAGTCTTGGGTTTTTACCTTAGTTAGGTCAGAATTGACCTCAATCCTTAGTTGTCACCTCTTTTAGTTCAGAATTGACCTCGGTCTTGGATCGTCACCTTAGTTAGGTCAGAATTGACTCGGTCCTCATTCATGACCTCTTTTAGGTCAGAATTGACCTGGGTCTTGGATCTCCACCTTAGTTAGGTTAGAATTGTCCTCGATCCTCGGCCGTCACCTTTTTTAGGTCAGAATTGACCTCGGTCTTAGATCATCACCTTAGTTAGGTCAGAATTGCCCTCGGTCCTCGATCGTCACCTCTTTTAGGTCTGAATTAACCTCGGTCATAGATCGTCACCTTAATTAGGTCAGAATTGACCTTAATCCTGGGTCGTTACGTATTTTACGTCAGAATTGAACTCGATCTTGGATTGTCACCTTGGTTAGGTCATAATTTACCATGTTCCTTGGTCGTCACCTCTCTTAGGTTATAATTGATCTCAGTCCTGGTTCGTCACCTCTTTAAGGATAGAATTGACCTTAGTCTTGGATCGCCACTTAGTTAGCTCATAATTGACCACGGTCCTCAGTCATCACCTCTTTTAGGTCCGAATTGACCTCGATCTTGGATCTTCACCTTAGTTAGGTCAGAATTGACCTTGATCCTCGGTCGTCACCTATTTTAGGTTAGAATTGACCTCAGTCTTGGATCGTTACCTTAGTTAGGTCAAAATTGGACTCGGTCCTCATTCATCACCTCTTTTAGGTCAGAATTAACCTCGATCTTGGACCGTCACCTTAGTTAGGTCAGAATTGACCTCGGTCCTCAATTATTACCTCTTTTAGGTCAAAATTGACCTCGGTCTTGGATCGTCACTTTAGTTATGTCAGAATTTACCTCGATCCTTGGTCATCACCTCTTTTAGGTCAAAATTGACCTTGGTCATAGATCGTCACCTTAGTTAGGTCGGAATTAACCTCGGTCCTTGGTTGTCACCTCTTTTAGGTCAAAATTGACCTTGGTCTTGGATCGTCACCTTAGTTAGGTTAGAATTGACCTCGGTCCTCGGTCTTCACCTCTTTTAGGTCAGAATTGACCTCGATCTTATATCGTCACCTTAGTCAGGTTAGAATTGACCACAGTCCTCGATCTTCACCTCTTTTTTGTCAGAATTGACCTCGGTCATGGATTGTCACCTTAGTTATGTCAGAATTGACCTTGGTCCTTGGTCGTCACCTCTTTTAGGTCAGAATTGACCTCAGTCTTGGATCGTCACCTTAGTTAGGTCAGAATTGACCTCAATCCTTGGTTGTCACCTCTTTTAGGTCAGAATTGACCTCGGTCTTGAAACGTCACTTTCGTTATGTCAGAATTGACCTCGATCCTTCGTCGTCACTTCTTTTAGGTCAGAATTGACCTTGGTCATAGATCGTCACCTTTGTTAGGTTAGAATTAACCTTGGTCCTTAGTTGTCACCTCTTTTAGGTCAGAATTGACCTCGGTTTTGGATCGTCACCTTAGTTAGGTTAGTATTGACCTCGGTCCTAGGACTTCACCTCTTTTAGGCCAGAATTGACCTCGGTCTTGTATCGTCACCTTAGTTAGGTCAGAATTGACCTCGGTCCTCGGTCTTCACCTCTTTTAGGTCAGAATTGACCTCGGTCTTGGATTCTCACCTTAGTTAGGTCAGAATTGACCTCGGTTCTCGGTCGTCTCCTCTTTTAGCTCAGAATTGACCTCAGTCTTTCATCGTCACCTTAGTTAGGTCAGAATTGGCCTCAATCCTTGGTTGTCACCTCTTTTAGGTCAGAATTGACCTCGGTCTTGGATCGTCACCCTAGTTAGGTCAGAATTGACTCGGTCCTCATTCATGACCTCTTTTAGGTCAGAATTGACCTCGGCCTTGGATCTCCACCTTAGTTAGGTTAGAATTGACCTCGATCCTCGGCCGTCACCTCTTTTAGGTCAGAATTGACCTCGGTCTTGGATCATCACCTTAGTTAGGTCAGAATTGCCCTCGGTCCTCGATCGTCGCCTCTTTTAGGTCTAAATTGACCTCGGTCATAGATCGTCACCTTAATTAGGTCAGAATTGACCTTAATCCTCGGTCGTTACCTATTTTAGGTCAGAATTGAACTCGATCTTGGATTGTCACCTTAGTTAGGTCATAATTTACCTTGTTCCTTGGTCGTCACCTCTCTTAGATCAGAATTGATCTCAGTCCTGGGTCGTCACCTCTTTTAGGTTAGAATTGACCTTAGTCTTGGATCGCCACTTAGTTAGGTTAGAATTGACCTCGGTCCTCAGTCATCACCTCTTTTAGGTCCGAATTGACCTCGATCTTAGATCTTCACCTTAGTTAGGTCAGAATTGACCTCGATCCTCGGTCGTCACCTATTTTAGGTTAGAATTGACCTCGGTCTTGGATCGTCACCTTAGTTAGGTCAAAATTGGCCTCGGTCCTCATTCATCACCTTTTTTAGGTCAGAATTAACCTCGATCATGGATCGTCACCTTAGTTAGGTCAGAATTGACCTCGGTCCTCAATTATTACCTCTTTTAGGTCAGAATTGACCTCGGTCTTGGATCGTCACTTTAGTTATGTCAAAATTGACGTCGATCCTTGGTCATCACCTCTTTTAGGTCAAAATTGACCTTGGTCATAGATCGTCACCTTAGTTAGGTCATAATTAACCTCGGCCCTTGGTTGTCACCTCTTTTAGGTCAGAATTGACCTCGGTCTTGGATCGTCACCTTAGTTAGGTTAGAATTGGCCTCGGTCCTCGGTCTTCACCTCTTTTAGGTCAGAATTGACCTCGGTCTTATATCGTCACCTTAGTTAGGTTAGAATTGACCTCGGTCCTCGGTCTTCACCTCGTTTTGTTCAGAATTGACCTCGGTCTTGGATTTTCACCTTAGTTATGTTAGAATTGACCTCGGTCCTTGGTCGTCACCTCTTTTAGGTCAGAATTGACCTCAGTCTTGGATCGTCACCTTAGTTAGGTCAGAATTGACCTCAATCCTTGGTTGTCACCTCTTTTAGGTCAGAATTGACCTCGGTCTTGGATCATCACCTTATTTAGGTCAGAATTGATAGGGTCCTTGGTTGTCACCTCTTTTAGGTCGGAATTGACCTCGGTCTTAGATCGTCATCTTAGTTAGGTCAGAATTGACCTTGGTCCTCAATCGTTACCTCTTTTAGGTCTGAATTGACCTCGATCTTGGATCGTCACCTTAGTTAGTTAGAATTGAGCTCAATCCTCGATCATCGCCTCTCTAGGTCAGAATTAACCTCGGTCTTTAGTCTTCACCTCAGTTAGGTTAGAATTGACCTCGGTCCTCGCTCTTCACCTCTTTTAGATCATAATTGACCTCGGTCTTGGATGGTCACCTTAGTATGGTTAGAATTGACCTTGATCCTCGGTCATCACTTCTTTTGGATTAGAATTAACCTCAATCTTAGATTGTCACCTTAGTTTGGTCAAAATTGACCTCGGCCCTCGGTCGTCACCTCTCTTTGGTCAGAATATACCTCGGTCTTGGATTATCACCTTAGTTAGGTGAGAATTGACCTCGGTCCTTGGCCGTCACCGCTCTTAGGTCAGAATTAACCTCGATCTTAGATCGTCACCTTAGTTAGGTCAGAATTGGCCACGGTCCTCAGTCGTCACCTCTTTAAGGTCAGAATTGACCTCGGTCTTAGATCATCACCTTAGTTAGGTCACAATTGACCTCGGTCTTATATCGTCACCTTAGTTATGTCAGTAGTGACCTCAATCCTCGGTCGTCACCTCTTTTAGGTCAGAATTAACCTCGATCTTGGATAGTCACCTTAGTTTGGTCAAAATTGACGTCAGTCCTCGATCGTCACCTCTTTTAGGTCAAAATTCACCTCGATCTTGGATCGTCACCTTAGTTAGGTCAGAATTAACCTCGGTCCTCGATCGTCACCTCTTTTAGGTCATAATTAACGCCGATTGAAGCACTCCCAAGAGGGATGCACGGGACCTAAAGGACCCTGTCTCTCACGTGGCTCGCCCACCGCGAGGATCGGGATCTGGAACGGGGATGGCCACACCATGTATAGGAAACATACCCTCAATCGCGGGTGGTGCCTGAGGTGCTGCTGTCTGGTGGACGTTATTGACACGCCCATATTGTAATTGCCCCTGCTGAACTCGGGCTGCTGGAATGGCTGGTAGAGATGGAGCTAGGAGGGAGGCTGGAAAGAGTGGCCTCTGCGGCTCATTACGGGAACCCTCTTGCTGTGGGGCCCTATCCCCCTTTAGGCAATCCTGACATTTATGGCCATTATTTCCACATCCGAAACATATTCCCCATAAATTACCTCCCCTTTGTCCCTGTTGACTACGGCCTTGTTGGCTATTACCACCCCCCCACTAGCCCTTCTGAAAATGCTGTTGGCCCTGCTGCTGACGGTGTTGTCCCTGCTGGCCATGATAACTGGACTAGCCCAATCTAAATCCCCCAAATCCCTGTTTGTAATCACCTGAACGGAATCGCTTGGCAGGGTCCCCCTGATGGGAACTCTGCTCATTGTGATGAGTCTGCCCTTGGGCTACTAGTGCCCAACAATTACTACTACTATCCACTGTACTGCCTTGCTAGCTGGACTCCCCTGATTGTTTTCTCCCCTACTGATGGAAGCGGTGATCCTGACAGTGCAATAAAGCAGCGTTAAGTACGTCCGCGCAAGTACTCAACGATAGATTGCCTATGAGATGCTGACGAATCCTCCAGGCTAACCCATTTGAAAATAACAGTATCTTCTTCTCCTTAGTGGGTGCCTCATCCGGAACTATAGTGAGAAGTATAGTGAAATCCTCCTCATACTTAGAAATGGTCATACTCTCCTACTTGAGATTCAGTAACCTCCGCCTCATCTCAGTCTGCACGGCGTATGGGAAATACTTGCGGTCAAACTGCACCCAAAATGACTGAATCGGTATGTTGTCCCTCTCCTCCAAGGTGGTGATGGACTCCCACCACTGCCAAGCGGCCCCCACTAGCTTGAAGGAAGCCAATAACTTTCTCTGCACGTCGGTGCACTCATAAATGCACAGATGCCTCTGGATATCCTTTTTCCATTGGCTAGGAACTACGATATCCGAACTACTCGAGAACTCCGAGGGATGCACCTTCTGAAAGGAATCCCTGACCCGCTCCCATGTAGTGGGGAGTTGTGCTTCTACTGGCTCCACTACTTGAACCTGGGGTGGAGCCTGTTGCAACACCGCTAATGAAACATTCACCACCTGAGCAATAATGGCGGCTACTTCAGTTACATTCATCATTCCCTGAGTGGGAGTTGCTTGCTGCTCGGGCTGGGCATTTCTGTCTCGGGGTGCGGGTCTCAAAGGCATCTGAACGAGAAGGAAGTTTATTAGTCTACAGTTATTATCAAATCTCAAATAGCTGAAGACGTAAGCGTAAGTACAAGAATACAACAGTCCTAAAAATAGGGCTCTAAATCAAAGATGCTAAGCTAGAAGCGAAATAAGCTGTACAGATCCTAAAGGACACTAGAACCTGATGCTCTGATACCACCTATGACACCCAGACTAATTAAATACGGGGTGATCAGTCCTTTTTAAATTAAAATCAAGGTGAACGGTTAGTTCATTCTCAGCATCACTGTCGCAAAATAAATATTTCCAATTTAAACACCCTAAATAATTAAGCTAAGTCTCAAAACAATTTAAAGTCTTATTTTTTTTATTAATTTCAAATACGAAAACCTTTTTAATAACCAATAGTTTAAGAATCACATAATTGCTAAGGATGGTAATTAACACACAATAATTTAAACCATCTAGATAAACCAAACCAAGTTTAAGAACCATAAATGAAATCATCGTGACAATAGTTAATTCTTAAAGAGTACTGAATACTGGAAATATAAATAAACATAAATCTCTGACAAATCCAAACAGAATAGGAAATCGGGTGACACATGCCCTAACTATAAAGAACCAAAATAGGAACTCAATCAACGAAGAGGTCGTCTAAAGCAAAGTCATGCAACTCTGACATCAGCTGCAGCACGTCCAATCCAAAGAACCTATGTGAGACGCCCCCATGGGTGGGAACCTATAATTCATACATATATATACAAGAGAAAGAGAAATAACAGGAAACGGGTCAGATCCCGAGCGTAAAATAGTTTTAAAATAGTTTAGCAAGTATTTAAAATGCTTACTTGCTAATGTGACAACCATGTTAGTATGCGATACTCTCTTGAGAATTCTAACCTCTCATCTAGTGCGCACGCCTATCATATTACTAAACTCATAAGTGTATCTAACTTATTTTCCATAAAATTTTATCCCGATAAGTACTAAGGCTATGATAATTAGTTTTAGAAAATTAATCTCTTCCATTTTCTTACGTTACTTGGAACAACTCAATATCGTTACGAAATTCACAAAGACTTGTTATAAAGCTAGAGCATTTATTTATTACTTAACTACTTATATGCATAGTAGAAAATCTCCACATATGTATAAGTATATATATATATATATATATTAGTCACTCATATAATATATATACATACTATCGGTACCCCACATAAATCTATGGTGTTGGCATACTATTCTATCAAGTCCCCGTATCACTCGTATTAAGGGAAATACTAGTTCGGAATAACTCTCGAACTGTATTAACACAATACACATACAAATGGGGGCGAAGCATAGTTCCAAGTCACTAAGAGGTCAGTACATACCCTCACGTCTCTTAGGACCATCTGACTATCATTTTCAAATAGCCTGTATCTAGGATACTATCTTCTAGGGTACGAGTCAATATCTAACATAAAGATCCAATCAAGATAAGACTCTCCTAGTGCGGAAACCTCGGTGACAGCAAGTAGCTCGGGTATGATTATACACAGATACATAATACTTAATATATGTAGAGTCACACAGTCATATATATAGATATTCACCTTTTCCAAATTAGGTTCGCCCACGACCCATAATTTTTATTATCCGTTCTTTGCTCAAATTTTACTCAATTATCTCGCATAACGGATTCGTCTCTTTTATTCTCAATTATGATTTATTTCATACTTACTTCTCAACTCTCGAAGTATTATCTCTCACTAAGTATAGTTTCAATAGGTATACCCTCACTTACCTTCTAGTCTAAATCTTTCACGAGTCTCAATTCTTTAGTGAACATACGCACAATTTTCAAGGTATGAATAACTCCAAGTTAACCCACAATTTCAACCCATATTAAATTTCACTCAACGGAGTCTACTTAGACCCTACTGGTCCTCTTCATAACCCATTATACTCTATAAATACTAATCAAGGGTTCCTACGTATTTTAACCGATTAAACAAAAAGGGGAAAAATATGCAGTTTTCCAGGAGGGATCGATCGATCGAGGAAAGGGGTCAATTGATCAATCATCAATCGATCGATGCTCTTGGTCGATCGATCGATCAGGCAGTTCTTGCCCAGAATCTGCAAATTCGACCTAGGGGTTTCATCCAAAAAATTTCTCCAAAACACCATTAATGATCCTCAAACTCCCAAACAATATTACTACCCGTTATATATACCTATATACATGATTTCCTATGTGAAACATATCCAAATTCATCAATGGTATTGAATTAATGGGGTAAATTAACATAATTATCAAGAACCTAATTTTTCAATGAATCTTCCATTCGTATAATTCTTCTCCAGATTTCTTGCTTCTAAATCCATACAATTTAGTGGGTAATCCTCTACATATGATTTAGATGTCCAGAGTATAACTTCTTCCTCTTAAACATGTGATTTAAGTTCTCTATGTTATCAAATTCCTCCATGAAACATTACTTTATCAATCCTGATCTAACATGGGTGAAAGGTTAACTAAAAACAAAGCAAGATAGTTACTTATCTGGAATTCAAGGGTCTAATTTGTTGATGAAAAAGATATGGTTGCGTTCCTCGTCGTGCGATCTATGTTTTGGTGGTGGTGGCAGTGCAATCGAGTGAGTTCTTGGCCTTGGATTGCTTGGAAAGATTCCTACCTTCCGCTCTAATGGTAGTTCTTATGTTCTGTGATTGATAACCCTATAAGACAACTCGTAATGGATGATATATCGTAGGGAAATTTCGTGGGTGTAATTACCCAAAAATACAAAATGTCTATAACTCCTGGGATGTCAATTAGGACTAAAAACGCCCCGAGACCCAAACTAAACCCCCGGGTACACTTTTTTTACTATCTCAACCCATTCAAAAACTTTGACGAACTCGAAATGACCATATAGGTGACTTATAATTTATTCACTTTTATAATAATAATTTAATCCCGACACGACACAGGCATGTCCCGACTTAAATTTCCATAATTTCCATTTTATTCACTCGTGAAAATTTTAATAAAATCAATCTTATATATTACTTTACTCATCTAGTAATATTCAACAAATTACCAATAATTACTAACTCTCGTCACGCTGGTAAATATTAAAAATAAATTTCTGGATTAATATTAAATTAATATCTCAAATAAAATTTAATAAATCCTCAAATTTAAAAGCCATAAAAATATGGGGTATTACAAAGACCTATAGGTCTGCAACATCTCGAATCGATTCGGAAAGGGGCCGAATCGATTCGGTCTATTCTGCAAGCTACAAAATGGCTTATTTTCTTCAAAACCCAAATTTCCAAAACCCAAATATATCATATTCCAACCATCAATGTTCAACCCAATCATATTTCTAACATCAAAATTCATTATATATATCAACCCAACTAATTATACAACCTCAAATCCATATACACACACCTCAAATGCAAGATTTAACCAAAACCTAGAGTTTTTAGCATTTTAACCCAAAATCCATTATTTATACACAAATCATGAAATAAATTACACACAGAGATTATTTAGCAAGTTTAATCACTTGCCTCAAAGTTATAGAGGTTGAATCTTGCTCGAAATCGTGGATTCGCTGGAATCTCCAAGCTTTTCTCCTCTTTCTCTTCTTCATTTCCTCTTCTCTCTCTCTCTCTCTCTAGGGATTTCTCAATCTCCAGAATGAGATTGTTATCTCACGTAGGCTTTATAAACCTTATCTCCAGAATACCCAACTTTAAATGATAATACACACTTTAAATGACTCGTTTACTCCAATTCGAGTCAAACTAGCTTAAAATATTCTGGAAGTGAAATAAAACCCAGGGACAGTCATTTGACTCTCTCGACCCATCCCGGATCAACCCTGCACTCAGAATCATCATTCGAAATACTTTATAGCATCCTCTAATTTTGACCTCAATTGGCAAATTTAAAATTCTCCAATTCAATTAAATTTTATTTCACCCAAAAATAATTAAATTCTTAGTCCTCAAAATTATGGGGTATTACACTGATGCACTTGCTCGGCTGGCATCAACCCCCAGAATTGAGATCCGAAGAATTATTCCTATAGAAATTTTGGCCAATAGGAGTATTGATGAAAGCTTGATGATTAATTTCATCACAGTAGATTTGATGCCACCTTGGACGTATTATGTCAAAGCTTATATTGAAGAAGTAATATTGCCAGGAGATCTAATAGAGGACAAAAAACATAAGTATATAAATCAGTAAGATATGTGTTAGAAAAAGTAGTACTATACATGGGAAGATTAATTGCTATTCTGCAACGCTATGTCCATTCAATGGAGGTTCAAGAATTGATATAAGAAGTTCATGAAGGTTCTTGTAGGGCCCATTTGGAAGGTAGATCATTGTTGTAATGAATTAATACCCAGGGATACTATTGGCCAACTATGAGAGCAGACTGTATAACTTTCGTCAGGAGATGTGACAAGTGCCAAAGGTACTCCAGCATTCGTAAAATTCCACAAGTTGATCTTACTCTAATCACCTCGCATTGGCCATTCTCTACATGGGGAATAGACTCAGTCGGTCCACTACTGACCACTCGAGGAAGATTCAAGTACTTGGTCATGGCTGTGGGCGATTTTACAAAATGGATTGAGGCTTAACCATTGATAGACATGCTCTATTAGAAGGTCTACCAGTTTATCTGGAAAAATATCATTTGTAGATATGATTTTCCTTACGCCATCATCACAGACCATGGCACACAGTTTGATAATGAAGAATTTATCGCCTACTGTGCCCAATCAAACATCTAAAAGTTGCACTCTGCTCCAGGTCATCCTCAAAGAAACGGTAGAACTAAAGTTACTAATAGGAATCTGATCAATGGGTTAAAGAAAAGACTTGATGAGGCTAAAGAAAAATGGATTAATGAACTAAACTCCGTTTTATGGGCATACCGAACAACTCCAAGGACTGTTATTGGAGAAACACCATACATGTTGGCATTCTAAATTCAAGCAGTGATACCAGCTAAACTGGGTTTGCCAACCCACCGAGTGTTAAATTTTAATTCTCCTGTTAGTTATTTGATGCGCAGATTAGACCTGGACATGCTGGAGGAAGTACGCAAGGATGCAACATTGAGAAATACAGCTTACCAATAAAGAACAACACGATTTTATAACAAAAGGATGAAGTCAACCAACTTGAAGGAGGGGGATTATGTTCTCAAAAGGGTGATTCAAAAGACCAACAAACTTGTAGCCAATTGGCATGGGCCACGTCGTATCTCAGCAGTTGTCCGATCAGGTACTTATAGAATTGAGACTCTGGAAGGAGAAGAGTTAAAAATCCTTAGTATGCCGAGCATGTTAGGAAATATTACCAGTAATGTAATGAGACAAATCTTTGTAATCATGTCACTTGAGTATCAATAAAATGATTATTTCCTCCATTTGTTTCTATTTTATTTAGAGTACTAATGATATACATGACCACATACTTGGCCGGTAAATGTCAAAGTTGATCGAAACATTAACCACATAGTTGATTGGTATCATTCAAAAGTTGATCGGAATAATAACCACATAGTTGGACATAAAGTTGATCGGAACAACAACCATATAGTTGGATAGAGCTCAGAACAACATCCACATAGTTGATTGGTATCATTCAAAAGTTTGTTGGCACCAGCGAGAGTTGATCAACAACATATAAAACAACATTCAAAACCCCAAGTGAATATGGGACTTTATGTCCTCGATAATACCTGGCCAACATAATCAGGGATAAAACTTTGTATAAAAATCAACAAGTTTTATCCAAACTCGACAAAATGGCAAAAGAACGTTGTGAAGATTCCTAAATAGGAATGTAGACACATATTCCGCATACTCCTGGTCACCACTATTAACTAATGCTAAACCTAAAAATTTAGGTGCATTATTAGAACTTATGGAAATGCCATGGATAATTAGTACTAAACTCGGATTTAAATCTAAGTGTTCCAGTAGAACATATGATCACATCAAAGGTAACTGATACTAAATTTAGAAATCTAAGTATATCAGTAGAACCCATGTTAATTTCATTGGTAATTGGTACTAAATTTGGGCAAATGACTAAGTGTATCAATAGAACTAATGAAACAAAAAAGTCATTCACATCCAAAAATTGACAAGATAAGTTAATCAAATGCTTTTCATTCATATAAATGATCATTACATGCAAATATTATTCATAATTTAATTACATGAACCAATTATTCTCAAGGTTATTCTACAGGATGCTTTCTTTCAATTTTAGAGGAGCTCGGTGCTGGTTCCATGCCTATTGGAGGATCATCCAATGTGTATAGGGAGTTATTGAAGTTAAAATCTTAAAGCATTCTCCTATTACTGTTTATCGGGGCATCTAACAATGAGGAGGCTGAACTATTTCTAGCTCATCATACATACCATAATCCCCTAAGTATTTGGAGATCAGGCATTGAGGAATGGTTTTACAGGGATCCAGTTGATATCTAATTTAAAATAAGGATCTTCACATTCCAAAAGCCCCGGATCATACCAATACCATAGTCTAATGTCCTGATCAACCTTCATAACTGTTAGACAATTGTTCTAACCCTATTTATAGCCTTCGCGCTTAGCTTAACTAAAGCGTTCATCAAAATGACCAAAAGCCTCCTTGTACCCCTCCATCCAAACTTCTTTGGGTTTCTTGTGAAACTCTAATGTTAACCTCATAACCTGGTGTTGCAATTTCTTCACACTCCATCCTTCATTTGAGTTAATAAGACTTGGTGTCCAGTTGCTCGCCCTGGGTTTAGATCTTTTAGGGCATCTCAACACTGGCTAAATTCTTAGCCTTTATTTGTGTAGCCTAATTTGCAAGTGTCTGTCCAGTCCTACTTTCATCAGTTGTAGCTCGGCTAGAACTTGCCCTTGATCGGGAAGAGGTAGAAGGTTTGGATTTTTGTAAAGCCTTTAGTTCTTCCCTCATATTAGCATTTTCAGTCTCCAAAAATGAGACTCCCTCATCAGTAGCAACAATAGTTGAAGGAACCTTCAAAGAGTTCAGTTCCTCTCTCAAACTATTATTTTCTTCCTTCAACATCTTAGAAATAGCCCTAGCCTCGTCCACTTCACACTTAAGCAAAAACTCCTTTTTCCTAAAATAAGAGGCATATTTATCTAATATTTCCTCAAAACCCCAAGATTCACTTAGAGCTTTGTACTTCTTCTCATAATCAGCATGCAGGAGAGCCTTGGCTTCTTTATGATCTTCTTCAAGCTCTTCAATCATTTCAAAGTAAACTACATTATTAGTTACTTCCCGATCAAGAAGATACTTCAGGTCTAAGTAAGCTTCCTTAGATTGATCTAAAATGTCAGCCCTGAGAAACTTTGACAGATCTTCCTTGTACAAAGTCATATTACTAACCTTGAAAAGATCATTGCATGTTTTGAGTAGCTCGGAGTCAGTAGAGGAAAGTTGATCCACTTTGGCCACAAACTATAAAAAGGAATGAAATCTCCAATCAATAATAGAATAAAGATTTTGAAGCAGTAATGAAAAGAAGACATGTGCAAAGACAAAAAATAGTTATTTTCATTGATAAAAGTCATATTACAAATACATTGAAAGGAAATAAAAAATAAATGAAGAGAAAAAGGGAAAAGGTTGATTGTTAATCACGTCTTCTCCATATCAGTAGAAGTTTCAACTTGACTGGAGACATGAATGGGTGGAGTGATTTGCTCGGAGGTGGTGAGGATAGAAGACTGAACAACTATCTGTAGTTAGTCGGCTATAGGTTCCAAAACAAGGGTGGAATCCCCTAACCCCACATCATCTTCCACTTCCTCGTCCAAGATTAGTGGGGAACGAGGGTCATGTATGTGGACAAATTTAGACTCTTCAGGAGTACCAACCTCGATAAGTGCAACTGACCAACCATCCTTTTAGCACTTCTTCTTCACATATTCAATCTGGATAGAAGCGGCTGCGATGGATTTCTCCCATCCCTTATTAAAAGAGGCTTCCCTAACCTTCACCCTCTTGGCCTTCTCAGTAACCAATCTCTTCCTCAACACAGAGACTTGTCCCTGAGCTGCAACAACCTCATCTTCAGCTTTCTTCTGAGCTTCCTCGGCACCTTTTATTTTTTTCTCCCAAAACTGCTTCTCATTTTTTAATATTTGTTGGTATTCAAGCAAGGACTTCTTCAGGCTTTCAAAAGCTCTTCTATATCATTTGGAGAAGAACTAAGTGCATCTTACTTTTCCAACATCTAGTTGAAATCAACCAGGAAGTACAAGAAGAGAGGCCAAATTTGTACAAGAAAATAAGAAAAACTATAAGTATGAAAAAGTAAAAATTCTTACCAAGGAGAGGCTTTGAGCAGCCATTTCAGAAATGTTTAAATGGGACATGGCAGAGACAGCACCCCTATGATCTGGCAAAGTACCAGATTTTATTAATTCTCTATCTAACCCAGGACCTATGGCCATAAGAGAGCCAATGTCAATAATAGATAAATCGACCAAGTTCTATTGGTCGGTTGTAGCAGTAGTTCCTTCAGCAAGTCTATAAGGAAGACCCTTTTTTATACATTTTAGAAGAGACCCTCCACCCTTCTTTTCTTCGGGTTTCTTCCCATCATCCTCTTTATTAGTGGCCCCACCAGAAGTAGATTTGGTAGAGCCAGTAGAAATAACATCTCCCATTATATTCGAGAATTTCTTCTTTACCATAGTAGAAGCAAGAGGAAGGTCAGAGTCTAAGGATAAATAAGGGTCGGCAGCAAGTTCACCACTACTTGATGAAGTGGACACTGGGTCATGGTCTAAGTCAAGCACAACGATAGGAGAAACAGAAGAAGTTCAGGCAATAAAGAAGGTGAAAGAACTCCTGTATTTCAGCAAGTATGATGTCGACCTAGTATGGTCCTCACCAATTTTTTGATGAAGGCCCCGGAGATACTTGAGCTCGTTAAGCTTAATGTCACCTTCTTTTTTACACTACCTCTTCCTATTAACTGCAAGAAAATAAACGACTACTAATTAATTACATTTCAGTAGTAAAATTGTTAACAAAGTCACATAAGAATTTAAGACAACCTATCCCATGACCCTCCTGAGGACATTTTGGCCCATTGTACACTTCACCCCCTGTTAGGGGTAGATATTGCCAATTTTTGGTAATTACTCCATGATCAAAGTAATCCCTATTGGAGTCATGAAGTTTAACGACTAAACCTCTATTTATAACCCTAGTTTTTAAATAGTAAGTACTATCACTAGTGACTCACTTATAACAAAACATGATTTCAAAAATGCCTATGTGTATCAAATGGAGTTGATTGAGTGTATGAACACCATTAATAACCCTCCAAGTATTACAGGCTACTCTAGTAGGTACAATGTTGAAATATTGATAAAATTCCAGACAAAAATGATTTGGGGGAAAGTTAAAGCAACATTCAGCGACGAATAAGGAAGGGATCCAATGACCCTCAGACAAAGAAAAAATGTCTACAAGGGGATTGGGAAACTCTAAGTCTACCCAATCTGGTATGTTCCATTCTTTTCTAAATTCATCTAGAGAAACAACAACGTAAACCATGATTCGATGTGAAGAAAATAAGAAAGAGAAAGAACTCTTAAAAAGAATTAAGGATTCAGCAAAAGCTAGAAGACATGAAGAACGATCGCACGAAAGATAAAGAAATTGCATAAAAAACATAGAGAGTTTGAGGTAAGAGATGATCGTGATTTTATCACCTCTTATAGATTGCCTCGAAAACTGATGAACGTTGTTGATGTAAAAAACTAGATTGCTCTAATTATTCAATCACAGATAAATAAATAAGACAAAGATTTTTAAAGTGGTTCGGCTAGGAATAAAGCCTACGTCCACTGTTATGTTATTGCTGAGTGTTTGTGGAATTCTTGATTACAAGATCTCTCAAGAAATTCCGCTCCCTTTGAATGAGGGAGATACAATGTATTTATAGCCTTGAGGCTGTACATGAAAGGTCCAATACATTAAATGATTTACATATGAAAGGGTAATACATTTAATGCAACGTGTGCGTCAAGAATACAATGGATAGTCGAACAGTTGTCCGTCTGATAATTAATGATACGGCCGAGATGCAGTTCGGACCGCCTTAGTTGCTTGTTGATCAATAGTTCCTCGGTGTGATAGAGTTCCTCGGTGTGATAGAGTTCCTCGGTGTGATAGAGTTCCTCGGTGTGATAGAGTTCCTCGGTGTATTCTTGTTGCTCGGAAAGAAACATGGCTGGTCGGGAAATGATCTTCCTCGCTGCTATTGTGCCACGTAGATTGATACGTGTCTTCGTATTATTCGTCCACATCAGCATATTAATTTTGGTATCAACAGAAGCCCCCAATGTTTCATATTTTGAACTTTGAAGAGTATGGAACATTCTTTCTTGGTATATGGCAATATTAAATGTACTTCCCGGGTTTTAGGAACATTGTATTCAAATTTTCCTTCTTATTTCGCAGTTTCCGCCTTTTTGATAAGCGCTTTGATATTCGTGCAAATTTTGTCCTTTTAGCCGCCGGAAGTTTAGTAATTTCTTTTTGGTAATCATTTCTTTCGCCGCTTCCCAATGCAAAGTATTTAAACTTCTTTGGTAACCATACCGTCGTCTACGTTTTTCATTCTCTGCATTCAAGCTTTCTCTTCTCTTCTTCTCTTGTGCGTTCATCTTTGTTTCCGTTCGTTGTCAACATATCTCCTTTCTTTCTATAAGATCTTCTTCTTTTCTTCTGTATCTCTTTTATTCAATATGGTTTATATTGTGGAATCTGTTGAGAAATTCCGTTCTGATTTTTCCATTCCCTCGTGGGTAACTCTAGAGGTTCTTTCTGAGCCTTTAGATTACTTTCGATTGGCTGAGGGACATTGGTTCCCCAGTCTTTTTGTTGCTGAATGCGGTTTTTCCTTTCCACCAAACCCATTATGCCTTGAGTTTTGTCAATATTTTGATCTTGTTCCTGCAAAAATAGCCCCCAATTCATGGAGAATAATTAACGGGGTGCACAAATTAAATCTAACTCATGGGACTCGTATTGGGATCCCTGAAATTATGTTTTGTTATAAATGGGCCACTTTAGATAATGTTTATTATTTAAAAACTAGGTTTTTAAATAGAGCCCTTGTTGTTAACCTCCCTGATTCAAATAGAGATTATTTTGAGCATGGGTTGGTCATAAAAAATTGGCAACACGCGCCTTTATCTGGGAATGAAGTATACAACGGTCCCAGATGCCCCCCATACGGCAATGGGATAGGTTTATTTTTCATTTTATTTTACTTATGAAATTGCGTTTTCATCATGTTTGACAAAATGTATGACTGAGATTTATGTATTTATTTGCAGTTGATAGTAAAAGAAAAACTCCAAAAGAGTCGGAAGTGAATATCAAGCATTTAAAACTTATCTGGAATTTGCATAAGACGATTGCAGACGAGCATATTAGATCTGCATCATATTTGCTGCAGTATAAGAGCTACACAACCTCTTATACTGCTCGCCCTGTTGAACCAGCCTCAACACCAGAAAGTTCATCTTCAGATTCTCATATTCCCCTATCTCAGAGAATGGGCAAGAAAAGAGCTCCTCCTGCTCTATTTGGTGAAATTTCTTCTGCTGTTGAAGCAAAGAAAGGAAAAATTGATGTCCCAGAGGGGACTAAAAAAGTAGATGTTAGTTCCTCCAAAGTTGCCGAGAAGCCCCCAGTGGCCCCGAGCAAGAAAAGTGCTCCTGCTGATGTAATTGTCATCTCTCCGACCAAGACTTCTTCCTTGGTTGATGCTGCTGACCGTCCTTTGAAGAGATTGAGGAAATCATCCTCAGTTAATCTTGCTGGAACTGCATCTTCTCTACCCGCTGGTGGTAGTAGTATTTCAAAAATCATTCTTCCGAGCTCTTCAACGAGCTCAGTTATACCCGAGGTTATCGGGGTTGATGAAAAGATTCCTAGGGATACACTGACATCCCTAGCTGCTCGCCATCTTTCTTCAGTAAATTTCTCATACCTTTGGTCTTTCTTTTCTTTTTCCTGAACTCTTGTATTTGTGTTGACTCTATTGTTTTTCTTATCTTTCAGCTGGTGAACTGTTTCAATACCATCGTGAAGAAAGATCAAGCTATTAAAGCCTCTAGTTCCTCGTCCGATGTTGACGATGCCCTCTTGGGTTTAGCCCAATCTGTGAAAGAATCTCGCCAGCAGTACGTCGAGGAGAAAGCTGCCTGGGAGAAAAAATTGGCTGTGGCTGAGGCTGAGGCTGATAAGATGAAGATGGTTGAAACCTCCAAGAATTTGGAGGAGAAAATTAAAGATCTGGAAGTTAAACATCAGGAATCTGATGATAAATTGAAGAAGGCAGAAGAAGAAATATCTACTCTGCGAGATATTAAGGTTAAGAAAGAGGAACTGGAGGTGAAGCTTTCCTCGGAGAAGTCGAGGAGAAAAGTTGCAATCAAGAAACATTTCAGTGTTGGTTGGGAGAAAGGATGGGAGAGAGGGATAGCTGCAATGACGTCCCAAGTCCAATACGGGGAGTTGAAATACTTCTATGATGGTTGGGTAGCTGCTCTGCAAGAGCTAAAAGTTCAAGATGATTCTGAGCTATTCCAACGGCATCTCCCTGGTCCTCCTCCACCAATTGTGGAAGAAGAAGAAGATGAACCTGCTTCAGATGAATCTTCCATGGCTATGGGCGATCAAATTTCTGCCTCTCAAACATCTGCCACCGAGGACATTTCCTCCATGCCTCCTCCTCCCGAGAAGACTTCTACCGATCAAGCTGTAGTTATCACCGAGCAACCGAGCTCCTCGTCCCAGCCTCCCGAGAAAGTCTTGGGGGACAAGGAAAAGGTGTGAAGTTGTTCGGCAGCCTTTCTGTATTTCCTTGTAATCGATCGATGTAACTTTTTGATGATCTAATAAAATATATCTTTGCTCATCTCTGTTGTTGATAACTTGTTTTTGTTGATTGTTGTCTTTTTCTTGTCATTAGTTTGTTGCTAGAATGGAATTGATCTCTTCTCATGATACCGAGCTGATGCAGCAATGCCATCAATATTATAAGGCTGGTCATACAGATCTTAGTACATCGGAAATTGTTGATATCCTTGGTCATGATGCTTCAGAGCAGGCTATTGAAGCTTATCAATACTTAAAAGCTTTACTCGACCGCGCAGTAGCCAACAATGTCGCTTACTATCAATTGATTGAAGAGCTTCATGGTTCCTTAAAGGATCTTCAAAATCAACATAACGAATCAATGGCTTTGTTACATGAAGATTATAAAAATAGATACCAGCAGCTCTCTTCAGAAACAGGCCACAAGAAAATCATTGCTGGGTATGACGTCAGGGAGAGGACCCTAAAAGGTGAAATTGAAGCCTGTAGACAAATCGCTGAGATCCTGGAGCAAGAAAATAACAATTTGCAGAAGAAATTAGCTCAATATGAATCTGCTGCTTCATCCTCTACTGCATTAATACCAGTCACTGATGAAGGCTTCTCGTTTTTAGAAGTCGAAAATGCCAAACTGAGGCAAGAGCTGGAGGACTTAAGAAGATCTGCTATTTCTGGAATTGCTCGGGGACGAGGAAGGAGTTCTCGGGGACGAGGAAGAATCGTCGAGGAGCAAAATTCTCCAATTGCTTCTCGGAGCCGATCAAGAGTTCTTAGCCGTAGTGTTGAAGAATCTCGCACCCAATCTACTCTGGAAACTCAAGCATTCCAACTGAATGTTAAAGATCGTGCTCTGTCTGATTTGTCTAAGAAAAATTTATCTTTAGAGGATCAACTGGCTGCGATGAAGTCTGCTCTGAATAATAAAGATGCTCTTATCAAGAACTTTCTCGAGCAAGTAGATAGATTAACTTTCCAATTCCATAAACAGCCTCGGGAGTTCTGGAATGCAGGCTATAATGAAGCTCTTTATCATTTGGATGCTCGCATTGAAAATGCTAACAACGAAGGTTATAAGCAGGGATGGTTGAACGCCCTGGGTGTATTAAAATTGGAACGAGGTCATTATTTATGGGACTATCATGCTCCTGGATTGCTAGACTTGCCTGTTCCTCCCTATAAATTGGATATGGCATGGATTCCTGCTCGTTCCATTCCTCGGAGTTTGATCTCTAAATATCTTGGTGATTATAACCTTCATTCTCAAGTTGAAGTATCTCGTCCTGAGCACCTGTTGGACACTCCTACAATAATGAATGTCAGAATGTTGAAGGACATGAACTTTATTAATTCTCCTCTTTGTCTAGAAGATCCTCCTGCTGGCGAGGAACCTGTCTCAAAAGATAAAGGAAAGAAACCAATAGAGTAGGAATCTTTAATGTAATAGTTAGCACATACATGTAACATGTAATACATTTTTATCTTAATGAAAGAATTTCATTTTCTGTTCTGCCAATAGCTATTTTTCTGTTTGCAAATTATATGGTTCATCAACCAACTTAGAATTTATAACAAGCATAAATTGTTCAAAATTGTTTCCAACCAACCAAGGTGGATAAATAATGTTTGTCGACCAACCACAGTTGATGGGTTTCTATTCCCGACCAGCCATACTTGGTTCAATTTTAAAATATAAACATGTGTCCGACCAACTAAGGTCAATACTTTTGTCCTCGTCGACCAACTACAGTTAGTGGGTTTTTATCCCCGACCAACCATACTTGGTACAGTTTGGAATATTTTGTTCTTCAAAGAACTTTTTGTAATAATGTTACCTCCCGACCAACATAAGCTGTAATGCGAGAGTATATAAAGTCTTACCAACCGTAGTTGATCATGCTGGTCTACACCTCCTAATCAAAGGAGTAGTAGGGTTCTTTCGAACTTTTTGGCTCCTTGGAGCATGTCCTCCTAACCAAAGGAGGTTGGCTACTTATAGCACTTTTGCTCCGTAGAGCGCTCCGTAGAGCTTATCCTCCTAACCAAAGGAGGTTGGCTACTTATAGCACTTTTGCTCCGTAGAGCGCTCCGTAGAGCTTGGCTCCGTAGAGCAGTCTTCTTCTGTCCGTAGAGCAGTCTTCTTCTTGTTATCAAGCAGTGTAGTGTTCAACACTAGTATTCCCCGAAAAAATTTCAACAGAAAGAAAATGGTGAACCATCCTCGTTTTATTCATAATGAAGGAAATACTTTACATTTTACATTACTGATAATACTTTCGCAGGTGTTCAGCATTCCATGCATTCTGAAATTCTTCTCCTTCTAGAGTTGCTATTCTGTAGGTACCAGGTCGAACAACCTCTGTAACTCGGTAAGGTCCATGCCAGTTTGCTTCCAGTTTATTCTGTTTCTGAATGACTTTCTTCAGCACATAATCACCCTCCTTCAAATCGCATTTCTTCACTCTTTTGTTGTAGAACAGAGCTGTTCGTTGTTGATAAGCAGCATTCCTAATGGCTGCCTCTTCTCTTACTTCTTCGAGCATATCCAAATCCATTCTTCTCATCAAGTCACTGATCGGAGAGTTGAAATTCAGCACTCTATGCGTTGGGAGACCCAACTCGGCCGGTATCACAGCCTCACTTCCAAATGCTAACATATATGGTGATTCTCCAGTTGCTGCTCGGGGAGTTGTTCGGTATGCCCATAATACTGATTGGAGTTCATTAATCCAATTTGCTTTAGCTTCACTTAGCCTCTTTTTTAACCCGTTTAGTAATGTTCTGTTCGTCACTTCAGTCTGTCCATTGCTTTGGGGATGGCCTGGTGCTGAATGAAACTTTAAAACGTTCGACTGATGACAATAGGCAGCAAATTCTTCATTATCAAATTGTGTTCCATGATCTGTGATGAAAGCATGAGGGAGACCATATCGACAAATGATATTCTTCCATACAAACTGGTATACCTTCTCGTACGTCATATTGATAAGAGGCTCAGCTTCCACCCACTTAGTAAAATAGTCCACTGCAACTACGAGATACTTGAATCTTCCTTGGGTGGTCGGCAGTGGTCCAACCAAATCAATTCCCCACATGGCAAATGGCCAAGGGGAAGTTATTGGTGTTAGCAATGCTTGTGGAGTTCGTCGGATGGAGGAAAAACGTTGGCACTTGTCACATTTCTTAGCATAGGCTATACAATCAGCCCTCATTGTCGGCCAGTAATATCCCTGTGTCATCACTCTTTGTAAAAGTGTTCGACCTGCTACATGAGCTCCACAAGATCCTTCATGGATTTCTTCAATCAATTCTTTCACCTCGGTGGGATGTACACATCTCTGCAAACCTGCCATAATTCCTCGTCTATACAAAATACCATTAGTTAATACATACCGAGCAGCTTTATACTTCAGTTTCTTGGCAGCGAGTTTGTCCTCCGGCAATTCACCCTCTTCAACATATTTCCTGATTGGATCCATCCAAGATGGTCCTAAATCAAGGGTAATCATATTCGTTGTCAGATCTTCATCTATGCTCCGACCTTCTAATACTTCAATCGGTATGGTTCTTCGCATCTCGGTACGAGTAGCTGATGCTAGTCGGGCCAGTGCGTCTGCTTGTACATTCTCCATCCTCGGTATTCTCACCAATTGAATGGCATCAAATTCTGTCAACAATTTCATCACCTTTGCGTGATATTTGATCATCAAGTCTCCTTTAACCGCATATATTCCCATCATCTGATTCACAATTAATTGAGAATCACTGAATACTATCACTTGTTGTGCTTCCATAGTTTTTGCTAGGCTAAGACCTGCTATCATGGCCTCATACTCCGCTTCATTATTAGAGGCTTTGAATTGGAATCGCAAAGCATATTCCATATCAATCTCGTCTGGAGTGATCAAAACAATTCCTGCTCCACAACCAGCTGTGCAGGATGATCCGTCTACATATAATCTCCATGTAGGTATTTCGTCTTCAAATTTCTTATCTGTCAGAGTTCCTCGATAAAATATCTGCTGTTTTCTTCCATCATCCCCCGGTATATTTCGCTCCTCGTCAGTCATCTGCTCGTACCCTTTTACCAACCGTGGTTGGTCTGAGTTTGTATCGTCCACAGGTAGATCAGCAGATGTTTCTGTTGATCCTGTATCGTCCACAGGTAGGTCAGCAGGCACCTTTTGCTCCTCGGGGGTATCAGGGTATGTGAACTCTGCTATAAAATCTGCTACAGCTTGCCCCTTGAATGATGATCTGGGCTCATACACAATATCATATTCACCAAGTTCTACTGCCCAGTACATCAGTCTCCCTGATTTTTCTGGCTTATGGAGGGCTTGTCTCAATGGCATATCAGTATAAACGATGATGGTATGGGCTTGGAAATATGGCCTCATTCTTCTACTTGCCTCAATTAGCGCCAATGCCAATTTTTCTAGCTTTGGGTACCTGATTTCTGCACCTCGGAAAGCCTTACTTGTATAATAAATTGGCTTCTGGACTCCATTCTCTAATCTGATCAACGCTGAACTGACTGCGTTCTCTGATACTGCCAAATACAAATACAACTTTTTTTCCTGTTATTGGCCTGGACAACAGTGGAGGTGCTCCCAAGTATTTCTTCAAGTCTTGAAAAGCTTTTTCACATTCCTCATTCCATTCAAAGGTTTTTCGAAGTGTTTTGAAGAATGGTATGCATTTATCAGTTGCTCGAGATACAAATCTGTTGAGCACTGCAACTCGTCCGGTAAGACTCTGCACTTCTTTCTTCGTCGTCGGAGATCGCAGCCCTAGAAGAGCTTTGATCTTATCTGGATTTGCCTCAATACCTCGCTGATTGACGATGTATCCGAGGAACATTCCTTCTCGTACTCCAAAGGTGCACTTCGTCGGGTTAAGCTTCATTTGGTATTTATCCAATTGATCAAAAGTTTGACTCAAGTCAACCAAATGATCAGCAGCTTTCTTGCTTTTAGTGAGCATGTCATCGACATAGACCTCCATGTTGCGGCTGATTTGTTCGGTAAAAACCTTGTTCATCAACCGCTGATATGTTGCACCTGCATTTTTTAAACCAAAAGGCATAACATTATAACAATAAGTTCCCCTAGGGGTAATAAAAGAAGTACTTTCCCTGTCTTCAGGTTTCATTTTGATCTGGTTGTAGCCGGAGTAAGCATCCATGAAGCTGAGTAGCTCGTGTCCCGAGGTAGCATCCACCAGTTGATCAATTCTGGGCAATGGAAAATGATCCTTGGGGCATGCTTTATTGAGATCGGTGAAATCGACACACATTCTCCATTTGTTGTTTTTCTTCTTTACCATCACCACATTAGCCAACCAATCTGGATATTTTACATCTTCAATGAATTGGGCTTTCTGGAGTTTCTCGACTTCCTCCTGTATGGCTTGGTTCTTCTCGGGACTAAACACCCTTCTTCTCTGCTTTATAGGTTTAATCTCCTTATTCACATTGAGTTCATGACATAAGAAGTTTGGATCTATTCCTGGCATGTCTTCATGACTCCAAGAAAAAGTATTTTTCCTATTCTTCAAGAAAGCTATCAACTCCTCTTTTATTGACATATCCAACGATGAACCTATCTGGGTTATTCGTTCAGGATGTTCGTCGTCCAGAATAACATTTTCTGTAGATTCTACCACTTGCCCTTTCACAAGTTGGGATTCATCCCTGGGATCAAGAGTTTCAATTTCTGTACCTTCCTCCACCTGGTAAGTAGTAGTCTTTTTCATCGATCCTTCTAGTTCTTCTTGTTCGGCCGACGAATAATAGCATTCCCGAGCTACTTTTTGATCACCTTTCACCACTCCAACTCCAAAATTTGTTGGGAATTTCAAACATTGATGTACTGTAGAAGGAACGGCTTCAAACTTTTTCAATCCAACTCTTCCCATGATGATGTTGTAGGCCGATTGCACATTCTTATCCATCACAAAGAATCGTATTCTTTCTGTCCGACAAACAGGCCAGGTTCCAATGAATATATCCAACTTGATCGTCCCAAGTGGAAAAACTTTCTCGCCAGCAAAACCCAGAAGGGGTCTGTGATAAGGTTCCAATTGAGATAATTTCAAATTCAGGCTATCAAAGCATGAATAGTACATGATGTCTGCCGAACTACCATTGTCTACCAACACCCTTGAAATGATCACGTCCTTCATTCTCATTTTGATCACCAAAGGATCATCATGAGGGTAAAGAACACCTGCCAGGTCGTTTTTTGAAAAACCAATTACTAGCTTCTCTTTGTTTACCTTCCTCGGACGATCATCCTCGGCCAGGTTTATTCGCTGAATATATGAGCAAGCTTGAGCCTCTCCGAGATAAGCTTTTCGTTCTGCAGTAAGGTCTCCTCCTCCTGCATCTCCCCCTGTAATAACGTTACAATGAAATGATCCAAAACGTATGGAAAATACCTCTCGTTCAGGTTTTCTTGGCTTCTTGGGAAGATCGGGGTCATCATCTGGATCCTCTTCATGGTCCCTCCTCTTTTTCTCCTCTGCACGACGAGGAGATCTAGATCTCTTTCTAATTCTGTCCTCATTTGTCCTCTCACCTCTGCGATCTACATACTTTGATAATTTTCCTCTTCGAATGAGTGTTTCAATCTCGTTCTGAAGGGCTATACAATTTTTGGTCATATGGCCATGATCTTTGTGAAACTCGCAATATTTGGTCTTATTCCTCATGTCTGGATCTGTCTTCAGTTTCTCTGGCCATTTGATTTCCTCGTTATTCCTGATCTCTTCTAAAACATGATTAATACCCATTTTCAATGGAGTATAATTATCATACTTCTTTAGGGCTTCCAGCTTTATCCTGTTATTCCTGAAATGTTTGTCACCACCATTACCTTTCTGATCTTTCTTCTTAGAGTTGTCGACCTCCACTTTAACTTCTTTATCCATATTCTTCTTCGCAGTCATAGCCTCCTCGGCATTCATGATTTTGGCCGCCTTTGCCATCAACTCCGACATATTTTTAGGTGGATCTTTAGCCAAAGTGTAATACAACTTGTTAGGCAGCAAACCACTCATCAAAGCAGTGATTGCTGTCTTTTCTTCATAATCTATGACTTCCAACTTTTCGTTATTGAAACGAGTTATGTAATCTCTAGTACTTTCGCCTGATTTCTGTCTAACACTTAGCAAGTGTGCTACTCGCTTTACCGGCTTTGCTCCAAAACAAAAATTGCTAATAAACAACTCGGCCAACTGAACAAAAGTTGAAATCTTACCCCGAGGAAGATTATTATACCATATCTGTGCAGATCCAGTAAGAGTTCCCGAGAATGCTCTACACCTCATCTCGTCGGGGACAGCATAGATATCTGCAGCAGCTTGGTACTGTTCTATATGAAGTACGGGATCTGTCTTTCCATCATACTTGGGGGTCACTACAGGTGCTTTGAATTTCGACGGTGTAGGGAAATCCACAATGGCTTGCACAAAAGGCGTTCCTTGAACAAAAGTTCTCTGTAAGGGATTTCTTGCCTTAGCCATTTCTCCCAGTCTATCCTCCAATTGTTGAATGGAACCTTTCCATGCTTCATTTCCTTCCTCGGGCCGTTTAGTCCGAGCAACTGATTGCTCTGACGTAGCTTCCTGAGATTTATCTCGACGAGTGGTTGGTCGCGATTGCGCAGATCCTTCTCTTAATCCTGACGGCGGTCGAAAACTTCTTGATGGAGCCCTAGGTGGATTCATGTTCCTCCTTGGTCCTAACCGACTGAAAGGAGATACTCTACTTAACCTCTCCAAAGCGCTAGTTCTCTCCGGAGAGAGAGTGATACGTTGATCTGTATCCGAAGCCCGTATTGATGAAGTTCGCCCAGGTTGATAAGAAGAATCATTGGATTCCCCATTGCGATATGACCCAATACGTCTGGATCGTGATTGCCCATGATCAGTCCTTTGCCCTGAATGAGTAGGTACACCGCCTTGAAGAGTTTGAAGGAGTTGCCTCATAGATTCTTGCATGGCAGTTTGTCCCTGAGCCAGATTCATCATAATTCCGGCCAGATCTGGAGATGCAGATGGATTTGGAAGATTTCCAGTATTTCCAGCATTTCGATTACTGGATTCTGGGTTATCTGCCATTGGTGATAAATGATTTTTATGAAAAACGATAACAACAGTCGTTTCCCACAGACGGCGCCAATCTGTTGATGTAAAAAACTAGATTGCTCTAATTATTCAATCACAGATAAATAAATAAGACAAAGATTTTTAAAGTGGTTCGGCTAGGAATAAAGCCTACGTCCACTGTTATGTTATTGCTGAGTGTTTGTGGAATTCTTGATTACAAGATCTCTCAAGAAATTCCGCTCCCTTTGAATGAGGGAGATACAATGTATTTATAGCCTTGAGGCTGTACATGAAAGGTCCAATACATTAAATGATTTACATATGAAAGGGTAATACATTTAATGCAACGTGTGCGTCAAGAATACAATGGATAGTCGAACAGTTGTCCGTCTGATAATTAATGATACGGCCGAGATGCAGTTCGGACCGCCTTAGTTGCTTGTTGATCAATAGTTCCTCGGTGTGATAGAGTTCCTCGGTGTATTCTTGTTGCTCGGAAAGAAACATGGCTGGTCGGGAAATGATCTTCCTCGCTGCTATTGTGCCACGTAGATTGATACGTGTCTTCGTATTATTCGTCCACATCAGCATATTAATTTTGGTATCAACAAACGTAATGATTAAAGTGAAACGAAGATTAAAATTTTGGCGGCTAAGCAGAAAAATACAGATTTACCCCAAACGGTTCATTATGAGTTCGGATATTTACAAAAATCCCATCGGCAATACAAGCCATCAGCAAAGCTAATAATTTTATAAGTGTGGGAAGTCGGCAACCGACCAAGCATCAGAAATGTATCCCGATCTACCCCCAGAACTAAATGCTCCATACTTTCAAGCAAGCATCAAGCATGGAACATTGGGGGCTTCTATTGATACAAAAATTTACCCACTTACATGGACCAATCAAATATAGACATGTGTCATATAATGTGGAAATATTCCTAATCAACAAGGCATAACCACCGACCAAGCCCTGGAATTCCGACCATCATACTAGGATGCCGACTAATGCCAGGAAGCCCGATAAACAGTAGGGAGGTCGACCAACACTATCAGCAAAATGCCAACAGCCAGAAACATTATGGACCTTCTGTACTGATGTAAATGCCTAATTTATAAAGGCATTCCATCATTTAACATTCCATCTCATTGTCTTCCTACTGGGCTATAAATAGGTTGTAATCCCTTCGTCAAGGGCAAATAATTGAAGGAGAAACACTAGGCAATAAGAAGCATAGTGGACGTAGGCTTTTCTTGATAGGCCGAACCAATTTAAAAACCTATTTGTCTCTTCTTTTACTTACAAATATTATCTGTGATTAATTAATTAGATCTTGCCTAGTTTTTTACATCAACAATTATTAAGCATTCCACAATGATAAAGAATTGGGGGTTTTCATTTGGTTCATTTATTTTGAATTTGCTGACTCTGTTACTTCTAAACAACGTTTATTTTAATGAATTTATGTAGTTTGAGAATGTCGTAAATATACTAGGAATCAAGTAAATTAAAAAATTTTGGAAATTGATTCTTTTACAAGGAATTGTCTTAGAGCTTAAAGTTAAAAAACAGTTTAACTAAACACTTCATTTGTTGTTACTTTACTATGAACTTCATTTACATTATTGTGAACTTAAAAGTTTAAATAAAAATTCCTTTCTAGTTAATAAATTCAAAGTCCTACATTTCTAACTGTGGTAATTAAGAGATTGAGGACATTTTATATTTTTACTATTATTTGGTGTTTTGTATGATTAAATTCAGGATTTGTGTTTTTTAACTTAGTTTTAGAGGCGTGTAATGCTTAATGATCTTATGTGGCGCACTAAGTTCAATTTGGTTTTGGTTTTCCCACAAGTTGATTATTATAAATTAGATGAATGTGTTCCTATCTTAGTATACTTTTTCTTAGTTTATTTGCATTTGAAAATTTATTAGGTTTTGAGTGGTGTGGTTATTTGTTATTTTTCATTTATTTTGATGTTATTTTGTGTATTATACAAATTTGTCTTTGATAAAAGATTAATGATTTTAATTTATTACTTGAAGTGGTTGAATTTGAATCTAATTTTAGAGTTGGTTGTAAATGTTAATGGGTAAAAATCACAAGTACTAGTGATATATATGTGAAGCACGATGATGAATTTATTTATTTACAGTTATTAAATTGGATCATAATATTTTTGTAATTTTTTTGTGCAAACAACTCTCATTGGAATCTCTTATAGCTGAATTTTAGATTATTGATTGTGCATCTCAAAAAGGAGTAACAAATCGTCAAACTATTGGGGTGATTTAACTTTGTATGTTTCAATTATATTTATATATTATGATTCTATGAAAACTGATATAATATATGTAAGCTTACATTACATTACTGATATTGTAAAATTTTCCATTATTATAGATTCTTGATTTTAATCATCTTCTTCCTTACTATGTTAGTTTGTTCCCTTCACCCTTCAACATTTCCTTCTTATTTAAAATAATAGTGTTTAGATAAAGTCGGTTACACATCGTGTGGCCTTCATGCTAGTAGTTCAAAAAATTCAAGACTAGTTCTATTTATTGGGTCAAAGATGCATCAAATTTCATTAACCATTTTTTAATGCACCAAGTCCTTTTTAATATTAAATTACAAATATTTTGACAAATGTACCCTCACATATACCCATTTTAAACCCACTTACTCTCTCTTTCTAAAAATAAATACATAACCCCATAGTTTTTCTATTTCTAGCAGCAGCACCTCCACCTGCCGCCTCGCCCCGCCCCACCCCAACCCTTCGGAGACTCGACAAAAATAGCCCGCCAAAAAATCTCACCGGAGGCCGCTGGAATTCACTCCGGAGTGTTTCTCTCTCTCTCTCTATCTCTATATCTATCTCTATCTCTATCTATATCTCTCTCTCTCTCTCTCTCTCTCTTCGGCTATTTCTTTTTTTTTCTTGTCCACGCTAGCGGCACCATCGCCCGAGCTAGAGAAGATTTTGCTGGAAAAAATGGAGTTTTCCCCGGAATAATAGAGGTTTTACAGAAACAGTAAATTTATTTGTTTTGATTTTTTTGTCAAAAAATATCGAATATGGGTGTTATTTGATAGATCTTGATGAGTATATTTCAAGTATATAAATTTTGTGAATTTTGAATTTGTAGATTTGAAGTTATGGACTTTAAAGATTTAATGGGTTTTTTTTTTTTGCAAAAAATGAGGTAACAACTGGCAAAGATATTTTAGGGGTGTATTTTTCATTTAATACGCCGAGTTGACAAAATAGAACCATTGACACCATTGACTCAGTCAAATAATTTCTTACCTCATTGACCAACTTAATAGGACTTAATAACTATTACCCCTATATACTTTCATATTTATTCCTTAAAATTCAACCAAATTTTAATAGGTTTATGAAAAAAAATATAATATGTTTAAATATATAATCCCAACATATAAAATCCCCCATGTTCTACACACCGTATATTATATAATGTTAATCATCTTGAGTTTTTTAATTACTATAGTATTTGGAAGTAGCTTAACTCATTTACACAATAAAACCTTTGTACCACATTTTAGAGTTTATAGCATAAGATCTTCCCCTTCCAATTCTCATTCAACAAACTGATACAATAAGCATTATTGGTGCTTATGTCTATCTATTGATACAAAAACAATGTTGATTGTCAAAAGGGTTTTAGAACCGCAAGGAAAGTAGTTAAATCCCCTATCCTCAGTAGTGAGAAATTTTCTCTGTTGAGATTATGAAAGAGGTTGTCTATAATAGGGTAAGCATACCTCATAATTCTTAAATGCATAACCAAACACGCAAAACCTATAAAGGGGAGTATTTTGTGAATATCATTAAGAAGTTGAAAATGAGGGTTGTGTTGCTATGGAAAAAAAAAAGAAATAAGGATATATTCAATCCATTTCACTGTCCCATTTGTTATTCCTCAAAATATGAATGAATTATTTAAGGAACATTAGCACATGAAGGCTAATTATTTTTTGATTATGGTATTAGTTTGGAACAAAGTTTCATTTGTATGCGTAACTTTAGTAATAAAAATGGCTTATAGTAATAGCATTTTTATTGATGCCTGAGAAAGACTTGATAGTTGTAGTCTTTCAATCTTAGTAGAGTGTTGATCAGTTGAATTACAGTGGAGTTGCACCTTGTATAATTGTTTTTGAGTTTATGTCTACCTAATTAAAGTTTATGTGGACCCATCAATAGCCACACATTTGGAAAAGATCTTAGCCACACATGTGTTTCCTTATTTACTGCTCCTTTCAATTTTAGCCACAAACTTGGCTTGGATATTAGCCACACGACTTTATCTTTCCCACTCCTTTTATTTGTGTCCAAAAATCTCTCATCCGATTACCCATAAAAGGAGCCTTAGGTGAAAGAGGAAAATACACCAACACATCAACACAACAACAAACACAAGTGTAGTAGCAAGTAGAGTATAGAGAAAATATACGGAGTGGGTATTTTTTTTTAGTTGTGAAAGTACAAGACAAATAATATGGAGTGAATATTTTTAGAGTTCATGTGATACACAATGCGTGTTTTTACAAAGAAACGGTATTATAGTGAAAGTGGGTGTGAGCTATGGACGTAGCCAAATCAGTCAACAACGTGTATATTTCTCTTATGTGAGTGTATTTTTGCATACACAATTATTTGTGTTATATTTTTGCCTATTGTATATTCTAATTATTTTTCTTGACTCATTGAATCCTAAGGTCCTGTCAATATTATTGTCAGAATTAGCAGCGTCTAATTTCCCCAACAATTGGTATCGAAGCTCTACATAAGTTGTTTGACAATAATTACCCTGCATAGTTTTTTTTGTGTTCAGCATATTTGGTTGAGTGGGAGAAATGGCATCAGAAAATGAGAATTCTAAAGTTGCAAATTTTGACAGTACAAATTTTAGATTTTGGAAAATGCAAATAGAGGATTATCTCTTCCAGAATGATCTGTTCTTACCACTAGAAGAAAAGACTGAAGATATGGAGGAATCCAAATGGAAGTTTCTTGATATAAAATCTATTGGAACCATAAGTTTATCACTATCGAATTCGGTGGCATTCAACATAAAAAATGAGAAGACAACGGTGTCTCTCATGGCCTCCCTTTCTAGTATGCATGAGCAACTATTTGTAGCAAACAAAGTTCGTTTGAATGAAAAGTTTTTTAATATGAAGATAGCTGAAAGAGGATAATTTAGAGAACATATAAGCACATTCAACGAAGTGATTGGTCATTAGAATGAGTTGAAATCGATTTTAATGATGAGATTTGTAATACCCCGTATTTTTATAGCTTTTAAATTATGGGATTTATTAAATTTAATTGAGATAAATTAATTTAATTTTAATCCGAAATGTTGTTTTAAATATTTACTAGCGTGACAAGATTTAGTAATTATTGGGAATATATTATTTGTTGCATATTACTGGATGAGTATAGTAATATATGAGATTTATTTTTATAATATTGTCACGTGTGAATAAAATGACAATTGTGGAAATTTAAGTCGGGACGCGCCTGTGTCGTGTCAGGACTAAATGTGGATTACTAAAAGTGAATATTTTATAGGTTGTTCGTATGGTCGTTTTGAGTGAGCCAACGCGTCCGAAAGGGTCGAGATAGTCAGAAAAGTATACTCGGGGGTTTGATTTGGGTCTCGGGGCGTTTTTAGGCCTAATTAGTACCCTGGGAGGGCATTTTAGTCATTTTGTATTTTTGTGTAATTAAACCCACGAGAATTAAAGGGGTTATATCAGATGTTTAGGTTATCTCCTAGGGTTAGATAACTCGAAACACTAGAACGGCCATTGGAGAGGAGAGGAGAGAGCTCTCAAGGCATTCCAAGGCTCAAAACTCAACCGTTTGCACCGCCGCCACCGCCAACGCGTAGATCACGAGACGGGGAATGCAACCACACCAAATTCAACACCAAACCAGATTTCTGAAAATCCTAGGCAAGTGTTTATCTTACTTATTTCGTTGATGCATCTTTCATATTGGTTTAGGAATGATTAGGATGAATTGTATGGAAGAAAAACCCAATTTGAGATAGGAAATTGCATGTAGTGATGATTTATATAATATTCTGGAAACCCTTTGTCATGTAAAGGATTAAGAGTTTGATTAAGAAAAGAGTTCTAATCAGATACAAACACTAAAAAAATTATTCCGGATGATCGGACCATTGGAATCGCTTGAAATTTTAGTACGTTGTAGCGAACGGCGAGACAGGACTGCTGACAAAAATTCAGCTTGATCAGACGGTCGGATTTCTAAAACTATTATTTTTACTAGAAAGTTTTATGTTTTGAGGACTCTTAGAGAGTTTTATATTTTGAGGACTCTTCTAAGTAATAAAAAAAATCAATTAAAACTCCATTTTAATTCCGATTTCGAAACCGTTTGAAATTCTCATCTTTGAAAATAAAATTCAAAATCCTTTAATGTAAGGCGAAATCTATATTTTTGGCATATTTTGCGTAAGGGATAATGTAAGTGTATATTAAAGGGGAGAGACACGTAAGACAGAGTTACGTTGGAACATAAATGGATATCTACTGAATTGTACATTTGGAAGAATAGAGTCCATGAGGGTTACATAGTAAGTTGGAAAAACCCTTCGAATTAAAGTTAGAAACGAACCATTATACTTCGAATTAAAGTTAGAAACGAACCATTATACTTGATAAATAATAATGGGAAAATAAGGATAAATGTTGTGAATGTGGGTTATTGGATAAACCTAAATTGATATAATAAAAGTGGTATATTTATATGATTGTGTATGCATATATTATATACTTGTGAAAATCATGCCCGCGCTACTTGCTATCCTTGAGGTTACCGCGCTGGGACGATCTTATCTCGTGTGCCTTATGGGGGATATTGACTCGTACCCTAGAAGATAAGAATCCTAGGTACAGGCTATCGAATCGATAGTCACGGTCCTAAGAGACGTGAGGGTATGTACTGACCTCTTGGACTTGGAAACTATGCTTCGCCTCAATATTGTTTGTGCATATATTTATACAGTTCGAGAGTGATTCCGAACTTGTATTTCCTTTAGTACGATTGATACGGGGATTGGATAGCAGAGTATGCCCGCACCATAGTTTTTATGTGGGGTGTTGTTATGATATATATATTATACGAGTAGTTAATATATATATGAAATTCTGAAATCTGGAACTGCCTACTGTGATTTGATATGTAGGACATGGTTGATGACTCAAATTATAAATAATTGTTTTGAGAAAGTATAATATGACACTGGAAAACTTTATTGATTAATAAAGTTAAAAGGAGAACCTTGGTTATAAATTAAAATCTTACGTTTTAAATACTTGTGTTGTTCAGTTGTAAATCCTGCGAATAACCTAAAATAAGTTAAATCCTTGGGGAAAGATAGTGTGATATATGATGAGATAAACCATTGGGAAGGTTAGTGCGATAGGAGTGCACATTAGAAGAGAGGTGAGAATTTCTCAAGAGAGTGTCGCATTAATATGTTGTTGCATTAGCCTGTATCAATTTAAATACTTGCTAAACGAATTTTTAAATCATATACACTATCGGGCTCTGACCCGTTTCTATTCCTCTTTCTCTCTTGTATATCCATAGGGGCGTCTTACTTAGGATCCTTTGGAAGGAACGTCCTGCATCTTAGGTGGGAGTTGCAGGCATGTCCTTTACACGACTACATCCATTTGATTCTACTCCTAGTTCAGTTTTATCCAATAGGGGCATGTGTCGCCCTCTTTCTATTATTTAGTTGGTATTGTCAGAAATTGAAATTTTTACTTTCAGTACCTTTATTTCGGGATTTATTACGGTCAGGATGTTTTCCTTTAGTGTTGTAAATGTTGGGATTTATTATTGATGATTAAATTCGTGTATGTTCAATTCTATTTTTATTCTTAATGTGTGACTCTTTAGATGTTAATGGTTTAAGGTTTTATAACCGGATTTAATAAAATGAGAATAAGATTTTAAATGGTATTGACACTTAGCTTAATTATTTAGGGTGTTTAAATTGGAAAAGTATTTTTACGACAGTGATGCTAAGAATGAACCAACTGTTCACCTTGATTTTAATTTAATAAAGGAGTGATCGCCCGGTATTTAATTAGGCGGGATGTCACAAGATTAGAGCTATAATAATTTTGGTGAAACTTCCCAAAAGATAGAGCGAAATAGTTACCACTATCACTTATTTTGCAGGCAAATCAAAATTAAAGCTCGATGACGTAGTCACCTTGATCATGAAAGAAGAGATCCAGAAGCAATCAAATGGATCCTCAACTTCGGCATCGACATTGAACTTAGAGAGCAAAGGTAGAGATTATAGCAAGAGGAATGTGCATGGAAGGTTCCAGTAAAGGAATGGCAGGTCGCGGTCTCAAAACCCCAAAAATTCTATCAATCAAAATAAAAAAACATAAGTCGATTAAATGCTGGAATTGTGGTAAGATGGGATATTTGAAGAACCAATGTCGATCCCCAAAGAATAGCAAATAAAAGAAGACTCAAGAAAATGTTGTTTCAGAAAAAGTGGATGATGTGTTGATATGATATTTGGAGACCAAGGTGGAATCTTAGGTGTTAGACTTCGCAACATCATTCCATGCTACCTCAAATAAAGCATTATTTGATATATATTTACCGGGTAACCTTGAAAAGGTGTATCTTATGATGACCAGCCCTGCGATATGGTTAGAAAAAGTGAAATCAAGATTAAATTAAATAGGTCTGTGTGGAAACTGTAGGATGTCAGACATATACCAGACCTGAGGAAAAAATGATCTCTATGGGACAATTGGAAAATGGAGGTTATGTCTCAACATTGAATGGTGATACATGGAAGATTTCCAAAGGTGAAATGATCATAGCACATGGAAAGAAGAGTGGCACACTTTACATGACCAAAGATGCTTACGAGTCAATTACGGTTGTAAATAGCAAGGAAACTCAAACTTATGGCACCATAGACTTGGTAGCATATGTGAAAAGGGACTCAAGGTTATGAACTCTAAAGGTAAACTATTATCATTATAGTCAGTTGATATTAACGTATGCGAGAGTTGCATCTTCGAGAAGAAAAAGTGGGTCAGTTTCTAGAAGAATGGAAGAACCCCAAAGAAGGAAACTCTTAAGATTGTTCACACTGACGTCTAGGCACTTATCCCAGTATCATCCATTGGCGAAAATTATTATTTTGTGACTTTCATTGATGACCACTCTAGAAGGGTGTGGGTTTACTTCTTGAGACACAAGTATGAGATGTTCAAGAATTGGAAGGTCGTGGTGGAGAATGAGACAGGCCTGGAGATAAATAAGTTGATATACAACAATGGTGGTGAGTACAAAGACACCAGGTTCTAGAAGTAATATTATGATAATGTCATCAGACTGGAGAGGACTTTGCCAGGGTCACCAAAAAAAATGATCGAGAGAGTTAAAAGCAAGCATATACAGGTAGTTCTTCCCAAGTAGTTTTGAGAAGAGGCAGTTAATATAGAAGCCTACCTGATTAACCGAGGACCATCAATACCATTAAAGCATAGAATACTGAAGAAGGTATGGAGCGGTAAAGTGGTAAACTTTCACACTTAATTTTTTTTATTATGTCTCATACTTGCATATTAGTGATCATATATGGGGTAAACCTGACCTCAAGTTACTAAAATGAACATTCATTGGATATAGCCGATACGAATTTGGTTATAGCTTATGGGATGAAAAAAAGAAAAAGGTCATAAGAAGTCAAGTCGTTGTATTCAATGAACGAGTTATGTTTAAGGACAGAGACACGCGTATTAGAGATGTGGCACATGCCAGTGGATCAAGAAAGGATGAATGATAAGCTAAAAATTCCTTCCTTTCTTTTTCATCATTGTAATAGGAATCCTTTGCTATCAATATATCTTGAAGTACCTATGAAATACACACTAAAATCGTGTATAATGATAAGGAATGGGTCAATCCGTGCTTTTAAACTTTAAAGAAATCATGTGAAGTTACTAGAAGTCATTTTTCATCTTTTTAAAACTATTTTTCAAGGTATTTTTGTATTATCTAAAACTAGTGAACTAATAGTAAAAATGAGAATAAAATCTAGGATAAGAAATATTAAGGATGAGAATGTATAAGAGACAAGTCAAAGGGTGAAATTAGTAATTAAATTCTTTTTGTCTTGATTTCCTAGTTTCTTATTTAGAATGCCCCGATATAATTATTTAAGTCTCTAGTTAGCTCTCGTTACACTAGAGAATTTAACAATTATAATTTTGAATATTATTAGATTACTCAAATGAACTCTTTCAAAAGATGATTTATAAGTTCCCCAAATAATCATTCCGCTAAGAATAAGTATTTAAAGTCACTTATTGATCATAAGGAAAACTTTAATTTATAGTATGCTAAAATCATGATATAATATAAGTTTGAGAAAAGACAATTTCTTATTTAAAATCAAACATGTTATATGTTATGAAATTATTATTTTCTCACAGAAATAAATTCATACTTTCTGAAGTAATGAACTCAAAATATTTAAGTAATAATAATGGTACTTAAAAGGGCGTCATAAATAAATTATTAATTAATTAAGACTTGGAATCTAAATACATCATTCCACCCCTTAAACAGGGATTTTAGCCAACCATTTGGAAATTAACACAAATATAAGGTGTTAATGACTTCAATAAGGCATGTGCACAAAAATTTAATAGAAATGATATTATTTATCAAGTCTCTAAATACACAATAATTTCATTCTCGAAATAATTAGGAGAAAAAGAATGTATTATATCATCAAAATGGTTCGCACAAATTTGTCTCCAATATTCTGAAAAAACTCTCTCAATAATTCAAAATACTTTCTCTGAATTAATATCTCGTCTCACTAAAACTTCTCACACCCTCTATTCTGAAAAGTATCTCCTATTCTGTCTACCAAAAATTAACTCCCTCGCTCTGTTTGAATGCCACTCTTTTTAAAGATGGACGATATATAGGTCAAAACAAACCACATCCATATTTTCTGGGCATGAAACAAGGAAAGAGGATATCCAACATCTGATTTTCATTTCTGGGGGACAATAAACAAAAAAAAAGGGTTGTATTTTTCTATGGGAAGAATTGTTAGAGATAAGAAAATGGAACGAAGCAAATGGTAGAAAGAGACAAAAAGGGGGGGACCCAAATTTCAGCCAGAACGGGGATAATGGGTTAGTTCATATGTGGAGAAATAGGAAATTAAATATTGGTATAAAATAGTGAAAGTGGGATTTTAAGAGGTATTTGATAGAAACAAACAAACAAGGAGGGGGGGCTGTTTCGGCCGGAGAAAAAAGTCCTGTGAATGATTTTATTCTTCGGTGGTTAATTTGTAATACCAAGGTTGTATTACAAACAAGTTGGTGAATGAGACAAGAAGGTGGGGGCATTTCTCAGCCATAAGAGCATCCATAATGGGGGGAGAAGAAACCAAGAGATTTGGTAAATTTACAGAATTTGATGCTTGCAGTGGTGGACGAAAATGAGCAAATTATGTATAAGAATTTGTAAGTGTTCTCCAAATTTAGAGAATGGGTACAAATTCTGTAAAGGGTTCCTATGAACTTTATTTTTTCATACCAACTCTTACGAACAAATAAAGTTCATAACAAATATATTTTAGGTTGCTACGAACTTCTGAAGTTCGTAATAATTATATTTATGTTCCTATGAACTTCTAAAGTTAGTAGGAACATAAATATAATTTCTACGAACTTTTGAAGTTCGTAGAAACACTTCAATCCCAGCACATGCAAATCACCACTGTATATGCTTATTCATGTGAAATGCAAAAGTCACTTTTCAAGTTGTATTATACCTTTCGTTTCATGTCCACCATTGGACATGCTCTAACAAAAGATAATGGGGAGCCAAAGTCTTTTAACAAAAGGATATATGGAAATAAAAGTGTTATGGAAGAATTTTTCATCATAGAGGTACAACAGGGGGGACCCATGCACGTGGGTAGCATGTCGTGGTCATGCGCCTTTAGGATGACGTTCTGACCACACGCCACTTTAAAACCCAAAATTGAGTTCCCTCTACTGAGATTCAAATTGCCAACCTCCTTAACCCAAAACCAACCTCCTATAGCTGAGCCAACCAATCATATTAACATATAATCCACGCGATTTATCTTTAAACCATATTAATTTCATAGTATTCTATATTTGAAAAACAGCTCATCAATTTCCTATTTTCTTTATACGACCTCCAAATAACGAACCAAAAGAGCTAACGTGACCCTAAATTTGATGTTGTTAATGTTTCACAAATTCTCGGATCACAGGGTTTGATTTCGAGTATGACCTGAGGCTTTGACTTTGACTCTTTCTCGATTTTAAGATTTCACGGTCATAAATTTTTCGTTTGGAGTCTGATTGACTCACCGTTTGAACCCTAGAGTACTTCGTTTCATGGCCTACAATTCCTGTGTTTTATCTGAGTCCAAAATTGGTCATCTGAATTTACCATTTTTCCCTTAAAAGTGCATATGCCTCCATTTTTGCTCAAAATTGCCTTGAATTGACGGGTTTAAAACCACAAGTATGTTTATACCTACAAGATAAACAAAATACTTGCATAATGTCAATTTTTCTGAGAACTAATAATTAAAATGCGTCTATTTGAGGATAATTATAAATCTTTTGGGTGTTTATCACACCACTCCCAAACAGAACATTGCTAGTCCTCGAGAAAAAATAGAAAGAAAGAAAGAAAGAAAGAATGATAAGAAACCAAAAGTGTGCCACTTTTGCGGGTACAAGGGATTACACTTAGCATGTGCAACAAGCTGTTAAACCTCTAGGTTGCCTAAAGGACGAGTGTTGTCTCGTGAGGGTTTGCAGTGAATATACCCATTAAATTTAAAACATTTTTATTTTATAAAATCATTTATTAAAAAGACGGTTAATATCTTCTTAGACATATAAATATCACACAATCCATCATTTAAGGAATGAGAGCAATGAACTATGAAGTATATGAAAAAATTTAACTTACTTAATAACCCAGCCACATTCTTCGTATAACTCAATGTGTATAGTGTGAATCCTTCAAAATAATGTTTCAAATATAATCAGAGTAATTTTCATATTGCCTTTTAGAATCAACATCTCAACTACAAATCTCATCGTATATATCTCTCTAAAACGAACTCTTAAGATTTGGGTAAATGTATCTCTCTTGTGTGTGAGGAAAGGAGTAATTATAAAAAGGTCAAATGTCTCACATACATATAAGAAATAACGAAAACTAGAAACAATTTGAACTCATGAAAGGAATACAAAGAACAATTTTAAGAATGTCGAATTATTCACCACGTAAACTTTACATTTTCCCGAACACTTCAACAAAGGTAAAAAGTGGTTTAATGTAAAGGATGGGGGGAAATGAGATGGGTAGCATGGATAATATGATGATTTTGGGCTTTTGAGAAGAGTGGACTACAACTTGAACAATTAGTGTCTTCGTTTCCTAAAATTTGATCGCATGATTTCCTTTTTCTTTTCTCTTTTCATATATTTTTTTTATATCTCTATTTTTTTTCTTTTTCTTGTGATGCTTTTTTGTGCGATGTGATTCGTCTTTAGAGAACGAATGAAGAATTTTTACACATATAATTTTAAACCACTCTTCTTCTAAAAAACCAAGGGTGATAATGGGAAATTTATGTAAGGATGATGTGGGGAATTTTTATAGATATGTGGTATATGGAAAATGGATGGTGGGAAATGGTAAATGGGTGAAGGTTTAGTACTCATGACAAACTACAAGGGAAATATTTCTTATAACTCAAAAGTGATGTCATTCTCAGTGATTATGCCAAAAATGAAGAATAATGAGATCATGCATTCAACAACTTAAGTGCGGTATCCAAAGAAAGTTATGTCAACTTGTACTCGAAGATTGCATAAAAAACTCTTAGAACCGGTAAAAAGCTCAAATCTCACGGGTTTAAGTTTCCACAAGTGATTATTAATGTTTTCTTAAAAAATTTCACTCTTCAACTTTAGACTGTTATGACATGATAAGTGCGCAAATAGTGTTGAGTCTCGGAATTCATGGTCCAATATGCCTTATGAAGTATTACTTAAGCTTTTAAGTTTGAAAATTGACTTCAAGTTCAAGTTAGAGTACTATAGACTTCGATGATGGATGATAGATAAATCACATCAATACCGAGAAAAAATGGATAAAAAATGAAAAATATGGCTTGTTTCTGACAAAAAAAATTCAAAAGAGGTACAATTTTTATAAAGTACCCCACCCCAAACAGAAGAGAGAATCTTCCTCGATGTTAAAAATCATATTTTGAAATTTTTTAAAGCACAAGGAAGGAAAGAATATACTGAAATCGATCTCGAATGAGCTTTCAACTCATAAAAGATCGAATGCGAAAACTTAAGAACAATTGCGGCTCAAAAATATGTACAAGTCTATAAATCGTAACGCATCAGGGAGCGGGTAGAAAACTACTACCAAACATGGTAAGACTCATACTCATAAATAAAAAATGACGGGCTACCTCCCAGTAGTGCTAAGTTTAACGTCTTCAATTAGACGGACTGGTACTCACTCCTAGAGATAGGAACTATGACAACAGAGGGTTGCAAAAAATGTGGGTGATGGACATCACCCGAAAACAAGACTGAAGTTTTAGTCTTCATAGATTTGGTCGACTAGGTCAATTTCCTCCACTTGAGGAGATGGTAATTCGAAAAAGGGTTTGGACGTTGGCCATTGACTTGAAACAAACTAATATCTTTAGTATTTTGAATGGGTGATGGTAACGTAAGGAGTAACAAACTCAACAAAGAAAGGTCCTGACCACTTGGTTTTCAATTTCTCGAGGAAGATATGGAGACGGGAATTATATAACAAGACTTTTTTACGAGGATGGAATTATTTTTGCATGATATGTTGGCCATGGATCCATTTCATCTTATCCTTGAACTTTTTGGATAAACCATAGGCATCATTCTATATCTCCTTTAATTCAGTAATTTATAGTATCCTATAGATTCCTGCTTCATAAATATCAAAATTAAGGGCATTAATAGGCCAATATGCATGATGCTCTAACTCGACGGGGAGATGGAAAGGTTTTCCATAAACCAAATGATAAGGAGATATGACAATTGAAGTCTCATAAGCAGTCTTGTATGCCCACAATGCGACAGTCGATGGTAAGGACTAGTCCTTCCAAGTAGGATTTACAATTTTGTTAAGAATTTTCTTCATTTCAAGGTTGGAAACATAAACTTGACCACTAGTTTGTGGATGGTAATAGAGACCAACTTTGTGGGTAACACCGTACTTTTTGATAAGGTGTTCAAAGACTCGATTACAAAAATGATTACCCCCATCACTAATGATGCCTTTGGGAGTGCCAAAACAGGTAAAACTGTTCTCCTCAAGGAAATTGACCACAACTAGATGGTCATTGGTTCAAAAAATGATTGCTTCAATCCATTTTGAGACATAGTCAATTGTAGTAAGAATATATTGGAAACCATGAGAGGAAAAATGATCCATGAAATCAATGGCCCATACATAAAAAACTTCAATGATAAGGATGGGTGTGAGAGGTATCATGTGACGTCGAGATATACAGCCAGATTGTTGGCATTTGGAACAAGCATAACAATATTAGTGAGAATCTCAAAACATGGTGGGACAATAAAAACCATTTTGTAAAATTTTTACGACAATATTTTTAGAGCTAAAGTGGCCTCTACAGGCACCGTCATGATAAAATACTGATTTATTCACTTTGAGGGACACAACGGTGGATGACTTGATCAATGCAGTACTTAAAAAGGATTGGGTTATCCCAAGAATAGTACTTCATAGTCTCCAGGAATTTAGAGCGATCCTATTTTCACTAATGATTTGGAAGTTGATCGGTAACAAGGAAATTAACGATATCAGCATACCAAGGAGAGGTGGAAATAACAAATAGTTGTTCATCGAGATATGACTTGAAAATAGGTACATGATTAGAGTTAGATGGAACAGTAAGGCATGAAAGATGGTTAGGAATAACATTTTTACAACCTTATTTATCATGTATTTCAAGGTTAAACTGTTGAAGTAGGAGTATCCACCGTATCAATCGTGGTTTGGAATCCTTCTTATGAAGAAGGTGCTTCAGGGTAGCATGGTCAATATACAAAATGATAGGGGACCTATAATATATGATCGAACCTTATTAAGAGTAAACACAACTGCTAACAACTCCTTCTTAGTGGTCATGTAATTAAGTTGAGCTTTATGGAGAGTTTTATTAGCATAATAGATGACATGGGGACTCTTGTCAACTCTCTGTCCAAGAACGATACCAAATGAAAAATCAGAAGCATCACACATGATCTCAAATGGGAAAGATTGAAGGTGAGTTTGTCTTTCAGGAGCTCAAAATATGTGACACACGTCGTCAAATACAAATGGGATATCTTTGGATAAAAGAGTAATAAAAAGTCGAGCAATTTTGGAAAAATCTTTAATGAAACGTCAGTAGAAGCCCGCATGTTCTAAGAAAGAGGAGATGTCCTTAACAAACTTAGGTATAGGAAGCAAGGAAATCAAGTTGATTTTTTCTTTATCGACCTCAATACCGGATCAAGAAATAACATGACCTAAAATAATACCCTTTTTACCCTAAAATGACACATTTCCCAATTTAGGACCAATTTATTTTCCTACACTGCTGGAGGACCATAGTGAGGTAATATAGGCATTAGTCAAAATACGAACCAAAGACGAAAAAATCATCCATAAAAACTTTGAGAAAATACTTGACTATGTCACTCAAGATCCTCGTCATGCACCATTGAAATGTCGCAGGTGCATTTCAAAGGCCAAAAGGCATGAGAGTGTAGGCAAAGGTGCCAAAGGGATAGGTTAATGTAATTTTTTCTTGGTCTTCAGGGGCAATGGGTATTTGTTTATACACTGAATATCAATCTAGGAAGCCGTAGTAAGCATGGAATGCTAAGCATTCAAGCATTTGGTCAATGAATGGGAGAGGGAAATGATCCTTTCGAGTGACATCGTTGAGATTTCTATAATCAATACAAACATGCCAACTGGTTTTTATATGATTGGGTACAAGCTCATTGTCACTATTTTTACGACGGTGACGCTAGACTTTTTTGGCACAACATGAATGGGACTTACCCATTGGCAATCCGATTTGGGATAAAAGATTCCGGCATCAAGCAGATTTTTAATTTCAACTCTCATAACCTATTTCATCACATGATTGAGGCAAAATTATGGCTCACGAGAAGTCTTGACATTGTCCTCCAAATGAAGTTATGTCTACAAACATTAGGAGTGATGTCATGAATGTCGAAAAGGGTCCAGCGTATAGCAGCGCTATATTTGGTGAGCGTGTGGACCAATGGCTCTTCTTGATCGGTGGTCAGGTCAGAAGAAATTATGACTGGATGATGATTGTTTGGTCCTAACAAAGTATATTTCAACTCTGATGGTAGTGTCTTAAGCTCCAAACTGGATAGATAATCTGTTGAAGATGTGGACTCAGACATAGAAATGGAGTTCTTGGAAGTACCGGGGTTTAGGTCGAGATCACTATCGACAGAGTGAATAGGCTCGAGGAGTAGAGATTCAAATTGATTATCTCGGTCATCAACGTGCATTAACGTTGTGCACTACACTAATACTGATGAATTGTCATGGTAAAAAATTTTAATAAGGCAAACTTGTCACGATAAAAAACCGTGACATGTTTGGGGGTGACAATTTTTTTGCCACAAACGTGTCATAGTTAAACTTCGTGGCACGTTTTCTTTTATCACCTAAGTGTCATGGACTTTGATCGTGACATGTCAGTGATAAAAGAAACTTGTCATGATCAAAGTTTGTGACACGTCCATCATAACTTATAACTTGTCAGGAACATGTCATGGTCAAAGGCTGTGATAAGTTTCTTTTGTCATGGTCAAAGTCCATGACAATAATGATCAGTATGGCCACAACCACTACCCAACAGTATTTTATTACCTATTACAGCAACAATATGAAATATATTTCAACCAACATTCATTCATTCATAATAAAAAAATACTAATCATTCATTTATCCATTCATTCATAATAAATAATAAACAACATTGAATATTCAATATTCAATATTCATATTCATATTAATATTCATATTCATAATAAATAAAAAATAATCAAATTATTGCAAATAATTGTCCATTCATCATCACTTTGAAGGTGGAAGGTAGGCCATATTACATAAGAATTGAAACAACCCTTAATAGTACTAACGTAGCACTGACCGTTCAATCAAACGGGTTCATTTTCTTTTCCCACTTACACATGCGTGATGCGGAGCCATGGATTGTGCGGTTGCAAGGGACGGTTATGCACCATAGTACCCGGGCGTGTATCCAGGTTCCTCAACCCCTTATCTATTCTATTTCCACCACGTGTGTCAACAATATACACAATATGCCAACCAATTATTGAAAATGGCCTTGTGATGATGGGGGTGTGGGTGGGGGTGTAAAATATGTCATATCAAGATGAGGGGAGTATCAGTGAGGGTGAGGGTGTGAAAGACAGAGCAGTGGTCCCATCATCCACCACTTTCTTCTTGCCCTTCCCTGAGCTGGACTCAACCTGGCCTTTAAGAGCACGTTTGACATACGTAATTTTTTTTTGCATTATTATCTCCAAGTTGGCAAACTTCTCGACGTTGTTGGTCATCAACTCGTCCACTACGCGTGTCAGCCCAGTGTTGCTCGAAGCAATCCCGCTGAGCCTCAACTTCTGCACTTGAGATATCACCCCAAGTACGGCCCTTGTGATCCTGCCCGAGCACTTGGCTTAGTGCGTCTATAGCCAGAGATGCCTTGTCGGTATCACTGTAGGAGTTGTGCACTTCCTTAAGCTTTTCTTGAAATACCAAAAAGTACACGATTAGATAAATTAATAAAAATGTATGTGATTATAAAGTTTTATTTTTGTAACGTAATTAAAATTTTAACTTACAATAGTGGAGTCCACATTCGGATTGACCTTCACATCCTTACCATTCTTCGTTCGAATTGCCACATAGGGATCGAGCCTATGTGGACTACCCCCGGGCCGTTCCCTTTCTCCTGAATTAAATAGTACAAATTTAGTAAATTAGTATATAATTATCACTAAATAGAATAAAATAAAAATAAAATATAAGAACTTTAAAAACTTACTATCATGTGCTCCACCTCGTCATAAGAAGTATGCCTAGAGTAGTGCACATCTAAATCGGTGCCTAGGGCGAACCCACATCACATGTCACTATTCGGTAGAATCACAAACCTAAATGTTAGAAATGCTTAGGGCCAACCAACTCAATCATCATATGAATGTTCAAATTCACCAATCAATAACAATCCAAGAACCCCAAACAATAATTCCAATATTAATCCCAAGCCATTGTTTTCCAGATAACCCTAAAATTTATATGCGAAACTTTGTTTATATAACTATACCTGAAAGAAGACAAAAAAGTTTCAGCAAAATATTCAACAGAGTTTTAGCATTTAAACTTATAAGCCAAATTCACTATTTTTCAGCATGTAAATGATTTTCATTGTTTCAACATATTAAACATGATCAATAATTTCAGTAACAGATTTAACAAAGTTTTAACATGAATTTTTTATCCCCACTCCACACTCGCAATTTTAAGAGACAGAGATAGAGAGAGATGAAAATGAAAATACGGGGAGGCGTGTAAAAATGCGAATAGGAGAGTAAGCGTGATATTGGGGGGTCATCATTAGGAGTAATAAATGCATAGATTTGGTCGCGATTTCTATACGTGGGAACAAAGGTTTATGATGGCGTCACTGTATGTTCACTTCGCTCTACTATGCAATCTCATCCCCATAAAACCCCTTCCCTAACCAAGTGTACCCCCAATCCCCTGCCCTAACCCCCTACCCTAACCCCCTAACCTACCCCCTTCTCTAACCCCATTACCTACTACCCCATTCATGTGCGCCCAACTAATTACCAATAACTAAGATTCACAGTTCAACATATGATGCTTTGTTGTTCATAAGATTCACAGTTCAACAAAATAATAATCTAAGAATTTAATTCAAATATCGTAACTGATTCAAACTATGTAGGAGGTATTATTACCCATTTAATAATAATCATAAACACCCAATTTTATATAATGCAGTAAGATTAAAATCATATAATGTTCATGTGTTATACACACACACACACACACACACACACACACACACACACACACACATACATATATACCTTGAAGAAGATGAAAAACCCAAGAGATGGTTGCCTGAGATTGCGAGGCAAGACACAACATCAAATCCTGTGAAGGGTCACCCCCAGGGGGTCACGACCCAAAGCCTTGACCAGATGGTCACGAACGAAATCCATGACGACATTAAATTTAGTGTGACCATATTCATGACCTAGTGTGTCCATTGATGCCCTTGGAAGTGGTCACGGACCAAATCCCTGACCAGTTTGGGTCACGAACTTAGGCCGTGACCAGGTCATGACCATCATGACGCTAAATTCACACCAAAGTTCCCTCCAAGTTTGGTCACGGTAGGGTCATGGACAAGATCCATGCCCAAGGACACAATGCACACCCATTGGGTCACGTCTTTGGGTTATGACCATCTCAATTTATTCACACGCGTAGGTCACGGCCCTTAGCCGTGACCCAATGGTTACCTACACGTTGATGTGGAAACAAATTAAGGGTCGTGGTAATAGGTCACGGCTCTAGGATGTGACCAGGGTCCTTATACTAAAAATAATTTAACTCCATTTCAATTCTTCCTGCGTCAATCTCTCTCTCTATATATATATCTATCTATCTATCTATCTCTTTCTCCGTGCGATTTTGGCGATTTGCATTCTCTCAATCTCAAACCCTAATTTCGGCCCAAATCTCTCTCTCAATCTCAAAGGTAAACCCTATTTTTTGTATTTTTGTGTTAAACCCTAATGTATCTGTGTGTATATATGTGTGAATGTGTGTGTATTTATGTAGGTGTGTGTGTGTGTGAACGTGTGTATATGTGTGTGTATGCGTGTGTATATATGTGTGTGAATGTTTGTGTATTTCTGTGTATGTGGGTATATGTGTGTGTTTGTGTGTATACATTTTTTTCAAGAAAAAGGGATGTTTTATAATTTTATATTTTGATTCGGTATGTTATATTTAAGGATTGAAATTTCTTGGGTATTGTTAATAATGATTGGGAATTGTTATTTAGAGTTTGAAATTAATTTCATTATTTAAGGGTAATGTCATTATTAGTATTTATTGAATGTGGTTACTTAGGGATTAAAATAAATTGCATTATTTAAGGGTATTGTCATTTAGGGCTTGAAATTTATTTAGAGTTTGAAATTAATTGAGTATTATTAGTATTGACTGAATGTGGTTAATTAGGGATTAGAATAAATTGCATTATTTTAGGGTATTGTCATTTAGGACTTGGTATTTATTTAGAGTTTGAAATTAATTAAGTATTTTAGGTTCCGCACCCACTAACTCAAAATCCTTTCCATTCTCAAAACCTTAATCAAACTAATATACCTTTATACCTTAATCGTAGGACTCATATTCACGCCCTCGTATATTTTTCTTAGGAAAAATGAGGCAGGGTGATAATCACTGGAAATAAGAGTTGGAGAGGGTACAATTGGACCGGACACGTAACTCTTTTATTAGTGAGCGTCATATAGAGGGTACTCATATTTATAGGTATGGAAATAAAAAGATTGAAAAATTTAACTACCTTTTAAGTCATGGAGTTAATCTCCAGCAAGATTACCTGTTCGATCGTGTTCTACTTTCCCTACCAGAAAACTCGGATGACGTTATAAAAAATATATTTCACACACATAATCCCGACATAATCCTGACCTTTGTTATGCTGTTGGAAAAGGCAAAAAAAATCCACCCGTTATGGACACAACTGTGTATAGAGAGCATTGACACAAACTGTGATGTCTCGTGTCATATGCCCGCTAATTGAATCTTGTCAATAGGTTGAAAATGATGGGATTTCGAGTTCAGGTGACGGATATCTACACATCAACCATCAATACCCTTCCTCCAAGTTAGCCACATGAAAAAATTCTTTAAGTTCTTAAAAACTAATACTGAATGGATGGAGATCAGACACATTGAACATATTCTAAAGTCTTACTTTGAAAAGGTATATATATATATATAGTCATAAGCTTGATTAATTAGTTAAAATTTCTTATTATAATTATTTAGTCACTTATGGTTTTTCATTTTTGTATACAATGTCGGGAGGAAACAACCCAAGGGTACGAAGTGCTGAGGTGACCACAATGAGGTTCACCATCTCGTGGACAACCCGAATTCTCAACACCAATAGGTGAGAAATACACAACTCCACCAATGGTTCCCTCCTCACCAAGTACAAGTGCAGCTGCTTCGGCGCCCTCATCCAGCACTCCCGTTGCTCCACTGCCCCCATCCAACGTTGCCAATGCCTCTCGCTCAATCCAAAATAAGCCCATTGGGCTCCCCTTTCTTGGGAATAGCCTAAAGGGTAATAGGAATGACGTACTGAACTTTAAAGCCTGGTGTTTGGCGCTGGGAAAATTGAAGGTAGGAGTTGATGGACCAGACAACTGGAACCTGGTTTATCAAGCTGCCAAAGATGACAAATATGATCAACTCTGCAAGTATTTCTCATTTCCCAATCATTCCAAGAATAAAGTTTTATCTCGAGTTGCTGAATCATTAAGGACATACATGAGAAACCTTCACAAGGAACATTTCCCTAAGGAGGCAGCGAGCTCCTATAATTTATCTTTTGAAAGAGAGAGTGCCCCCCATTGTTGAAATTCCGGTGGAGCAGTGGAATAAGTTTTTGGAGAATGAGTCGACTGATAAAAAGTTTGTCCAAAGGGAGCAAAAATAAAATAGGGCACAAAAAACTGATATCCACAGGCTGGAATCCAAATCATATAAGTATTTGAAGAATGAATAGGCGAGTAGGATAAAGGATGGTCTATATGCGGGTAAAAAACAAAATGGGTCCAACTTATTCATTCATGCTCGATGGGACAAAGATAATAAATTCCTGGCGCACTTAGTTGCGACGCTAGAATCAGTAGAGGCCATCAGTCATCAGTCATGTTCGAACCTTAATGATGACTTTGACCTTGAAAATGATGCCCTATCCCAGACCTTTGGAAATGAAAAAAGGGGAGGATGAGAGGTGTTGTCTCACATATGCTAAAAACAACATTTGAATAGACCGTACCTCTTGTGTATGAGTTTTATTTGATCAAGGATCATTTCTTGTCCAATGAGGAATGATAGTTCAAGACCAATATGGATGTCCAGGATATCAAAAATAACCTCGAAATGTTGATGAATCAAATTGGTCAACTTGTGTCCCTTTTCCAAAATTATGCGGTCCCAATATCGCCTCCTCAAAGTTACCTTTACCGTCCTCCTCAAGGCTTTCCCTATCCTCCCCCTTCAAGTTTCCCTTCCCAAATGCCGCCTTATCCAACATTCCCCTCCCAAATGCCATTTCATCTTACATTCCCCTCCCAAATGTCGACTCCTTTAACATTCCCATTCCTAGTGCCTCCGCCTATCACAGACTTAGATCATCATCAACAAATCACAATGATTATGGTAAAAAGTACTATTTCAAAGACCTGAGAAATAAGAGGCTTGTTGGGGTGTGCACACTCATCTTTAGGGTTGTTGGAACTCTAGTACACAACTGACCTTTGGATACGATTGGGGCTCAAATACTGGTCGATGAAATATACAATGGCTGCGGAGATGTACCTATGCACGTTGATAGTGGGGAAGGGATAAAATTGAGTAATTATGCAGATTCTTTTATTTCTTGACCAGTTAATCGGTTGGACAAGATCTAATAATATTTTCTTTCATTTTAGTTGTAATAACATTTTTTGTTTCAGTTGTACGAATATTGGTTTTGTTTCAGTTTAAGAATATTGATTTTGTTTCAGTTTTATTAATATTTTTTATTGCTTCAGTTGTAAGAATATTTTTTGGTTTCAGTTGTAATAATATTTTTTACCTATTACCACAGTACTAAAATTTCAAGATTATTACATGGATTTCCCACTATACAAAGAGTGGACGGGAGAGAGTAATCGAATTTTAAATAATCATGCAAATGGCGTTCAAGAATTTATTAAATATGGTTTTAAAAATCTTAAAAGTGATAAGATTCCGTATCGTTGAACCCATTGTATGAACGAAAAATATAAGTCATTGGAATACGTTGAGTTGCATTTAATAAAGTGGAAAATCTGTCAAGACTATAAAATATGGACATACCATGGTCAAAAAAATATACCTTATGTTTTGGAAGAATCGTCGGTACTCGACCGCATAACGGAGCCCCAACGAGCGGAAGTGGTACATGATTCACTACACCAAATCCTGCGAATAGTCATGATATTGGGGTCACGGCCAATAGCCGTGACCAACTCCAAAATGGATGTGATGAAGTCCATGATTCAGTGTGGTCATGGATAATCATTCATGTCATCACGGACCAAGGCCGTGATCCATCCATGAGCATTATGGCACCAAGTTTCGCTCCAAATGTGGTCTCGGATGGGGTTATGGTCTATGGTCATGACCAAAACCTAATGAAACACTAAGATGATCACGAATTTGGACCGTGACCATATTGGGAATCGATTCACAACTTTGGGTCGTGACCAGTGTATTATTTACCCACTGACGTGTTAAAAATTAAAGGGGCCACGGCTTAGGTCCATGAATAGTGCCTTTATACTTAATTCCTAGACGAACTTTCCATTTCCCTTGAAAATTTCTAAACCCTCTAAAGTTTCCCTCTCTCCTGCGATTTTGGTTCTTCTCCGGTGATTTCGGCTCTCAATCTCAATCTCTCTTTCAATCTCAAAGGTAATATTTTGTGCATTTGTATTTTTGTGTGTGTATTTTTGTGTTTGTATGTATGTGTGTATTTCTCTCTGTGTGTGTATTTTAGTGTGTGTATGTGTGTGTATCGTGTATGTATGTGTGTATACTGTATGTGTGTATGTATGTATGTATACTATATATGTATATATGTTTATATGTATATTGTATGTGTGTGTATGTTGTGTATGTGTGTGTGTATTCTAGAAAAAATATATGACTAATGTTGGTTTAAGTTTGGGGCTGAAATATAAAAAAATGTGTGTCCTTTAATATTGATGCTAAATTTCGGATTGATTTTAAGGGTAATGTTTGTAAGGGATTAATTTTACGACTAATGTTTGCAAGGGTTAATTTTAGGGTTGATATTAGGATTGATTTTAGGGATTATTGGCTTAAATGACAAAAGTAGGTATTTAGAACCTAATAAATTAATGGTGAGATACACACACTTACACAGGATTCACTTGTGGGAGACTACGGGGCACCATTGGTTTCTTTGGAGTTTTGTCTGGACAGTCTTTGGACCAATTCCTTAGTTATTTACAACTATAACAAGTGTTCCCATTACTGATTTTAGATGGCGGATTTCAATTTTGTTGAGTGAGGGAAAGTAAGGATTGTTATGCAACTATAGTTTGATTCCATGCTCTCATTATCAAATGCCATTTTGTTGGTGGGAATTTCCATTGTAAAGCGTAGACTTAATATAAGCGAGAAAGTAATCATTGTGTGAAGGAAATCAAAGGTTGGGTGACAAAGATTTTGATGATCATTGTGTGAAGTAAGGCCGTCACGACTGAAAAACATTGAGGTCTATTTTGGGAGTATTTTACCCGAAGTGACTCCACAATCTCATTCAAATATCTTTACGTAAAATAACCATAAAATGACCAATGTAACCCGCAAGAACCGACCGCGTAGTCGCGGGATCCCGGTCTGTGTGTGTATTTCTATGTGTATGTGTACGAGATTCTCACCCTTGTACATAATTATTAGTTAATGATTCATTACAGCCATTATTTATATGAATAATATTCATGCCATCGTTCATTTTTCTCAAGAAAAATGAGTCACGATGATAATAAATGGCAACAAGAGTGTGAAAGGTTGTAATTGGCCTGCACTCGTACCTCTTTCATTAATGATCCTCACTCAGTGCGTACTACAATTTATTGGTATGGGAATAGAAAGATCAAACAATTTAACTACCATTGTAAACCGTGGAGTTCATTTCCAGCAAGAGTACTTGCTCAATCGAATTCTGTTTTCCCTACCAGAATGCTGGGATGAAGTTGTATAATATATATTTTGCATACATAGTCCTGATACAACACTGACCTTGCTTATGCAGTTAGATAAGGCATAAAAAAATGCACCAATTATGGATAGAATTACGCACAAATAGCATTGCCAAAGACTGTGATGTCTCGCGACACATCCACGTCAAACTCAATCTTGCCAATAGAATTAAGAGGATGATATTTAGAGTTCATGTTACTAACATCTATGCATCCATTATAGATATTATTCCTCCCAAATGGACACGTTTAAAAATCCATAGGTTTTTAAAAATAATTCCCGACTGGATGGAGATCAGACACATTGAACTTTTATTAAAAGTCTTACCATGAAAAGGTAGATTATAATTTGTTGTCAAAAAATTTATTTTGTGACTTATAATTTCATGTTAAAATTTGAAATTATGCATATATTATTATAGATACACATTGAACTTCATATTATTTTTGTAGAAAATGTAGTTCAGTATTGGAAATAAGGATTTTGTGACTTACGATTTTTCTTCCAAGACTTTTGGAGTCGATGAATGTTTTGAACCAAATGAGGAATTTGTGCTTACTTTGGAACCAACCATTCGTCACTTGGCCCAAAGCGTATTTGTGAATGAAAGTGAGGATCAAATGGACGTATTATCCATTTGCAATGGAGTGATTTCTTCTTTGGCCCCCATAGAAGAATGTTTTAATAAAAATGATCTTATTTCCTTCGAAACTCAATCTTCAAGCGATGATGACTCATCTCTTGAGTTTGGATTTTTTTCCTCCCCCTTTTCATTCTTCGTTATCAGACCATCACAAGTACCCGATTATTATGTTCCAAATGTTAAAGTGTAAAAGCTTTTCACCCATGAGGAGTACTCACTCGAGTCGCCTTCCATGAAGGCATCTTTGCCCTCATATGTGCCCCCTCCCATTCCAACTTCAAAATCTTTGCGATATAATTCTATTTTTCTTAACCCCCTTGTGTATTTGTCACTCATTTGATCCAAATCCCCCATCCTCCCTCCAAAACTTTTAATTAAGGATGGTTCATTTCTTTCGCCTTACACGTGCCTTCCGTTGTTCGAACGGAATTCCTATATTCTGGGAGGCATGCATGAAAGGGAGGGTCCCCCATGGATCTTGCAAAGCCAAATCGTGTTTTGGGTGGACCCTAAAAAATTTCAACTTCTAGTGTATAGTTAGTTAGAAGTTAAAATTGTAGGTTGTAAATTGTTAGTTTATTTTACTTATTCTCCAGTGTAATTAGTTAATCTTTTGTTATTTGTTTTTTCTATGATTATTACTAACATGTTTTGTAGAATCATTGGACATGTACTTTTTAGAGTTCACTCCATTTTGGGTAATATCGCTCTTTTTCTCTATTTAACTTGGTTCTTAATTCACATTGAGGACAATATCAGGTTTTAAGTTCGGGCGTGTGGGATATTTTATCTATTCATTGGTAGTGTGCATGATTTTGATTATATGTTATTTCCAAGCATGATTTTCTTGTAAAAAAATTAAAAATTTCAAAAATATTTTCTTTCTTTTTTATCCTTTGTTGGGCATTTTGCCTTTGTTTTTGATGAAAAGTTTTAATAATTGCCCGATCCAATAGACGACTCAATGATGCATGTTCTCGATTTTAGAAGTTATTAGACTTTAGTCCTCAATTATTGATATTATGAATAACTTCATGAATTAAACTTTAATCCCATGAGCATGTGAACTTTTCTTGCTTTATTAATTTGGTTTAAGATTTTTATAACCCGGTAATCTTTTGTTGCATTGTATATACTTACATCGAGTAATCTTTGTACCTTTCGTCTTTGTGAGTGTCATACACTTTTATTTCCTCTTTGAAAACGCGGCATTCATCGCTAATCTTTCTATTCTTTCATTGATCGTTCATTAATTGAGTTTATATTATGAAATGTATTACTTGAGCATGAATTTCAAAGTTCTTTTGACTCGATAATTGAGTAAATTTTCGGAAATCATCATAGGCCATCTTTGTTATATCACCCATATTGACCTTCACCTTAACATATATGTTTTCCCTTGTCAATCCTTCTGATCCTAAATATAGCCTTTCCTTTCATAACCCCAAATCCCATAACCGACTCCACATTGGAGTTGTAAACCATACTTATTAACTTACATACCTTTGTTTGAAATTATACTTGGGATTAAATTATGTTCTTGTCTTATGGTTGCAATTTAGGCATGTGAGAGTGAGAAAAGTAGAGAAAAGAAAGAAGTGAAAAAGAGAATAAAAAGAGAATGTAGAGAGAAAAAGAAAACAAAAGAAAAACATGAGAAAAAGAAGAAAATAAAAGAACGAGAAATTCGTATATGTTGTTTATGTTGTTTCAATAAGATTTGATTACTCTTCCTATTGTTATATCTAATGCCTTTTATGGAATTTATTTTCAAATTCTTGAAATTCCCCGCATTTTCCATTATCCCGAGTTTTCATCTCGGAACACTTTGAATCCATATATAGTCCTTTCATTTCATAAACCTATCCTAACCTACCTACATCCTTATGAAGTCCTATGTGATCCTAGGGTGAATTTAATTTACAAGTTTAAAGAGTTTTGATAATTTGTGAAAATACATTTTGCCTCCTTTAATGAGCGATATCTTTCATTGAGATTACAAGTTTTCAATTTATATGTAGTGTTCTTCATTTGTGACATGTGCACGGCTTAGTTTTCTTTTACATAAACTCGTTTATGCCCACATGTCCCATGTATTACCTCCTTTTCATGGTGATTTCATTTGTTGGGTGTATTGCCCGGTGATGATTGACTTATATGCACGTTTTAATGTTTATTATCCGATTTATTTAAGTTTTTGCCAAATCATACTTTGCATGTGCTCGCTACCCTTCCACTTTTTAAAGTTTCAATTCTATGAGGTGCATTCTATAATGTTAATAATACGGACTTCTGTGTGAATTCATTCACTTGTCTAATAACCTGTATGGAATTTTATTCGTATTGTTGGGTTTGTCGCATGTCATTGGGCGTATTTTGAGGAAATCGTATGATGTTTGTGGGTTTCATCCATGAAAACCCTCACGAGACGACACTCGTCCACTAGGGTAACCTAGGGGTTTAACGGCTTATTGCATACGCTAAATGAAATCACGCACCCGCGAAAGTGGTTTTTATCCATTTTCTCTCTTTTGTATATATCTCTCATTTTTTTTATTTTCTTATAGTTCTTCTTGCATTGAATTTCATTACTAGGGACTAGCAATTTGTAAGTTTGGGGGTGTGATTTGTCCCAAATTATAACACTCATTACCCTCAAATTCATGCATTTTAGACCCCTCGGTTATCGTAATTGCTATTATTATGCTCGTTAATCAGAAAACCTTCATTTTATGTGCTAAAACTGTATGTGAAGTATATTTGAAGTATTATTACGGTGCTTAGTGTGAAGTTTCGGCGAGTTCTGGTAAAGTTTTGACACGATTCTCACGTTCAGGGACATTTTTGTCATTTTACACTCTTGGATTTTTGCCCGAAGCATTAAGAGAAGTTGTAGCCCTCGAGCAAAGCTTCGCGTGGCCATGAACGGTGCTCGAATTGGAGTTCGAACGAATTAAGCACGGCCCTTTAATCAGAGAAGAAATATAAGAATACTTTTTATTATTACTTTATTTAATTAACTAATAATTCTAATAATACCCTCCAAGTCCCTTTCTCTTTATTTTTGCAGCAAACTCACATTTCGGATATAGCAATTTGGACCTAGGCTCAGTTCTGTGCTCGGGATTGAATTCGTCTCAAATTGAGGAATTTTGTCCGAAATTGGAGCTTGAATATTGACCACACATGCATATGGGTCTTGTGTGCTTTGGAGAATTGGGTTTTAGTTTGGTGGTTGCCACAATTTTTGGAGCTTTGAGGTTTTTTTCAATGGAGGTTTTTGGTCTCGGATTTTTGGTATTACCCATATGTTGTAGCAGGTACATTGTTTGGAGGTGTCAGCATACATTAATGGAGATGGATTGGTTCTCGGCTTGTTGAGTTGGTAATGGGTCTTGGTGTTTATTTCCATGGCTGGTCATGGCTTGTGGAAAAAGAGAAGCGCAGCAAGTCTGAACTAAAGGAAGTGCGTGGGTTATCACAGTTGACATGGTCCACCGGCTCATCCTCTGAGGTCAACCAAGGTTTCACGAATTGTCTTGTGTACGAGATAGCGGTCCTTTACTGTTCACCCGTTAGACCGGTCCCCTGGTTTGGGTCCGATATTTTGCTACTATTTTATCATTCTTTTCCTTTTCTTATTTCTTTTTCCTTTTTCTTATTTCTTGTTCCTTTTTCTTTTAGGGTGTGTTTGATAAATAAGATGGAAAATAAGCGCCAAGAGTTAATTTCCATGGAATTGAAAACTTGGAAATATTTTCCATGGAAAAAATTTGTTGGTGTTGTTTGATTGCAATTATTTTCCAGGTGAAAAATGTTCTACTTTCCATCTTTTGTGTTTGGTTCTCCATATTTTCCATGGAAAAAGGTATAAAATATATATATAAAATAGAAAAATAATAAATATCCCAGAAAATTAATAAAAATCCCAAAGAATAAATAAATAAATCTAAAACGTGAATAAAACCCCAAAAATAAGGAGAAAAATCCATAAAATGAATAAAAATCCAAAAATAATGAAAAAAATTCAGAAAGTGAATAAAACCCCAAAATAATGTGAAAAAAATTCAGAAAGTGAATAAAATCCAAAACATAATGCAAAAAAATACAAAAAATGAATAAAAACTCAAAAATAATGAAAAAAGTACAGAAAGTGAATAAAAACCCAAACCCAAAAATAATGAAAAAATACAGAAATAGAATAAAACTCCAAAAATAATGAAAAAAATCCAGGAAATGAATAAAAACTCAAAAGTAATGGAAAATAATCCAGCAAAGTGAATAAAAATGAAAAAAATCCAAAAAGTGAATAAAATCCCCAAAATAATGGAAAAAATCCAAAAAATGAATTAAAATAATGAAAAAAAATAAAAAAATAATAATAAAAACCCAAAAAAAAAGGGTGAATATGACCCCAAAAATAATGAAAAAAAATCCAAAAAATGAATAAAAACCCAAAAATAATGAAAACAAAATCCAGAAAGTGAATAAAAATCCAAAAATAATGAAAAAAAGTACAGAAAGTGAATAAAATCCCAAAAATAATGAAAAAAAATCCAGATAGTGAACACAAACCCAAAAATAACGAAAAAATACAGAAAGTGAATAAAACCAATAAAATAATATTAAAAAAATCCGAAAAGGAATAAAATTCCAAAAAAAAAAAAATATAGAAAATTAATAAAAAAACAAGAAAATAAATATTAACCTCATAATAAATTTCTGGATTTTCTTCATGATTTCTTGATTTTTATTCAACATCTTGATTTTTTTATTTTTTTCTGGATTTTTATTCATCTTGTGAATTTTTTTCAATATTTTTGGTTTTTTTCATTTTCTGTATTTTTTCCCATTATTTTTGGATTTTTATTCACTTTATGTATTTTTATTATTATTTTTCAGTTTCTTTTTCATTTTTCATATTTTTTCATTATTTTTGGAGTTTTATTCTCTTCCGGTATTTTTTACATTGTTTTTGGGTTTTTTCATTTTTTTGGCGTTTTATTCACTTTCTGTATTATTTCATTAATTTTTGGTTTTTATTCATTTTCTTAATTTTTTTTCATTATTTTTGAGGTTTTATCCACTTTATTTATTTTTTTCATTATATTTGGGTTTTTAGTCACTTTCTGAATTTTTTTCATTATTTTTGGATTTTTATTCACGATCTCGTTTTTTTTTTCATTGTTTTGGGGGTTTTAGTCACTTTCTCTTGTTTTTTTCATTATTTTTGGGTTTTATTCACGTTCTGGATTTTTTTCATTATTTTTGGATTTTTATTCTTTTTTGGTATTTTTGGAGTTTTATTCACTTTATGTAATTTTTTTCATTATTTTTGGTGTTTTTTTTCGTTTTTTGGACTGTTTCCATTATTTTGGAGGTCTTATTCACTTTCTGTATTTTTTTTCATTATTTTTGGGTTTTTATTCACTTTATGGATTTTTTTTTCATTATTTTCAGATTTTTATTCTTTTTCTGGATTTTTTTCATTATTTGTGGGGTTCAGTTTCTGGATTTTTTCCATTATTTTTGGGTTTTTATTTACGTTCTCAATTTTTTTATTTTTTTTTTTGTGATTATTCATTTATTGTATTTTTTTCATTATTTTTGAAGTTTTATTCACTTTCTGTATTTTTTCATTATTTTTCGATTTTTATTCATTTTCTGGATTTTTTTCATTTTTGGGGGGGTTTGATTCACTTTTTGGATTTTTTTCATTATTTTTGAATTTTTATTCATTTTCTGTATTTTTGGAGTGTTATTCACTGTCTGTATTTTTTACATTATTTTTGTTTTTTTTTTCATTTTTTTGCTTTTTTTTTTCATTATTTTCATTATTTTAATTCATTTTCTGGATTTTTTCATTATTTCTTGCGTTTTAATCACTTTCTGGGGTTTTTTCATTAGTTTTTGTTTTTATTCACGTTCTCGAATTTTTTTAATTTTTATTCATTTTCTGTATTTTTTCATTATTTTTGGAGTTATTCACTTTCTGTAGTTTTTCATTATTTTTAGGTTTTTATTCATTTTATGGATTTTTTTCATTATTTTTGGGGGTTTATTTACTTTGTGGATTTTTTTTCATTATTTTTGGGTTTTTATTCATTTTGTGGATTTTTTTTCATTATTTTTGGGTTTTTATTCATTTTGTGAATTTTTTTCATTATTTTTGGACTTTTTATTTATTTTTTGTATTTTTTAATTATATTTGGGGTTTTATTCACTTTCTGTGTTTTTTTCATTATTTTTGGGTTTTTAGTCATTTTCTGGATGTTTTTCATTATTTTTAAGGTTTTATTCACTTTTGGATTTTTTTTAATATTATTTTTGGGTTTTATTCACTTTCTGCATTTTTTTTCATTATTTTTGGGTTTTTCTTCATTTTATATGTTCTTTATCAATTTTTTTGGTGTGGCAAGTCTTTTTCCTGGAAAATGAATAACAGGGTGGGAGGAGGTTTTTTAATTCCATCTTTTGTGGAAAAAGTGGTTACGTGATTTGTTTAAAGAAATCAATTCCATAGAAAATTTTGTTTATCAAACATCCAAAAGATGAAAAATAGCTCCATATATTGCATTTTCCATGGAAAATTAGTGTTATCAAACACACCCTTAGTGTTTAATTGTAACATATCCCTTTTTCTTTCTCTTATTTCTTTTTCTTACTTTTGTTTATTCCAACTTAGTATAAATATAAGACTTAGTTTATTTCTGTATCTCTCTAGTTTTTGTTTAGTTTTTCCTCTTGAGATAATTTAGAACTAGGGTTTGTGCCATTTTTGGGGATTTTGTGGAGAACACCCCACTCCTCCGTTTTCTTCGGGTTTGACACACATTAATGTAAGTGGACACTATTCATGGTCTCTTTTATCTACTTAAAGCTTTCTAGCCTAGATTTTCCATGCTTAGTTATTTATTCCATGCCTAAATAATTTTAGTTGTTAATTTATTTATTGTGATTTAATTAATTAGTTGCGTTTAATTTATGTCTTTAATCATGCTTAGTGGCAAATTTATGTCTTTAATCATGCTTAGTGTTTAATTTATGTCTTTAATCATGCTTAGCGGATTGAACTCACCTTGGGTTGACGGGTTTCTTTGCTTTGGTGTTGTTTTATCACGGGTTTATTTCGAGTGGGTTGTCCTACTTATTACGCCTAGGAAATTTAACGGGGTATATCACGGATGCTCCATATTTACGACCTTGCGTGCATAATTTCTGGGGTATTTGTTGACGCCAAAATCATATTAGGCTTTTATGCAAATTTAGGGGTGTGACAACTCTTGATTTAATTAATTGATGAAACGAGACACAATCTTAATAATCTGCGGACCCATGTAACCATTTTATACTAATTAACTCTGTGTGAGGGATATACGACGCATCCTATAGTTTTTATTCCTTTGTTAAGGTAGTTTAATTTACACTCGTCTAGATTAATCTTTTTCTTTTGTTATCTTTTCTTTTTAGTTAGCAAAAATATCTTTTCACTTTTATTGAGAAGTAATAAACCAAATAAATTCTAGCAACTAGTCTATGTGGATTTTCGATACCCGGACTGTCCCCTATACTCCCTTAAAATAGTGTAGTCGTAGTTTAGGGTTTTGTATAGAGTTGGTGAGCTGATAAAAAAAATGACCGGCATCGGTGAGGCAACACCGCAACAAAACCTTGTCTATCAACATGACACCAGCACAAGGAGAATTTTGATCACCAATTGGTGAGCAATACTCAACTCCACCAATGTTTCTTTCCCCTACTCTGAGTTGAAGTTGTCAAGGTACTCCCATTAATCCAACAGACATGCCCACTGCTCTTAAAACTGTCGGGTCAGTTGCGAAGAAGCCCATTGTGTTCTCTCTATTATGAAATAACCCCACAGGGGATAAGAATCATGTTCAACAATTTAAATCCCAGTGTTTGTCCTCCAATTGAGGAGATTAAAGGGTACAATATGGTTTCAAATTATAGCTAGAGGGACTCTTGATGAGGGGCGGAGTTCATTGATCTGTAAAATCACGGAAAGGGGTCGTTTGGGATTACTAGAGTAACTATCTTGTTGCTGGCAGATTTTGTTTTTGCAAAAGTGAGAATTCTTTGATTTAGGTTTTCAGGAAGCTAATATTCTTCATTTTCATTCTCCCATTGAGAATTGCTCTTTTTTATTTTTTATATTTTTTCTTACTTCTAGAAGTTTAATTTGAGAAGTGGGACATTACTGACCTAACCATGGCTAAGCTTGTGCTTAATTTATTTGAGTTCCCTATGTGTATTTTTCATGTGTTAATGCATAGCGGTGGTTGGACGTTTTTCGGTGTTGAGACCCCAGATTTAACTAGGAAAGAAGAAGCTTTATATCTCGAAAGAGTTTATTGTACCTCATAGTACTTTAAAATTACAAGTTTTTGTGTACTAAATTCCTTTGAACTATTTTATCTTGACCAAAGATCCCCATTTTTATATTTTGTGGAAAACCCCCTTGATCCATGCATTTTGTTGCAAAGACTCCACAATCCATACATGTCACTAGAAAACACCCAAACGAACACATGAGCGGCGCCAACACCTCCCACGGGACCAACGTAGGAACCGACCATGTGGCCACAGGACCCACGATTTGAGATAACGGTCCAACTTTCAGAACATCTACACATAGGTGTGAAAACATGCCGTTAGAGGGTGAAACCACGAACCACCCTCCAAACGGCCTCGTGAGTGGTGCCAATACCTCCGACAAAACGAACGTAGCTCGTAGAAATCGATTGCGTGGCCACGGGACTCACAGTTTGAGAGCACGACCCAAATTTCAGAATATCTACACTTAGGCTTAAAACATACCTCCTATGGGAACAACGTAGCTCGTAGGAACCGACCACATGGCCACGGGACCCCCGGTTTGAGAGCACGGCTCCAATTTTAGAATATCTACACTAAGGCTTGAAAACATGGCGTATGAGGGCGAAACCACAAACCACCCCCAAAAGTCCCCGTGGTCGGTGCTAACACCTCCCACGGGACCAATGTAGCTCATAGGAACCGACCGCATGGCCACAGGACCCACGATTTGAGAGCACAACCCAAATTTTAGAATATCTACACTTAGGCATGAAAACATGTCATTATAGGGAGGAACAACGAACCACCCCCCAAACGGCCCCATGAGGGGTGCCAACACCTCCCATAGGACGTACGTATCTCTTAGGAACTAACCGCATGGCCACGGGACCCCCGATTTGAGGGCAATGACCAAATTTCAGAATATCTACACTTAGGCTTGAAAACATGTCATTAGAGGGCAGAACCACAAACCACCGCCCAAACGGCCCCATGAGCGGTGCCAACACCTCCCACGGGACCAACGTATCTCATAGTAACCGACCGTATGGACACAGGACCCACGGTTTGAGAGCAAGGCCCAAATTTTAGAATATCTATACTTAGGCTTGAAAATGTGCTGTTAGAGGGCGAAACCATAAAGAAACCCTAACAGCCCCGTGAGCGGTGCCAACACCTTCCACGGGACCAACGTTTCTCGTAGGAACCGAACGCATGGCCACAGGACCCACGGTTTGAGAGAATGGCCCAGATTTCAGAATATCTACACTTAGAATTGAAAACATACTATAGAGGGCAGAACCACGAACCACCACCCAAACGGCCCTATCAGTGGTGCCAACACCTCCCACGGGACCAACGTATCTCGTAAAACCGACCGCATCGCCACAGGATCCATGGTTTGAGAGCACGAACTAAATTTTAGAATATCTACACTTAGGATTAAAAACATGCCATTGGAAGGAGGAACCATGAACCACCCCCGTAATGGCCCGGTAAGCGATGTCGACACCTCCCATGGGACCAACGTAGCTCGTAGGAACCGATCGTGTGGCCATGGGACCAATAGTTTAAGATCAAGGCCCAAATTTCATAATAGCTACACTTAGGAGTGAAAAAATGCCATTAGAGAGAGGAACCACGAACTAGCCCCCCAATGGCCCTGTTAGAGGGACCAACGTATCTTGTAGGGACTGATCGCGTGACCACAGAATCCATGGTTTGAGAGCACGACCCAAATTTCAGAATATCCATACTTAGGCTTGAAAACATGCCATTGGAGTGTGGAACCACGAACCACCCCCCAAACAGACCCGTGAGTGGCGCCAACACCTCCGACGGGACCAACGTAGTTAGTAGGAACTGATCGCGTGGCCACGGGACCCCCAATTTGAGAGCACAACCCAAATTTCAAAATATTTACACTTAGTCTTGAAAACATGCCATTAGAGGGTGAAACTACTAGCCACCCCCCAAGCGGCCCCGTGATCGGTGCCAACACCTCCCACGGGACCAACGTAGCTCGTACGAACCGAAGGCGTGGCTATGGGACCCATACTTTGAGAGCACGACCTAAATTTAAGAATATCTTCATGCTCTCAAACTGGAGGTCCCGTGACCATGCGGGCTTTTATAATTTATTATTTAACATTATGGCCATGCGGGGTTTACATTACGCAGGTTTTAGAATGTCTAGAAAAAAAATCGCGCAATGGTTTTTTAATATATTTAATAATGGTCACGGACATAGTCCCTAACCAGCCTTATTTTAATATATCTTACACCTGGTTTACATTAGGGTATGGGTCACGGTCTATGGCCATGACAATCTGATAACATGAAAGTGTGGGTCCCGATCTAGGACCGTGACAATGTATGTGACCATTTTCATACGTCGAAAGGTTGGTCACGACTTTGAGCCACGACCCTCTTCATGAACATTCGCATAAATTAAGGGGTGGGTCACGGCCCAAGTCCGTGACCAGATGTGAGATAAGGTCATGGCTAGTGCCCGCGACTATATGTCGTGACCCCTAAGGTCCATGACCAATGGTGTGGTTAGGGATATGGTTCGTGACTACTGAAATGGCCACGCTCGATTTCATCACAGACAAAATCCGCGAGCAACAGCATGTGGTCACGGATAACATCCCTGACCAATCGCCCAGTTTGGTGTTGTGATTCACCAACACAATGTCCATTGACCAACTTAATTGATGATACTTACGGACTCCATAACCATCAAAAACCACAAACCTATGGATAGGGATAATGCGCATTATGGCCAATTAAATGAAAAATTTGATGCTGAACTTCCCGGAGATCGGGAATACATACGATTGAAAGGAATGCGACTATACCATTGTATAAATATTACGATGAAGATCACTCGGTATTATATGCAAGATCGGTTTTCATAATTTGAAGAGTCAATTTAGTTTTCCTGGGAACATGGTAACTGAAATTATTATGTGGGTTAATGATATTCTCCCAAAAGAGAACACGTTACTAGAAAATTATCCTACCATGAAAAAGAGATTGAAGGGTTTGGATTTAAAATAAAAATCTATTCATCCTTGCAAGTACGATTGCATATTTGCTAAGAACCTACAAGTGTATAATTTATGCCCCGAATAGATGAATTTTAGTCGCTCGTTTTTAATAAAAATGACCTTGTGTTCATATTTGTTTATTTCTTAGGTCAATATGATGTCGCGGTATCCAATATTGCTAAATCGGCGTAATTGCGACACAATAGCGGTCAAAAGGATGAAATGAAGAAATCAAAGCTCCGAGAAATCAGAAGTCAGTTTGGGCTTGCACTGATGAGTTTCGATGTCCCAAACCCTATCCCCAGGCCAAACGTAATCCTTCACCGAGCCTCATGTGTGTTTAGTTTGTACTTTATATTGTTTTTAGATTTTTATTTGAGTCATTTTTAATTTTTAGAATTTATTTTATATTTTATTTTGAGTGGTTTTATTTTTAGGATTCATTTTAGAATTATTTAGAATTTTCTAGAATTTATTTTCAATTTTTCTATTTTCCTATTTGTTTATTTTGATTTTATTTTTTATTAGTTTTTAATTGTTAATTTTAATTTCTTTTGTTTGAGTTTTTTATAAAGATTAGGATTTTATTTGTTAGTAGATTTTAATTTTTAGATTTCTAATTAGTTTTTATTTTTTTTAGTTTAGACAGTTTTATTCTTATTTCTTTTAAAGGTCCAAATGACACACACACACCCCAACTAACCTACACCCTTACCACACTCAACCACTACACCCAATCCCTCCACTATTCATCATCTTCAACCCTTACCCATATCTTCTCTCATCCACAACATCAACACCATTATCCAAATTAAACCAATAAAACTCATTACCCAAAGTTAAACCAAATAAAAAAATGGGAACCAATAAAACCCACCACGCACCCTCTCTCTTTCTCACCTCCCTCCTACCAGAAACCCACTGTCGATCCCAGTACCCCATGAACTTGGTAACCATGACCCAAACCCAACCCCTTTGCTACCATCTCAATCCCGCGACCCAACAACATGAAATCCTAGTCCCAACTCCAATGGATTTTACCCAAGAACCACCTGAGCTCCGCCCCATAGCTCGGGCTAAACCTGATCACAACACGATACCCGCGAACCCAATTCCATTAAACCGAGAACCCAGCTGAAAGTTAACCTGTTATCGAACCTTCCCCATACCCAGAAGCCAAACGCAACTTAACCACCTACAAAATTGGAAGCTCCCACATGGCATATCCAACCTTGACCAAATAAACCAGCATGTCCATTTGACTTATAAAAATTCAAATCCCACAAATCTTTCCCTCTAAACAACATACTTTGTGGGTTATAAAAGAAAAGGATGGAGGAGAATTAAAAAAGACTCTCACGTAGGAGAGACTGCATAAGAGAGAAGACATTGTATATTATGTACAACGTAGGATCATCCAAAAAAAGTAGTTTGGCTTAGAATGATTTTTAGGTTTTTTTTTTAGTCTTGTTGGTGTAATCCAGTGCTGAAATTTGTGAAGAAGATTGGATGAATGTCGAGACACGTTTCAAGAACATGATTCGACGGGAAAAATTGCATATTATATTTCTTCCTCTTGTTTCACTTCATATTATTCTTGACATATATTTGATTATTGTGTTATGTTCTAATATGAGAATGCTAGGTTAAACACCATGTTCAAGGGGTGGGATGCACTATTAAGGATATTATATTAATTAATTAATTTCATTAATTCCTATATTTCTAAGTTAATTAATTTAAAATTGTCACAAATTAATTTATATAACAAGAGTTAGTAAATTAATTTTACAAATTAAAATTTGATTTTGGGAATCGAACTAGAGATAGGTTTTTCCTAAGATTAAATATTAATTCGGTGTTGACATTTGAGGATTCATACCGTTTTTATAAAATCGATCCTAGCAAATAATTTTCTTAAAAAATGTATAATTCTTAATATATCATCGTGTGACATTTTTAAATTAGTTTTCTGAAAAAGATATTATTAAATTTATAATTGTAACGAAAGTTAGATTATCAAAATTAATATTATCTCGATATATTTAAAATTAATAAATTGAGAAATTAAAATAATTGATAATGCAGTGTAATCCCATCTCTTGACTTTCTCACATTTATCACACTCGGTTACACATTATTTTTTGTTATATAGTCATATCATAGTTTTAGCATTTAGTAGTTAATTTTTCCCTTGAAATAGTTTTTAAAGAAAAAAAGAAAAAAGATTTTAATAATACAAATTGAATTGCAGGTTTTCACAATTATTGTTTACCGTAATACAAGTTGTTTTAAGCAAGTTTCATAGGTACTAAGGTAATTTTGAGATTGGCTTTTGAAGACAACGATCGTACACATAAAAAGCCTCTTAGCAAATAGCGTCGTTGTCGGGGAATACACAAAAAGCTAGTTATCAAATGGCGTCGTTGCCGATTACTTGATGTGGAGACAAAGTTGAAGACTTGTTAGTATAGTTGTTCCTTCTTCTGCCTCCTTAGACTGGTTGTATAGGATTTTTGAAGCTTTGTATTTATTTGGGTGAATTTTGACACCATAATAATTTTGTAATAATTATTCATAAAAATCAAAAAGTGAAAAAGGAAATCGGACAAGGTAGAGAGAGGGCCTGCAACAGTGAGGATTTTTGAAGCCTCTCTATTTTGGGTCGTTAGGACTCCCGGGGACGACTGAGATAGGCACGATCTGCCCCTTGTCGACTCAACTCGGTCTTCACCCCACGCGTGTAAAAACCCTGGGAGGTAAATTCATTATCACTCGCGAATCTCATGTTAGTGAGTTCAATTTTTGGGTGCTTACTTGCTCCGGTGTACTTTTAATTTCTGCCTCGCACTTAAATTGAATGGCTTGATGAATTAATTTACCTAAGACTGTAACCCGGTCATTGAAATGAGAAATGATTTCATCACCGACTCACTCGCTTATCCATTATGTACTACCCTAGCGATCATTAAATTTAAAATCAATCAACTAGCTAGCCTAGTAGGAACACATTTCTGTAACTAGAAATCACAAAGATGAATTTCGTGATTTTTTTCGCCCACGGACTTAATTAATATTTGACTACCCCTTTCACTAATCTTGAAGATAAAAATTGGCTACGTGCTCATTAGGATTTTTCCTTGACTTGTGTGTGTCCAATTCAATTCTTTCGGTAGTCGATTTTAGTTTGTTCGTCCAAATCAAGAGTCCAGTTTCTCCCCTTTTTAAAAAAATCCCAAATATATTTTCCTTTTTTTTAAATATTTCCAAAAATCCAAAAAAGATTTTCTTTTTTTTCCATATTTAAAATGCCAACAAGATTTTCGTTTTCTTATTTTCAAAAATCACAAAACGATTTACTTTTCTTTTGAAAAATATTTAAAAATCCAAAAATATTCCTCTCGTCATGGAGGAAGAACTTCTTTTATGGGAATATTTTGGCCATACCCTTTATCTCGCAGCATGTTTGACACTGAGCCCGAGTCAAACATCCATACATTAATTTGTGGCTTTAACTCTAAAAAACCCACTGTTGATACTCATGTGTCGTCCACACACACATCTCATCTTCCACCGCCTCTAGTGATGAGTGTCGACACATCCCATGCTTCGTCGTGCACACACTGCTTTCTTGTCGATCATTTGTCCCATGAGTGTCCATTTATTTTCTATCCATCTAAAACCCACCATGGAACATGTGTTTCCATATGACACTATTTTGGAACCACCCACGACGTATGGTCACGACATATCCAATGTCGAGAGGTATGAGAACCCAAGCTAGTCATGGATGCATGATCACCCTTCCATGAAATATGAGTCCCAACGCCATGTTATGGATCCTTACGGTTTCCAACAGTAGTCATCGCATCCTCGTTCACCTCATCCATATTCATCCCCTTACTATGCTCCTCATGTTGATCAACCTTTTGTCTCTCATGGAGATGCTTCTCCCATGAATGATGCACTTGACCCCGTTCCACACACTTTATATGAGTATTCTCTGCCTCCTAGTGTCGTTAGCAAGTTGTGTCCACCACACCCACCACTGTCACCCCACACAATCCCCTCACCACCTTGCACATCCGTTCTAGAGAGCCTCGTTCAAAAGTTCGCGCACACTCTTCAATCTCAAAATGAAGCCCTTCAACGGCTTGAACATAGGTTTACTACATTTGAGTGTGCGGACGAGTCGGATTTCACCCTAAGTCAACCTAGTGTTTCACCCACGTGGAACGATGATGTGTCGTCTTGTTCCACTGCATTTGAGTGTGACTAACCCTATCTTCCTGAGAATCTCTACATTGAGACCACCCAGTGGTCCGGGCCCCAAGTTGACAATTGTGTTGACCTATCCACTGACCGTGAGACTGATCCCACTACACCCTATCCTCTCGAACCCACCATTGAGGTTCGCATTTCCCCTTCCATCGAATATACTATTATGCCCGAGTCTACACATTTTGATCCTTTTATGTGTGTCCCTGGGGCAACACTTCCTTATAGGTTATCTACGACTGCGAGTGCTTCCCACTGTCCTAAGATTGAATTCGAGATTGTTTCTATCTCTATGGATATGGATGTTGTACCACCATGCTTGGCTCTCATTGAGTCACTATTAATGTTGATTCATCTATCTCAAATTTGTATGCCTCGTTATATTTTTCAACCACTTATGATGGTGACTTTCTGGTGGATAAGTTGATCACTCCCTCGTTACCTTTCACACCTCCTCCTTCACATGCCCTTGAGGATCACTCCGAGCCTCATGAGGAGTGTGTATTCCCTACTCTCGAGTTATCTCATCTACCCCTACCCTTTATCCCACCCGGCCCTCTTATTGTCCATACCACACAACCACTTGGTTTGGACCGTGTTATTGCACCTCACCTGTTCACATCTACGCATTTAGGTCCTCACCTACACCCACCCACCACCCTAGTTCTCCATGATCCCATTTGCGCACATTTCCTCGACCCCACCATCCATGTGAGTATTCATGATACTCTCGCCACACGTGACACCAAGCCTGTTCCTACATGCTTGCCACTTGCCTGTCGTGGTGATTTTAATTTTCTCCGTCTCATTGATGTGTCATGGCACGACCATTATCATCGTCCATTTATAAAATGTTGTGCACTTTCTCTGAGGCCCACACCATCACTATTACCAATCCATTTTTCCTCCCTATACAATTTGAGCATCATGCTTACAAGGCCCTAGTTACCCTCACCTTTACGCTCAATAAGGCCCGTGACCGGTGCATGTTCACCCTCACCCCTTCCCATCTTCGCCTTACCCTAATACACACCCGCCTATGGTCCACCGATGCTTTGCATCATGTGAAACACTTTGCTATACAAGTGCACTGATGCGTTTTTGCCTTTATCCAACAAGACTGACGCTTCAGTCTTATTTGGGGGTGATCGCGTTGAAAACCGAGCATCCATGTAAATACGCTAGTCGTTGTTGTCGGCTTCCAACCACAATACAAAAAAAAACCTAAACTTTAACTACACTCTTGCGGAGTATAGTGGCGAGTCTGGGTATCGAATCCACAGGGAATGTTTGATAGATTTTAATTGATTTAATACTTCAAAAAAATAAAGTGTAAAAGATGATGATTGAGTGAGAAAGGAAAAAGGGAAAAATAAAGAAGTTAACTAAAACTAATTGGAAAATTAAGGTAGAGACACAATCCCCCAACCCTAGAGTATTGATGGTATAAAACTAATCATAAATTTAACTGATTAATTTGACCCAGAATTTAGTACTCCCAAGCATTACGTATACGAGGTTCAAGCCCGCGTCATACTTAATCTGAGGATGAGTAAATCAGTATCACGATAGTATCACTCGAATTGCACTCTAAATCATCACGAGTACCCATAGGCAAACGAGATATAAAGATCTACAATTGTTGTGTAACTACGCAATACGGTCATAATCAATCACTAAATTCAGAGGACTAATTTTATACACATGCAACTACCACATCAGGTTGGGTTCATGCATCCCAACCTTTAAAAACCTAGCCTAACATGGTGAAATAATAATAAAAGCGCTGGAAATAAAATTTACCAAGATTGAAGAACAAGAACATGCAAGAAGAAATCAAAGATTGAAGAAAAACCGGAAAAGCTCTTGAATTAATGATGGAAAGTATGTAAATTCTTCTCCTAGATGTTCCTACTTGTTATGGAGATTTTACATGAATGAAATCTTAATAAAAAGAGTCCTAATGACTAAATATATAGGCTAGAGGTCGTTTAGAAGAGTTCCCAAAACATAAAACTCTTTTGGCTAAAAGATAAGCACAAAATAAAAATCCCGTATCTGCCAATTTGTCACACTTAGAAAGCGTGACTAATTTTGTAACGGATTCTGATCGTGACTAATTTTGTAACGGATCTGGGGCGTGACTAATGGGAGAACCGGTTCGGGTTTTGGGTGTACCGGTTCGGGTGAATTCGCTGGTTTCTGGGCCTCTTTCAACACTTAGAATATTTTCCAACTTTCTTCTTTTCTTCCTTGGATTTTTTCTCAACTTCAAATTATCATAACTCCTTCACCGTAGCTCGTATTTGGGTGAAGTTTTTTCCAGTATTCTCATTGTTACAATATCTTCAACTTTCCAGAAGGCCCCACCTCCGGAATCTGGCTGGAAAATTACGAAAATTCCCTTGAACTTGCCTTCCTAGCCTTTCTTCTATGATTTTTCCGCAACTTCAAGGGATCATAACTCTTTTCACCGTAGCTCGGATCATAACTCTTTCCAGTGTTCTTGTAATTTAAATCTCTTCAAATTTCCCGTTGGCCCCACTTCCGGACTAAGGCTACAAAATTACGAAAATGCCCTTCAACTCCCCGATTCTTGGTTTCTTTCACTATTTTGAGTTCTCTTTTCCATCTTTCTTGCATGAAATACCTGTAAAACACATAAGAGATACAAAAATACGAAATACTTACCAAAAAGGGTTAGTAGCATAGATATGAGATAAATCCAAGCTATTTACACCGCACGGGATCGTAAAAATACCGAAATTAAGGGGATAAATGTGAAGAATTTATGCCTAATCAGGGGGTGATTATCATCACCCATTTTTCTGCCACCCAACATTTTCATAGTTCTTATCCTTAGGGTGAGATTCGATCGGTCTGCCTGAATACGTTAACCTTAGCGCTACCAAGAGGCAGCCCGTCGTTCATTGTTTCCGAGTATGAGTCTTCTCCTCTTTGGGGGTGGTGTTTCTGACTTGTGCGTATTCCTCAGATTTCCTCTCTGCTCCATAATGTGGTACATTTTCATTAGCGGTTCATTATGGTAATATCTTTCCTCCCTTGTTCTTTTTATTTATATATAGTTTTAAACATTGAGGACAGTGTTCTCTTTTGTTTGGGGGTGGGAAATTTATCAAAATCGTACCTCTTTTGAAAATTTTCAGAAACAAGTGATTTTATACTTTTTGTGCAGTTAGAAAGAAATTTTTATGACATGAGTTGTCTATGATCCTTCTTTTACATATCCCGGAATACCGCATTAGACCCTAAAATTATGATTTTTAACAGAAAGTTAATTAATACCTCTTAAAAGCGTACTTACACTTTGAATTCCTAAACTCGGAAATTTTACACTATCACGTTTACAATCAAAAGTTGAAGAGTAATTATATTCTCAAGAGAGCCTTAAAAGATCACTAGTGGCGACTTAAATTCGTGAGATTTGAGCTTTTCACCTTTTTGAGGGTTTTTACGTATCTTCGAGTCACGAGTTGACTCAACTTTCTTTGGGTACTGCATTTAGTCGTTGCATGATCTCATTATTTTTCAAATTTGGCTTAATCGTTGAGAATGACATCATTTTTGAGTTGTAAGAAACACGTGTCTTGTAGTTTATCTCGAGCACTAAACCATCTTTACCATACATTTACCATTTATTTCACCCATTATCATTCCATGTTTTCCTTATCCATATATGTCCCAGACACCATCCATGTATCATTTCTTATCACTACCATCATTTTTGAGAAAAAGAGTGTTTAAAGTTGTCAATGTAAATTGTCTTCATTTTTTATGAAAAGGAAAATGCATCGCAATAAAAAAGAGAAAAAAGTAAATAAAAAATAAATAGTAAAAGAAGCAGAAAAGGAGAAAAAAAATAGAAAAGGAGAAAAAGAAAGCATGGGATCATAAATTCAAAAGATGAAGACATTAGTAAGTCAAAGTGTGTCACACTCTTATCAAAATCCTACCATCATATCATCATCTTCCCCATTTTCCCCCCATGTCTTACATAAACCCCATTTTCACCCTTGGTGACATGTTCGGGCAAACGAGAAGTCTATATGGTGAATAACTCGACATTCTCAACATAGTGGTTAAGCATTCATTCCTGAGATCAAATTTCTTTAATGTATCTGTCATTTTCTATAAAGTGGGTGAGGCATTTGAATTTACTCAACTCCTCACACACTAGAGATATTAACTTACCCAATTCTTAGAGAGCTCGATTTAGGGAGATATATCCAGTGAGAATTGAAGTTAAAACATTGGTTCTATAAAGGCAATCTAGGAATTACTGTAATGATACTTACGATTGTTTCACACTAACACACATTGAGTTTTAGGAAGGATTACGTTTTTTGCATTAAGTAATTTTATATTACATTTTTAAGGTTAAATACCGCGTTCCTTTACGTCCTTTTAAGTTGGGTTGTATAGCGTTTCATCATCTACTCAGATACTGCATTTAAAAAAGTTTTTGAATTTTGTGGGTACATTCACTGCAAACCCTCACGAGACACCACTCCTCATGTAGGGCAACCTATAGGTTTAACGTCTTGCTGCACATGCTAAGTGCAATCGCCAGTGCCAGCGAAAGTGGCATACTTTTGATTACTTATCTATGTTTTCTCTCTATTTTTGCTCGAGGACTAGCAATGTTCTATTTGGGGGTGGTGTGATAAGCACCTAAAATTGTATAATTTATGCCCCGAATAGATGCATTTTAGTCGCTCGTTTTTAATAAAAATGACCTTATGTTCGTATTTTTTTATTTCTCCGACCAATATAATGTCATGGTATCAAATATTGCTAAATCGACATAATTGCCACACAATAGCGGTCAAAAGCATGAAACGAAGAAATCAAAGCACCGAGAAGTCCGAAGTCAATTTGAGCTTACACTGATGAGCTCCAATGTCCCAAACCCTATCCCAGACCAAACCTACTCCTTCACCAAGCCCCTTGTGTGTTTAGTTTGTACTTTATATTGTTTTTAGATTTTTATTTGAGTCATTTTTAATTTTTAGAATTTATTATATATTTTATTTTGAGTCTTTTTATTTTTAGGATTTATTTTAGAATTATTTAGAATTTATTTTCTATTTTTATATTTCTTTATTTTCATTTTATTTTTTATTAGTTTTTAATTTTTAATTTTTAATTTTTAATTTTTAATTTTTAATTTTTAATTTTTAATTTTTAATTTTTAATTTTTAATTTTTAATTTTTAATTTTTAATTTTTAATTTTTAATTTTTAATTTTTAATTTTTAATTTTTAATTTTTAATTTTTAATTTTTAATTTTTAATTTTTAATTTTTAATTTTTAATTTTTAATTTTTAATTTTTTTATTTTTTATTTTTTATTTTTAATTTTTAATTATTTTTAATTTTTTATTTTTTATTTTTATTTTTAATTTTTAATTTTTAATTATTTTTTATTTTTTATTTTTTATTTTTTATTTTTTATTTTTTTAGGAGTTTATTTTTAGTTTTATTAGATTATTTTATTAGGCCTTTGGTTTTTATTTTTATTAGTTTTTTTATTTTTTAGTTTTTATTTCTTTTTTTTTTATATATAGATTAGGATTTTATTTTTTAGTAGATTTTAATTTTTAGATTTTTAATTAGTTTTTATTTTTTTAGTTTAGATAGTTTTATTCTTATTTCTTTTAAAGGTCCAAATGACACACACACCCCCCAACTAACCTACACCCTTACCACACTCAACCACTACACCCAATCCCTCCACTATTCATCATTTTCAACCCTTACCCATCTCCTCTCTCATCCATAACATCAATACCATTAGCTAAATTAAACTAATAAAACCCATTACCCAAAATTAAACCAAATAAAAAAATCGAGCCCCAACAAAACCCACAATGCACCCTCTCTCTCTCTCACCTCCCTCCTACCAGCAACCCATCATCGACCCCGGTACCCCCATGACCCTTGTAACCATGACCCGAACCCAACCCCTTGCTACCATCTCTAACCCACGACCCAACTGAGAACACACTATACTTTGACTTACTTGAGTCTGCATATATAGGAGTTCCAACTAGTTTGGATATCTAGACACAATAGATTAGATTTTCTTGAGAACTCCATCTCCTCAAAGGTACAAGCTCCATGAAGAAATCCAGTCCAAGAGAACCTTCAAATGGAAGTTAATTTTAACCCTAAAACCAAAAATAGGACACTTGCACTGCATTATACATATCACCTATTTGTTTTAATGGTTTTTCAACACTTCAAATCTTTTTAAAATCAATACAATTCAATACAAATCATTTTAAATAAATTTAAACAATTTTCAAATGATTTCTGAATTAATTGAAATATGGTTTTCAAAGTGTTGTGGGTATAAATTGAATTTCAGGAACTTATTTTCTATGTTGATTGTCTGCCTGGGTAGAATCCAAAAGCGCTAGAGAATTAGAGGTGTGCTTTGTAATTAGTTTCAACACGCGTTTGTTTTACATCTGGTGCGTACACGTGCTGGTTGCATATCGATTGGATTTGTGTTTTCTATTATACACATAATGCATACATAGCCTCAGCCCTTGGATCATCTTAATCAACGTACTACATGCATTTTAACTCAATCCTTATGAACCTAGTTTAAGCCAATCAGTATACGTTTAACCCACCGCTTTTGTTATACTGTTGAATTAAAGTCAATCTCCCAAGACTCAATCCCAATCATTGGATTGAGGTCGATGTTTTAGATCCTTCTATGATTAGTATAAAAAGGACCTAAGCCTCAGCATTTTGAGACTTTTGTCATTTCATTGTTTCTGAGAGAAAAAAGAGAGTAGAGAGAAGAAAGGGAAGGGAGAAAGAGAGGGAGAGAAAAAGAGAGAGATTATAAGAAGAAACACTAAGTTTTCTTAATAGTTCAAGCCCCTGAGTTTTTCTCCCAAACCAAACACCAAAACCTAAACAGTTCCAAACACTAGAAAATCCATTTTCTATAGTTAGATCCATTTAGGGTTTCTATGTTCTTGGTGTTGTGTTTTCATTTTGAAGACTGTAATACCCGTAATTTTTATGACTTTAAAATGGGTTATATTTTAAATTAATGGATTAATTGGATTTTATTATTAATTAATTCATTTGGGTTTTATCCGGATTGTGGATATTAAAATGGATGATTCTGAATATTACTTAAAGATATTTAGGTAATATATGAATGTGAAGCTATTGATATGGCTGTGTGAATTAAATTCAGTAATTTGGACTTTTAGTCGGACGCGGTATGGGACGCGTCGGGACTAATTTGTTAAATTAAAAAGGAAACTTATTTTTACATCAACCTTATAGTCGTTTCAACTGCGTCGTTGCACCCAGAAGGGTTGAAATAGTCAGAAAAGTCTATTTGGATGTTGGATTTGAGTCCCGGGGCATTTGGAAATGAAAAGACAACCCAAAAGGGCATTTTGGCAATTTTTACAAGGGGGATGAATAGTGATTTCGGGTTTTGTCTTATTATAAATATTTGGAGATTAGTGTACGTAGGTTCATTTCATCTCTTCTACACAAAATTGAAAAGTCATCTTCTTAGAGAGAGTGAAAGGTTGCTTGGAAAGAAAAAGCTTGATTGGAAAGGAGGAGAACCAAAGGTCAAAGGTCACCACCACCACCACCTGTGTTATTCAACTCCAAAGGATCAGATCTTCATTAGAGGCAAGTGTTTGATAATAGCAATTTAAGTTTGTATATTGTCCATGTTAGAATAGTTATAAAAAGAGATGATTTATCATGTTTGGAAGATAATAATGGAGTTTTTAATGGATTTTTGGAAACTAAAAATATATAGGAATCAACCTCATGTTGTAGGTATATAGTAATCCAAGAAATAATCATGAATCTATTGAAGAAAATATGGAAACCATTGATATGTTCTTGAAGATATTAGCAGGATAATTTTCTGGAAAAATGAGAAGATAAATATGCTTTTAATTCAATCTCTTGATGATTCTAGGATGTTTTGATCATTAGAAATCATTTATATATGTTGATATATCATGTAGTAAGGATTATAAGTCGTTTGGGTTGTTAATATCAAGGTTTGAATGAACAAAAATGGTGAAACCCGAAGTAGAAGAAATGCAGAAAACTGGGCTGTTACCTGAGTGATCGATTGATCGACCCCCTGCCTTCGATCGATCGACCTCCCCAGAATTCCTAAAGTAGTTTCTTTTTAAATATTAATTCTTATCCCAAACCTTTTGTAGATCTTTGGTGATTATTAATTGGATATTATGGGACTTAGAAAAGATCAGTATACCCTTGATAAGATTTGAATTAAAGTGATTGGGATTTAATTGATTAGAATGATGATAATTAAAAGGAAGATATTTCGGTTGCAAGATTCACGTGTTGGATTCTAATTGGTATGCATGAGGATTAAGGATAGGTCTAGTAGGGAAGATTTGATATAAGTGAGGGTAGCCTTAGGGTTACAATTTGAACATCAAGGACTGAGTGTCGTACAAGAGCGTAGTGGTATGGCTCCCGGTAATAGAGATGGGAGTTTAGAACTTATTTGGTTGAAAGAGGGGATGTGGTTATCCCGATCGTGTATTTGAAGTTGACAGACCTCCTCGATCGACAAAGTTAATTAGTAGTGTATTGGAGGGGTTCCTTGTTTTGATTTCGCTTTGCGAGACGCTTCGCGAATGAACCTTAACGACGTCGGAAGTGGAGAGATGTTATAGGATGCGAGGATAATTAAATTATGAAGTAAAGATATGATATTTTAATACGTGGAACTTAAAAGAGATATAATGCTTCGTATGGGAATTTTCTAAGGGTAATGTGAGTACCTTGTTGATATTATATTATAGGTATGATAATGCCTATTTGATTGATTGATGATTTATGTGTATGACATACCTAGCTTACTTGCTATCGACGGGAGGTTTGCGCGTGAGGGAAGTCATATCCTGATGAATCCATGGGATATTTGATTTATCGCTCGAGAACATAGGTCTATGAAAGACTTATCGGGGAGTTGATAAGTCCGCTGATTGTGGGTACGTAGGAATGTGCGTGACCCATGGATACAAGAACTATGTTCGCCTCCAATTTGTTTGTTGATGATTGTGGCTCGAGGAATCCTTACCGAACCTTTTGTCCCCTATTTGGCGACCAGCGATATCTGGACATGATAGCAGAGTAATGCATTGCACCGCAGCTGTGACTCGGGGTGTCGTATTATATATATAATGAATTAAATGATTGAATGGATGTATATTGTGGTTAAATCTATCTACGGTGATAATTGTAGATAACGGTGAATAGAGAAAAAGAATGAAAGTAAGTTAATTAATGTTTATTCTTAATGAATTGAAAAGCTTAATTCATATTAATGAGAAACGATTCATATAAGTGAGAAATGTATAAGAAAGATTGTATAACGTATGGTATGGGACATACGGGGTTATGATATGGGATGGAATCATATTATGGAAACTAGTTAGGAGGAACCATTAACTAGGAGGTTAATAGGAAACGTTAAGTGTGCACTCTATATGAGAGGTGAAAATAGCAAGTGAGAGTTGGATGCTAACATGTACATAATAAATGCTTTATTGCACTTGTTAAATACTTGATGTTTTGAAAATCATTTTCACAATTGGGCTCTGACCTGTTTCCTTGCATATTTTCTTTTCTGTTGTATCTTCTATATCTGGTGTCCAGTAGCAGGGACGCCAACCTTAGAGGATTATGACAGGATATAGAGCTATGGAGTTTTGCTTAGACGCCTATGATCTTTTTTATTCACAGTATTCTTAGTTAGGGCATGTCGCCCAGAGGATTCAGTTATCTCTTTTCTATCTGAGTCAAATACTCTTATACTTGTGTCAATTTAATACATTTAATATTGGTGGGATTACTATTATGGATTATAATTATTTGGGAATGTTTATTCCAATTGCATTTAAATTCTTTTGTGTTTTCTTTTCGGTTATAAGTGTTGTAGAATAAAATGTGTTGTGTTACTCTTAAACTAAAAAAATGGATTTTGGTGAAGTAAAATTTGGAAAGTTTTTAACACCAGCTTAATTGAGTATTGGGTGATTAGTTAATATTTTCGACCGTGATGCTAAGAATGAGCCAACTGTATATTCTATTTTAATTTGGTATGGGACTGGCCACCCGGTATTTAATTAGGCGGGGTGTTACAGGTGGTATCAGAGCATCAAGTTCTAGTATCCTTTAGGATCTGTACGGCTTATTGTGTTTTCAGCTTAGCGTTCTTTGATGTGAGCCCTATGTTTAGGATTATTGATTTCTTTGGTAATATTCCATATATATTAGTGAATCTTATTTGCGTTCATACGGGTTCATATAAGAAGTACAGCAGATGAGGGCCGTTGGACGGATAGCGGAGATCGTACTTAGGAGGTTATGAAGTATGTTCAAGTATGATGATCGTAGTAGAGGTCACCCCTATTATGGAAAAAATGAGGAGAGTCATTAGTAGAAGTTCTTGAAATGCAGGAATTGTGTGTGTTACCTAACGAAGGCAATATATTCAAAGGCTTGGACATATAGTGGAGTGTGGTGAACTAGAACTGAAAATTTGGGGTAAAATTTTTCTTGACTCATTGGAGCAAAGTTATAATAGTGGGAGTCAACAACCACCACCCACGAATGTGGGTTTGTTTTCTATCTAAGGAGTTATGAGGCGTGTATTGATTTTTGTAGCGATTAATATTGTATGGGAAATAGGGTTGCTAAACTTAGACAATAGCATTGTTATTTACGTAGACTCACCGAGGGGTGTAGGATACCTATATTTTCATGTCATCACGCGAGGTTGATTTTTATCGCGGAATTACTTACTTTGGGCATGTCCGGTCGTGATGTGACAATCGGTGTGGGTTGACTTGTGGTATTTGAGAGCGTGTAGCATCTTGTCTTTTATAAGAGAGTAGATGAGTAGACTTTATTCGAAATCGATAAAACTTGTAGAGAGGTTATAAACTATTGACTAAAGACCTGAGGAGTTTCGATGACCGACTACTTTAGGTAGTAGTGTATCGGGGGGGTTCCTTGTTTGGATTTCGCTTGCGAGACACCCCACGCATGAAACTAATAACCGTTGGGAGTCGAAATAAGTTAGGTCTTTGGGATGTGAGTTTATAACCTTTGCGAAAATTTTTATATGGAAATGGTACGATAGGGTGTATGGGCGCCCTGGATGGTTAAATGGTAGTAGTTTTCAAAATTGTGAAAGTATAAGGGTCATTTTTCCGAACTTGGTTATGTTGATGGCATAGGGAAAATTGGGTAAAGTTTGAATTCGATTCAGTTGAAACTATATGGTCAGGCTTGGCGTATAACATCAATAGGGATTTTTGATAATGTACTGTATGGGCGGTACGTCTTAGATTTCTTACGATGTGAGATTTATACTCAGAGTTGACCTTACCAGTATGATTTATCTTTCAGAATTTCGGGACGAAATTCTGTTATAAGGGGGGAAGTATGTAATACCCCGTAATTTTTAAGAGTTTTTAATGGGTTATATTTTAAATTAATGGATTAATTGGATTTTATTATTAATTAATTCATTTCGATTTTATCCGGATTGTGGATATTAAAATGGATGATTCTGAATATTACTTAAAGATATTTAGGTAATATATGAATGTGAAGCTATTGATATGGTTGTGTGAATTAAATTCAGTAATTTGGATTTTTAGTTGGACGCGGTATGGGACGCGTCTAGACTAATTTGTTAAATTAAAAAGGAAACTTATTTTTACAACAACCTTATAGTCAATTCGACTGCGTCGTTACATCCGGAAGGGTTGAAATAGTCAGAAAAGTCTATTTGGATATTGGATTTGGTTCCCGGGGCATCTGGAAATGAAAAGACAACCCAAAAGGGCATTTTGGTAATTTTTACAAGGGGATGAATAGTGATTTCGGGTTTTTTCTTATTATAAATATTTGTAGATTAGTGTACGTAGGTTCATTTCATCTCTTCTACACAAAATGGAAAAGTCATCTTTTTAGAGAGAGTGAAAGGTTGCTTGGAAAGAAAAGGCTTGCTTGGAAAGGAGGAGAACCAAAGGTCAAAGGTCACCAGCACCATCACCACCTGTGTTATTCAACTCGAAAGGATAAGATCTTCAGTAGAGGCAAGTGCTTGATAATGGCAATTTAAGTTTGTATATTGCCCATGTTAGAATAGTTATAAAAAGAAATGATTTATCATGTTTGGAAGATAATAATGGAGTTTTAAATGGATTTTTGGAAACTAAAAATATATAGGAATCAACCTCATGTTGTAGGTATATAGTAATCCAAGAAATAATCATGAATCTATTGAAGAAAATATGGAAACCATTGATATGTTCTTGAAGATATTAGGAGGATAATTTTCTGGAAAAATGAGAAAATAAATATGCTTTTAATTCAATCTCTTGATGATTCTAGGATGTTTTGATCATTAGAAATCATTTATACATGTTGATATATCATGTAGTAAGGATTATAAGTCGTTTGGGTTGTTAATATCAAGGTTTGAATGAACAAAAATGATGAAACCCGTAGTAGAAGAAATGCAGAAAACTGGGCTATTACCTGAGTGATCGATCGATCGACCCCCTGCCTTCGATCGATCGACCTCCCCAGAATTCCTAAAGTTGTTTCTTTTTAAATGTTGATTATTATCCCAAACATTTTGTAGATCTTTGGTGATTATTAATTGGATATTATGGGACTTAGAAAAGATCAGTAGACCCTTGATAAGATTTGAATTAAAGTGATTGGGATTTAATTGATTAGAATGATGATAATTAAAAGGAAGATATTTCGGTTGCTAGATTCACGTGTTGGATTCTAATTGGTATGCATAGGATTAAGGATAGGTCCAGTAGGGAAGATTTAATATAAGTGAGGGTAGCCTTAGGGTTACAATTTGAACATCAAGGACTGAGTTTAAGCTCATTATTGGTTTCGCAAGGACTGAGTGTAGTACAAGAGCATAGTGGTATGGCTCCCGATAATAGAGATGGGAGTTTAGAACTTATTTGGTTGAAAGAGGGGATGTGGTTATCCCGATCGCGTATTTGAAGTTGACGGACCTCCTCGATCGACAAAGTTAAGTAGTAGTGTATTGGAGGGGTTCCTTGTTTGGATTTCGCTTTGTGAGACGCTCCGCGCATGAACCTTAACGACGTCGGGAGTGGAGAGATGTTATAAGATGCGAGGATAATTAAATTATGAAGTAAAGATATGATATTTTAATACGTGGAATTTAAAAGAGATATAATGCTACGTATGGGAATTTTCTAAGGGTAATGTGAGTAGCTTGTTGATATTATATTATAGGTATGATAATGCCTATTTGATTGATTGATGATTTATGTGCATGACATACCTAGATTACTTGCTATCGACGGGAGGTTTGCGGGTGAGGGCAGTCATATCCTGATGAATCCATGGGATCTTTGATTTGTCGCTCGAGAACATAGGTCTATGAAAGACTTATCGGGGAGTTGATAAGTCCGCTGATTGTGGGTACGTAGGTATGTGCGTGACTCATGGATACGAGAACTATGTTCGCGTCCAATTTGTTTGTTGATGATTGTGGTTCGAGGATTCCTTACCGAACCTTTTGTCCCCTATTTGGCGACCAGCGATATCGGGACATGATAGTAGAGTAATGCATTGCACTGCAGCTGTGACTCGGGGTGCCGTATTATATATGAATATATATATATAATGAATTAAATGATTGAATGGATATATATTGTGGTTAAATCTATCTACGGTGATAATTGTAGATAACGGTGAATAGAGAAAAAGAATGAAATTAAGTTAATAAATGTTTATTCTTAATGAATCGAAAAGATTTATTCATATTAATGAGAAATGATTCATGTTAATGAGAAATGATTCATATAAATGAGAAATGTATAAGAAAGATTGTATAACGTATGGTATGGGACATACGGGGTTATGATATGGGATGGAATCATATTATGAAAACTAGTTAGGAGGAACCATTAACTAGGAGGTTAATAGGAAACGTTAAGTGTGCACTCTAGATGAGAGGTGAGAATAGCAAGTGAGAGTTGGATGCTAACATGTACATAATAAATGCTTTATTGCACTTGTTAAATACTTGTTGTTTTAAAAATCATTTTCACAATCGGGCTCTGACCCATTTCCTTGCATATTTTCTTTTCTGTTGTATCTTCTATATCAGGTGTCCAGCAGCAGGGACGCCAACCTTAGCGAATTATGACAGGCTATAGAGGTATGGAGTTGTGCTTAGACGCCTATCATCTTTTTTATTCACAGTATTCTTAGTTAGGGCATGTCGCCCAAAGGATTCAGTTATCTCTTTTCTATCTGAGTCAAATACTCTTATACTTGTGCCAATTTAATACATTTAATATTGGTGGGATTACTGTTATGGATTATAATTATTTGGGAATGTTTATTCCAATTGCATTTAAATTCTTTTGTGTTTTCTTTTCGGTTATAAGTGTTGTAGAATAAAATGTGTTGTGCTATTCTTAAACTAAAAAAATGGATTTTGGTGAAGTAAAATTTGGAAAGCTTTTAACACCAGCTTAATTGGGTATTGGGTGATAAGTTAATATTTTCGACAGTGATGCTAAGAATGAGACAACTGCATATTATGTTTTAATTTGGTATGGGACTGGCCACCCGGTATTTAATTAGGCGGGGTGTTACAGGTGGTATCAGAGCATCAGGTTCTAGTGTCCTTTAGGATCTGTACGGCTTATTGTGTTTTCAGCTTAGCGTTCTTTGATGTAGAGCCCTATGTTTAGGATTATTGATTTCTTTGGTAAGATTCCATATATATTAGTGAATCTTATTTGCGTTCATACGGGTTCGTATAAGAAGTATGGCAGATGAGGGCCATTGGACGGATAGCGGAGATCGTACTTAGGAGGTTATGAAGTATGTTCGAGTATGATGATCGTAGTAGAGGTCACCCCTATTATGGAAAAAATGAGGAGAGTCATTAGTAGAAGTTCTTGAAATGCAGGAATTGTGTGTGTTACCTAACGAAGGCAATATATTCAAAGGCTTGGGCATATAGTGGAGTGTGGTGAACTAGAACTGAAAATTTGGGGTAAAATTTTTCTTGACTCATCGGAGCAAAGTTATAAAAATGGGAGTCAAAAACCACCACCCACGAATGTGGGTATGTTTTCTATCTAAGGAGTTATGAGGCGTGTATTGATTTTTGTAGCGATTAATATTGTATGGGAAATAGGGTTGCTAAACTTAGACAATAGCATTGTTATTTACGTAGACTCACCGAGGGGTGTAGGATACCTATATTTTCATATCATCACGCGGGGTTGATTTTTATCACGGAATTACTTACTTTGGCCATGTCCGATCGTGATGTGACTATCGGTGTGGGTTGACTTGTGGTATTTGAGAGCGTGTAGCATCTTGTCTTTTATAAGAGAGTAGATGAGTAGACTTTATTCAAAATCGATAAAACTTGTAGAGAGGTTATAAACTATTGACTAAAGACCTGAGGAGTTTCGATGACCGACTACTTTAGGTAGTAGTGTATCGGGGGGGTTCCTTGTTTGGATTTCGCTTGTGAGACACCCCACGCATGAAACTAATAACCGTTGGGAGTCGAAATAAGTTATGTCTTTGGGATGTGAGTTTATAACCTTTGCGAAAATTTTTATATGGAAATGGTACGATAGGGTGTATGGGGGCCCTGGATGGTTAAATGGTAGTAGTTTTCAAAATTGTGAAAGTATAAGGGTCATTTTTCCGAACTTGGTTACGTTGATGGTATAGGGAAAATTGGGTAAAGTTTGAATTCGATTCAGTTGAAACTATATGGTGAGGCTTGGCGTATAACATCAATAGGGATTTTTGATAATGTACTGTATGGGCGATACGTCTTAGATTTCTTACGATGTGAGATTTATACACAGAGTTGACCTTACCAGTATGATTTATCTTTCCGAATTTCAGGACGAAATTCTATTATAAGGGGGGAAGTATGTAATACCCCGTAATTTTAATGACTTTAAAATGGGTTATATTTTAAATTAATGGATTAATTGGATTTTATTATTAATTAATTGATTTCGGTTTTATCCGGATTGCGGATATTAAAATGGATGATTCTGAATATTACTTAAAGATATTTAGGTAATATATGAATGTGAAGCTATTGATATGGCTGTGTAAATTAAATTCAGTAATTTGGATTTTTAGTCGGACGCGATATGGGACGCGTCGGGACTAATTTGTTAAATTAAAAAGTAAACTTATTTTTACATCAACCTTATAGTCGTTTCGACTGCGTCGTTGCATCCGAAAGGGTTGAAAATAGTCAGAAAAGTCTATTTGGATGTTGGATTTGGGTTCCGGGGCATTTGGAAATGAAAAGACAACCCAAAAGAGCATTTTGGTAATTTTTACAAGGGGGATGAATAGTGATTTCGGGTTTTGTCTTATTATAAATATTTAGAGATTAGTGTACGTAGGTTCATTTCATCTCTTCTACAAAAAATTGAAAAGTCATCTTCTTAGAGAGAGTGAAAGGTTGTTTGGAAAGAAAAGGCTTGCTTGGAAAGGAGGAGAACCAAAGGTCAAAGGTCACCACCACCATCACCACCTGTGTTATTCAACTCCAAAGGATAAGATCTTCATTAGAGGCAAGTGTTTGATAATGGCAATTTAAGTTTGTATATTGTCCATGTTAGAATAGTTATAAAAAGAAATGATTTATCATGTTTGGAAGATAATAATGGAGTTTTAAATGGATTTTTGGAAACTAAAAATATATAGGAATCAACCTCATGTTGTAGGTATATAGTAATCCAAGAAATAATCATGAATCTATTGAAGAAAATATGGAAACCATTGATATGTTCTTGAAGATATTAGGAGGATAATTTTCTGGAAAAATGAGAAGATAAATATGCTTTTAACTCAATCTCTTGATGATTCTAGAATGTTTTGATCATTAGAAATCATTTATATATGTTGATATACCATGTAGTAAGGATTATAAGTCGTTTGGGTTGTTAATATCAAGGTTTGAATGAACAAAAATGGTGAAACCCGTAGTAGAAGAAATGCAGAAAACTGGGTTGTTACCTGAGTGATCGATCGATCGACCCCCTGCCTTCGATCGATCGACCTCCCCAGAATTCCTAAAGTTGTTTCTTTTTAAATGTTGATTCTTATCCCAATCCTTTTGTAGATCTTTTGTGATTATTAATTGGATATTATGGGACTTAGAAAAGATCAGTAGAACCTTGATAAGATTTGAATTAAAGTGATTTGGATTTAATTGATTAGAATGATGATAATTAAAAGGAAGATATTTCGGTTGCTAGATTCACGGGTTGGATTCTAATTGGTATGCATAGGATTAAGGATAGGTCCAGTAGGGCAGATTTAATATAAGTGAGGGTAGCCTTAGGGTTACAATTTGAACATCAAGGACTGAGTTTATGCTCATTATTGGTTTTGCAAGGACTGAGTGTAGTACAAGAGCGTAGTGGTATGGATCCCGGTAATAGAGATGGGAGTTTAGAACTTATTTGGTTGAAAGAGGGGATGTGGTTATCCCGATCGCGTATTTGAAGTTGACGGACCTCCTCGATCGACAAAGTTAAGTAGTAGTGTATTGGAGGGGTTCCTTGTTTGGATTTCGATTTGCGAGACGCTCTGCGCATGAACCTTAACGACGTCGGGAGTGGAGGGATGTTATAGGATGCGAGGATAATTAAATTATGAAGTAAAGATATGATATTTTAATACGTGGAATTTAAAAGAGATATAATGCTACGTATGGGAATTTTCTAAGGGTAATGTGAGTAGCTTGTTGATATTATATTATAGGTATGATAATGCCTATTTGATTGATTGATGATTTATGTGTATGACATACCTAGATTACTTGCTATCGACAGGAGGTTTGTCCGTGAGGGCAGTCATATCCTGATGAATCCATGGGATCTTTGATTTGTCGCTCGAGAACATAGGTCTATGAAAGACTTATCGGGGAGTTGATAAGTCCGCTGATTGTGGGTACGTAGGTATGTGCGTGACCCATGGATACGAGAACTATGTTCGCCTCCAATTTGTTTGTTGATGATTGTGGTTCGAGGAATCCTTACCGAACCTTTTGTCCCCTATTTGGCGACCAGCGATATCGGGACATGATAGCAGAGTAATGCATTGCACCGCAGCTGTGACTCGGGGTGCCGTATTATATATGAATATATATATATATATATATATATATATATATAATGAATTAAATGATTGAATGGATATATATTGTGGTTAAATCTATCTACGGTGATAATTGTAGATAACGGTGAATAGAGAAATAGAATGAAATTAAGTTAATAAATGGTTATTCTTAATGAATTGAAAAGTTTAATTCATATTAATGAGAGATGATTCATGGTAATGAGAAATGATTCATATAAATGAGAAATGTATAAGAAAGATTGTATAACGTATGGTATGGGACATACGGGGTTATGATATGGGATGGAATCATATTATGGAAACTAGTTAGGAGGAACCATTAACTAGGAGGTTAATATGAAACGTTAAGTGTGCACTCTAGATGAGAGGTGAGAATAGCAAGTGAGAGTTGGATGCTAACATGTACATAATAAATTCTTTATTGCACTTGTTAAATACTTGTTGTTTTAAAAATCATTTTCACAATCGGGCTCTGACCCGTTTCCTTGCATATTTTCTTTTCTGCTGTATCTTCTATATCAGGTGTCGCCAACCTTAGCAGATTATGACAGGCTATGGAGCTATGGAGTTTTTCTTAGACGCCTATCATCTTTTTGATTCACAGTATTCTTAGTTAGGGCATGTCGCCCAAAGGATTCAGTTATCTCTTTTCTATCTGAGTCAAATACTCTTGTACTTGTGTCAATTTAATACATTTAATATTGGTGGGATTACTGTTATGGATTATAATTATTTGGGAATGTTTATTCCAATTGCATTTAAATTCTTTTGTGTTTTCTTTTCGGTTATAAGTGTTGTAGAATAAAATGTGTTGTGTTATTCTTAAACTAAAAAAAATGGATTTTGGTGTAGTAAAATTTGGAAAGTTTTTAACACCAGCTTAATTGGGTATTAGGTGATTAGTTAATATTTTCGATAGTGATGCTAAGAATGAGCCAACTGTATATTCTATTTTAATTTGGTATGGGACTGGCCACCCGGTATTTAATTAATCGGGGTGTTACAAAGACCTCTTCATATCATTTATTCTCTCAGATCTCATCTCCAAGAAAGACTTAAGTTTCATTTTTGAAACTGAGTTTTTCTAAAAGAAGACATCACACGATTTTTCTGTTTCTCTTTTTAGGTATAGGATTTTAGATCTATTCTGTTTCAACAAATTTTGAAATAAAAACTCTTAAGTTTTTTTAAAAAATATTTTTCAGATCTTTAGAGTTGTGTGTTTTTAGTTTTTGTTTCATATTTTATGAAATACTGAGTGTATAAAAATAAGACGGAACACAAAGAACTTCGATTATCGTTTAAAGGCGTACAGATCTGAAAAAGAAGTTTTATGTCAAAAATTGTTGAACTAGTCTTTGCATATTAAGTCTGAAACTGTTTTAATAAAGTAGACCGCTAGTCTAGTTGGATCTCAATTGGAGGTTTATAATTTCAAAAATATTTTCAAAACCCAAAAATTGTTTAGGACCTTGAATCGTCTTCTGAGAAAGGTATCCTTGAGATCTATGGTTAAATAAAAGATCAAGAAGTATTGGCTTGAAAAATCTAGATTCAGAAATAACTTTAATTTTAGAACTGTTGTAATTTGTTAGGAAATTTTGTATAAATCTTGAGAGGGTGAGTAACATGTTTGCATGTAGTATCACATCACAAACACTATCTCACATGAACACTTAGACAATGTGGTTTTATCTGAGAATCTTGGATATTGAAAGAGTTGATGGAATCAGAATTCAAAGGGAAGGAGATCAAGGAAAAGACAAAGAAGCAGCAAGAAAAGATCAAGTTCCAATTCAGAATACCTTTGGAGTGGAGAATCTCGTGTAGGTACATTCTGAACTTAGGTTAGGATCTTTGTGGTTTGCTTAAGTGTTGTAACTTGATTTTTATTCAAGTGGATTTTTTTTTGTACCGTAGAGGGCACCGTGGATGTTTCCCTTGTTTAAGGGTTTCACCACGTTTAAATTCATGTGTCTATTTCTTTGAATGTTCTTAATTGTTTTTGTGATTGGGACTGCAAGGTAACTTTAGTAGATGTTCATTAACAAGTAAAAAAATAAGGTAATCAACTATCGAATTTAATCCATATATTTAGAAAAGCTTTTATAACACATCTTGTTTTTTTTTCGATAAGAGTTTTGCCCAAAAAACTTTATTCGGAGTTTACTCAACCATAACATTTTGTTATCAGCCTTGTAAACAAAGATTTTAGTATTAAAGCCTCTCTTCAACTAGTATCAGAGCAGGTACACCTTTTGTGATCCTGAAACTTGAAAAATTGTTTTCTAAAGTTCTTTCTGAAAAATTTCTGAGTATGGAAGAAAAATTTGAGAAGTTAGGTAACCTATCCAGACCACCACTCTTTGATGGAAATAATTTTTTGTAATGGAAAGTGCGAATGACTGCTTTCATTTAAGGAACCCTGGATGATGAAGTCTGGGAAATGATTGAAATAGGGTTTGAACATCCTACTAAACCAAACTCTGCCACTGATCCAACAAGGATTTAGAAACTTCGTAGTGAATTAATTTAGAATTGTGACAAATTAATTTATGTAATGAGAGTTAGTAAATAAATTTTACAAATTAATGTTTGATTTTGGGAATCAAACTCGAGATAGGTTTTTCCTAAGATTAAATATTAATTCAGTGTTGACATTTGAGGATTCATACACTTTTTATAAAATTGATCCTAACAGGTAATTTTCTTTAAAAAAGTATAATTCTTAATATTTCATCGTGTGACATTTTTTTAAATAGTTTTCTGAAAAATATATTATTAAATTTATAATTGTCACGAGAGTTACATTATCGATTTAATATTATCTCGAAATATTTCAAATTAATAAATTGGGAAATAAAAATAATTGATAATGCGGTGTAATCCCATCTCTTGACTTTCTCACATTTATCTCATTCGGTTAGACATTATTTTTCATTATTTAGTCATATCATAGTTTTAGCATTTAGTAGTTAATTTTTCCCTTGAAATTGTTTTTAAAAAAATAGAAAAAAAGATTTTAATAATAAAAATTGAATTGCAAGTTTTCGTAATAATTGTTTCACCTTGGAAGTTGGATTGATACCCGTACTTACCGGAATACGAGTTGTTTTAATCAAGTTTTGTAGGTACTTAAGGGAATTTTGAGATCGGCATTTGAAGATAACGACCAAACACATAAAAATCCTCTTAGCATATTGTACCGCAACCAGCAAGAAGAGAAGGCTGACCGTCTTGTATACAGTGAGCCTCGATATGTGGTTTCTGAGAATGGAAAGGATAAAGCTGCAAAAAATCGCAAGTTCTTGCAAGTCCCACAAAATATTTTGAAGTATTTTCCACTTGGGCCACGATTGCAATGGTTTTTTTACTGTACCGTGGATAGCAGAGACCATGACATGTTACGCTATGAGGTGGGTGGGAATCTGATGCGTCATTCAGTTGATTCACCCATCTGGAAAATTTCAAATGCACAACACCTAGAATTTGTAAAGGAACTGCTTAACATTCGTCTTGCAATCTCAACCGACGGGTTCAACGCTTTCGGTAATTTAAGTACTACTCAGAGTTATTGGCTACCCTTGGCGCCTTTAAGTCTCCCTCCGACACTATACATGAGAAAGTAGTTCACATTGTTGTCTTTACTGATACCCGGGCCGAAGGCTCCCACTGATGATATTTATATATTCTTAGCATCATTAATCAAAGAACTCAAAGAGTTGTGGGATAAAGGCATCACGACGTTTGACTCCCATAAGAGTGAAGAGTTCACACTTAAAGCAATGGTGATGTGGGTGATCCACGACCTTCTAACTTATGGGACCTTGTCCAATTGTAATGTTAATGGATATTATGGATGGCCCATATGTGGGGAGGAAACTGACGCATGTTAGCTAAAACATTGTAGTAAGATGAGTAACACGAGTCATCGTAGATTTCTGCCAACCGGTCACTCTTTAAGGAATGACAAGTTTAACTTTTTGCCTGTTGATCACGATCGCAGAATGACACTTTCTCGGCTTTCTGTATAGTAGATCGAGGAGAAGGCGACGACTTCGACTGCGGGGAATAGGTATGTAGGCAAACACCCCCAGTTCCTAAACTTAAAGTGTAAAGCCAGGGGGATCCGAATAACCCTAGTAAAACAAAGAAGTGGTCCAGGCGATCAATATTTTTATTTTCCATATTACAAAGATCATCGTGTAAGCCATGTAGTTAATGTGATGCACACAGAGAAGAATGTTGCAGAACGTCTGATAGGAACATGTCTGGGTGGATCTAATTCCAAAGATGGAGATCTGGCCCGCCTAGATCTATAGGATATGAAAATAAAGAAGAAATTGTGGTTAAAAAATGATCCTACAACAGGAAGAATTTCTACCCCCAGACTGCATTCACTTTGACTACTAGTGAGAAGAAGATCCTCATATATGCATTATTTAACTTGAAGACTCCAACCAGTTATTCTGGTAATTTATGTAGGGTAGTAAGCTACTAAGAAAATGACTTGAAATAGTGTAAGTCTCACGACTGGAATGTAATCTTCCAATCAATCTCTCTGTCATTTCGTCTTAGCTTTTCGGAACACAAAGACCTTCATCTAGCAATTATGCAAATTAGTTTGTGTTTTACCCTACTTCGTGAAAAAGTGGTCAATAGAAGGCACATTAAAGCTGCGAAATCAACTTTAGTTGAGGAAGTTTGTGTATTAGAGAAATATTTTCCTTTGTCGTTTTTCGATATCAGCATCCACTCGCTTGTGCATTTATGTGATGAAGCTTTATTTTGAGCACTTGATGTAAACCTTTAAAGATTACGTAAAGAATACACGGTATATTGGAGGGTGAATTGGTGAAGAATGCGTAACAGTGGAATCATCGCTATACACTAGGACTATATTCCAGAACAAGAGGTGAGGAGGTTCAATCCTCGTGGAGAATGAGTGATCGAGGAACCTGATGAGTTTGAGGATGAATTGCCGTTTGGTAACCCTAAAGAGGTGAAACTCACAAATCTACAACACAAGCAAGTAACTCGTTATGTCTTCAAATCGTAAGATGAAGTCAAAGATTGAAGAGGGTGGGTATCTACTGAATTCTTCTTCTTTAGTTATATGTTTTTAATATTTTATAATCTAAACTCTACAATTTACCGGTAGGAGGTAGGAGAACGAAATTGCCCAAAAAATGATTTTAGGGCATGGGTATCAAAAGAGGTAAATTTCACATCTTATGTGTGCGGTTATTTATTCGTGTGTGATAAAAACATGCCTTGATACAAATTCATTAATAAATACATCTTTTGAAAAGAGGTGATGTCTCTTCCAGGCTTTCACAGCTAGCAAAAGGACATAGTTTTCGTGCGAAAGAGTTTAAGAAATTCCGCACCAATGGTTTGGATTTCATTTCATATCTATATGAGGAAAATCTTTTGACACAAAATAGTGGAATATCAATTTCTGCCTTGACCACCAGTATCTCTATCAAAAGCAATAAAAATCCAAAGAATATGGTGCTAACCTATTATGGGATAATCCAACAAATTCAATAATTTATTACTTAGATTTGACATAAATCATATTCTATTGTGATTGGGTAAAGGTGGAGGATACAACGAGTGCTTGCAAAGTTGATACTGACACCAAAATTGTTATAATAGATTTATCAAAGCTAAAGAGTAAAGATCACATAGTCGACGAGCCTTTTATTTGTGCCTTTCAGAACGTAAAGAAGGTATTCTACTCGAAGTGCATAAACGAGGCAATTGGTTTATTATTGTGCATGCACCAAAGGGTATGACTACTCAAGTGGATGCATTAAAGGCTCCAACAGATTTCCAGTCAACTCTTGATGACAACCCTAATTTGAAGGATCTTTTAGTTGATTTAAAGGAAGATTGAGTATTAAAATATCATGTTATCCTTGTCAATCTTATTTGTATCCTATTATGATATTGACATTGTATTAGTGCTTTACTTTGGTGTATGAATGCTTAGTTACTTTTACTAATGTTTAATATGATTTATATAAGTTATCTTTCAATAATATGTTACGTTCAGTCGAATGCTTAGTTACTTTCACAAGACGCTCGGTTTGAGAATAGATTCATTTGAGTTTATGATTGGATCAAATTGAACCAGCTCAATTTCCACGTGTTCCTGTATGTATACATTGGTGATTAGATTTATCGATGTAGTGTTCATAAAATGAAGTTAAATTATCTTGATTTTATGAAGATTGTATTAAATAAACTAATCAACAAATGTACATGTAAAAGAATACGTTCGGGGCTCCAGGATCAATTTGGTCTAATCACACATTCAGAAGACTCTATTTAACGACCTTGCTAGATCGCAGGAATCAGGTACTCTTTACTTTAACTGAAGTAGTTACTTCAGTTATATAATTTATATGCATTATCTTTTAATTGTTTTAGATGATAGAAGGAGTACTAGATAATTATTGGTTTTGTTTGGCTTGGATGTTGAATAATTATTGGTTGTTATCTTGTTATTGGGTGTATGTTAGAAGGAGTATGGGATAATTATTGGTTTTGTTTGGTTTAGCTGTTGGATAATTATTGGTTAGTATGTTGGAAGGAGTACGGGATAATTATTGGTTGTTGGCTTGTTGTTGGTTTTGGGCAGTTGGATAATCATGGCACCCCCAGTTTGAGAACACGACTTTAATTTCAAAATATCTAGAATTAGGCTTAAAAATATGACGTTATGGGGTGAAACCCCAAAACACCCCCCAAACGTCGACAATAATCACAAGAGTCGGGAAAGTTTAAGAGCCTCACGATCAGATATTAATCATGGACAATCAGTCAAGAGGTGAAGCTTCGTCGGCAGTGGATTTCTACTCCATCTCATATTTGGGATTCGTCATCATAGGTATGGCATTGGAAACATGGGAAAGTGTCAAAGCTACTGTACTGTTTGTCTATAGTAGAATGGTGTGTCTGTGTGTGTGAAAGACAAGAAAATTTAAACATAGGCACACTTAGGCATGAAAATGTACCATAGGGGTGTGGGCACCACCAACGGCACCCAAACGACACCCAAGCAGTCTAGAGGTGTATCAAGCATCGTCGACGGTGGATTTGTACTCCACCTCAATAATCCTGACAAATATGGAAATAAAATATAGATCTTAAGCTTCTCCAAGAGAAAAGGTGTGCAAGTAAATAAGTTATACGCGTGACGAAGGCGTATTCAGGGTGGAAAGACCAAAACGTCCTGGGAGCAAGCTATAATTTGTATTAGAATCTTAGGGTGAGAAAATCACGAAGAAGGAACACTCAAAGAAAGGGAAAAGGAGTGTTGTAAATGAGAAAATCAAGAATGGGGGAAAATACTATTGGAATGTCTTAGATTGGTGCATCTTGATGAAGGCCACACTCCCCTTAACGAGAGGAGTCATATTTGGAATACTCTATCAAATTCAAAACGTGAAAATGCATCATATTATCCGGGACTACTTTCCAGAACAATTTCAATGAGCTCAATAAAACACTGCATTTGGTAAGGCCAGAAAAGGCACATTTTCTTACCGAACATTCCTTTAGAGGGAGAAAACCCAAAGCACCCACCAAACGACCCCGTGAGAGGTATAAATCCTCACATGGGACCAATGTAACTTGCAAGAACTAACTACACGGTCATGGATGGAACAACTTGTTTACAAGATTAATAACAAAAAGTTATAAGTTGAGTAGACTCCGAAATAAACTCGTTGAACAAAATTCTTTTTATAGTTAACACCAGATGTGTTAAAATGTTTTTCTCAATATGTTCTCTAGATTCGTTAGTTTGATTACCTTAAGTTTTTTAAACTGAAACGTTCAATTTAAGTCTTAAGTGCGTTAATGTTCACCAAAGTAATTAAGAAGATTCAAGCAAATTAGACACGTGATTTTTAACGTGGTAAAACCCTAAAATAAGGGAAACATCCACTTCCCCCTCTACAGAGAAAAATGAAAAATCCACTAGAATCACATTCAAGTTATAACACCTAAGCATGCAACTAAGAACCAAAATACAAGATCATAAAATTTACCTCCACGAGTTACTCCACTCTCAAAGGCAGTCTGTCTTGATTGTTCTTCTCCACGCAGCTTCCTTGTTTGGTCCTTGAATCTCGGATTCCAGCAGCCCCACAAACAAAATATCTCACCAAGAACCACCAATACTAAGTGTTCGTGTGAGAGTGATAGTGTTTGTGAATTAACTAAATGTAACAATGCTTCTCACCCTCTCAATCAATAATACAAACAATATCCTATGAATTACAAGCCACTTCTATATGCAATGCCAGTAATTTCAAATGTGCTTTGAACAATATGACTTTAACAATTTTTTAGATCTGTCACAAAAAAAAATCTCAAGTTTTTGTTTCAATCCAAAATTATTTATATTCAAAAAGATTTCACAAAATATGAAATAAAATTTTGAAACAAAAAAAATATTTCAGATCTGAGAATATACATAAAAATTTAGAAGTCAAATTTCTCAAAATAAATTTGAGACTACTATCTTGGATCAATCAGCAACAACAATAACAAAATAAAATGATCCAAGAAAAATAAAGAACCCTAGAAAAAATCTTACAAGTGAACTAGATAGGTTCTTAGGGAGATATAGAGTTGAAGAGGTTTTCAACACAAGCACACCAACAATACCCCAACATCAAACAAAATCCCAACATATATCTTCAAAAAACATATGGGTTTACTGTTTATGGAAGATAAAATAAGGCTTTGGGTATTTGGCTTTGTTTGTGGTTTGAGAAAAAATGTGCATGATATAGGATTTATGTTCTCTCTCGGTTTCTCTCTCTATATACTGTTTCTCTTAATAACACCGACGAACTCTCAATTTTCTCTTTAATGATGTCGAATACCTCTGTCTCTCTCTATCTGATGTCGAAGTCGCCTCCGATGAGTTCTCTCTCACTAGATCTCTCTCTCTCGATTTATTATTGCTTCTCTATAATCCCTCCAACCTCTCTCTCTCTCTCTTTTACGAAAATGAAACCTAAAAACCTTATGTACTCTGCTCAACCAGACGGTTACAAACCAAAGGTCAAAATCTGTTCTAGATAAACAGAAATGTGCATCTAATGGTGTACAAATCTAGGTGAAAAAGCACAAGCACTGAAATAAGGCTGTGAATAAGATGACACGGGTCTGGCCGATTGCAGGTTTCGCAGATTGAGGTGCAAAATAGATATGGACCGTTGATGGAATCGAGGGCCAATATCTAATGGCGAAAAAAGTTATAAACCTGAGAGTTTAACAAGAAAACGCAATCTGCGTTTGTTTTTAAAAAAATATACAGTGAGGATTTTAAAGAGTTTTAACGAAAATACACATTCCACCACAAAAAGGTTTTCTCTTCAAAAAGTAATTTAACTTTAAAATTTCAAAACCATATTTTTTATTTAATAAAAAAATTATTCTAACTAATTAAAAAAATATTTAAAATGAATTAAAAAAAATTGACGAGGCTAACGCACCGCACACATAAAAATATATTAATGCAGTGTAAGTGTGTGCTAATTGTGGTTAAAAAATACTTCCCTTTTTCGGAGTGCGTTGAGATGTTTGGGCTGGGATCATTTTTTAATGAAGCTTTATATGCCTTTTTCGAGATAGAGTAACTCGAAAAAATATAATCCTATTTTATCTCGATATAAAAATTAGATGGAACTCCTATATGGCACAGACTCAAGTAAGTCAACCATATAGTTGTTCTCAATCTCCCCCTTTGGATATTGGAGACAAAATTCCCTTGAGTATCCTAAACTCGTGGGTGAAAATGAAAAATCCTAGATTTCCTATACAAAAATCTATATCTACCTATTCCCATCCTAGAACCGAAAATAAGATAAGAAAATACATTACTCAACTACAATACAAACCAATACGCTAATAAATAGGGAAAGCTATACAACCGGGTCTGAAGAATGTCTAAAAAATATTAAGTACTCGTTGAGTTAGTACCAAAAGATATAAATCGCAGCACAGGCACTTAAGTTCTTCTCCCCCAATTTTGCTCAAATATACAACGGGGTAAAAAAATATAAATCATAAGAATATGATATAATATGTCAAAATAAGCCATAACATATACAAGGGCAGATACAAGGGTCTCCTACATTAAACAGATAATAGGAGGCGTCTTTTGTCATTTGAGAAACGACCATGCCCTAAATCCTCATAAACCAATTATAACCATGCAACTACCGAGGATATGAATGATGTGTTGAATTAAGTAAGAACTATCATACCAATGGCATTACGAATATACTCATATTGAATAACATCAACAAATTTGAAATTCTTCCTAAGGTATACCTGATCAATGATACGACAAGTTGAACAGCTTTGGCCCAAAAATACTTAGGTAGAATTTTCTCATGTAGCATAACCCTAGCCATATATTGTAAATTTATATCTTTCCATTCACTAATGTCGTTCCGCTAAGGTGTCTTAGGCGCACTAAATTCATATTTATAGGCATAATCTTTGTATCATCTACCTCTATCACTTCTTATGTGATATACTTGGGTATCCTTCTCGTTCTCTATTTTTAAAAGTATTTTTAAGAACTCATCGAAGGTATTAGACTTATTTTTCAAGAATGCAACCCAGGTATATCGTGTGCAATCATCCACAAGAACAAGTATGTAATTGTTACCACAAAAGCTGACAGTTCGATAGGGACCTATAAGGTCCATGTGGATTAATTCCAAAGGTTTTGTAGTTAAAACATTTTTAACTTTCTTATGAAAGGGTTTACTTATTTTCTCTTTCTGGCAAGGACCACATACGGGTTTTAAAGAATTTTTTATTCTAAGCAATCCTCTAACAATTTCTTGGGAACTTAACTTACGAAGATTTTCAAAATTTTTATGTCCCAATCTATTACAAGATTCAGACTTAGGAAGTACTGTGTAACAGTTATCCTCATTTTTGTTTCCTGTTAAAATACAATTTCCCTTTTCATCGAGAATTTCGCAATCAGTTTTAGAAAAGGTATCAGTATGATTGGAATCACAAAATTGAGATATACTAAGTAGGTTAGCCTTGAGACCTTTAACTAGGAGGATATCATTTATCTCGGGGAGACCTTCCTCACACAACGTTCCGTTACCTATGATCTTAGATGAAACTCCATCACCAAACACAACACTACCTCCAAGGAAGTTCGTCTTGTTTGTTAATTTAGTTTCATCTCCGGTCATATGTTTAGAACATCTAGAGTCAAGATACCATCCAGACAAAGTGCTTGGTGCCTTAATAGCATATATGATAATGTTTCACTTGAGCTGGGGTAACAAGTCCTCTTTTCTAATTCAAATAGGCCTAGTTTTAATAGTTTGATTTGCCTTTGATTTAGAAAAGTTTTGATGGGTCTTTCTAAATGACTTCTTCTTAATTTTAAGTCCTCCCTTCTTTTTATAGTTAGAGTTGTGAGTGGTCTGTATTATGAGAACATAAGTATTCCTACTTTTTCTCGAATAGTTAAAGTTCGAGTAATTGGGTGTATACACTCTTTTTTAAAAACATTCGACAATGGAGTGGTCGTAGACATCACAGTATGAAAAGTAGTGGTGTGTGGAGAACATGACTTTATTACTAAAGTATTTGAAGATGGGTTTAACCCTAATAGGTATGGTCGTCCAGGTTTCATTGGTTTTGGATTTTTGACCTTGATTTTTAATAGGTGGACAAACATACTTAGTTGGACCATTAGATTTGGGTTGTTGAGTATAATAACTTTGTTTTTCCTTATATACATCTTTAAAACAATTTTCTTTGTGAGTGATTTGAGATTCTGGCCTTGTTTTGGAAAAACAACATTTTCAGGAGAAACATTTTTGCTAGTATAATCTTTTCTCCAAATCCAAAGCCAGATTTATCACGAGAATCAAACTTTCTTCCTACAACAATTTCTTCGTAGGATTTAGCTTGAGTTCAAAGTGTTAGAATTTTTTTAACACGTTTGAAACTTTTTGATTAGATTCTTCAAGTTCTACCAAGGTAGACTTGTATTTTCGTTCCAAAATATTATTTTTCTCAGAAAGATCTTCTATTTTTGTGAAAAATTCTTCAATTTCAGTCTCATGGGTAACACATTGTGTTGTAAATTTTTCAGCATTATTCCTAATAGTATGGTTAAGTAAATCAATACGCTCATTAAGTAGCTTAATCGTTTTGTCAATATGGGCATCTTTCTTACGCATTTTTGTGTATAGCTCTTGAAGATCTGGAAAATCATCATTGGAATCACTAAGTGTATCGTGTGAAGTGTCTCCTATATCGCTCATTTCATATGTGGAACTCACACACACTTCAGGTCCAACGACAATGCTTTCATTTTGACACACCCTTAAGCTATCACTATCAATGTGGTTTTAATCATCAACAGTCACAAAATTTTCAGTAACAGATGCAACAATAGGAACAATAGAAGCATGAGTACACGCACATTCATCATCGTCATGGTATATGATCCTAGCATAGAGTGACATATAGGACTCATAATTATGAGTTGACTCGGTTTCATCTTCATCAGAATCACTAGAGCCATCCCATGCCTTACACAAATTAACCCTAGTATTGTGGGTAGGCTTATTTGCGCATTTATTAGCAATATGTCCCATTTTCCCATAGTCATAACACTTGACATCTTTTATGTCTATCTTAGGTCTGCTATTGTCATAGGTCCTTTTGTGGTCATGTCTTCCATGAGGTCGGTGATTTTAATTACCTTGATAATTTTGTCTGCCTTGTTTATAGGCTAAAGCATTTATGAATTTGATAATCTTTTTTAAATGCTTACTCATAAGAGCTATTTGATAGTCAAGGTGATCCAATTCACAGTCATTATTCGAGTCAAGGTCAAAGTCTAAGGGACCGACTTTAGGTGAAGTCAATTGTGATGAAAACACAACATTAGATCCAGTGAGTCTCTTGTTATAGGCGGTCAATTGTTTTTTGAACTCTAACTCCATCTCAAGAGTTCTTAATTTTCTACTTAGAAATTTAGGAGTCAGGTTTGGGTCATTCATTTCTTCAATGGCATATCTCTTATCATCAAACTTAGTAGGTAATGACATAAGAATCTTTTGAACGATTTCTTTTCTACTATAGGTTATACCATTTGCATGTAATTTTGTAAAAATGTTGGTTAACCTAATGTAGAAATCATCAAAGGATTCACTGTCATCCATAATCAGTGTATTGTACTGTTGGACAAGCATTTGTATTTTTTCGGCCTTAACTCGTTCATCACCCTCATGTGCGGTGACTAGAGTGTTCCATGCCTCCTTAGGAGTAAAGACAATAGATATTCTTTTATATTCATGCTCATTAATGGACATAAAGATAGCATTCTTACCCTTGTTATTATCGAGAGACTTGTTTTTCTCTACCGTAGTAAATTCGCTACGAAGTTTCTTAACCCTTATGGGATCAATATCAGACAAAGACTTAGTTGGATGTTCATAACCATTTTCAATCATATCCCAAACATCATCACCAAGAGTTCCTTGACTGAAAGCAACAATTCATCCTTTCCAACAAGAAAAGTTGTTTCCATCAAAAAGTGGTGGTTGGGAAAGGTTACCTAACTTCTCAAATGTTTCATCCATATTCAGAAATAGATTTCAAAAACAATTTCTGGAGTTTCAGGATCAAAATATCTTTTGATAAACTCGCTCTGATACCACTTGAAAAAACTTTTTTACCAGATTAATAACAAAAGTTATAAGTTGAGTAAACTCCGAAATAAACTCTTTGAACAAAACTCTTTTCAAAATAAACACTAGATGTGTTAAAACATTTTTCTGAATATGTTCTCCAGATTCGTTAGTTTGATTACCATAAGTTTTTAAAACTAAAACGTTCAATTTAAGTCTTAAGTCCGTTAATGTTCACCAAAGTAATTAAGAAGATTCAAGCAAATTAGACATGTGATTTTTAACGTGGTAAAACCCTAAAATAAGGGAAACATCCACGACCCACTCGACGGAGCAAAATGAAAAATCAACTAGAATCACAATCAAGTTACAACACCTAAGCATGCAACTAAGAACCAAAATACAAGATCAAAAAATGTACCTACACGAGTTAGTTCCACTCTCAAAGGCAGTCTGTCTTGATTTGTTCTTCTCCACGCAGCTTCCTTGATTTGTCCTTGAATCCCGAATTTCAGCAGCCCCACAAACAAAATATCACACCAAGAACCACAAATACTAAGTCTTCGTGTGAGAGTGATAGTATTTGTGAATTAACTTAATGCAACAATACATCTCCCCCTCTCAATCAATAATACAAGCAATATCCTATGAATCACAAACCACTTCTATATGTAATGCCAGTAATTTCAAATGTGCTTTGAACAATATGACTTCAATAATTTTTCAGATCTGTCACAAAAAAAATCTCAAGTTTTTGTTTCAAACCAAAATTATTTATATTCGAACAAATTTCAAAAAATGTGAAATAAAATTTTGAAACAAAAAAATATTTCAGATCTGAGAATATACAAAAAAAAAAATCAGAAGTTAAATTTCTCAAAATAAATTTGAGATTACTATCCTTGATCAATCAGCAACAACAACAAAATAAAATGATCCAAGAAAAATAAAGAACCCTAGAAAAAATCTTACACGTGAACTAGATACGTTCTTCGGGAGATATAGAGTTGAAGAGGTCTTCAACACAAGCACACCAACAGTACCCCAACATTAAACAAAAGCCCAACATATATCTTCAAAAAAGAAATGGGTTTACTCTTTATGGAAGATGAACTAAGGATTTTGGTATTTGGCATTGTTTTTGGTTTGAGAAAAACCATGTATGTGTAATACCCCGTATTTTTATGCTATATTAATTTGGGGATTTATTAAATTTAATGTTAATTAATTATTTAATAAAAATCCGAAAATTAATTATGTTATAATTATTAACGTGACGAGAGTTAGTAATTATGGGAAATTTGTCAAATATTACTAATGAGCAAAGTAATATATAATATTAATATTGGTTATATTGAATGTCACGAGTGAATAAAATGTCAATTTTGGAAATTTGCGCCCGTGTCGTGTCAGAACTAAATAGTGAAAAAATAAAAGTGAATATTTTATAAGTCATTCGTATGGTCGTTTTGAGTGCGCCAACACGTCCGGAAGGGTCGAGATAGTCAGAAAAGTGTATCCGGGGGTTTAGTTTGGGTCTCAGGGCATTTTTAGGCCTAATTAGTACCCCGTGAGGGCGTTTTGGACATATCGCAATTATGGGTAATTAAACCCACGAAATTCCAAGGGTTATATCAGATGTCTAAGGTTGACTTCTAGGGTTAGAACAACCAAAGACAAGTGACGGCCATAGGAGAGGAAATGAGAGAGCTCTCAAGGCAATCCAAGGCTAAAAATCCATCCATTTGCACCGCTACCACCACCAACGTGTAGATCGCGCGACGGGGAACGCAACCACACCAAAATCATCTGCAAATCAGAACACCAAAAATCCCAAGCAAGTGTTTATCTTTCTTATTTCGTTGATGCATCTTTCATATTAGTTTAGGGATGATTAGGATGAATTGTATGGAAGAAAAACCAAAGATTTGAGATAGGAATCGCATGTAGTTATGGTTTAAATGATAATCCTGGAAACCCTTTCCATGTAGAGGAATTACCCACGAAATTATGATGTTTATAAGAAGAAATTTCTGGAAATACTTGTTAGAACCATGTTTAAGAGAATTCTAGGGTTCTTGATAATTATAATAATTTTTGGGTTGTTAATCCATGTATAATGATAGAAATCCACATGCTTTACGTTGGAAATACCTAATATGGAGATATAATGTTAGTAGTATGAATCTTTGGACGTTTGGGAATGTAAAACTTGAATTTGGATGAAGATAGGTGTTAGAACCCGTAACTGCAAAACTGCAGAAATCGAAATACCTGTTTGGTCGATCGATCGAGCCCAGAGCTTAGATCGATCGAACCTTCGATCGATCGAGCCCCAGACCTCGATCGATCGACCCCTCCTGGAAGACTCCTATTTCCCTTTCTAAATTAGTTAAGTTCAATTTAATGTGAAATAATTCTTGGGCATCCTTAATAAAATATTTTGGGAGATAGGGAAGACTAGTAGGACATGTGAATAAATTTTGGGACCCTTGATGTCGGGCAAAGTTTGTATTTTGGGATAATTACATAAGGATCGGTGAATTTATGATTTAAAGAGAGAGACACGTAAGAGAATTACTTTGGGACAAATGTGTATACCTACTGAATTTTATAATTTGGAGAATAAAGCCATGAGAGTTGTGTGGTACGTTGGAATAATACTGAATCAAGGTTAGAAACGAACCGTTAAAAGTGTTTACTAAAATATGATAATATGGATAAAAGTCGTAACTATGGTATTTGAGAATATACCCAATATTGACATGGTAATATTAGTATAGTTATATGATTTTGTATGCATATGCTATCTATGTGATAAAATCATGCCCGCCCTACTTGCTATCCCTGAGGTTATCGCGCTGGGACAGTCTTATCTTGATGGGACCTTTATGGGGGATATTGACTTGTACCCTAGAAGCTAGATATCCTTGGTACAGGCTATCGAATCGATAGTTCAGACGGTACTAAGAGGCGTGAGGGTATGTACTGACCTCTTAGAGACTTGGAATCTATGTTTCGCCTCAATATTGTTTGTGTATGTGTTAATACAATTCGAGAGTGATTTCGAATTTGTATTCCCCTTAATATGAGTGATACGGGGTTTGGATAGTAGAGTATGCCCGCACCATAGTTTTTATTTGGGGTGCTGTTATGATATATATATTTTACGAGTAGTTAATATATATTTGAAATTCTGAAATTTGGAACTACCTACTTTGAATTGATATGTAGGACATGGTTGATGACTCAAATTGTAAATACTTGTTTCGAGAAAGTATAATATGACACTGGAAAACTTTATTGATTAATAAAGTTAGAATGAGAACCTTGGTCACTAATTGAAATATTCTTTTCAAACAATTGAATCATTAAATTTTGAATCCGGTGAATAACCTAAGATAAGTTAAATCATTGGGGAAAGATAGCATGATATATGATGAGATAAACCATTGGGAAGGTTAGTGCGATAGGTGTGAACATTAGAAGAGAGGTGAGAATTTCTCAAGAGAGTGTCACACTAATATGTTGTTGCATTGGCCTGTATCAATTTAAATACTTGCTAAACAAATTTTTAAATCATACACACTATCGGGCTCTGACCCATTTTTCTCTCTCTCTCTCTCTCTTGTATATATATGTATGTACTACAGGTTCCCATCCACAGGGGCATCTTGCTTAGGATCCCTTGGAAGGAACGTGATGCAGCTTAGGTGGGAGTTGCAGGCCACTTGCTTAGACGATTTCATTTACTTGATTCCACTTCTATGATTCTCAGTTATTGGGGCATGTGTCGCCTTTTCCACTATTTATCTGTTTTGTTGGGACATTTGTATTTCAGTTATTTCTAGGACTGTTACTTTGGGATTTATTCAGCATGTATGTTTTACATTAAGTTTAAATGTTGGGATTTTGGATGTTGAATGTTTAAATCAATTGGATTATGTTCCAGGATAATTGCAGTATGGTTCTTACTTATTGAAAATGTGGTTAATAATTAAATAAATAAGTTTTTCTTTAAAAATACAATTTGGTTAGAAAGTTTAAAAAAAAATGGTTTTGACACTTAGCTTAATTAATTAGGGTGTTAATTTGGAAAAAGTTATCTTTACGACAGTGATGCTAAGAATGAACCAACTGTTCACCTTGATTTTAATTTAATAAAGGAGTGATCGCCCGGTATTTAATTAGGCGGGGTGTCACAGGTGGTATCAGAGCATCAGGTTCTAGTGTCCATAGGATTTGTACGGCTTATTTTCGCTTTCAGCTTAACGTTTTTGCTATAGAGCCCTATTTTTAGGATTGTCATATTTCTTCTTTAACGTTACGTCTTCAGCTATTTGAGATTTGATAATGACTGTAGACTAATAAACTTCTTCACGTTTTAGATACCTACAAGACGTGCACCGAAGGATAGGTGTGCCTAGGCCGAGCATCCAGCAGCTCTGGCACAAGGCACTATGAATGCTAATGAGGTAGCCGCCATTGTTGCTCAGGCGGTGAATGCCGCGCTAGCGGTGGTTCAGCAGGCTCCACCCCAGATTCAGGCAGTGGCGCCAGTACTGGCACAGCTTCCATCTGCATGGGAGAGGGTTAGGGATGCTTTTCAGAAGGCGCATCCCCCTGAGTTCTCTAGTAGCTCCGATATCGTCACAGTCAGCCAATGGAAGAAAGACATCCAGCGGAATCTTCGTATGTATGAGTGTACCGACGTGCAAAAACAGTTGTTGTCTTCCTTTAAGCTGGTGGGGGCAGCTTCGCAGTGGTGGGAGTCCACTACCACATTGGAGGAGAGGGACACAATCCCTATTCAGTTGTTCTGGGAGCGGTTTGACCGCAAGTATTTTCCACCCGTCGTGTAGACTGAGATGAGGAAAAAATTACTGAATTTGAAACAGGAGAATTCTACCGTAGCTGAGTATGAGGAGGAGTTCACGAGACTTCTCACCATCGTTCCAGATGAGGCACCCATTGAGGGCAAGAAGATTATGTTATTTGTGGACGGGTTAGCTTGGAGGATCCGTCAGCATCTTATAGGGAATCTATCTCTGAGTACTTTTACTGATGTACTCAATGCTGCGTTACTACATTGCCAGGATCACCGCTTCCATCTGCAGGGAAGCAAGAGAGCAGGAGAGTCCAGCCAGCAGGGAAGGGTCGGGGGTAATAGTGCTAGTGGGGCACCATCTCATGGACAGACTCGTCAGCACGAGCAGAGTTCCCATCAGGGGGACCCTGCTAAGCAATTCCGTTCAGGTGATTCCAGGCAGGGATTTGGGGGTTATAGGCAGGGTCAGCAGGGCCATCCTAATCAACAAGGCCAGCAAGGCTAACACCGACAGCAGAGTCAGAAGCAGGGACAACAGGGCCAACAGCGTGTTCATCAGGGCCAACAGCGCCAGTGGCGTAATGGTAACGGCCAGCAGGGCCGTGGTCAGCAGGGTCAGAGGGGAGGAAACTTCAAAGGCCGATGTTTTGGGTGTGGTAAGCACCGCCATAGGCGCCAGGATTGTCCAGAGGGAGATAGGGCCCCACAGCAGCAGGGTGCCCGTAATGAGCCACAGAGACCACTTTTTCCGGCTGCCCTCCCAGCTCCAGCCCAGGTGCCATCCCTACCAGCCATTCCAGCAACTCCAATGTAGCAGGGACAGTTACAGTACGGATGTGTCTACAACGTCCACCAGGCAGCAGCTCCACAGGCGCCACCCGCGATTGAGGGTATGTTTCCTATCCATGGTACTATGGGTCGGGTTTTGTTTGATACGGGGGCGACGCATTGTTTTATAGCTACGCATTTTGCGAAGGCCTTAGGGTTGTTAGCCACAGCAGAGAGCACAGTGACGTGTGTAGACTCACCACTGGGGAGTGGGTCGCTCATCTTCTTTATATGTCGAGGAGTGGGGGTAGAGATTGGTAGTTTGGTATTACCTGCAGACATGTTAGTCTTAGATATGCATGAGCATGATGTTATTATTGGTATGGATTGGCTTGCAGCTTATAGAGCCATGATTGATTGCTTCGGTGGGAGCATTGTTTTTGCCATTCCGGGGCAAGAGATGTTTGTAGTGGCGATGCCTCGCCCAGAGGGAGGTTCGATCGCTCATTTATATTATATAGAGGAGGATACCTCTAAGGAGGTTGTGATTCCGTTAGACTCGATTCCAGTTGTTTGTGAGTATTCCGATGTGTTTCAGGAAATACCAGGCCTACCCCCCAATCGAGGGATAGACTTTGTTATAGATTTATTGCCAGATACTAGACCTATAGCATGCGCTCCATACCATATGGCTCCGGAGGAAATGCGAGAGTTACGAGATCAGATAGAGCAGCTGTTAGGTCAGGGCTTCATTCACAGGAGTACCTCACCTTGAGGTGCTCCAGTTCTGTTTGTGAAGAAGAAAGATGGTTCACTGAGGCTGTGTGTGGACTACCAGGAGTTGAACAAGGTCACGATACGGAATAAGTATCCGTTACCTCGAATCGATGATCTGTTCGACCAGCTGAGGGGAGCAACTTTCTTTTCGAAGATAGATCTGAGGTCGGGGTACCATCAACTACGTATTAGAGAGAATGATGTTTCAAAAACTGCCTTCTTGACGAGATATGGGTCTTACGAGTTCAGAGTGATGCCATTTGGTATCACAAATGCTCCAACCGTATTCATGGACTTAATGAACCAAGTATTCATAGAGTTCTTGGATCAGTTTGTCATCGTCTTTATAGATGACATTTTGATATATTCACACTCCGAGGAGGAGCATGCCGAGCACTTAAAGCAGGTTCTTCAGACTCTACGAGAGCATCAGCTGTATGCTAAGTACGAGAAGTGTGGATTCTGGTTGCGAGAAGTACAGTTCTTGGGGCATGTTGTTTCTGAGCAGGGGATAGCCGCCGACCCGAATAAAGTGTCAGCGGTGAGGGAGTGGGGACAGCCCACGACACTGACGGAAGTGCGTAGTTTCTTGGGGTTAGCCGGTTACTACAGGAGATTCATTCGGGGATTCTCCAAAATAGCGGGTCCATTGACGAATCTGACTTGCAAAGGGGTACCATATGCTTGGGATGATGCTTGTCAATTGGCTTTTGATGAGCTGAAAGACAAGCTTACTTCAGCACCAGTCCTTGCTCTACCGAAGCCGGGCGTGGAGTACCTGGTTTACACCGATGCCTCTTTACGGGGACTTGGGGGAGTATTTCAGCAGGAAGAAAAGGCTATAGCTTTTGCCTCCCGCAAGCTTAAGCCGCATGAGAAGAATTACCCCACCCACGACCTGGAGTTAGCAGCGGTCGTTTTTGCATTGAGGATATGGAGGCACTACTTATTGGGGGAGAAATTCCGTTTGTTCATAGACCACAAGTCACTGTAGTACCTATTCACTCAGTGAGAGCTGAATATGCGACAGCGCAGATGGTTAGAGTTTGTGAAGGACTATTAGTTTGACATACAGTATCATCCGGGGAAGGCCAACGTAGTTGCTGATACGTTGAGTCGTAGACCGGTGAGTGAGGTAGCGGACGTCTGGAAAGCGAAGTGAAAGGAGTTGGGTCACCAGGACGCAGTAGCCCGTTCCTTTGTATCTGTTATGACAGTCACACCCGAGATTGTTATGAGGGTAATACAGGCCTAAACCACAGACCCGTTTTGCCAGGAGCAGATTGTACGACTTTTAGCCGAGGGTGCTGAGTCCTATTCTGTTAGTTCTGATGGGGGTTTGAGGTTTAATGGGAGGTTAGTGGTTCCAGAAGGGGCAGAATTGCGTCATGCAGTGATGACACAATCCCACGGGTCCCGATTTGCGGTACATCCTGGATGAGATAAGATGTACTAGGATATGAGGAGGCAATACTGGTGGAGTGGGATGAAGATGGACATTGTTGAGTTCATGTCCAAATGTTCTACCTGCCAGCTGGTGAAGGTGGACCATCAGAAACCATCAGGATTGCTTCAGCCATTGGAAGTACTTGCGTGGAAGTGGGAGAGTATTTCCATGGATTTTATTACAGGGTTGCCTACATCACAGCAGGGTCACGACTCTATCTGGCTGATTGTAGACTGCTTGACCAAGGTGGTTCATTTTCTGCCGGTGCGGACAGACTATACCACGAGTCAGTATGCTCAGTTGTTCATTGCTGAGATTGTTAGATTATATGGGGTGCCCCTGAATATTGTGTCAGATAGAGATAAGATTTCGTGTCACATTTCTGGGAAAGCTTTCAGGAGGCTATGGGTACTGAGTTGAGGTTGAGTTCAGCTTATCACCCACAGACTGATGGACAGATAGAGCGTACAAATCAGATGTTGGAGGATATGCTACGCATGTGTGTTCTTGATTTTGGAGGAGGTTGGGAGCCACATCTTCCATTGGTAGAGTTTGCTTATAATAACTCTTATCAGTTCACGATTGGCATGGCTCCATTTAAGGCTCTGTATGGAAGACCTTGTCGTTCCCCAACATGTTGGCTCGAGGTGGGGGATAACAAGTTACTTGGACCGGAGGTGATTCAAGAAACCTCCGCGAGGATTGAGATGATCAGGAGTCGCATTCAAGTAGCCCAGGACAGGCAGAAGAGCTACGCAGATGCGAAACGGTTCTTCCGGGAGTTTAATGTGGGGGACCAAGTGTTACTGCGTGTATCTCCTATGAAAGGAGTGATGAGGTTCGGGAAGAAGTGGAAATTGGCCCCGAGGTACGTGGGACCATTTCCCATCATCGAGAGGATTGGGCCGGTAGCATACAAATTGGGACTGCCAGAACATTTGCATCGCATTCACGATGTATTCCACATCTCGTCGTTGAGACGGTATCTTCGGGATGATATGGCCCATACTCACATCGCGATAGATGAGATAGACTTACAGCCTGACAGCTCTTAAGAGGAGAGACCGGTGGCTATCCTAGACTATAGTGAGAGGAGATTGAGGTCGAAGATAGTTCCACTTGTACGGGTCTAGTGGGAACATCATAATGTGGAGGAATCCACTTGGGAGCGCAAGGCCGATATGCGAGAGAGATATCCAGGTTTGTTCTTACCAGGTATGCCTTATTTTTCGAATTTCGGGACGAAATTTCGTTATTAGGGGGGAAGTATGTAATACCCCGTATTTTTATGCTATATTAATTTGGGGATTTATTAAATTTAATGTGAATTAATTATTTAATAAAAATCCGGAAATTAATTATGTTATAATTATTAACGTGACGAGAGTTAGTAATTATGGGAAATTTATCGAATATTACTAATGAGCAAAGTAATAGATAATATTAATATTGGTTATATTGAATGTCACGAGTGAATAAAAGTTAAAAATAAAAGTGAATATTTTATAAGTCATTCGTATGGTCATTTTGAGTGCCCCAACGCGTCCGGAAGGGTCGAGATAGTCAGAAAAGTGTACCCGCAGGTTTAGTTTGGGTCTCGGGGCATTTTTAGGCCTAATTAGTACTCCGGGAGGGCGTTTTGGACATTTCGCAATTATGGGTAATTAAACCCACGAAATTCTAAGGGTTATATCAGATGTCTAAGGTTGCCTTCTAGGGTTAGAATAACCAAAGACAAGTGACGGCCATAGAAGAGGAAAGGAGAGAGCTCTCAAGGCAATCCAAGGCTAAAAATCCATCCGTTTGCACCGCCACCACCACCAACGCGTAGATCGTGCGACGGGGAACGCAACCACACCAAAATCATCTGCAAATTAGAACACCAAAAATCCCAGGCAAGTGTTTATCTTGCTTATTTCGTTGATGCATCTTTCATATTAGTTTAGGGATGATTAGGATGAATTGTGTGGATGAAAAACCAAAGATTTGAGATAGGAATCGCATGTAGTTATGGTTTAAATGATAATCCTGGAAACCCTTGCCATGTAGAGGAATTACCCACGAAATTATGATGTTTATAAGAAGAAATTTCTGGAAACACTTGTTAGAACCATGTTTAAGAGAATTCTAGGGTTCTTGATAATTATAATAATGTTTGGGCTGTTAATCCATGTATAATGATAGAAATCCACATGATTTACGTTGGAAATACCTAATATGGAGATATAATGTTAGTAGTATGAATCTTTAGACGTTTGGGAATGTAAAACTTGAATTTGGATGAAGATAGGTGTTAGAACCCGTAATTGCAAAACTGCAGAAATCGAAATACCTGTTTGGTCGATCGATCGAGCCCAGAGCTTAGATCGATCGAACCTTCGATCGATTGAGCCCCAGACCTCGATCAATCGACCCCTCCTGGAAGACTCCTATTTCCCTTTCTAAATTAGTTAAGTTCAATTTAATGTGAAATAATTCTTGGGCATCCTTAATAAAATGTTTTGGGAGATAGGGAAGACCAGTAGGACATGTGAATAAATTTTGGGACCCTTGATGTCGGGCAAAGATTGTATTTTGGGATAATTACATAAGGATCGGTGAATTTATGATTTAAAGAGAGAGACACGTAAGAGAGTTACTTTGGGACAAATGTGTATACCTACTGAATTTTATGTAACACCCCGCCCAATTAAATACTTGGTGGCCAGTCCCATACCAAATTAAAACAGAATATACAGTTGGCTCATTCTTAGCATCACTGTCGAAAACATTTACAACTCACCCAATACTCAATTAAGCTGGTGTTAAAAACTTTCCAAATTTTAATTTAACAAAATCCATTTCCAGTTTAAGAATAACACAACACATTTTATTCTAAAACACTGATAGCACAATAAATAACACAAAAGAATTTAAATGCCAATGGAATAAACATTTCCAAATAATATTAATCCATTACAGTAATCCCATCAATAACAAATGTATTAAAAAGACACGAATACAATAGTATTTGACTCCGACAGAAATGATAACTGAAATCCTTTGGGCGACATGCCCTAACTAAGAATACTGTGAATCAAAAAGATGATAGGCGTCTAAGCAATACTCCATAAATCCATAGCCTTTCATAATCCGCTAAGGTTGGCGTCCCTGTTGCTGGACACCTGATATAGAGATACAATAGAAAAGAAAATATGCAAGGAAACGGGTCAGAGCCCGAATGTGTAGATTATTTTTAAAACAGCAATTATTTAACAAGTGCAATAAAGCATTTATTATGTACATGTTAGATCCAACTCTCACTTGCTATTCTCACCTCTCAACTAGAGTGCACACTTAACGTTTCCTATTAACCTCCTAGTTAATGATTCCTCAATACTAATTTCCATCGTATGATTCCATTCCCATATCATAACCCCGTATGTCCCATACCATACGTTATATAATCATTCTTATACATTTTTCATTATCGTGAATCATTTCTCATTAACATGAATCATTTCTATTTAATACGAATTAAGCTTTTCAATTCTGTAAGAATAAACATTCATTAACTTAATTCCATTATCTTTCTCTATTCACCGTTATCTACAATTATCACTGTAGATAGATTTAACCATAATATATATCCATTCAATCATTTAATCCATTATATATATATATATTCATATATAATACGGCACCCCGAGTCACAGCTGCGGTGCAATGCATTACTCTGCTATCATGTCCCATCATCGCAGGTCGCCGAATAGGGGACTAAAGGTTCGGTAAGATTCCACGAACCACAAACAACAACAAACAAATTGGAGGCGAACATAGTTATCGTATCCATGGGTCACGCACATACCTACGTACCCACAGTCAGCGAACTTATCAACTATCCGATAAGTCTTTCATAGACCCGTGTTCTCGAGCGACAAATCAAAAATCCCATGGATTCATCAGGATATAACTGCCCTCACGCGCAAACCTCCCACCGATAGCAGGTAAGCTAGGTATGTCATACACATAAATCATCAATCAATCAAATAGGTATTATCATACCTATAATATAATATCAATAAGGTAATTATCACCACCCTAAGATATTTCCCATACGTAGCATTATATCTCTTTTAAATTCCACGTATCATATCTTTACTTCATAATTTAATTATCCTCGCATCCTATAACATCTCTCCACTCCCGACGTCGTTAAGGTTCATGCGCGGAGCGTCTCGCAAAGCGAAATCCAAACAAGGAACCCCTCCAATACACTACTACTTAACTTTGTCGATCGAGGAGGTCCGACAACTTCAACTATGCGATCGGGATAACCTCATACCCTCTTTCAACCAAATGTGTTCTAAACTCCCATCTCACAAGATTAAAATAGGATTTCCCTCATCTTATATTCAGTAAGAAGTCACTAATATCCTACTGGTCCATAACATTATTTCTCCCGATCTACTACGAGTTTAGTTCTCCTTTTAATTAAGGTTAAAACCGATAGTCTCAAATCTCTTATAAACACATCTTCTTTCACTTAGGATTAAACCCTCTTGTAAACTTAAGGATACCCAGGTGTTATATTAAATCACCCCTACTGGTCCTATCTTAAATCCTCATACATCCCCATTTGGAATTTAACAAAGGATTTTAGCAACCGAAATTCCATTCAATATAATTTTCATTATTTTAATCAATTGAATCCAAAACAAATTAATTTAAATCTTATCAAGGGTTTACTGATATTTTCTAAGTCCCATAATATCCAAATAATCATCACCAAAGATCCACAAAAGTTTTGGGATAAGAATCAACATTTAAAAAAAAGTAACTTTACATATTCTGGGGAGGTCGATCGATCGAAGGCAGGGGTCAATCGATCGATCCCTCAGGTCATAGCCTGGTTTTTCTGCATTTCAGCAACTACGGGTTTAGCAACTTATGATCATTTATACCTTCATTTAAACATCTCAAATGACTTATAATCTTTACTACATGATATATCAACATATATGAACGATTTCCAATACTCTAAACATCCTAGAATCATCAAGGGATTGGATTAAAAATCATGTTTATCTCCTTATTTTCAGAAAATTTATCAACATATCATCTTCAAGAACACATCAATGGTTTTCATAGTTTCTTCAACATATTCATGACTATTTCTTGGATTATTATCAACCTAAAACATGAGTTTGATTCCTATATCATTTCAGTTTCCAGAAATCCATTTAATACTCCATTATTTCTTCCAAACATGAATAATCTTCTCTTTTCATACTATTCTAACATGGACAATATACAAACTTAAATTGCCATTATCAAACACTTGCCTTTTCTGAAGGTCTGATCCTTTGGTGTAGTATATCTCAGTTGGTTGTCCCTTCTCCGGTCAAACTCCGGTGGTGGTTGGTGGTGGTAATCCTTGGTTCTTGTTCTTCTCCTTCCCAAGTAAGCTTTTCCCTTCCCAAGCACCCTTTCACTCTCTCTAGGAAGATGATTTTCTCTAGTTTGTGTAGAGGAGATGAATAACCCACATACACTTAATCTACCAATACTTATAATAGGACAAAATCCGAAATCACTATTCACCTCCCCTAGAAAAATGACCAAAATGCCCTTTCGGGTTGTCTATTTATTTCCAAATGACCCGAGACTCAAAATTAACATCCAAATAGACTTTTTTGACTATTTCGAACCTTCCGGAGGCAACGACGCAGTCGAAATGACTATAAGGTCGATAGAAAATAAATTGCCTTTATAATCTAATAAATTAGTCCCGACACGTCCCATACCGCGTCTGACTAAAAATCCAAATTACCGAAATTATATCATACAGTCATATCAATGACATCACATTCATATATTACCTAAATATCTTTAAGTAATATTCAGAATCATCCATTTTAATATCCACCGTCTGGATAAAACCCGAATGAATTAATTAATAATAAAATCTAATTAATCCATTTATTTAAAATATAACCCATTTTAAAAGTCATTTAAAATTACGGGGTATTACATTTTATAATTTGGAGAATAAAGCCATGAGAGTTGTGTGGTACGTTGGAATAATACCGAATCAAGGTTAGAAACGAACCGTTATAAGTATTTACTAAAATATGATAATATGGATAAAAGTCGTAACTATGGGATTTGAGAATATACCCAATATTGACATGGTAATATTAGTATAGTTATATGATTGTGTATGCATATGCTATCTATGTGTGAAAATCATGCCCGCGCTACTTGCTATCCCTGAGGTTACCGCGCTGGGACAGTCTTATCTCGATGGGACCTTTATGGGGGATATTGACTTGTACCCTAGAAGCTAGATATCCTTGGTACAGGCTATCGAATCGATAGTTCAGACGGTCCTAAGAGGCGTGAGAGTATGTACTGACCTCTTAGAAACTTGGAATCTATGATTCGCCTCAATATTGTTTGTGCATGTGTTAATACAATTCGAGAGTGATTCCGAATTTGTATTCCCCTTAATATGAGTGATACGGAGTTTGGATAGTAGAGTATGCCCGCACCATAGTTTTTATTTGGGGTGCTGTTATGATATATATATTTTACGAGAGTTAATATATATATATATATGAAATTCTGAAATTTGGAACTACCTACTATGAATTGATATGTAGGACATGGTTGATGACTCAAATTGTAAATACTTGTTTTGAGAAAGTATAATATGACACTGGAAAACTTTATTGATTAATAAAGTTAGAATGAGAACCTTGGTCACTAATTGAAATATTCTTTTCAAACAATTGAATCTTTAAATTTTGAATCCGACGAATAACCTAAGATAAGTTAAATCATTGGGGAAAGATATCGTGATATATGATGAAATAAACCATTGGGAAGGTTAGTGCGATAGGTGTGCACATTAGAAGATAGGTGAGAAGAGTGTCGCACTAATATGTTGTTGCATTGACCTGTATCAATTTAAATACTTGCTAAACAAATTTTTAAATCATATACACTATCGGGCTCTGACCCATTTCTCTCTCTCTCTCTCTCTCTCTCTTGTATATATATGTATGTACTACAGGTGCCCAGCCACAGGGGCGTCTTGCTTACGATCCCTTGGAAGGAACGAGCTGCAGCTTAGGTGGGAGTTGCAGGCCACTTGCTTAAACGATTTCATTTACTTGATTCCACTTCTATGATTCTCAGTTATTGGGGCATGTGTCGCCCTTTCCACTATTTATCTGTTTTGTTGGGACATTTGTATTTCAGTTATTTCTAGTACTGTTACTTTGGGATTTATTCAGCATGTATGTTTTACATTAAGTTTTAAATGTTGGGATTTTGGATGTTGAATGTTTAAATCAATTGGATTATGTTGTAGGATAATTGTGGTGTGATTCTTACTTATTGAAAATGTGGTTAAGAATTAAATAAATAAGTTTTTCTTTAAAAATACAATTTGGTTAGAAAGTTTAAAAAAAAAATGGTTTTGACACTTAGCTTAATTAATTAGGGTGTTAATTTGGAAAAAGTTATCTTTACGACAGTGATGCTAAGAATGAACCAAATGTTCACCTTGATTTTAATTTAATAAAGGAGTGATCGCTCGATATTTAATTAGGCGGGACGTCACAATATGATATAGGATTTCGATTCTCTCTCGGTTTCTCTCTCTATACTGTTTCTCTTAATAGAACCGGTGAACGCTCGATTTTCTCTTTAATGATGTCGAAGTCCTCTGTCTCGCTCTTTCTAATGTCGAAGTCGTCTCCGGTGAGTTCTCTCTCACTAGATCTCTCTCTCTCGATTTATCGTTGCTTCTCTCTAATCCCTCCAACCTCTCTCTCTCTCTCTTACGAAAACGAAACCCCAGAACCGTATATACTCTGCTCAACCAGACGGTTACAAACCAAACTTCAAGATCTGTTCTCGGCAAATAGAAATCTGCATCTAATGGTGGTACAAATCGAGGTGAAAAGCGCAAGTGCTGAAATAAGGTTGTGAATAAGATGTCACGGGTTTGGCTGATTCTAGGTCTCGCGGATTGAGGCTGAAAATAGATATGGACCGTTGATGAAATCAAGGACCAAGATCTAAAGGCGGAAAAAGTTATATACCTCAGAGTTTAACAAGAAAACGCAATCTGCGTTTGGTTTTAAAAAAATATGCAGCGAGTTTTTTTAAAGAGTTCTAAGGAAAATACACATTCCACCACAAAAGTTTTCTCTTCAAAAAGTAATTTAACTTTTAAATTTTAAAGTCATATTTTTTATTTAATCAAAAAAATTTATTTTAACTAATTAAAAAAATATTTAAAATGAATTCAAAAAAAAATTGACAAGGCTAACCCACCAATTAAATTTTGCACATATAAAAACATATTAATGCAGTGTAAGTGTGTCCTAATTGTGGTTAAAAAATACTTTCATTTTTCAGAGTGCATTGAGGTGCTTGGGCTGGGATCATTTTTTAATGAAGCTTTGTATGCCTTTTTCGGGATAGTGTAACTCGGAAAAATCTAATCCTATTTTGTCTCGATATCCAAACTAGATGGAGCTCCTATATGGCACAGACTCAAGTAAGTCAACCATATGGTGTGTTCTCAATGGGAGCCCCGGTTTGAGAATATGGTAATAATTTGAAAATATATGGACTGAAGTTTAAAAACATGCCGTTAGAGGGCGAAAAATCAAAACACCCCCCAGACGGCCAAGTGAGAGGCATAAACACCTCGAACGGGACCAATGTAACTCACAGGAACTGACGGCGTGTTCACAGGACTCCCGGTTTCAGAATATGACAATAATTTGAAAATATCTAGACTTAATCTTAAAAACATGCCGTTAGAGGGCAAAAAACCAAAACACCCCCCAAACGGCCATGTGAGAGGCGTGAACACCTCACACATGATCAATGTAACTCGCAAGAACTCATCATGTGGTCCCGGGATCATCGGTTTGAGAATATAACAATAATTTGAAAATATCAAGACACGAGCTTAAAACACATGCCGTTAGAGGATGAAAATCCAAAACACCCCCCAAACGGCCCCGTGAGAGGTGCCAACACCTCGCACGGGACCAATGGTCCGATCGTTGGATAATATGTTGGATAGTTATTAGTTTTCGTAGCACGTAGGATTCCCAATTTCTCGAACCATCTCTCTCCAATTAATGTCCGTCTAACCAAACTCTTGAGCTCTAAAAAGTTGCAAAACTCTTGAGCTCTAGAAAGTTGCGCACGAGGTGTTCATGCCACTCGCGGTGCCGTTGGGGGTGTCCACACCCCCGTGTTACATTTTCAAGCCTAAGTGTGCCTACCTTTGAATTTTGTTTTATTTCACACACACACACACCATGCTAATCTATACAAACACTATAGTAGCTTTGACACTTTCCTAAGTTTTCAACACCACACCTATGATGGCAAATACCGAATATGAGGTGGAGTACAAATCCACCGCCGACGACGCTTGGTACACCTCTCGACTTTGACTTAAAAACATGCCGTTAGAGGGCTAAACCCGAAAACACCCCTCAAATGTCCTCGTGAACGGCACCAACACCTCGCACGGGACTAATGTAACTCTTAGGAATCGACCGCGTGGTCACGGGACCCCCGGTTTGAGAGCATGACCCAATTTTTTAGAATATCAACACTTATGCTTGAAAACATGTCGTAAGAGGGAGAAACCCCAAAACACCCCCCAAACAGCCCCCTGAGCCATCCCAACACCTCGCATGGGACCAATGTAACTCGTAAGAACCGATCACGTGGTCATGGGACCCCCGGTTTGAGAGCATGACTCAATTTTTAGAATATCTATACTTACGCTTGAAAACATGCCGTTATACGGTGAAACCCTTAAACACCCCCTAAACGGCCCCATGAGAGGATCCAACACCTTGCCGGGACCAATGTAACTCATAGGAACCGACCGCGTTGTCATGGAACCCCCAGTTTGAGAGCACGGCCCAATTTTTGAATATCTACACTTAGGCTTGAAAATTTGTCATTAGAGGGAGAAACCCCAACACCCTCCCCCACCCCCTAAACGGCCCTGTGAGTAGTGTCAACACCTCGTATGGGACAAATGTAACTCGTAGGAACTGATCGCGTGGTCACGGGACCCCCGATTTGAGAGCACAGCCCAATTTTTAGAATACCTACACATAGGCTTGAAAACATGTCGTTAGAGGGTGAAACCCTAAAACACCTTCCAAACAGACATGTGAGTTGCGCTAATACCTCGCACGGGACCAATGTAAGTCATAGGAATTGATCTCATGGTCACGGGACCCTCGATTTGAGAGCACGCCCCAATTTTAAGAATATGTACACTTAGGCTTGAAAGCATGCCATTAGAGCCGGAAACCCCGAAACACCCCCCCAAATGGCCCCGTGAGCAGTGCAAACACCTTGTATGGGATCAATGTAACTTGTAGGAATCGACCACATGATCACGGGATCCCCGGTTCAAGAGCATGGCCAAATTTTTAGAATATCTACACTCAGGCTTGAAAACATGTTGTTAGATAGAAAAACATCGTAACACCCACCAAATTGCCCCGTGAGTGGTGCCAACACCTTGCACGGGACCAATGTAACTTATAGTAACCAAGCGCATGGTCACGAGACCACCAATTCAAGAGCACGGACCAACCTTTCGAATATCTACACTTAGGATGGAAAACATTCCATTAGAGGGTGAAACTCCAAAACACCCTCTAAACGGCCCCGTGAGTTGTTCCAACAGCTCGCACGGGACCAGTGTAACTCGTAGAAACTGAATGTGTGGTGATGGGACCCCCAGTTTGAGAGAACAACCCAATTTTTAGAATATCTACACTTAGGCTTGAAAACATGTCGTTAGAGGTCGAAACCCCAAAACACCCTCCATACGGACCCGTGAGCGGAACCAACACCTCGTACGGGACCAATGTAACTCGTAGGAACTATTCACATGGTCACAGGACCCCCGATTTGATAGGATGGCCCAATTTTCAAAATACCTACACTTAGGCCTGAAAACATGCTCTTAGAGGGAGAAACCCCGAAACACCCCCCAAACGGCCCCATGAGGGATGCTAACACCTCGCACAGGACCAATATAACTCGTAGGAACCGATCGCATGGTCACAAGACCCCCGATTTGAGATCAAGGCAATAATTTGATAATATTGTCGTTCTCTCAAACCGGGAGTCTCGTGAACACGTGAGTTTTTATATTTCATTGTTTAACATTATGGCCGTGTGAGGTTTACATTATGTAGGTTTTAGAATGTCTCAAAAATACAGGAAATTCTTGCCAATTTTTTTAATATAGTTAAAAATGGTTATAGCCAAAGTCCATGACCATCTTTATTTGTTGTCACGCATAAAAAGGGTCACAACTGAGGGCCGTGACTATTTTTGTAAGGTCAAACCGTAGGTCAAGACCTTTATCCATGACTATTTTCATATTTTGCAGGATGGGTCATGAACTTGAGCCGTGACCATTTTCATATTTCGAAGGATAGGTCATGGACTTGGACTTGAGTCGTGACCATTTTCATATTTCAAATGATGGGTATAGGGTTTAGGGTCACGTCTATAGTCCGCGTCCATCTACCGTGACCCCCAAGGTCCGTAACCCTTCGTTTGATGAGGGATTTGGGTTGTTACCCACGAAAATGGTCACACCCAAAATGATCACAGCCCTTGGTCGCGACCCACAGTCCTGGTCAAGGACTTTTTCCATTACCATTCGCCTAATTTGGTGTAGTGGAAGCAGTAGCAGCGAGGGCCATCTGAGAACGTGAGGAGCAGAAGCAACGCAGAGGGGAGGAGGAGAGTGATATTGAGGAGGGGAGGAAGGTCGCCTAGAAATTTCCTAACTCAGAGAGAAATATTTTTTATTTGTTCAAATGGTAGACTATAATGGGGGCATTAGGGTTTTTAATTGTATGTGTTGTCACAGTCGTCTCAAAGTTATTGACCATAACAACACGCAGTCATTGTCAAGGTTAATGACTGTAACATGACCCTCACAAGGTGTTGTCACGGTTATGTCATGATCATTAACCTTGATAACATCTCTGTGTTTTTTTGTCAAGGTTTTTGATCGTGACTACTCTTGCCAAGTGAAAAGTGACAAAAATCCTTTTTTTATGTAGTGGGGGATTAGAGTAAGGCATTAGCGTCGTAAATTGAAAAATCAATGTCAAAGTGGGACTCATAGTGAGCCAAACATTGCTGACGATGATCTTCAGGGTATTGTTGATTTAACATCTCTTGAACTAACGAATCAATCATACACACCATTTCAACACAATCAACATTGTCTGGGTGTTGCATGAAGTGAAAAATGTTGATATCAACAGTCATATTGCCAAACGAGAGTTTCATGGAACCGTTACAATATTTAATAAGAGCGTTGGTAGTGGACAAGAAGGGACGACCCAATATAATAGGAATATTTGATGGGTCGGACACTAAGGTGTCCAAAATTATAAAGTCCACAGGGTAGTAATAGTTCGGAGACTTTTAAGAAAACATCTTCGATAATTCCTTTAGGGATTTTTGCCAAATGATCTGTTAGTTGAAGTGTAAACCATGTGGGTTTCATTTGTTGTAACCCTAACTCGAGATAGAGCGAGTAAAGTAATAGATTGACACTGGCGCCAAGATCAAGAAAGGCCCGAGTAGTGTTTATTGCCCAACATGCAAGACATAGTTAGACGACCGGGGTCTTTGTACTTCATAATGCCATTTTGATGAATGAGGGACATCGCCTGATCGGTGACAAAAGCATCACGAGGAACATCCATCCATCGTTTGACAGTACACAAGTTTTAAAAGAATTTTACATACGTTGGGACTTTTTGAATTGCGGTGAGGAACGGAATGTTAATGTGAACATTCTAAAAGACTTTCTTAATCTCATCAAATTGATGAGCCTTGTTTGTAGGTGCCAACCTATGAGGGAATCGTGCTTTGGGCACATAAATGGTGGTGTTCTCATTAGGTTTGGACTTAGTTTTCTATCTAGACTTCTCAGATGGACAAACCTTAGGTACAAGTTCTATTGGATTTTTTAGGACATGATGGGCTTGAGGATCTATGGGAATATTGACACCACTGTCCATTTGTTTCTCGGATATTGGAGTGCTTATCGCCTTCATGTATTCTTGGTAGACGTTTTTTTTAGATGCGCCCCCTAACTCATATGCCGACTCTTTGCCATTCCCCCTAGGATCGACCATTAATCGGTTTGGAAATTGACCTTTCTCATTCTCAGACTCAAAGTAGTTAAAACATCGTTCTAGCCTTTTGATGGCTTGTGTTTGTATTTGTGTTATCTGTTATTGAGTCGTAATGAATTGAGTGAGAATATTATCAAGGGAGGAGGTGGATGATTGAGGTGGAGGCCCATAGGGAGGCCGAGGTACCAACTCCCTTTCGAAACTAACTGGGGGATACTCATAATATTTCGATGGAACGGGGACAAGCTAATGGCTGGTGTTTGGCTATCCTCTAAAATAGGTTTGAGTATGGTTTTAATTATGGTTGTGATGATGTTGTTGATTGTACATAGAAGAGGGATTCAGAATGGGATGGCAGTGTGGTCGGGAGTGATTAGGTTGAAACCCAGAGGAACCCCTAATAGGGTGTTGTTGTCGCAAAGGATCGGAATGGTTGTTATACTTATAAGAGAAATATGGGTGGTTCTCATTATCTGGATAGTAAGTAAATGACGGAGGTGCGGGTTTTCTAACATTCTCAAAGGCACAAGCTTAATCCATAGTGGGTTCGAGATCTTCTTGAGTAAGGGGGCATGGATCAGTTAAACGATCAGGGTTTAAACACATGGTGCAAGAGGAAGGACTAGGCTCGCCGACACTCATCACTGGTTTAGATACAAAGACATTATTTTGCAGTGAACAAGTGAGAGCGTCAACGGTTCTAGTCAAGGTGCTTAAGCCAGGTATTAACATTTTAAAATCAGGGTTATCTTTTAGTGCTCCCAAGGCATGGTGGTTCAGTTCTAGAAAACTCATTGGTGGTCTCCCAATATTGGGAGTCATCGCCTAATTATAGTAGAAAGTTTTAGGGGGTAGTTGGAGTCAAATGCATAAGCTTGTCTTTATGCATGGACTGTATCATGGTACAGGACACGGGTATAAGGACATTGTAAAAAATAGGGACAACATAACATTTTTCAAGCCCGTGAAGTGAACAACTATTGATGAAACCATGGAATTGGCTCCAGGCTTCACAAAATCGCTCATTTAGCTTTTCTCATAAGTCATGAATGGCTTGGCGCATTTTGTTCATTTTTCTTATAGGATAAAAATTAGACTTGAACTTATTAGGAGTCATTCCCATGTACGAATAGAATCCGGTAGCAACGAATGGATCCACATGGATGCATGATCATGTAAAGAGAATTGGAATCATCGTAGACGGACATTTTCTTCGTCCAAGTTTTGATTTTTTAAGGTAGCACAAATGGTTTGAAATTTGCGTAGGTGAGTATATGGGGACTCACGCTCGAGACCATGGTAACATGGAAATGGTTGTGGGATTAATTTCAAATTGGGTGGTAAGCATGGGTGGAATAACCATGAAGAGTGGTGGAGTAGTCATGATCAGGGAAAAATAGACCCTTAAAGCACGTTCGTTAGCCATTATGAGAGATGTAGGAAAGATTACACTCTGGAAGGAGGAATAATGAGAATCCAAAATATGGAGCGGAAGATCAACGGTGAGGGTGATTTCCCCTATGGGTGAATGTAAGGATCTATGGCTAGATGGGCGTGATAATTGGTGATTGATGCGTTGCCAAATGGGCATAAAAATGAGGAAATAAAATATTTTTATATTTTTTTCGTAAAAATAAGAAAATATTTATGACTTTTTGTTAAAGAAGAATTTATTTTTGGATTTTTTATAATAAAAAAAGAAAACCTTTTTAGTTTTTCATAAAAAGAAGAAAATATTTTTGGATTTTGGTAAAAATAAGAAAATGTTTTTGGATTTTTGTAAAATTAAGAAAATCTTTTTAGATTTTTGTAAAAAGAGACAAGTTGGACTCTCATGGAAACTCAACAGATGGAGTGTAACACCGACAACCTAAGGATTTGAAATCGATACGTATAAAAAAAGGACAAGCCCAGCCTAGCACATAACCAATGTTTAATCTTTGCTTAAGTAATGAGGTGGTCAAGTTTTATTTTAATCCGCATCAGATAAAATTGCGGAATTTTTTTATGTGGCCTTTGCGAAATTGTGTGTCCCTACTTTCGTCACAAGCTTACTAGTGGCTTGCCACAGAGATTCTCCACAAAGCTACTTCAATGTATTGGTCAGTCGGTACAGCACTGGGGACATCACAAACTTTTTTTACTGTGTCATCTCACTTAAAACCCAGTTTCCCTGGACATTAACGTGCCGGAGAGCGAACTTATCGAGGTTTTTCCAGGTGAGAGGACTCTATGGGTTGTCGTACAAGTTAACTTATTTGCTTGTAGATTGATTTAAAAAATTTCATGATAGCTCGAGTTTCACACAATGTATAGGTGAGTGAGTCGGGTGATGAAATCCCTTTTGTTGTAATGACCGGATATAGTCCTTAGGTTGATTAATTCACCATGCCATGCTAAAGTAAGATAGTGCAGGAATGAAAATCACATAAAAGCATATAGGAGCAAATAAAATTGACTCGCTAATAAGAGATTCGTGAGTGATTAAAAAGTTACCTCCTACAGCTTTTACACACGTAGGGTGAAGATCGAGTTGAGTCAACGGGGGGGGGGGGGGGGGGGAAGTTCACCGAACTTCAGTTATTATTGGGAGTGCTACCCACCCAAAATAAAGAGGCTTCTAAATCCACTCCAAAGATGCTCTCTCTATATATTGTACGGTTACCCTTTTTGCTTATTTTTGGTTTTTTAATTAATTATTACAATAATCGGTGTTCAAACACCACAATTAATTATACAACGCATCAATAACCTATTACTATCATTCTAATGAAATGCACAAATGAGAAATGAAATCTCGCGGTCTTCACAAACTTCACTTTGAAAAAGCCGACAACGGTTCCATTTCATAAGCTAAAAATTCCTTCCTTTCTTTTTCGTCATTGTAATAGAAATCCTTTCGTATCAATATCCCTTGAAGTACCTACGCAATACACACTAAAACCGAGTATAATGGTAAGGAAGAGGTCAATCTGTTCTTTTAAACTTTAGAGAAATGATGTGAAGTTACTATAAGTCACTTTTTGATCTTTCTAAAACTGTTTTTCAAGGGATTTTTGAATTATCTAAAACGAGTGAACTAATAGTAAAAATGAGAATAAAATCTAGGATAAGAAATATTAAGTATGAGAATGTATAAGAAACAAGTCAAAGTGTGGAATTAGTAATTAAATTCTTTTTGGCTCGATTTCCTAATTTCTTATTTAGAACACCCCTATATAATTATTTAAGTCTCTAGTGAACTCTCGTTACACTAGAGAATTTAACAATTATAATTTTGAAAACTATTCGATTACTTAAATGAACTCTTTCAAAAGGTGATTTATAAGTTCCTCTAATAATTATTCGGCCAAGAATAAGTATTTAAAGTAACTAATTTATCATAAGGAAAATTTTAATTTAGAGTATATTAAATCAAGATATAAATAAGTTTGAGAAAGGGAAATTTCTCGTTTAAAATGAAACACATTTTTTGTTTTGAAATTAGTATTTTATCTCGAAAATAAGTTCATACGTTTTCAATTAATGGACTAAAAATATTTAAATAATAATAATAATGGTACTTAAAGGGATGTAATAAATAAATTATTAATTAATTAAGACTTGGAATTTAAATACTTCATTCCACCCCTTGAGCAGGGATTTTAGCCAACCATTTGGAAATTAACACAAATATAAGGTGTTAATGACCTCAATAAGGCTAGTGTGAGAGAAATGATATTATTTATCAAGTCTCTAAATACATAATAATTTTCAGTCTCGGAATAATTAGGAGAAAAAGAATCTATTATGTCACCAAAATGGTTCGCACAAATTTGTCTCTAGTAATCTGAAAACACTATCTAAATAATACCAAATACTCTCTCTGAATTAATTTATTGTCTCACTAAAATTTCTCACACCCTCTATTATGAAAAATACCTCATATCAAAACTTAACTCCCTCACTCCATTTGAATGCCACTCTTTTTAAAGATGGATGATATGTGGGACAAAACAAACCACATCCCTATTTTTTGGGCATGGAGCAAGGCAAGAGGATATCCAACATTTGCTTTGTAATTAGTGGGGGACAATAAACAACAAACAAAAGGGATGATTTTTTGTCTGGGAAGAATTTTTGGAGATAAGACAAGGGAATAAAGCAAATGGTAGAAAGAGACAAAAAAAGGGGGAAGACCCAAATTTTGGCCAAAACAGGGATAATGGGTTAGTGCATGTGTGGGAGAAAAGGGGGATTAAATATTGGTATAAAATAGTGAAAGTGGTATTTTAAGAGATATTTCGCATAAACAAATAAATAGGGGGGCCTATTTCGGCCAAAGCAAAAAGGCAAGGGAATGAATTTTATTCTTAGGTGGCTAATTTGTAATACCATGTTAGTATTACAAACAAGTTGGTTAATGTGACAAACATGTGGAGGCATTTCTCGACCATAACAAAAAATAATAGGGAGCCAAAGTCTTTTAATAAAGGAATATAAGGAATAAAAACTGTTATGGAAGAAATTTTCGGTAGATAGGGACAACAGGGGGTCCCATGCACGTGAGCAGCAGGTCATGGTCACGCGCCTTTGGGATAGTGTGCTGACCATGCGCCAGTTTAAAACCCAGAAATGAGTTCCCTCTTTCGAGATTCGAACCGCCAACCTCCTTAACCCAAAATTGACTCACTACCACTAAGCCAACCAATCATATTAACATATAATCCGTGTGATTTATCTTTAAACCATATTACTTTCCCATAAATCTATATTTACAAAATAACCCCTCAATTTCCTATCTTTTTCATACGACCTCCAAATGACGAACTGGAAGAATCGATGTGACCCTAAATTTTATGCCATCAATATTTCATGAGTGTTCGGGTCACGAGGTTTGACTTTGAGTATGACCCCAGACTTTGATTTTGACTTTTTCTCGATTTTGAACTTTGCACGATCATAATTTCTTCATTTGGAGTCCGATTGGCTCTCCATTTGGACCCAGACGTACCTTGATTAAAGGCCTACAATTTTCGTGCTTTGTCTGAGTCCGAAATTCGTCATATGAATTTATCATTTTTTTCTCGTGAAAGTGCATATGCATCCATTTTAGCTCAAATTTCCTTGAATTGATGTAATTTAAACCACAAGTATTTTTTTATCGACAAGATAAACAAAATACCCGCATAAGGCCAATTTTACCTAGAACTAGCAATTAAAATGCGTTTATTTGAGGTATAATTATAACACTTTTGGGTGCATATGTGTTTATGCATTTATTTATGTTGATTTCGAAGATACTGTAGAGAGAAGGTGAGTAAATTTTTCTCAGACAGAGGAACCCACACCATAGATAAGTATAAATAATAGTGTGCCCGAGAAAAAACTCTAACTCTAGCACTAAAGAGGTCCTCCTGTGGTCCTATACCAAATGGGAAATACATTTACTATTTATTACTTACTAATGAAGTTGAACACTAATCCTATGATTAAGCATGCTAGGTAAGGTATGTGAGCAAGTTGGATCTTACAATGGAAGATGAAATGAAGTCCCTCATCTCGAACCATACATGGGAGCTAGTTGAGTTACCATTAGGAAGAAGGCTCTACACGATAAGTGGGTGTATCGAGTCAAGGATGGACATGATGGTTCTAAGAGATATAAGACAAGGCTTTTGGTCAAAGGATTTCATCAGAAGGAAGATATTTACTACACATAGTTCTTTTCACCGATTATGAAACCGACCACCATTCGATCAGTTTTAAGCATTATTTCAGTAGAGAGTTTTCACCTTGAGTAGCTAGATATCAAAACTACTTTCCTCCACATTGATCTAGATTAGTAAATATACATGTAAGAACCAGAGGGTTTCTCATGGAAGGAGAACCTGATTTGCAAGCTGAAAAAGATCATATACAGCTTGAAGCAAGCCCTCAGGCAGTGGTACATGAAATTTGAGGGATTTATGTAGAGAAATGGAAATAACAAGTGAAATACTGACCATTGCTTCTCCTTCAAGAGATTTTGATCCAGCTATATCACATTTTTATTATATATTGATGACATGTTAGTGATAGAATTAGATATGGATGAAATTAAGAACTTGAAGAAGAAATTATTGAGTGAGTTCAACATGAAGGACTTGGATGTAATAAAGCAGATGCTTGGGATGAGGATTAATAGAGAGGGGTAAATGGGTGTTTGCAGTTATCTCAGGCAAAGTACATTAGTCGTGTCTTATAGAGGTTCAACATGGGTGATGCTAAAGTTGTTAGGACACCACTGGCTAGTCATTTTTGGTTATCCAAGGACCAGTCCCCCGAGAAGGCAGATGAGAAGAAGTTCACGGCTAAGGTTACAAATGCCTCAATCATTAGAAGTTTTGTGAAACCATATAGTGCTCATATAGTGGGAAAAGTGAGAAGGTTCATGACAAATCCTAGGAAGCAACACTGGAAGCAATGAAGTGGATACTCAGGTATGAACGGGGAATTACTGATAAATGACTATGCTTCAGACAGGGTAGAAGAGGTTGTAAGGATATATAGGCGTTGACTTTATTGGTGAGGTTGATCACAAGAGGAGCATTACCAGTTATATTTTTACAGTGGTTGCTCCTTTGGTTAGTTAATTTTTGCAGCTACAGAAGATAATTGAATATCTCCTACATAGGTATAGTATGTGGAAGTAACGGAGGCTAGAAATTAGATAATTTAGTTAGAGGGTTTGTTGAAAAATTTGGGTTTGAAGCATATGAATAATGTTTTGCATAATGATGGTTAAAGCGCTAGACATCTGGTAATTAATTCATCATTTAATTCAAGGACCAACCATATCGGACTTTGTTATCACTTCAACATATTAGTTTTTGATGATGGGGTGTTAATTCTTGAAAACATAGAGGAAATAAACAATCTAGTTGACATGTTAAGAAAAAAAGTGAATACATGTAAAATGAAGTTGTGCTCAACTTCATTGGGTTTATAAGCATATAAGACAAGTCTCACACCCAGATTCACTGACTGGAAGATTGGTGGATGTTCATATCAAATTGACTCCAAGTGGGAGATTATTAGAGTTTATGTGTACCCAATTAAAGTTCACGTGGGCCCATTAATAGCTACACATTTGTCTAGGATCTTAGCCACATATGTATTTTCTTGCCCGCCACTCCTTTCTATCTTAGCTAGACACTTGGCTTGGGTATTATCCACACACCTTTGTCTTGCCTACCACTCCTTTAATTTGTAGCCACAAATCTCTCATCATTTTTCCTATAAAAGGAGCCTTAGGTGAAATAGGAAAATACACCAAGACACAACACACCAATACATATAAGTGTAGTAGCCACTAGAGTAGAGAGAAAAACACGAAGTGAGTATCTTTCCTAAGTTGTGAAAGTGCAAGCCAGAAAATACGGAGTGAATATTTTAAAAATGCGAGTGATACATACTGTGTGTTTTGTAAAGAGACATTATTATAGTGAAAGTGAGTGTAAGCTATAGACGTAGCCAAATTAGCGAACGGCGTATATCATTGTCTTGTGTGTGATTGTATTTTTCATACATTATTATCCATGTTATTATTCTTCCTATGGTATACTCTTGTTCTTTTTCTCCACTAATTAAATCCCAAGGTCCTGTCAATATTATTGTTGGAATTAGAAGAATCTAATTTCCCTATCAAAAGCATGTTGGCATATAGGCATTGAATTATTCTAGCTATCTAATTCAAAGCTTTTCTTCCATGAATATTCGGTTGTTGTACATTTAATAAAGTTATAAATTTTTTAATACAATTCTTAACTTATATTAATAGTTGAATTATGAGTTCAGTTTTTTCTACACTTTGGTATTTGGTAGTTAGTTTTTGATCGTTGTGAATTGTGTGTGTGTGTGTGTGTGTGTATATATATATATATATATATATATATATATATATATATATATATATATATATATATATATATATATATATATATCTTTCTGACTATATTATTCTCGTACATATCAGTTTTGTAATTTTTGGCAACAATGATGATGCTAAGAATCAGCACCACTAAATAAAGATGTTATGGAGCTCAAACAAGCATAACAATAGCAGCAATGGAGTAATATAAATATATGTAGAAGGAGGTGAAGAAAGGAGGAGAAACACATCGATGTAAGTGGTTCAGCCTATCAAGGCCTACGTCCACTGTGCTTTGAGTGATCTTCACTATATAATAAGGGCACTAATGGCCTTATGGTACAATACACTCACTTTCTCTTTTTTTGTATATTCGAACAGAGCTTTAGCTAGGGTTACCATTCTGGATTCTTTACAAGGTTAAAGGAGACAAGTATATATAGGGCTTGGGGGGTGTAGTGTACCCCGAAGCATGCATTGAGCATGTGAATGATGGTTTAGCTAATCTCCTATTGACACCTCGCTGGGACACTTGTAGATAATGATGACATAATATTCCCTCATATGAGGGAATAATCTTGTTATAGTCCACGTGCTACATGAGTCACATGCGCACTACTCCATGCGTCTCCCAAACCATGCACCATGATGGTGTCGCCCTCGACCTATAATCATGGCCGAGGCCTAGGATGGTCTTGTAGAAGCTCTGGTTCCCGAACTATTGGAAACTTATGTTGTCGGCCAATTAAGGGTCGATCAGTAGGAGGTTCAGCCATCACACTTGCCTGTGGAGCAGAGATGAGGTTTTAGATAGCATGTGCTTGAGCTGAGTTGAGGCCCAACAGACTTGCTTCACCGATGGTTGGGTCAGCTTGACCGACCTCTGTCTCATTATATGACCCTCTTAATGGTCGTCGAGTAGGCTTGGACGACCCTTATCTTTTGTATGACCCCCTAGACGACCCCTATCTTTGATATGTGCCTTTGTCCTAAGACGAGGGTATATTTTGGTATATGAATCACCCCTAGGCCTTAGCCATCGATGCTATTGAGGTAGCTAGGGGGTATTATTGTCTTTGAATGTGGAGCCGACCTGGGGGTAAGATGATGAGTGACACTTGTCAGGTTGGTTGACGTTTATCAGGTGTCAATCATCATGTTGTATTCCCTAGGAATGACGGCTACATAGTACACTTTGGACATTGTGCCCTAATGATGATTTACCTCGTGGGTTGTGCGCCGCTTTAGTTCCTGTGCTCAATGATGACACGGTATTTAAACATTTCAAAATAATATCTTTCTCTTTCCTTTGTTTCTTCTTCACGCGTATTCTCTCTCTACCTCTAGATGTTCTCACCATTTCTGCCTTTTAAAAGAACTCAAAGCTTTCACTGCTTCAATCTTCGTTCCATGTAATGTTCTTTGCCCTTCTCTCACACTTTCCTCTATTTTTCTCTGAGTTTTCATTGATTTGAATCATAGTTAGATATTTGCCTTTTTCAGAGAATTTTTAGTCACTTAGAGTTACATTTCCACCATCAATCCGTGGTTTTAGGGCTAAAGGTTGATAGCTAGGCTGGGCCATGTCCTTTGTCCACCACTCTATTGCCATTCTTGGTTGAATCTTAACCTTTTCAAATTTTCCAGTGATACTTCGGTCACCCCTTCTGGTGTATTTCATACTCATTGTTCCTCCTGTTCTTGGTTGTTCTTCCACGAAACATTTCATTCTTTTGAGTTTGATCTTGTGGTCAACTTGGTCAATTACTTGACTTGTTTTTTATTTGAATAAAAAAAAATTTAAGTCTAGGGTCATCCTCTTGATGCTCCAAAGGCTTTACAAATCGGCCGAGGAGTTTCCCCCTTTGAGAGAGAGGTGCTTTGCAAAGATTAAGAGGGTAGAATAGGAGAACGAGTCGAACGAGTCTAGACGTAGGGCCGACCCTATTTGTGTACGACCCATTTTTTCAGTTCCATTAGCCATAATTCTGCCTTCACCATCTAAGCCTTTTGGGTCGTCTTCTCATCAAATCGAGAGTCAGAGCCAAGAGGAAGAAATGGATAAACAAACTAGAGCGTCATCTTCTTTAGGTGTTGGGACCTCTAAAAGAGATGACCCATCAAACCTTAACCCAAACGAACAAGTCGAGGGAACAGTTAACCCTGAATCTGTCCTTGTAACTGCTATGTCCCCCCTTGAATTTCAAGCCACTTTTCCATATGGGACCCCACCCTTTGACAATGATGAGGCAGATGGAGTTGAGGACGAGGAAAGTGGGCATGAGGTTAGTGGGATCGAGGATGAGAATGAGAGTTTCAGATGTTGAGGAAGAGGTCGACACCTCATCTGCCTCGTCTTTTGTCTCGTTTGTCAAGGATCGCGATCTCTTACTATGGAGACACACATTTGGTGTCAAACCCAATGTCACTATGAGGATCCCAAATGAGGATGAAAAGGTCTTACATGGATGAGAGGGAGAGATTTCTATATACAAGCATATGTATAGGGTCAGCATTAGGTTGCCTCTTCATCCTGCCACTGTTTCCATATTCTCTTCCCTTGGGGTTTCTCCTACCCAACTTCCTCTTAACTCATGGAGAATCATCTCAGCTACATTTCCCTCTAGAAGAAGAAATTCACTGATGAGCCCTCATCCAGTCTGTTCCTGGCTTGTTACAACATAACCTCCTCTACCAAATAACCTAGGTACTTTCATCTAGGGGCTAGGAGAACTGACAAGAAACTTCTTCATGTTGTCCAAACTTTAAACCACGACTGGAAGAAGAGATTTTTCTTTGTCTCTGGGGATTGGGAATTCCCCGTCGAGGTTGAACCTTTAGAAGATAGCCCGAGGTTCCCCCGAGCTTGTTTAACCCCTCCATGAATGCAAGGTCAGACCTTGGACTCAACTTAAATGAGAGAGCTATAGCTGACTATCTGAGGGAGCAGGGGAAGGATGGTTTATTACCCTAATTTAAAGATTTAATGACCCCGAGGCTCTTAGAGAATTTGGTCTAAGGGTCGATTCCCTGATAGAATTATGTGAGTTTTTTATTTTATTCATTTTCTTTCAAGTGCTTCCTCATTATCTTTACTTGTATCTGATATGTCGTCTTACTTTTGTAGGTCGACCTTCAAACGTATCTGATCAACTTTAGGAAATGACTGCCCCTAGCCTATTGGTTGGTCTTAGCAAGAAGAAGGGCAAGAAGCCTCAGTAAACCCAAAAGAAAATGACAGCCATAGGGCTGATCACCGTGGGTCCGACTACTGAGACTTCCCCAAAAAGGAAGGAGCCAAAAGCTCCTAATGGCACTCGGCCTGATGCTCATACGAGGGAGAGAGTGGAGGTCCCAAAAACACACACTGAGGGAACTAGTTCTTCCTCGTCCTTGGGTGCCTTCTGGTCGACCAATCAGACCATGCTAAAGTCCAACCCCACCTCTCCGATCGTCAACATGAAAGTTGTCAAGTTTTCCATGTTCTCAGTTCCATCACCTTCAGGCTATAGCTTCCTAGCCAAGATGCCCCCGGCCAAAGTCTATGATTTTGGGCTTCACACTCTCGCTTAGGTATTTCTCTCATCCCTTTAATTTTGATTCACCAATAATTATACCCTCGTCCCTTCATTGTTATCTTTACTCTCGTCTTTTGCATTTTGTCTGCCCCTTCACCTCTTCCACCAAGTGGATGACTAAGAATTAACAGAAGTTTTACGAGGCCGAGAGAGCTATTCAAAATTAGACCAACTTGAAGACTGAGTTGGAAAATCTGAGGACCGAGCTGGAGAATGTGAAGGCCGAGCACTCGAGGGTTGTTGGTGAGCTTATAAAAGACCATACTGAGCACCTGAGGCTCAAGGAAGATCTCCTCACAACCAAGGACGAGGCTTTGACCAATCAGGGCACCCAATTCAAGTAAGATCTTGTTATATATGTTCGAAGGGCTAAGACTGATGCTGTGGAGGCTTACAAACTCTTCGATGAATTCCAAGGCTTAGACCTTAAATGCTTGTATAGGGGAATAAATATGACCTGTCGATGGGTTATCTTAAAGTTTGCTGATGCAGTGTCATCTATTCGTCCTTCTCTGGAGGCTGTAGAGTTGGACAACCCCTTGAAGGTCGATGATCTATCCCAAGTGGAGTCTCATATGAATGTTGAGGGTATTGGGATGTCGGAGGCTCGACATTCTATTGTTATTACCAATGATGCTCTGCCCGATGATACTGGGGCTCTACCCTCTGATGCAGCTCTTTAGGGTGGTCGTTTATGGCCTATACCCTCTCCTTGTGCTTTTGTTTTTTACTTTCTTTTAAACATGTTGTACAGTAACTCTTCATATTTTTAATGAAAATGCCTTTCCTCTCCATTTGTGTTTTTATCAGCCATTTTTATAATGACTTGCACTAACCATCTTCCAAATTAATTGAAGTCCTCCCTCATCTTTCTTTGGTGTGAATGGAGGGTCGTACCTACCATTGACCCTCATCCTACCCGAGGAAGAAAGTCCACCAAATTAATGATGTTTTTAGAAATAACCACCTTAAGTGATTTTAATATTTTATTCCTATCAAATTAATGATGTTTTAGGCACGAGTCTTCCCTCATCTTTCTTGGGAGTTAATGGGGTGTCGTCCCTACCATTCACTCTCATCCTAGCCGAGGGAGAGAGTCCACCAAATTAATGGTGTTTTTAGAAATAACCACCTTAAATGATTTTAATATCTTGCACCCACCAAATCAATGATGTTTTAAGCATGAGTCTTCCCTCGTCTTTCTTGGGAGTGAATGGAGGGTCGTCCCTGCCATTCACCCTCATCCTAGCCATGGGCGAGAGTCCACTAAATTAACGGTGTTTTTTAGAAATAACCACCTTAAGTGATTGTAATATTTTTCACCAATCAAATTAATGATGTTTCAGGCACAAGTCTTCCCTTGTCTTTCTTGGGAGTGAATGGAGGGTCTTCCCAACCATTCACCCTCATCCTAGTTAAGGGATAGGATCTAGTAAATGTCCCTCGATGTTATTGACAATATATAGACGAGGTTATCCCCGTCCATCCTGTCGTATCACTAAAGATCATTTAAGCCTGCTTCACCACGAATGATGTTCTATAGCTTAGCGTGAGTTATCACAATAAATATCTAAATTAATGAACAACAAGATGATGGATCAATAATATATTCTCATTCATATGCCAATCGGGTTCTTTGAAACACATACTTTTATTAGAAATAGGAAACAAATGGGACAGCAGCTATAATTTCATTGGTAATATTTCTTCAAATGGTATGCATTCTCGGGGTTTAAAAAGGGTTCTACTTCAAGATTTTCTAGCCTATAGGTTCCTGGGATAACTTTATTGGTGACTCTGTATGGGCCATTCCAGTTTGGATGAAGCTTGTTAGGTTTTTACCACGTCTTTTTGAAGACTAGGTCCCCCACAGCTATCGGCCTTTCCTTTACCCTCTGATTGTAAAACCTAGTTGTCCTTTGCTGGTAAGTTTCTTGTCTTATCTCAGCATCTTCTATTCTCTCCTCAATAAAGTCAAGATCAATCCTCCTTTCTTCCATATTTCTCCAAGGGTCATACATTTGAATTCTGTGAGTAGGAAGCCTAATTTCAGTAGGGATGACAGCTTCTGAGCCATATGCCAACATAAACGGGGTTTCCCCATAGGAGTTTTTAATGTCATCTTATAGGCCCACAGTACAACAGAAACTTATTCGACCTATCTTCATTTTTCCTCTTAGAGTTTTTTATTGTTCCCATCCAAGATTGTTCAGTTTATTACCTCAGTCTTCCCATTAGCCTGAGGTCAGCCCGAGGTAGAAAAGAATTGTTTGATCCCAACTCTTTCACACTATTTCTCCAGGGAAACATTCTTGAACTGAGTCCCGTTATCTGAGATGAGGGTGTTGAGGAGACCATACCTACATATGATGTTCTTCCAGATGAACTGGAAGGTCTTCTGTTCAGTGATCATGATCATTGGCTCGACCTCCACCAATTTTGAAAAATAATCGATCACTACGATCAAGTATCGATAGTTATTGAATGCCCTAGGTAGGGGTCCTACGAAATTGATTCCCCATACTGCAAATGTTCATGTGTATGTAATGGATATTAGCGATTGATGAGGCTGGTGAGGGATGGTAGCAAACCTCTGGCATTTATCACACTTCTTCACATATGTCATAAAATCATTGGCCAAGGTCGGCCACCAGTATCCCTGAGTGACCATCCTCTTAGCTAACGAATTTCCCCCAATGTTTATTGAACAATACCCCCATGCACATCTTGCAAGATATTTGGAACCTCGAACGAATGAACATACGTGAGCAAAGGGAGTAGAGAGTATCTCCAATGACAGTGAATTTTGCAGCCCTATACCTCAGCTTCTTCCTTTTGGATTTTGTCTCTGGCATCTCCCCTATTTAATTTATCTAGTTAGAGGTCCAACCATGAAGTTTCCTTGTTTATATTTAGGCAGGAGATAAGTGTTCTATCTTCATCTTCAATCGCTGGCCGAAGTAAAATTTCCATTGGCACTGTTCTTCTGATATATGTCCTAGTTGTTAAAGCTAGTCTTACAAGTGCATCGGCTCGGCCATTGTCTAGATGAGATATCTTCTTCAACTTTACTTCTCTGAATCTTTTTAACAGTGACCTTACTCTCTCAAAATATTTGGCCATTCTCTCATCCTTATCCGCATATGATCCCAGTATCTGATTCACTGCCAACCTTGAATCACTATGCACCAAGAGCTGGCCAACACTAAGAGCCCTAGCCAAGGAGAGGCCTGCTATCAGAGCCTCATATTATGACTCATTTTTGGAGGCTTTAAAGTTGAACCTTAGGTCATATTTGATGTTCATGCCGTCTAGCACTAACACTATCAATCCAGCTCCACTTCCATTTTTTCCAGAGGACCCATCAATAAAGAGGTTCCACACAGTATCTTCCTCTGAGAAATTTCCCTCAAATAGGGATCCCTATCTAAAGAGGTATCTTCCTTCTTCATTTTTAACAACTTTTTCTCTAGCTGCACTTGTCTCAGGCTTATCTGTGGAAGGGTTAAAAAATTTGCCTTGTTGATTATCTGTCTTCTCAAGGTTCCCATTTTCACCCTCGGCCTCTTCCCAAGTGAATTCGAGCAAAAAATCTGCTAGTTCTTTCCCTTTAATAGCCACCCTGGGTTGATATACAACATAAAACTCTCCTATCTCTATTGCCCAGGACATTAGCCTTCCTGATTTCTCTGGATTGTGTACAACCTGTCTAAGAGGAGAGCTAGTAAGGATGACCATTGTATGGGCCTGAAAGTACGACTTCATCTTCCTTGAGGCATGAATCAAGGCATATGCTAACCATTCCATCCTATGGTACCTTTTCTTATTCTTCTTGGAGTGCTTTACTATTGAAATACACCGGCTTCTACACCCCATCTTCTTCTTTCACAATAGCAGTGCTGATGACTGACTCTGAGATGGCTAGGTACACGTACAATTTTTTCACCTTGAACTAGACATGATAAAATTAATGGTGACCCTATGTAGGACTTTATCTCTTTAAAATCTTTATCACAATCTTCGTTCCACTCAAAATCCTTTCTCATAACTTTGAAAAATGGTAGACCTTTGTCTGTGGCTCTAGATATAAATCTATTCAAAGCAGCCACTCACCCTGTGAGCCTCTAGACGTCTTTAATGGTCTTGGGGGTGTTCATTTTTAGTAGAGCCTTTATCTTCTCAGGGTTGGCCTCAATACCCCTTTTATTGATGATGAACCCCAATAACTTTCCTACTCCAACCCCAAAAATGCACTTGGTCGGGTTGAGCTTTATCTGGTATATGTCCATCATGTCAAAGGTTCTCTCAAGGTCGACCACATGATCCTTGGATTTGAAAATTTTGGTTAGCATATCATCTACATAGACCTTCATTGACTTCCTGATTTGGTCTTCCAACATTTTATTCACGAGACACTGATATATTGCCCTTGCATTCTTCAGGCCAAAGGGCATGACCTTATAACAGTATGTCCCCTTATCAGTAATGAAAGCTATTTTTTCTGAGTTCGAAGGGTCCATGAAGATCTGATTATAGACCGAGTATGCATCCATGAAACTCATTAACTCATGGCCAGCAATAACATCCACCATTTGATCAATACAAGGAAGAGGGAAACTGTCTTTGGGGAAATATTTATTGAGGACAGTGAAGTCCACACACATCCTCCATTTGCCATTAGCTTTAGGGACTATGATCGCATTAGACGGCATTCGGGATAGATGACCTCTCTGATAAATTCAGCTTCTCCGAGCTTCTTTACCTCATCTTTTATGGCCTCATATTTCTCCAGAGAATAAATTCTCCTCCTCTACTTTATTGGCTTGGCATCTTCTATCACATTGAGCTTGTGACACACGATTTTGGGGTCGATACCTAGCATGTCTGCGTGACTCCATGCAAAGATGTTATGTCTTTTCCTCAGCATCTTGATGAGCTCATCTTTTATATCTGGATTTAGGGCTTTTCCAACCTAGACGATTTTTTTTGGCTCATCCTAATTGAGGATGACGGATTCTACCTCTTCCGTGGCTTTCCCCTTCTTTAAATTTGTCTCATCCCTGGGATCAAGGGTATCAATATTATAAGTAGTGGTTGTTTTCTTGTATGCCTATCTTTCCTCAGCAGAGTTGAAGTAGAATTCTCGTGTCGTCATCTGGTCACCCCAAACTTCCCCTACCCTATAAGGAGTCAGGAATTTTATCATCTGATGGACCGTTGAAGGTATGATCTCAAATTCCTTGAGGGCTACTCATCCCAGTATGAGGTTGTAGGCTGAGAAGACATTTTCTTCCATCAAGAAAAATTTGATCTTTCTGATGACCCATTTTGGCCATTCATCTCCCATTCTTACATCAGTCTCATACATCCCCAAGGGATGAACTTTTTCTTTACTGAAGCCGATCAGAGGATGATGGTATGGGATGAGCCTAGAATGACTAAGTCCTAGGGATTTAAATCATGGACAAAACATCACGTCTACAGAGCTGCTCCCATCTACCAAGATCCTCGGCACCTCACATCCGTGCACCTTGGTGGTGATGATGAAAGGGTCATCATGTGGGGCTAGGAGGCCCTTGAAATCCCACTTTGAGAAACCCACTATCAGGGTATCCATGTCAACCTTCTTCTTTTTTTCAGGTTTGGCTTCGATAGAGGTTGAGTTCACATCTTCAGCCTTTTTTACTGCCTTTGCTTCAGCTATATGGGCCTTCCTGTCGGCCACATCTGATCCTTCTCCAGCTAGGCCCCCAGAGATCTTTCCAACACCGAATAAATCATATTAATCCTTTTCACCAGTTCATGGTCATCCTTCGGTGGAAGGTCAGGATCATCATCATCCCCATGTCATCACGCCTGGCGGGGGCATCTTCTCTGCATTTATCACTTCTTTTCTTCCTAGGGTCGGCTTGGCCACTCTTGAAGGCACCCTTATCTGCATACTTTCTTAACTTCCCTACTTTTAACATTTTCTCGAATTGATCTTTTAGAGTAAAGAATTTATCGATTAAATGGCCATGATCTTGATGGAATTCACACCACGGGTTTTTATTCCTCTTGTAGGGAGGAGCTATTAACTTCTTGGGCCATTTTAAAGATCGGTTGCTCTTCAAGATGTGTTCACAGCTGACCATCAGGGGGTGTAATCTGTAAACTTGTCATCTGCTGGTCTTTTCTTCCCATCCTCATTCTTTTTTTGGTATTTACCTCCACTAGTACCTCCTTTTTCATCCTCGTATTTGGTGACCATTGCCTCTTTGGCATTCATCACCTTCCCCTCCCTCGCCAGTAGCTCAGCCATTGACTTCGGGGTGTCTTCATTAAGCTTCCACAATAGCTTTCCCTTTTGGAGTCCTCCGATTAGGGACGTCACGGCTAAAAACTATTCGTAGTCTTTGACCTCTAACTTTTTTTTGTTAAACCTGGCTATATAGTCTCTCAGACACTCATTTTTTCCTTGCTTAACATAAAGCTGGTGAGTAGTCTTCTTCTGTGGTCTTACTCCAAAAAATAAGTTATGAATGAACCGCTTTACTAGCTGCTTAAAGCTTTTAATTGAGTTTTTCAAAAGAGAGGTATACCAAACATGTGCAGCCCCAGTTAAAGTGCTCGAAAAGGCTCGACATCTCATCTCATCTGAGAGAGAGTATACATCTGCTACTGACTAGTACATCTCGACATGGTGGACCGGGTTGGTACTCCCATCCTACCTTGGTGTAACCACAGGTGGTTTGAACTTTTTCGGCATTGGGAAGTTAACTATCTTTGCCATAAAGGGTGAGACCTCGAAGTATCCTCTCTACAGAGGGTCTCAGCTTTTTAAAATATCATAAATTTTATCCTCTAGCCTTTGAATCCAGTCACTCCATGGTCTAACAGAGTTGGCCTAGCCGATGTTATCCCCTGCTGCCTCAAGGGGTGAACTGAGGGCTCTACTACAGCCGACCTTCGATGACTATTTACTTCTCCATGACCATCGTCTCGTCCATGAGGGGATTTTCCATCATGAGGTTGGACATCTACCCCTTCTCTTTTGGTCCTTACAAGACTTCTTGATATAGAACATCTTTCCCTTAGGTCATTGACTAGGCCCAACCTCTCAAAGGCCGACCCTCTGCTTAGACGATAAAAATCCGAGCCTCTGGGGCGATCATCAGGATTCTATCTCCTACACCTCCCTCGTCTCTCCTAGATAGGTTGTACAGTATTGTTGGAGATCTCAAACGACTCCCAGTAATCTACTGGAGCATCTTCCACTTCCAAATAATCATACATATCCTCCGGGCAAGGGTTTCCTTGCCCCCCAAGCATAAACGCCTGGGGTCAGCAACATCCCTCCGTCGTTGTAGAGGTGGAAAGTCTTTATGTGGTTCTTGGGGTGGTCCCCTGGCCTCATGTTGTCCCTGTGTAGCTATCGGAGTAATCATCTCCGGTGAGACTCCTGATGGTTTCTGTGTGTTTTGGTTAAGAGCTGTAAACTTCCCTTGCATAGCTTGCTGGCTTACTGCCAAAGACTTCAGGGTTGCAACCACCTAAGCCATCTCAGATTGTGGTAGTGCATGGCTGGAACTAGATGATAAGCACCCAAAAATGTACAATTTATACACCAAATAGACGTACTTTAGTTGCTAATTCTCAGCAATATGGGTCTTATGTGCTTAAATGTTTATCATGCAGGCTTAACTGCAGTTGCGATGTCAAAAGCTACATTTCGAGGCCAATTGTAGTTAAAATGGAGCTAAATACCCTTATCTCATATCCTAGCCTACCCTAAACCGACCCTAAACCTAGCCCAAACCTACCCCAAAGCTCTTGTGTGTTTTGTTTGTCCCTTTTATTATTTTTTAGATTTTTAGTTTGTGTCATTTTAATTTTAGGACTATTTTAGAATTTTTAGGTTTTATTTTATTTTTATTAATATAATTTTATTTTATATTGATTTTTATTAGTTTTTAGTCTTAGTTTTTATTTTATTTTATTAGGATTAGATTTTTTAGGATTTATTTATTTTATTTTGATTTTACACTTTCTTTTTAGGATCCTAGTTTTAGTTTAATAGATTTTTATTTTTTATTTTCATTTCCTTTAAGTTTCAATTTTATTTGAGTCCTTATTTTATTTTAGAATTAGATTTTATTAGGTTTTTATTTTATTAATTTTATTTTATTAGTGTTATTTTTTATAGGTGTCCAAATAAAACACCCACATAAACTCCCTACACCTAACACTACTTATCCTACACCCTCACACCCACCATATTCCCCTACACCCTACCACACTAAATCAACCCCTCTTCATCTTCTTCCAATAACCCTTCTCTCTCCTATCTCTTCCACCATCTCCATTAACACACACACAACACATACCCAACATCACCCTCACCTCTACCTAACTCACCCAAAGCGGTCGACAATTTTCTGCCCTGCGATCCCAGCCATCCCACTTCGGCGGCGACCCTCTCCCTCCTGCCGGAGTCTCGCCCCTCTTATCGCCCCTCACCTCGATCGCCACCACTTGAATCCTACCCGCCGGCGTGCGAGCCACCCACCGCCGGCACACCCTCAATCCGACCTGCTCCGCCACCTGCTCGGACCCCCATGCAACCATCCAAACCCAATCAGCCCACAACCCACAAAACCCATTTTCCTCAAGACACGTTTCCACCTACCAACAGACAAACCCAAACCAATCTCACAAACCAAATACACTAAACCATATAACCCCATGTGCTTAATTAACCCACTTAAAACCAATTTACCCAAATACCCTTAAATACCCCCAACTAACTCTTCTACCCCAACTTCTCAAAAATGTCCCCAAACCTCTCATTCCCAAATCAGAATTTATTCCTCACCTCACTTCCCACATGACCTCACACACACCCATGCACATGTGCTCTCACCTCTCCCACATGTTCACCATAGCCAATTCCCATTTTTACCCTTAGCTCCATGCCTATTATAAAATGAAGATGAAGACCCCATATCAAAAAGAGCTTTTAGATAGGAATTTTTAGAGAGATAAACACTATTTTGTAAATAGTTTTTCCTTTTATTGTTTTTAGATATTTGTTGAGAATTAATTGTGAGTAATTGAATTGAATGGAAGATGATAGAGTTCAAATTGCCAATTTCAAGGAAACTTGTTGAAGATTTGTTCTCTTTCTCTACTCTTTTATTATATATGCCTTTGATTGTTAATTTGTCATATTTTATACCATGTTAGGCTAAATCCTCTTTAAAGGGGTGGGGTGAAATCCTTATTTGATATTATTTTAGTTTAATTAGTTTGATTACTTGAAATTTCCCTTTGAATGTTAATTTTTATCCCTCACCCTTAGATTTACGCCTCGAGAGAGGGCAAATGATTTTCGAGAGAAAATCAAAATTCTAGTTATAATACCCATTTTAGATTCGAACTAGAGATAGGGGTTTCTTAAGTGGGGTATTATAACTTGAATTTCAACTCTAAATTTATTTTCTAAGATTGACATAAATTTTAATTGATCGATCCTAGCGGGTGATTAATTAAAAGGAGTGTAGATCTAACTTTCTAGAGTTGTGGGGTGTTAAACTTAATTTTCTAAAATATTATTATTAAAATTACATTTGCAACGAGAGTTGATTTGTAGTTTTAATATTAATTTGGGAGAATTCAAATAATTAAATTAATTAATTAGAATAACTAAAATTTGTGGTGTAATCCCATTCCTTGACTGTTCTCACAATTATTTACCTCACTTTATCTCTTATTTTTAGTTTAGACTTTAATTTCCATTTTAGTCATTTTCTAGTTAGTTATTTCCATCTTAGTTTAGTTTAGTTTAAAACCTCACCTCACCCTATTGTTTTAATATTGAAAAAGCAAAAAAAAATTAGAAAAGTGAAAAGGCAAAAAAAGAAAATAAAAAGTGAATTACAATTGAATTTGTCTCTAGCTTACTCCCTAGGAAGTGGATTGATACCCTTATTTACCTCTAGACTTGAGTTTGTTTATTTTTGTAGGTAATTGAGGTTTTTGACTAACTTGGCTTTCAACAACGACGATACGTAAAAGTCCTTTCTATCAAATGGCGTCGTTGCCATTCTTGGGATTGTGAAGCTCGGAGCGGATTTCAACTTGTAGTTCATTTATTTTTGCACTTTATTATTTTTTTTATACCATTTCATATTTTTAGAAGGCTTGTATTAGGATTATTCTATCATTGCTTGTATTGCGGTGCTTAGAGACACCTTTATTTTATTTGTCATTTTAAAAATTGTAATAATTGAAGCAAGCGTGATAGGGAAACCGAACAAGTTAGAGAGAGGGCGTCCAAAGGCGAGGATTTAGAAGCATCTCTACCTTGGGTCGGTAGGACTTCCGGGGACGACTGAGATAGGTGTAATCTCCCCCCGGTCGACTCAAATTTTTTGGCACCCCACGGCCTAAAAATAGTGGGAGGTACATTTCTCTAACACTCGCGCCTCTCCTGTTAGAGAGCCAATTCTTTTGTGTGCTCTTGTGTGATTTTATTCTTGCATTTATTTTTTGAATGGTGTGATGAATTAAATTACTAAGACCTACACCCGGTCACTCACGAGAAGGGATTTCATCACCCGACTCACTCTCTTACCATTGTGTGCTACCCTAGCCATCACTACATTTCAAAATCACTCAGCTAGGTAGCCCATTAGGAGAATATTTTGCAAAGGAGATCACTAAAATATTTGCGTGATTTTTTATCGCCCACGGACTTAATTAAAATTTGACTACCCTTTCACTAAATCTAAAGATAAAAATTGGCCATGTGCTCGTTCGGAATTTTCCTTGACTTGTGTGTGTGTCCAATTCCATTTTTTCGGTAGTCGATTTTAGTTGGTTCATCCAAATTCGGAGAGTCCACCTATTTTCCCCACCTTTTCTTCCCGAAAAAATCCAAAAATATTTTCTTTCATTTTTATAACAAAAAAAACTCCAAAAAAATATTTTCTTTCATTTTTATAAAAAAAAATCCAAAAATATTTTCTTTCTCCCATTTTTCAAAAAATTCAAAAATATTTTCTTTCCTTTTGAAAAAATTCAAAATCCAAAAAAAAAAATTCTCTCCTCATGGCCGAAGAACTTCATTTACGGGACTACTTTGGTCATTTTCCATTGACACGCGACACGTGTAAGAGTGATCCCGAGCCGTCTCTTTACGAGATTTTTCATGATTTTGGCTCTCTCACGAGTACCCTTGATACTCTTGACCCGTCCTTGCACGCACCTCCTATTCCATCACCCTCGGTGTCATGTGTCGGCGTATCAAATCCTTATGCACCCATTTCCGATCAGTCCCCTCACTACGTACCCAATCAGTATCAACCAATTGTCCATCACGAAAGCGATCCTTTCGTGTATGATGAACTTGGCCCCACCCCACACACTTCATTTGCGTATTCTCCGTATAGTCCTGACCATAGCACGTTGTGTCCACCTCAACCACCACCCATCATTCCACCAACACCTTCATCCACCTCCACTCTCGAAATCCTCTTGCAAAAGTTCATACTCGAGCAAGAGAGAGCCACTCAAATTCAAACTCAAGCTATCCAAAGGCTTGAACAAAGGTTAAATGAATTAGAGTGTGCGCAAGAGTCGGACATGCATCCATCGATCGTTGCAACCGAGTGTGACGATGATGTGTCCTCTTGTGACACGAATTTTGAGTGTGACCAACCCCACCATCTCGAGAATATCGAAGTTGAGACCATTCCTTGTGTTGACTTACCTTTCGATAGTGAGCCTGATCCAATTTCACCATGTCCAAATGAACCCACACTTGAGGTTCCCATTCCCTTTCCCGATAAATCCAAAAAAATGCCCGAGTCTACACCTATCGAGCTTCACCCTTGTGTTCCCGAGGAACCACTTTATTTTATCTTAGCTCAGGATACGAGAGTTCACCATTTTTACGAGATAGAATCCGTGATAGTTCCTACCTATCCGGATATGGATGATGTCCCACCATGCATGTCTACCTTTGAGCCTGATATTTCTAGTGATTCCACTATCTCCGATCTTGGTGCCTCGTTTGACCCACCCACCACATTCACCGATGTTACTTTTGTGGAGAAGTTGGCAACTCTATCTTTAGAAACCACACTCCCTTGTGATTATTCATTTACTCCTCCCAATGAGTGTGTGTTTCCCACTCTTGAGTTGGATCATCTTCCTCCACCATTTATCCCACCCACCCAACCCACCCATTGTCCCGTCTACCCCACCACCTGGTTTGGATCGTGATTTTACACAGTTCATGTTTCCATCCACATTTTTAGATCCTCACCTGAAACCATCCTCCACCTTCCATGAGAGTTATGGTGATACTCTCCACTTCTGTGACACCGAGATTGTTCCTCCATGCACACCGCTTCCTTGTGGTGTTGATTTTTCCCATCAACAGCTCCCTGGTGTGTCACACCGCGACCATTATCATCGCCCATTTATAGAACGGTCGTGTGATTTTTATGAGGCCCAACCCATTCCACTTTCCCCACCATATTTCCTCCCTCACCAATTAGAGCACCACGCTTATAGGGCCCTTGTCGCCCTCACCTTTCGGCTCAATAAGGACCATGACCGATACCTCTTCACCCTTTCCACCCTCACCTTTACCTTAATACCCACCCGCCCATGGTCCACCAATGCTTTGCATCGTGTGATGCACTTTGCCAAACAGGTGCATTGACCTTTTAGCCTTTATCCAGCAAGACTGACGCTTCAGTCTTGTTTGGGAGTGATTCTCATCACCCATTTTTCTGCCACCCCGCACTTTACTAGATCCTATCTTTAGGGTGAGAATGGTTCGGTCTGGCTGAAGACATTAAACTTAGCGCTACCGGGAGGCAGCCCGCATTTCTTGTACTAGTCTCATCCTGTTTGGGGGTGGTGTTTCACATCACCCAATGCTTCATCATGCTTATAGACTTGTACACTTTTCTTTCTCTTATCCTTTCTTCAGGTTTATTCTTGGCTATATATGTTCACTTCATTAGCGGTTCATTCTGGTAATCTCCTTCCTACCTTATGCCCTCAATTTTAAAAATCATTTCACTTAACATCGAGGGCGATGTTCCTTTTTGTTTGGGGGTGGGGAATTTTATCAAAATCGTACCTCTTTTGAGAAATTTTGAGTTTTAAACCTGATTTTTTTAAAATTTTGTTCAGTTTCTTTCATCTCACTCATTGATGTGAATTTTCAATCATCCATCTTTCAAAAGTCTAGGAATCAAGCTAGAGAATATTATTTTTTCTAAATAGCTTATGTAATACATAACAAGGCATTTTGCACTATGAATTCCTAGACTCAACAAAATTTGCGCACTTATCACGTCAATACGGTTTAGAGTTGAGGAGTACTACAATTCTAAAGAGAACCTTAAGGATCACTAGTGGAGACTTTAGCTTGTGAGATTTCTGCCTTTCACCCTTTTAGAGTGTTTTACGCAATCTCCGAGTCACAAGTTGATTCAATTTCGCTTGGGTCCGCACTTTAATTGTTGTATGATCTCATTATCTTTCATAAAATTTTGGCTTGATCACCGAGAACGACATCACTTTTGAGTTGTAAGAAACACGTGTCTTGAAACTTGTCCCGATCACTAGGTTTTCACCACACCTTCACTCATACACTAACTAAATTCCATTTATCATACATTCATACACCTTCCATTTTCCCTATCATCACCATATACCATACCGCCCATTTCCATATCTATAGAGAATAGTGTTGAAAGTAAAAGGAGAAAATTCGTCATAGAGAGTGTTTACATTTTTAGCGAATATCTCTCCCAAAGCCAATTCAGATAGAGAAAATTTTGATACAAGTTTATGTTGGGTTTATTTGTATTTTTAGCAGATTTATCTCATACATTGATACGTATTTGGAAAAGAAAAAAAAAGAAAAAAAAAGAAAAAAAAAATAAAGTAAAAAAGGGAGATGATCTATCATAGAGAGTGTTTGCATTTTTAGCGGATATCTCTCCCAATGCCAATTCAGATAGAGAAAAATTAAATACAAATCTATGTTGGGGTTATTTGTATTTTTAGCAGATTTATCTCATACATTGATGTGTATTTGGAAAAGAAGAAAAAGAGAATGTTGCAGTCAAGACATAAAGACATTTGTTCGTCTATGAGTGATACACTCTTCTCAAATATCCTACATACCACATCCATACATAACACATCCATTATACCACACCTTCTACCGTCCTTCCCATTTCATTTTGCCCTCACCCATGTATCATCCATATGTTCCCCTAGGTGTTCGGGAAAATGAAAGTCAACGTAGTGAATAACTCGACGTTCTCACTATAGTGATTAGCATTCTTTTATGATATCATTTTCTTTCAAATTGTTCGTTCTTTCTTATACGTGTGTGAGACGTTTGAACTTGCTTACATTTACTCGCCTCCTCACACACAAGAGCGATACACTAACCCAAATCTCGAGAGTTCATTTGAGAGAGATATATCCATGATATTTGAAGTTGAAGCGTTGATTTCGAAGAGGAAATCTAGGAATTACTCTTGTGATACTGGACCCGTTTTGACTGATTCACACTACACACGTTGAGTTCTAGGAAGGATGTGCCTTGAGTATTTACTTAGCTAAATCTTTTTACACATTCTAGCTTGTATTTCTCAAATAATTTCTCTCATGAATTTTGTGGGTATATTCCCTGCAAACCCTCACAAGACACAACTCGTCCTGTAGGGCAACCTATAGGTTTAAAGGCTTGTTGCACATGCTAAGTGCAATTGCAAGTGCCCGCGAAAGTGGTACACTTTTGGGTTCTTTTCTGTCTCTTTCTCTCTATCTTATTGCTCGAGGACTAGCAACGCTTTGATTGGGGGTGGTGTGATAAGAATCCAAAACTGTACAATTTATACACCAAATAGACGTACTTTAGTTGCTAATTCTCGACAATATGGGTCTTATGTGCTTAAATGTTTATCATGCAGGCTTAACTGCAGTTGCGGTGTCAAAAGCTATATTTCGAGTCCAATTGCAGTTAAAATGGAGCTAAATACCCTTATCCCATATCCTAGCCTACCCTAAACCGACCCTAAACCTAGCCCAAACCTAGCCCAAAGCCCCTGTGTGTTTTGTTTGTCCCTTTTATTATTTTTTAGATTTTTAGTTTGTGTCATTTTAATTTTAGGATTATTTTAGAATTTTTAGGTTTTATTTTATTTTTATTAATATAATTTTATTTTATATTGATTTTTATTAGTTTTTAGTCTTAGTTTTTATTTTATTTTATTAGGATTAGATTTTTTAGGATTTATTTATTTTATTTTGATTTTACATTTTATTTTTAGGATCTTAGTTTTAGTTTAATAGATTTCTACTTTTTATTTTCATTTCTTTTTAGTTTCAATTTTATTTGAGTCTTTATTTTATTTTAGAATTAATTTTTATTAGGTTTTTATTTTATTAATTTTATTTTATTAGTGTTATTTTTTATAGGTGTCCAAATAAAACACACACATAAACTCCCTACACCTAACACTACTTATCCTACACCCTCACACCCACCATATTCCCCTACACCCAACCACACTAAATCAACCCCTCTTCATCTTCTTCCAACAACCCTTCTCTCTCCTCTCTCTTCCACCATCTCCATTAACACACACACAACACATACCCAACATCACCCTCACCTCTGCCTAACTCACCCCAAGCGGTCGGCAATTCTCTGCCCTGCGATCCCAGCCATCCCACTCCGGCGGAGACCCTCTCCCTCCTGCCGGAGTCTCGCCCCTCTTATTGCCCCTCACCTCGATCTCCACCACTCGAATCCTACCCTCCGGTGTGCGAGCCACCCACCGCCGGCACACCCTCAATCCGACCTGCTCCGCCACCTGCTCGGACCCCCATGCAACCATCCAAACCCAATCAGCCCACAACCCACAAAACCCATTTTCCTCAAGACACATTTCCACCTGCCAACAAACAAACCCAAGCCAATCTCACAAACCAAATACACTAAACCATATAACCCCATGTGCTTAATTAACCCACTTAAAACCAATTTACCCAAATACCCTTAAATACCCCCAACTAACTCTTCTACCCTAACTTCTCAAAAATGCACCAAACCTCTCATTCCCAAATCAGAATTTATTCCTCACCTCACTTCCCACATGACCTCACACACACCCATGCACATGTGCTCTCACCTCTCCCACATGTTCACCATAGCCAATTCCTATTTTTACCCTTAGCTCCATGCTTATTATAAGATGAAGATGAAGACCCCATATCAAAAAGAACTTTTAGATAGGAATTTTTAGAGAGAGAATTGTAGAGAGATAAACACCATTTTGTAAATAGTTTTTCCTTTTATTGTTTTTAGATATTTCTTGAGAATTAATTGTGAGTAATTGAATTGAATGGGAGATGATAGAGTTCAAATTGCCAATTTCAAGGAGACTTGTTGAAGATTTGTTCTCTTTCTCTACTCTTTTATTATATATGCCTTTGATTATTAATTCGTCATATTTTATACCATATTAGGCTAAATCCCCTTTCAAGGGGTGGGGTGAAACCCTTATTTGATATTATTTTAGTTTAATTAGTTTGATTACTTGAAATTTCCCTTTGAATGTTAATTTTAATCCCTCACCCTTAGATTTACGCCTCGAGAGAGGGTAAATGATTTTCGAGAGAAAATCAAAATTCTAGTTATAATACCCATTTTAGATTCGAACTAGAGATATGGGTTTCTTAGGTGGGGTATTAAAACTTGAATTTCAACTCTAAATTTATTTTCTAAGATTGACATAATTTTAATTGATCGATCCTAGCGGGTGATTAATTAAAAGGAGTGTAGATCTAACTTTCTAGAGTTGTGGGGTGTTAAACTTAATTTTCTAAAATATTATTATTAAAATTACATTTTCAACAAGAGTTGATTTGTAGTTTTGATATTAATTTGGGCGAATTCAAATAATTAAATTAATTAATTAGAATAACTAAAATTTGTGGTGTAATCCCATTCCTTGATTGTTCTCACAATTATTTACCTCACTTTATCTCTTATTTTTAGTTTAGACTTTAATTTCTATTTTAGTCATTTTCTAGTTAGTTATTTTCATCTTAGTTTTGTTTAGTTTAAAACCTCACCTCACCCTATTGTTTTAATATTGAAAAAGCAAAAAAAAAATAGAAAAGTGAAAAAGCAAAAAAATAAAATAAAAAGTGAATTACAATTGAATTTGTCTCTAGCTTACTCCCTAGGAAGTGGATTGATACCCTTATTTACCTCTACACTTGAGTTTATATATTTTTGTAGGTAATTGAGGTTTTTGACTAAATTGGCTTTCAACAACGACGATATGCAAAAGTCTTTTCTATCAAATGGCGCCGTTGCCGGGGAGATAAAGAAAAGTAAAAGTTATCACTAGGTCCTCCTCCACCAGCTGGTGGAGGAGGTGGTGGTAACTCCGGTGCTATATGTTTGAGCTTGTGATGAAAATACTAGGGAGCTGGGAAACTTTAAGGGATCTCTTTCAACGGTGAAACAACTCCACACAAAGGGGGAGGACTGGTTCGCCACTAGAGTCTCGAGTGAGTTCAAGCTTACACAAAGGAAGAGATAAAGCTTCTCGTTCCCACAGATAGGGCCAAACTGGTGATGCTAGGAATCAACACCACCAGATAAAGATTTTATGGAGCTCAAACAAGCATAACAATGGCAGCAATGGAGTAATATAAATATATGTAGAAGGAGGTGAGGAAAGGAGGAGAAACACACTGTTGTAAGTGGTTAAGCCTATAAAGGCCTACGTTCACTGTGCTTTGAGTGATCTTCACAATATAATAAGGGCACTAATGGCCTTGTGGTATAATACACTCACTTTATCTCTTTTTTGTATATTCGAATAGAGCTTTATCTAGGGTTACCATTCTGGATCCTTTACAAGGTTCAAAGAGAAAAGTATATAGGGCTTGGGGGTGTATTGTACCCCCCAAGCATGCATTGAGCATGTGAATGATGGTTTAGTTAATCTCCTGTTGACATCTAGCTAGACCACCTATAGATAATGATGACATAATATTCCGTCATGTGAGGGAATTATCTTTTTATAATGGTTTAGTCCACGTGATATATGAGTCACATGCGCACTAATCCATGCATCTCCCAAACCACACGCCATGATGGTGTCTCCCTCGGCCTATAATCATGTCCGAGGTCATGGCTGGTCTTGTAGAAGCTCTGGTTCCCTAAATGTTGCACACTTATGATGTCGGCCAATCAAGAGTTGTCCAGTAGGAGGGTCGGCTATCACACGTGCCTATGGTGCCGAGCTGAGGCTTTAGAGGGCAGGTGCTTGAACTGAGTTGGGGCCCAAAAGACTTACTTCGTCGATGGTGGGGTCGGCATGGACGACCACTATCTCAGAATATGGCCCTCTTAATGGTCGTCGGGTAGGCTTGGCCGACCCCTATCTTTGGTATGACCCCCTGGATGGTAAAAGATGATATGTGCCCTCATCCTAGGACGAGGGTATATTTTAGTATATTAAACAAGACATACACAAATGTGGTATTATGCTTTTGGTGTTTGTAAACATAAACGACCCTTGGTGTGATTTTGGGTTGCCTCTAGTATGTTTTTTATTCCTTTAAATCTTTTTAAACACTTTTTTATTTTAAACAAATGAAACCAAATATGAATAAGCCTCGTTCTCCAATGGTAAACTTGGTTCTTAGCCAAGTGGATAGAACTTTGGATATCACAATGCACTTCCACACAATATTATGTAATCTCCAAGTAACCTATAAGACCCTGGAGCCATAGAACCTCTTTAACAACTTATGTTATCTCTATATACTCCACCGCTGTAGTTGAAAAAGCAATCGTGGCCTGTAACATGGACCTTTAGTAAAATAGAACACTAGATAATGTAAAAACATACCTTTTAGTATACCAACACTTGTCCAAACAAACCATATAGTTCGAATCAACATACCCACACACATGTGAATTCTCTATATGTTGATATAGAAGTCCCACATTAAGTGATCCCCGTAGATGCCGCAAAATCCACTTCACCACACTACAATGCTTTTTGTCCATATTTGCCATGTACCTACTCATAACACTCACTACTCAATCTATATTTGATCGAGTATAAACCATGACCTACATCAAACTATGCATAATACTCGCATACCAGACTTGAGTCATATAATCCACCTCATCATTGATGCTCAGAACTATTATGGACCAAAGTATAAAGTGTGAAGTTGAGGGAGTATTCATGGGCTTTGCATCCTGCATGCCAAAACATGCCATAATATTTTGTAGATATTACCTTTTTTCTGAGGCTCAACCTTTCCTTCCTCTTCTCTATGTTAATCTTCATGTCTATAATCTTCTTGGCTCTACTCAAATCTTTCATCTAAAATCTTGGCTCGTTTAAGTTTTCTCCTTGTTAATTTCCATCTTTCTCTAATAATAAATGAGCATGTCATTAATATATAGAGTAAATAAAGTACATTATTTGGGCCGCTTCAAATAGACACAATGATTAAAATCACTCCATGTAAATTTTTAGCTGACCATAAACGTGTTAACTCGCTTATACCACTGTTGAGGAGATTGCTTCAATCCATACAAAGACTATCCTAATTTTCACACATTATCTTCCTTTCTAACATATTTAAATCCCTTCGGCTGAGACATATAAATATCATCCTATATATCCCCATGCAAGAACACTATTTTGAAATTTAGTTATTCAAGCTTTAATTTAATATGCATCGCCATAGCTAATAACACCCGAATGAAAGTGTGTTTCACCACTGGAGAGAAAAATTCGTTGTATTGTACACCTTCCCTTTATGAAAAAACCCTTGGCCACTAATCTTGCCTTATAGAGAATGTCATAATTTGGAGTCCCCTCTTTCTTAGCATAATTGCATCCAATAGACTTCTTCTCATTAGGCAATTGCCCAAGATCCCAAGTTTGGTTATTGTGAAGATAATTAATCTGATCACCCATGTACACCTTCCACTTGTTAAAATGAGTGTCACTCATCGCCTTACCATACCTAGTCGTCTTATCACGATAAACCAATAATGAATAATCAAATGTGTCATCACTAAAGTCGTATATCCTCATAGGTTTTTGATCCCTGATCTTTTCCACTAGTAAAAGATGGTTTTCTTATCGTTGTTGACTAGATCCCTCTTATGGAACCTTTACCTCTTAATTTGAAGATTCAATCAAATTAGTAACCTCCACATGCACCATTTTTCTCTCATTGTCCACTAAAAAATCTTCTTTCTCTAACTTTGGCATCTTGAGCATAAACACCTCATCAAAATTCACACCCTACTCATGACCATATTATTATATTCAAAAAACCATAACTTGTATCCCTTGACCCCATTACTTGAACCCTTGAAAATTCATTTTCAAGATCTTGGTTTAATTTTTCCATCACTAGAATGAAAACGATCCACACAAACAAATACATGAGTTATCACATAAGTAGGACGTGGACTCGACCAAGTATCCATAGGAGTCCTGTAATCAATTACGAAAGATGGAAACCAACTAAGAGTGAAAGAATTGTAGAATAAAGCTTATGTCCAAAAATTCTTTCGCAAGCCCACATTACATAACATACACCTCATATTTTCAAGTAAGGTTCAATTCATCCTCTATGCTACTACGTTTTGTTGTGGCATTTTTTGAAACATAAAATGTTGAATAATACCCTCATCCTCACAGTACTTCAAGTAAGGATCATATTGTTATTCCGCATCATTATCCGACCTAAGCACTCGCCAGTCTAATTCTCCACCATCTTCTTCCCTAGAAAAACCCCAAATACCCCGTCCTTGTGTTTCATGGTATATGACCCAGTACACCGACAGTAGTGAACAAGGAACATCATAAAGTAGTGACTACTTCCCAAATATGGTGTTTTCGAAGGACCCCAAATATCTATGCAAAACGTAATCAAGTATGCCCTTTATGCAATAAATCGTCATGCCAAATTTGACCCTTCCTTTTATTGTAAGAATGCAATTTTCATAATATCCTAACTTGTAACTCTTCTCACCCTTTAGCAACCCTTTATTACATAATATTATCACGTTCTTTCCATTGGCATGTCCTAAACACATATGCCAAAGCCTATTGGAATCCAACTTTGCCTCTTTTTTCTCATTAACGATCGAGTCATAACTTGATATTGTGCGCTCTGGAAAAGAATAAAAGTTTCCCTCTTTTTTAACTCTCATCACCACCAAGGACCAAGACAACCTTAGGCATTCTTCGCTGGAGTAAAATATTACACCCGTTAAAATCTAAGGAATTGACATAAATCAAAATCTTCTTCAACTGCAGAACGTACCGAACATTAATGATAATCCTAGTCACTCCATCATGTATCTTCAATTTGATTCTGACAATACCCATACACCTACAAATGTTGTCATTGATAATAAATACTTTCCCTACATCCACATCCTTTAAGATATATAATAAATATCTACCCAGGAACATGTGAAGATAACACCCTACGTTAAGGATTAACTCGTTTGAAGAGGTTGCCCATAAAGAAACTATTAGCGTACTCCCAAATTCATTATCCTCTGAAGTAATAGAATTAGAGAATTCTGCTACTATTTTACTACTGTCTATAACTTTAGCTTATATAAATTGTTTTTAAAATTCCCATTCTTCTTAAACATTGAACACAAAACAATATCCAATCCCTTAGTCCCAAATTTGGACCTTGAGCTTCCTCTTCCACGTTTCATTTTTTCCTTCTTCCTACCCCGTGAAACAAATGTATCTGAATGAGAATCACACTTCTCCTTGTTCCAATGCCCAACAATGCCAAAGAGACATCAATAAAAAACACATCCTCCTTCCCATATATCAATGTGGTGCTCAAATGCTCATATGAATCCATATGTTAATTTAGAATTAAAAAAAATGTATCTTCATCATTTGTGTCAACATATATGCTTAATAAATTACTAATAATTTTATTAAACTCATCAAGATGTTCGAACATCGACATACCTTAAATATAATCAAATCAGAATTTTTTTTTTGAGATAAAGATGATTCTTTATGCCACGTGCCATATATTTATCTTTCAATTTCTTCCATATTGACTCCGTTGATTCCTCCTTAATTACATAGTATACCACATTTTTCTCAAGATTTAACCGTATTGTGCTACACGCTTACAAGTTGTATTCCTTCCAATCATCCTCCTACATATCCTTGGGTTTAACCGAAATTCATCCCAATGACGTGTGTAAACATTGTTAGATTAACACATCTCTCATTTGACATTATCACATGCCAAAATTTATGGGTTTACCATCAAACTTCTGTAAGTTCAAATTAACAATTGTCACCTTTTTAATCATAGTTGTATACATTATCTATTCTCTAAAATGGGTTCTGGGCTAAGACCAATAACCCACTTAGAAATTATATCAAATACCTTTCATGCACACAAATTAAAGACCTTAAAATCTAAAGCCCTTATACAATTTTTTTGTGTGGATACTCACTCGATAGAGTGATTCATGGATGCTCAGATCCAAGATAAATAAGAACCAAAGAAATAACAAGAGAATTCATTATAATTAAATTTAATGATAAAGTAAATAGAAAACACAAATCATCAATAACAAGATAAGATATGCATGGTTCACTAATATGGCTATGTCCATAGATGATGGCTTCCTTTCTTTGATAAAATCAGTAAGTGTAATAACTCTCTTAGGCTCATTAATCCTATTAATGTGTGTAAATGAAATAAATTATATGATAAAAGCTTATATTAACTTACAGTTTAAAACCCTAAAATTTTCTATTTATATAAGGGGAGAAAATATGAGAGAAACGCCTAAAATAACCCTCCTTTAAAAAACATTTTCCCACAAATCAAGTATTCATTATTTTCAGCGAACATGGACCTTCATTGGTTGCAAGTTTCCTACTGAAAACCCCAAAACTCAAGTTCCATCCATAACCCGTGAACCCTCATTTTGGTACAGTGAAGCCCAGCCTTCGTTAGTTGTGCCGAAAGGAAAAATGTCAGGATTGCACTATGGGTTGTCTTATGAGCCAAAACTCCATTGTAGGATGATGCTACATTCATTATAGACTTCTTTTAATTACGTTTATTTATAATTGACCTTTTTTTCAATTTTGCAATCCACATTTCAGTTGAATAATCCGTTTGTTAAGAATAATCTAAATTTATTTAAGAGAGTCGTGATGAGTTGTTTTGGTATACAAAAAATGAATAATTACAATGACATGTAACAAATTTAGATATAGTTACAAGATAAAATCATTCTACACAAAGATATTTAATGACTATATTGTCATGCCATACATATATTAGCCTTTATTTAAGGTAAGTTTGAGAAAACAAATTATCACGATATGCATCCAAGTACTCATTTTTAGGGTGGATGATCACTAACACTTCATTAAATATTATGGAACTCTAACATGAAATTTTGTAAGTTTTTCTTAAGTGCATAAATGATTTATTGTAGTATGGATGAAACTAGTTTTTATGATATATATATATATATATATATATATATATATATATATATATATATATATATATATATAATTCAAAACATTCAATTTATAGCACTATATAGAAACCCAATCAAAAAAAATATTTAATTAGAAGTGACGCCCTGTAATTGCATTCATGGTTTACTCCTCTATTCTCTCTCACCCGGTTTTGTATTTTGTGTTTATTAGAAAGTCAATGTCACAAAGTACTATAACAACAGTGAAATTTTCAATGTCTCAAATACTTACTAACAAAAAAGTAGGTCAAAAAGTAGAAAACATGAGCTTAAATCTAAATTCAAAATATCTAAAATAACCTTTTCAAAACCTTTCTTTACAATTTTAAATTTTATACATTTCAACGTACTCACAATTCATTTCTAAGAATAAAAAATTATTACCCCAATCAGACTTACAATAAAAGAAAGATTAATGGCAATCATTTTTTGCAAAAAATTCTTTCTGGAAGAACAATGGGTGTATCAACTAGGGATCTGTGAACAATAAACAAATCACACCAAAATATAGCGACCCCAATAAATAAAATAGAAAAGAGATGAAAGAACACAAAATTTACGTGGTTCCAAAAAATATAAGAAGATTATAAATGGAAGAATTTTTTGTTCCTTCCTCACACAAAATAATATCTCTTCTCACAAGTACCTGACACATAATAATGGAAGACTCGCACAATATTAATCTCGCTGAAGGAACCTATATTCTACCCAAATTCTTAATAGAGAATACCCAAAATGAGTCCCCAAAATAACCAATTTTTACTTAGAGCTAAAGCTCCTCGAACCCCGGTTCTCCAATCATCCTATGATGACAAGGCTTGCGACATCAGTATCACCTCAACCACTTTCCTCCTTTTTTCGTCGGAAAGAAGGGTTGACGTGACCTAATCTGAAACAACACTTTTCTTCCCGTACATCATCGTAGTCATCAAATGATCATACCTCTCAGTAAGATAAGCCAAGAAAATTGCAATGTTGCCTTTTTCCTCCATCTTCACTTTTATGTTTAATAGTTACAAGAGAAGTTTATTAAACGTATTAAGGGGTATTGCAATGAAGTAATCGAGCCCATACAACATTAGTTCAAATAAGTCAAAACGTATCCAAATAATGATTCTCGACCTTTTCCCAAATCACTATTGAGGAAGTATTTGTCATAACTTTGTGTTTGATCTCCTTAGACAAACACAATTGGATCTTGTAACAAATGTCTCTATCTGTCTTCTTCCAGTCATCGTTATTCATTGTGTCGGGTTTTCCTTCTATGTCATGGATTAATCCCTCTTTGATAAGTATGTCCATCACCTCCCCTTTCCAAAGGCCAAAGTTGTTCTTTCCATCAAATTTCTCGACATCATACTTTATCTTAGATGTTATAATAAAAGATCATTATTTTCAAACGAGTCTCTGATACCAAATTTTTATGCGGAAGCACGATACGTGTATCGATTAGGGATCCGTGACCAATGAATAAATCACATCGAATTATAGCAATACAAATATAAAAAATAGAAAATAGATGAAATACCATAAAATTTATGTGGTTCACTAATTTAGCTATATCCACAAGAAATTTGGGTCACTAAATAGAAAAGGATTACAAATGGAAGGACTTATTGTTCTTTCCTGAAATAGAACAATCTCTCTACTCATTAATAATACTCACACTTAATAATTAACGAATAATACAATATTTATCATAAAATGAACCTAGATTCTACTCAAATCCACAATAGAGAATACCAAAAATTAGTCCTCGAAATGACCAATTTTCTGCATAAAGTGAAACCTTAATTTTAACTCGCAAAGTTCTCTTATTGAGTCACAAAATGGAAATAATTGATCGAAAGAACTTTTGTATGTATTCATTTTAGAACAAAGTCTTTCAATCAAAACCCAAGTAATCCCTACAAAAATGAGACATAAACAAATATAGAGGCAACTAGGGTATCAATCCAACTTTCAAGTGTGAAGAAGTAAATGTATCAGGATGATTGCAAAATCAGTTTCATATCATTCTTATTTTCTAATGATTTTTCTACGGATTTTTACTTACTAAGTATGGTGACAATTAAAGTTAACAAACTAATAAGTAAATTATAAAGAGAGAAATCTGAGATAGACAAAATATTTAATGAATTATGTTAACAAATAAACTAACTAAACCTAATATTTACAATTTTTTGTCTAAAAAAGTAACAATTTCAAAGAGAGAAAAATTAAGTATTACAAAAGAAGAAAGAAGAAAACTATTTACAATATGTACAATGGATGAACTCTCAATGAAATCTCAAATAATAAGAGAGATTTGCAAAAATTAAAAACCCTCCCACTATAAATTTGTACATAAGAACTCATCCTAAAGAGATAAATTCTACGACACCACTCCATATTGGGAATTTTTGCTAAAAATGCAAACACTCTCTATAGAATGACGGAGCAGAATTTATCCCATGTTTAAACCTAAAAATAAGAGTCCTACAAAATCTGTCTAAAGTTCGAATTTATAGTTGAGATGAGGCATGGGAAAAATAGTACAGTTGGCACGAATGGGTCTGGAAACATGGGTAAAGGAATAAAGGGAAAAATGACGCAATTTGACTTAAAAAAAAAATAGAAATGATTCTCGTGGCCAAAAGATGATAGTAACAAACTGAGGGAATGATGGGGTGAACAAATATTTTTATTCTTTTGTTTCAAAGAAAACACATGGGTTACTGGACCCGTGAGGGAATATCTGTTTAAAATAATAGTATAAAACAATATGGGAGAGGGAAAAAAAAAGAATAATTTCAAAACAAAAAAAGGGACATCACTTGTTAAAAATAATTGTGGCAAGAAAATAAAAGACCACATGGCTATACGTTGTGAGAAAAGAATCGGGTTTAGTAGTGGGTTGCAGGGTCATGGGTTGTTTGGAGGTGGTATAAACAGGTGGGTTCGAGAGTTTAGGTTGATGGGTTTGGGAGATGGGTCAATCGGGTTACATGTTTGAGTTGGTGGGTAGTGGGTTTAGGTCGCCGGTTTGGGTGGAGCATAAGGTCGGTTGAGGTTTTGGGGTTGTCTAGGTATGATTTTTGGGTGGACAGTAAGGGTTGGTTTAGATAGGTTCATGGTTGGTGGGTCTGGTCAGTGGCCGAGCCAAGAATCTAGCCTAGGTGGGGAACAATCCATTGTTGGGGGTTTGGGGGATTTCGCCCCCGGAAAAAAAAATTAGTCTTATTTTTACAACTTTACAATTATCTTTTTTGGAGTAGGTTCATTTTGGACATGGATTGTTTCTTGTTGGAGGCACCACATTTTTGGAGGTTCTTTTATAATACTTTTCCAAAACTGAAATTTGCAATTTAAATATGAAATTATTTTGGCTCACCAAACATTAAATTAAAAAAAATACAAAATGCTAGTCTAATTAAAAATTAAATCCCTAAAAACAAACAAATGATACAAGTAAAAATTAAATTATAAAAAATCATGAACTCAAATCTAAACAACAAATAAGTAGAGATGGGGGTAATTTGTTTGAGGAAAATATAAACAACATTGTTACAGCTTACAACAATGGAAGAAGGAAGGAGGGAGGAAATTACATAACAATGGAGGAAGGCAGTGGCGGAGGTGTTGAGCAGCGGTGGCGGATAACCTCGGGGAGAGATGGGCAAGGCCCTCGGAGAGGGGAGGGCAGAGGCTTTCTCTTTATCAAAGAGGAAGACAATTTTTGTTTTTAACATAAGAGATATGGGCTTTAGGTTATGACTAATGAATTTATTTCAGTTTTGACCCTATTTTTATATAATTATATTTTGTCCCAAAATAATTAATTAATTTTTTTTTCAAAATTTGTAGTTTGGCACTAGCCCCCACCCTACAAAGTCCCTCTGCCACTGGGTCTAGTAAGTGGGTGGCGGAGTAGCAGATGGTGCTTGGGTAGTGGTATTTGTGGCAGTTTTAGGGTTGGATAGCAAGGCCTCCGGGTTGTTGGATTTAAGGTCGGCGGGTAAGTGGTATGAGGTGGAAGGTGGTTGGGTAGCTGCGTTGCATTATATATATATATATATATATAGAATTCTCTTGTGCAGATAGTACCGCATTTTAACGGTGCGAATCGAACATTTGTCGCCTGGCGGTAAGCCCATAAATTATCGAGTAAATTATAGTCACGCTCTCTCTCTTTTCTGGGCTCACCGTCAGGTGACACATGTTCGGTCTGCATTGTTAAAATGCGGGAGAGTACGCACAAGAGTAGTACTGTATATATATGTAACAATCCTCGCTTTTGAGAATCGATTTTATATTAAATTACTATGTGAAGTAATTATATAAAATGCCGGAATATGAATTAAATATGAATTGAATGAGTTGAAAGTTAGTATTTACTAAATGGTTGCATATTTACTATATGTGTATGTAAATATCCCCCTGTTGAGTTTTATGGTGTCATTAAATTTAAATGACATTTATGGTTTGAAATGAAACCGGAACTTGAGATGAGTTATAGAATTTCCAAATGATAATTTGGAGGACGTAGTTAGTCCCGGAACGTGCGAGATAGTCAATATGAGTGCCATATTGTATTTTTATGTTTTGGGCACTTTTGACGGGTTTTAACATAAATGTGTAGTTGCGAATCATTTTAATGTGGTACTAACCACTTAAGTTGGAAATTGTAGACTAAAGGCACGATTTATGTCTTGCTTTTCTTTTATTTCTCTTAAGTGTAATTGTTAACCTAGAGAGAAAGAGAGAAGAAGAGAATTGTAGAGAAAGGAGGAGAGATTGAAGATTGAGATTGGATTCTTGCTACTACACAAAGAAAATCTGAATTTGCAAGCTCAAGGCAAGTTTTCTACTTGCTATAATGTGATTTAAGATGGGCGATTTATATTGATAATTGTGTATTAATCATGGTTTAACTATGTTAGGGTTTTTATGGATTTATGAGTTTTGGACCCCTTGAAAGTGGATTTAGATGTTTGTTGGGGTTATTTATTGTTGCTAGGTGCATTTATGAGTAGGGGAGTGTATTTAATGACCTTGGTTTGAATGGATTTGAGTTGGGGGAAAATTAGGAGTCCAAGACTCTATAGCCAAATTTGGCAAAACATTTGCAGGGGCGAATCGATTCGACCAGGCCGAATCGATTCGAATAGGGACAGTTTCCAGGTCTGAGTGGACCGAATCAATTCGGCCAGTCCAAATTAATTTAGCAATTATGCAGAAAGTTAGTTTTCCTGACCGAATCGATTCGGAAATCCTGCACTTTTGAGTTGTTTTTCTTTTCCAATTCCTAACCCCTTCCCTTAGACTTAGGACTTAGGAACCTTCTTATATGAAGTAAACTTAGCGTCCTAGAGTCTTAGATGAGTTGGGGGACTACCCTAGATTAGAATTGGTTTATTTGGGGTTTATTCCGAGAGTGCGTAAAGTGATGTTCAGGCATTACTTTCCTTTTATAAATTATTAGGAGTCTAGGAGATTGTAAGGTTGTATTTGGAGACTTTAGAGGCCAAATTGAGAAATGATAGTCTTGGTGGTCTATTATAAAACCCAAAAGGAGGTTTGAAGAATAAATTGGAGGTTTATACATTCATTGAGGTTAATAGATGATGCGAACTACGTATAGCTCCGGATAATTATAATGCATTTGATCAAATGGAAATGGAATTGGAATGAATAGAGTAAATGATAATTTACTTAATCATGATATGGTAATTAATCAAATGGTTTAACATACCCTCTCTAAATGCCATCATAAGGGAAGTTCGCGTGTGAGGTGAAGCCCCCTGGCTAGTGAATGCAGGGTGGATATTGTCCTAGGCCATATGAGCGCTTGTTGTATACTTTCTACAATGGGTGGGTAATTCCGGGTGTGGTTATGACTACCCCACAGGCATATGGCCTCTTCCCGACGCCTTTCGGTATAGGTGCCTAGGTGGTCATAATTTATAGGCCCTGGAAGATGATGGTCATTTAGGGGCGCGCACACTGGGGAAACCTGGACGGGCGGTCCTAGAATCGTTATATATATATATATATATATATATATATATATATATATATATATATATATATATATATATATGTTTATAACTATTCTAAATCAAGTGGGACTTGATGGTTTATAAATGCCATAAAGAGCATAATGAAATGCCATAAAGAGCATACGATTGAGATAAATGCCACAAAGAGCATATGATAGAAATTATATTCCTGATAAGGAATGGAAAGATAAACATGAAGGTGAAAAATGATAAAGGCTTTTGTTTAATGATGATTATTCATATTCTCTTGTATAACTGAATTAAATTTATAATCATTTAATTGTCTTAGTTTATATTGTGAGGTTACCATGTTAGAATATCATCTTTATCATACATGATTAACTGTGCATAACTGTCATACTTTTTATTCATCTGGTGATCACATAAAATCGGGCCCTGACCCGTTCATATTTCTTATTGTGCATGAATCTTATATCCTCTCAGGTGTTCCACCGCAAGGACGCCCATACTGACCTTTTCATTTCAATGACTTTTGACGAGCCATGACATTTTGCGGATATCACGGGATACTTTGGATATACTAAGCCTTCATTTTTGTTCTCTTGTTATGATCAGATCTTTTACTCGGGTGTGTGGCCCAAACTTTTGTAATTACATAATGAATGTAATATGTAACTTATTGAACTTGTTATACATTGTATGTACCTATTGACCGACAGCATATTCGGTCTCCATATTGTATACTTGTTGTGTTGTAATATAAGTTCCTTGGGGTTTCCACTTTCTTTTCAATTATGGGATGTTTAAAATGCTTTCTTTAAATTACAAAACAAAATTTTTGGCAACTCGTTTTCTGAAATTGAGTGGTTATCCCGTATACTCTTTATATTGTTACGATGCTGAGAATGATTCAATCCCTGACTCCTGTATTATTAGAGTATCAGGCTGGCCACCCCTTACTTTGGTGAGCGGGTTGTCACAATATATATATATATATATATATATATATATATATATATATATATATATATATATATATATACAAGGCTGCTCTTGTGTGGACCAGTCCACAGTTTAAGAGTGCCGACCGGATATGTGTCACCTGGCGGTGAGCACAGAAAAGAGAGAGAGTGTGCCTATAATTTAGCCGATAATTTCTAGGATCACTGCCAGGTGACACATGTTCGGTCCGCACTCTTAAAATGCGAACTGATCCGCACAAGAGAAGTCATGTATATATATATATAGAGAGAGAGATAGAGGTTCAAAAGTGAACCTAAAAGATGAACATTTTATTTAACCTTAATAAAAAAACACCGTAACAACCCATTAATTATAATTCATATGTTGTAATTGGTTCACGCTAGCGGCAACAGACGTGTGTTACTCACGTGTCAAACCTTACCCCACCCACCTAACCACCCCCCAAAATTGCACCTGCTCGTACCTAAATTTGTAACAGCTCGTGAAAGAACCTATAGCTTTTAGCAATGTTGAACAGGTAAGTCATATTATAAAATTAAAAGTAATTAGCTGCCACTTAAGGCATTAACAGATTAAGGATGTGGCACGCTTAAAAAATTCACTAAACATTGAAATATTTGGGAGTAAAATCTACCATGGATCGAAGTTATACCCGTGCGATTAACTTTCAAATGAAGTCTAAGAATGTTCGGGTATTGGTTTAGGGTTAGGACGTGGTATGGAGGTTATTCGTGGGTTCAGATCTACTGGGTTTTGGGGAGGAGGTTGGAGCTGGCAGCAAGTGCTAGGTGGGTGCGTGGGTTAAGGTTGGTGGATGGTTCGGGCAGTAGGATAGTGTGGGTTATGGGGTTGGGGCTAGATTTGAGTAAGGTGATAGGTTTGGCAGCAGATGGGTTGGTGTGTGTGGGGGGGGGGGGGGGGGGGTTAAAAAAATATTCGGTCGACACGACAAATTACAACATAGGAATTAAAATTAATGGGTTGTTGAGGTATTTTTTATTAAAAAAAATTTAACATAGGAATTAAAAAATTTAGGAATACCTTGTAATGTTTAGAACCCAAAAAAAAAATTAAAGAAATGCATTTTTTTTAAGTAACAGATTTAAACCAAATAAGCATTTCAGGGTACCCCTAAAAAAACATCCAAATAAAAATACATTTGCTTGTAACATATTTAAACCAAATAAGCATTTATTTTTAATAAATAATTATTTTTTTAATTAAGCAACACCATAAATTTACCAATACATGTTAAATTAACCCACAGCACAAACTATTCTATACCAACACGCATTAAATTAACCAACACGCATTAGGTAATTGTGACATCCCGCCTAATTAAATACCGGGTGATCAGTCCTTTATTAAATTAAAACTGAATATCCAGTTGGTTCATTCTTAGCATCACTGTCGAAGACTTTTTAATATATACTAACCACTTAGAATTTGAAAAGCCGGTGTCAAATTTTACATTTATAATTAACATGCAACTAAATAAATTTGTAATATCACATTTGGCATTCAACAATCGAACACACAATGAATATAGAAATAGTATATTAAAGCTGTGTCTGGAATACACAATCCAGCCTGAAATAATAATACAGTCATCCAAAATGAAAACTAACCGAACAAACTAAGAAGAAAAATAAAGTCCTCTACCTGTTAATAAAGTTTGAATAGAAGTGGGAAACATGCCCGACTGAAATAAACAGCCTATAAGGAATGAATGATGAATACAGAGGCGTGTAATATAAAGGTCCTGCAACTTCCACAGCAGCTGCAACATGTCAAATGATCTAAAATCCTATGCATGGCATCCCTATGCGTGGACACCTAAAATGATTTGCACAAAGAAAATAGATTTGGAATAAACGGGTCAGAGCCCGAGTAGAAAATAGTTTAAAACATTTTAACAAGTATTTAAAATGCTTAAAAGCATATATTATATACATGTTAGTTCATGGCTCTGACTTGAGAAGTCTCACCTCTCATCTAGTGTGCACACCTAACGTACTTCTAGAGAATTCTAGTTACTGTTACCACGACTAACTAGTTCGAATATGCTAGCCTTTTTTTAAACTATTCTCATAGTGTCCAGCCGTATTTCCCACACAATACATTATCTAATATTTCCATATCTTTCAACTCAAGAAGAATTTCCCCAATTACCAGTTAAGTGTTCACATACTTAGGTTATTTAGACTTCAATATCTTTCTTATCTACTAAGCACACATAGTAGAATAAATCACAAGTGTATATACGTATATTCATCACTCAATTATATATATATATATATATATATATATGTATATACACATACAAAAAGTCTTCTGTAAGGACTCCTTATGGTGCAAACTCTGATACAAACTATTTTTTAAAATAGTAAAAAAATGAATTTTTTGATAAAACTTCATGGATATGATCTCCACGGTGAGAAGACAATATCCAATTTTTTTAATCAAAAAATTCAATAAAAAAACCGTTGAGATGATGGGATATGTAAAAAAATGGTATAAATATTTATTTTCAACCGTTGAAATGTTGGGTCGGCGCCAACCACTTTATTGATTGAATTTTTTGATGAAACTTCATAGATATGATCTTATCATTGTCGAGATCATATCCATGAAGTTTCATAAAAAAAATCAGTAAAAAAGTGGTTGAGATGATAGCCAACATTTCAACGATCTAAAATGCATATTTATACCATTTTTTTACATATCACCTCATCTCAACGGTTTTTTTATTGAATTTTTTGATGAAAAAAATTGGAGATGATCTTCTCACCGTGAAGATCATATCCATGAAGTTTCATCAAAAAATTCAACTTTTTACTATCTACCGGGGTCTCCACTATAAGGAGTCCTTACAGGAGGGAGCCTCTTTCTCTCTATATATATACTAATATGTCATCCTTAGTCTAAGACCTCTGGTGCATGCATACTCTTCTATCATGTCCTGGTACATCACGTACTGTATAAAGGACTGTTTGTTCTGTATCTCTGTCGAACCATAAATACAAATCACATATATTGAAGGGAAATATAGTTCAAAACCTATGGGCTACACACATACCTACACACCCATATGACCGCCAGCTTATCGTTCTCACAAATGGGCCTTTCATAGGTTCTATATTCTGAGGTACAAGTCAAAAATCCCCCTAAAGTCTCATCAGCATATGTCTGTCCCGACGAGGAAACCTCCCATGATAGCAAGCAACGTAGGTATGTCATACACATAAAAAATCATGCAATAGGTATTCACACCACCTATTTTTTATATCATTGGTATAGATATAAACATGTCCTATATCACAAGTTCCATACGTAGTATATTTACATCCTGAATATCCCACGTATTAGTAAATTTCAATTATACTTATTGTCGTACGTTCCCGAGTATCTATCACCACTCGAAGTGTGTCTATTATTCTATACATAATATCAGTAGGTAACTCACTCATATCCTACTAGTCTAAGTCATCATTTTTCTTGAAATCTCGTGACTCGAATTACCCTTCAATTTAGACTTTTCCTCTCGAATAAGGCCAATTAATCTAGACCTGAAATTCCCCTCATAGGTCCAAGACCAAAACCCAACCTAGGCCTACTGGTACATCAATATAATCCCCATTATATTGAAATTTTAATCCAACAAGTGAATCCCGAACATTTACCAAAGATTCTAAACAAAAAGAGAAAAGTGGCAAAAATCTGGGTAGCCGAATCGATTCGGCCTGGAACCGAATCGATCCGCCCCTACAAACCATCATTATACTATCCCAATCTCCCAAACAAAGGCTATAACATTGTAGTAACACGTATCAATGATTTTTAACGTAGAATAATCATTAATCCCTTACAAAAAATTCCCAAATCAGATTTAATCCAATATAATCTTGAAAACCCTAGAATTTCCTATTTCTTTAAAACCTCATTAAAGATTCAATACTTCTTCACCAAGATTGAATGTAAATTCGTGGGTTTTATACTACATGCATGAGGGAATCTATCCTATATCAATTTCAACCAATATTATGATATATGTCTTCCAAATTCATCCAAAACACATGAATAGTATAGGTAATTCAACCTACTCTAACATGTACATCATATATGCTTATAAATTCACAATTTTAAACACTTGCCTTTTATAGTTGGTTTGATTCATTGAAGATGATGGGTATGGTGGTGTTCCTCTTCCCCCTATCTATGTAGTGTTGGTGTTGGTGATGCAATTGGAGTAGGAATTGGTGATTCTAGCCTTTGGAACCTCATCTCTTATCCCTCATATGGCCTCTCTTTAACTCTATGAATTATAACCCTCGAAGACTCCTATTCCCAATTGATATAAACCACAAAATTTCATAGGTCATATTTTTCCAAAAATACAAATGATTAAAATACCCCTCCGGGGTGCCAGTTTGGCCTAAAAGCACCCCAGGACCCAAACTAAACCCCCAGGTAGACTTTTCTGACTATCTGACCCTTCCAGACACTGTTGAGGGATGCAGAATGTAGTCACTTCCTACTTCTTTAAAAATCTAGGTAGGATTCATATTGTACATAGGGTTTGTACCCAATGGATATTTATATACATGTTTATATTTATTCCATTTCAGTTATTGTATTGGCTGTGACCCGACAGCTTATTCGGGTTTACTTCCTTGTAGTATATTTAGTTGTAGTTATTTATTTCATGTTATTCTAGCATTTCTTTTTTCATAGTTCTTTCCTGCATCTTTCTTTCCTTTATTCCTAGTGTATGTTGTGGTATGTTGCATGTTTTAATTTATTTTAACATCTCGCTTATATGATATCGGGTTGTTAGTCCTATATTATATAGTACCGGCAGTTGATGTTGACACTGGACCATCTGAAACTCCTGATTTAATCTAGTATAGGGCTGGCCACCCGTTATTATTTTAAGCGGGGTGTTACAGATGGTATCAGAGCATCAAGTTCTAGAGTCTTTAGGATCTGTGCGAGTTTTTTGTGTTCTTCCGTTAACATTCTTGATATAAAGCCCTACTATTAGGACTGTTGTGTTCACTGTGCTTATCTTCTTCTGTGAAGTGTATTCACTTGATCGACGATTTGATAACGGTTGCTCTCATTTCAGACATCACATAGATTATGTCGTCTAGGACAGGACCATATTAGAGAACTCTAGCAATGGTTCAGGGTAACCTATAGGTGGTTGAGTAAGAAGGGAAATTACTTGAATGGCGAATCTTGGACTTAATAAGGTAAGTCTGAGGAGAGGTATCTAGTATAGTCTTTGGGAGGTTTAGATTGGGAAACCTGCCAACCTTTGTTAGGAAACCTGGTATTGGTGACTCTTACCGATGTGAGGTAGGTGGAGTTGTCCCAATATCGGGAGTATCGCCTTCTGGGATGAGGGAGAAAGAATTTTGGGACTCAGTTTCATTGCGTAGGACTGAGGGAGTTTTCGGTAACCGCAATTTCATTTTGTCCTTCAAAATGGTTAGGAAGGATTTTGAGGAAGATGTTTCTCTTGTGGAGAAATAGGTTTAGGAATAATGATTGTCCTGGAAGAAGTAGAGGATTTAAAAATAAGGATCCACGGATGAAGTAAAGCAATTGGATTAGGGAAGTATAAGGCAAAATATCTTTCTTTGGGTTCAAGTTATGCTTTGTGCAATATCGAAACGTCGAGAGTTATAATATTGAATTTCGGAAAGGTGGAATGTCGAGGTTTGTTGGATGGTGATTATAAGGTTATTCGTCTTATGGATATGGTAGGGCATGTAATCATAGTGTCCCAAGGAGGGAGGGACTTACTTGGAACGATGTTTTGGTGTGATGTATAGAAATGGTATAACTTAGAGGTTCAAAGCTTAGTGGGTTTATTTTGAGCGGAGAATTTAGCTCATAGTTGTGCTAAGTTTTGAGAACTAGGTAGTGGTTAGAAGTGTTGTGTTTGTTGAGGCCTTGTGTTCTAAACATAAGGTATTTGTTTGGCGTGTCGAAAGACGCAGGATTTATTTATATTATCATATTGTTATATAGGCCTTCGGGCAATATTTAAAATATGAAAACCTTTTATAAAACCTTAACCCTGGTTCAACTAATCTCAATCCCCGACCTAGCTACACAATAGTGTATTGGGAGGCTTCCTTGTTTGGATTTCGCTTGCGAGACCTCCCCCGCACAAAGGTAGCTAGTGTCATGAATTGAAGAGAGTTCTGTTAACGAAAATGTTATTTATCCCTAATTAATTAAATTAGTTTAATTAATGTACATTTTAGTTTAACTTAATATAATGATTTTGATGATTCCAAACATATTTTTATTAGGTTATTCTATAGATATTTATTATTGTATAATCTTGTTTATATACCATTATATACACATTTTAATATTTGTATTTATGTCATCTTGTCTTGATAACATATTTATTTTGATTAAGTTATACCTGTTCATGTTAAGTTTTATTTTCACGACTCAACATGCCTTGACTTTACTCAAACGAACATATTCGACTAAAGGTATTCACGTATGTTGCACATTTGCACTTGACTCATTAGACACACGTGCATATTTCTTGATCTACGTTTTTAATTGTGTGACTAATTAATTATGAGCCGAAACATTTTTTTTTCTAAAAATGAATTTTTTTAAAATAAGTTTTGACACTAAATATTTTTTTTTAATAAAAGTTACAGATTTTTTTTTGTTATAAGTATACATATGCGTGTAAATCGTTGCTGTATGGTTTCTAGACGTGTCTTTTAGTTGCCTTGTACATATAGGCTTTTAAGTCAATAGCTGTTAAGTAGCTTTTGTGTATATAACATATTATATATGTTAGTAATATATGATAGAAATTTGACAGAGAAGCCAAAAAGCTGTGGCCGATTTTGACCACTTGTCCCATGACTATTGTGACAACCCGCTCCAAAGAATAACGGGTGGCCAGCCCTATACTACATAAATCAGGTATCTCAGATGGTACAGTCTCAACATCAATAACTAAACACTATAATATAAGGCTAACTACCCGAAATGATTAAGTGCGAATTGTCAAAAATTTAAAAATTTTATTTTTAGCAACGACAACAAAACCAATAATGCACACAACCAACAATATACATCTAACCATGATGAGTGAACTGTGCATGCTCCAAATATGAAAGAGTACAATACATTGTACAATAAAATCTCAACAATAAAATGCCCGAATATGCTGTCGGGTAACAGACAGTACAATAATCTGATAAATAAAATATGAAAGTGTTAATCTACAACACTTGAATACTAACTCAATACAACTGAATCCTGATCTAGATATACAAAGATAGGAATCGACTAAGCAAAGTGCCGCAATAGTCCGCAACTGCCACAGCTCCACAAATCCTGAATGGAGGAATATCAAAGGCGTCCTTGCGGAGGAACACCTGGAGTAATACAATATATGTACATGGAGGAGGAAAATATAAACGGGTCAGAACCCGAGTTTGAAAAACAGTTTATAGCAAGTGTATTAAAATGCATAATAATTATAAATGCATTATTACATGATTTAGTTGGAATCGAACACTCCATCAAAATTCAACTCACCTCTCATCTAAAGCGCGCACTAAGCGTATGAACGTGTCTCCAAAAGGATGTCCGATTCTAATTAGGTAAGAGGATTCTATCTTAAACCCAATTAAAGTATTTAAGTGAAACCATCTAACCTATCTCCCAATTCTACATTTATTCCCATAATTTATAAGTCATATACATTAACTTTAATGTAATTGTTATAGTTATCTTTATAATGTTCATTTGTTGAACATATAAAGTTACATGATCCAATCATGTCCACATCATCACAATACATCCACAATCTCATTTACTAGAATTTATTCTAGTGATGCCCATATAAGGCATGAAACCAATATATAATTATTATAGATGAGTTATTAGCATCAAGAGTTAAGAACTAAACTCCTCCCGATTCTCAACACGGTACTGCGTTTCATGCGTGGGATGTCTCGCCGAAGCGAAATCCAAATAAGGAACCCCCCCGTTACACTACTCCTGACCGTATCAATCCTCGGGTCTCATTATGCCCTCAATGCAAGATGCATGTAACCCAAATGATTATTATCCAATTTTAATTAATTAATATTCCCAATTCTCAACAGTACACGGCGTTTCATGCGTGGGACGTCTCGCCGAAGCGAAATCCAAACAAGGAACCCCCCCGTTACACTACTCCTGGCACTGTCGATTGTCGGGATAGGTGATATATATATATATATATATATATATATATATATATATATATGAGCATTAAGGACTAAACTTATCCCCAAGTTCCAACATTACACTGCGGTTCGTGCGTGGGACGTCTCGCCGAAGCGAAATCCAAACAAGGAATCCCCCCGATACACTAATCTTGGCAATGTAGGTCGTTGAGGTCCATTATGCCCTTGACACCCAAAGTACAAGCACAAGCAATAATAACCATCCAACCGAGCTATAACTCGAAAGACGCAGGCTCACATGCTATCATCTTCCAGCAGCCCATATACGTAGCAAAATGGGGCCACCTGGTGGGGTTCAACGACACCCACCTCATGATCAACTCACGTACACAACGTTCGGGAAGCGGTCATAGTTCCTAACCGGCAAGTGAGAGCGTCACATACCCCCGACCTCTCACCCCCATAATAAATAAATATATATATCATAAATGTCATTTGCTGACCACAAAGGACGACTATGACCTGGGGAATATCCACATCCTGCTTTTCTAGTCAGAATGCTCACCCTCTACGCACGAAACTTCCCAATGATAGCAAGGAGGGGGTATGCTTAACATGTATATACACCATCATATAAGGTATACATACATCCCACATAATAAAGATATACCATTTTATATAAGGTATACATGCAACAACATATTCATTTTCATTATACGCTCTTAGGCGCAATTGATTAACATCATTTGTTTAGTATATCTCTCTCTATTGATACACTAACCATCAATACTCACACATTTTACCCCACTTGGTATAGTATGTGCTATACTAATTCTCGCTTGAATCTCTCATGTTGCTTCTAGTATGAATTGTCTTTCAATTCAATTTAAGTTAAGGATATTCTATATCCAATTGCACCTCAATTAGCATTTCTCATAGTGTGAGATATCTCCCAAATCAATCATCAATAAGGATATTTCTATATCCATTTGCACATCAAATAGGATTCATAATTCTCCATCCATTATAGGGTTCAATTTATTTTATAAACCATTAAAGTTATCCCAATTGGGATTGGATCCTAAGATCCGGCACCTCTAAGTCAACCTCATTTTCAAATCGTGTAGTTGTTATCATCACCAAACAAACCTCAAATAAAAGTGGGCTTCCCCACTTAGAAAAATACCAAAGTCTCTAATCGGTATTCCTCAAATTTAGTCAATATGACCCCAAAATTTCTTTTAGGGGAAACTCGCTAAAAGTCTCCAAAACATGCTCCAAATATCTCCTATAGAGATCCCCAATCGATAACCTCAAACAAAACGGGATGAGATTTTTTTCAGAAAAACAATCCCTCAAAAGACCTGTTTCCGAATCGATTCGGGCCAATTCCGAATCGATTCGGCCCAGCGAATCGATTCGGCCAGGAAGGCGAATCGATTCGGGTCATCAGACCTGGGATTCTGTCTCAGGCTGAATCGATTCGGCTGGAGTCCGAATCGATTCGGTCACTCAGACCTGGGCACCTGCATATTTCCGAATCGATTCGGCTAGGGGGCCGAATCGATTCGGCCCTACTGAACCTCAAAAATGGCTACTTTTTAAGTAAGCCAAAATACCCAAAAATCATTTTTTCATGGTTTTCTCTCCATTTCTCTTCAACCCAATCACAAATATATCATCAATATTCATCCTAGGATACATATAAACTAATTTCTAACCTTAAATCCATTTTATACACTACAAATCTAAGGTTTTCCCCAAAAGTTAGGTTTTAACAATTTAAACCTAAAACCAAAAATTCAATCCACAAATCATACAATAATTGATACACAACAATTATTTAGCAAGTTTAATCACTTGCCTCGGGTTCGTAGGGTCTGAATCCGCGGGAAAAATCCTCTCTCTCTCTCTCTCTCTCTCTCTCTTCTCCTTCCTTTTCTTCTTCTTCTTCTTCTTCTCTCTTTCTTTCTTTTCTTTTTCTCTTTCTCTCTTTTGGAGAAATAAATCTCCCATAGGCTTTTTAAGCCTAAAACCCAAGATACACATCTTTAAATGATAACACACACTTTAAATGACTCGGTGACTTTAATTCGAGTCAAACGGTCCTAATTAATTTCGGAACCCAAATAGACCCCAAATACAGTCATTTCGACTTTCTCGACCCTTCCGGACACAATGGTACCCTCAGAATTGCCATTCGACACACTTTCTAACGACTCCAAATTTTGACCTCGATTGCCAATTTTATTATTTCTCCAATAAAACATTATTTATTTCTCCCAAAATAAATGAATATTCGTCTCCAAGACCTCGGGTTGTTACAACTATGTGTTTTCATCTCTTGGCTTATCTCATGTGTATGCTATATTATATATCATATATTATTATATATATGTTGGTACACTAATGCCTCTGCATGTACTGCCGATTTGACTTAGTAGGTCTCTAGACTTCTTGTTGGCCACTTGATTTATAATTAGTTTCTATAGATTTAAGTTAGCTTTCTTTATTTTTTTTTAAAAACGGTCTTCGGCTTCTTGCTGATTTTCTTTTGTCAAATATTGTACAGTTTGATAATTATTATTCTGGGCCATGCGTGTACTTTTGTTTCACTAGTCAAGTTAGTCTAGAAAGCTTATAAAGCACAGTATTATCTCGAGGCTATCATATTTTTAGAAGGCAACACTTTCGTTCACTAAATTATAATATATTATTTACCTAAAAGCCTTAGACGGTGATATGAGTCATTTTTTTTACCAGCAAAAATACCTGCTATGTCTTAGTTGTCAACATACATTTCTGCACGCAAGTTGCCTTGAGCCTTGCGCCTGTGTTGATTTGAAATGTCCAAGTTTATAAGATAGCCATACCTTTATAACTGGTAGCGTGTCCCTTTATTCAATTTTCTTTAGACCATACTGTCCGAGACTGTAGCGTCAGTTTCTTATCGGTTTCTTTTGACAATTGTGTCAAATCATTAGTGCTGCTGTGTGTCTCAGATAGGAACATTAATCTACGGAGTAATTGATTTTATATATCCTCTCTGATTTTTTTTTTGTTTATGAACTTTGGCCACGCCTATATATTATATATATTAAACTCTGCTAAAAAAAAAATCTTACGGAATTAATTTTCTAAGTGCAAATCCATCAGTCTACTTTTAGTTTGTATGAATTACCTGTATACAAGAGACAAAACTCATTTTAATTCAGTAAGTGACATTTTCTCTTATTCAGTGGATATTTCTGTTGTCTATGAACTAATATTTTGCAGAACCCATACGGAGTCATCTACCAAGCTACTTTCAGTACCATATTTTCAAATGTCCATTCTTATGCTATAACAGTTTTTTTTATGGAGAAAATAAAAATGAAGATTTGCATATCAGATCTGGAGATTATTTTCAGCTACCTCATCTCAGCAAAATCAGGAGCATTTAATGCTCAAAATGCATGTGTCTAACAACTAGTTTTCGGAAGACACATTTAAAGCTTTGAAGAGCTTCATTGAAGATAACTTCTTGAATGAGAATATGATCAAGACTTGAAATATTATTGAGAGCATTCATTTTACTACTAAGCTACACATTCAAGAGAGCAATTAATTATTATTCTTCTCACTCATTAAAGAAGGAGAAACTCAGATTACAAATTGTATTTTAAGGAGCTTCATTATTATACTGTGTACTACAAAAATTCAGATTTGTTGTGAAGCCTTGTTGAAGCTTCGGTTTGTACCGGTAATTGGTTCCTACCTTCAAGTGGGCCACGGGGTTTGAAGATCGGAGTTAGCTTGCAAACAGTTGTACGCGGTGATTTGATCCTACCCACAAGTGGATCAGGTTTAGTGAAGCGCAAAGGAGACAGGGGCTCTAGGCGCGTGGACGTAGGTCGGGATTTGGCCGAACCACGTTAAATTTCGGTGTCATTTATTTTCTGCATTTTTATTTATTTTCACATGCTTGCTTGAGTTAATATTTTCAGCACACCTTCTTGCAAATAAATTAATTAATTTTAGAATATCACTTAATATTAAATACGAAAATTAATTTAACATTCCTAGTGTGTTAAAATCTGCATTTCTAGTTGTTTAAAATTAGTTGGTTACATTTATTTGATATTGTTGAATTTATTCTTTGTAGTTTTATTAATCTAAATATTGTCAAAGTATTATAAATTAAATATTCTTCTGAAATTTTAATTTGATTTAAAATTTATAAATACTCAATTCACCCCCCCCCCCTCTTGAGTATAATCTGGGCAACAATTGGTATCAGAGCTAGTGCTCTTTTTTTTTTTTATTTAACAATCTTAGAGTCAAAGATCAATGGCATATGTTACCACATCTCTTGGTGAAGGTCAATCCATTTTTAAACCTCCTCTATTTTCTGGAAAAGATTATAGTTATTGGAAAAATAGAATTAAATATTTTATTCAATCACATGATTATGAAGTCTAGAAAGTTGTCATGAATGGTCCCCATATTCCTATTAAAATGGAAAATAATGTTTCTGTCCCTAAAGAAGAAAATGAATGGAATGAAGTTGATATTAGGAAAATTCAAATAAATGCTAAAGCTATGAATATTTTGCATTGTGCACTTGATGTAAATGAGTATAACAAAATTTGTTGTTGTGAATCTGCTAAAGAAATTTGGGATAGACTAGAAGTTACATATGAAGGAACTAGTCAAGTCAAGGAGGATAAAATTAGCATGCTTGTTCATAACTATGAGCTTTTTAAAATGAAAACAGATGAAACTATCTCTGATATGTTTACTAGATTTTCAAATATTATAAATGGATTGAAATCTCTTGGTAAATATTATATTGACTCTGAATTAGTGAGTAAGATTCTCAGGTCACTACCATCCGCGTATATGACAAAGAAGCTGGCAATCAAAGAAGCTATACGAGAAAGACCTATTTCTCTTGATGAACTGGTGGGCTCTTTAATTACTCATGAAATGGAACTCAAAGAACTTGCTGAAGATGAGAAGCCCAAGGCAAGAAAAACTATTGCTTTCAAATCCATTGAGGAAGAAGAAGAAAGTGAGGATACTGATAATGATGAAGATGGTGACATAGCACTTCTTACCAAAAAATTCAAAAAATTTCTTGCCAAAAAGAAGGGACAGTCTGGAAATTACAAAAGATTCTCTTCAAAGAAGGCACATGAAGGAAAGTCATCCTCCAAGTTTGAGCCAAAATGTTATAACTGCAAAGAGTTAGGCCATATTAGACCTAACTGTCCCAAAGCCAAAGAAGGGAAGAATGACAGAAAAGAGAAAAGAAATGAAAAATACAAAAAGGCCATGAAAGCTACTACTTGGAGTGATTGTGATGAAAGTAGTAACGATGAAGATTTAAGTGATGGAGAAGTTGCAAATCTTTGCCTTATGGCAAATGATGATGAGGTATCTTCTAACTTTAATTCAAATAGCGAATATGAAACTTCAAATGATCATGATGAACTTCAAAATGCTTTTGATGAACTTTTTTACAATTTTGATGAAATTAAAACTAAATATATTAATCTTAAAAAAATACATTCTTCTTTATCACATAAATATGATTCTCTCCTCGAAAATATAGAATTAATGAAATCTGAAAATAAGTCTATAAAATCTGAAATAGAAAAACTAAGAATTAAAGAATCATCAAGTCATTTTTCTGAAAATGAAAAATTGAAACTTAAACTTAAGGATTTAACTTGGTGTCTTGAAAAGTTTGTAAATGGAGAAAAAAATTTAAATTTGCTACTTGGAAACCAAAGGTGGATGTATGATAAGGCTGGAATTGGATATAATGAAAAAGAAAATGAGAAAAGTTTTGAAAATTATTTTAAAAATATTGGAAATTCTTTATGTACATATTGTGGAAGACATACTCATTTTTCAAATTTTTGCAAATATAGATTTTCTACCAATGTGGCATGGATTCCTAAAGAGACTCCTATTATTGCTAACCCTTATGGACCCAACACATTTTGGGTACCAAAAGAAAAGTTATTTAAATGTTCATTGTAGGTTTGTTTTAGAGCTAGTTCGATCAAATCAAAGTGGTTCTTAGACAGTGGGTGTTCAAGACACATGACGGGTGACAAAAGTAAGTTTTCTAGCTTGATTGCCAAAGATGGAGGACTAGTCACATCCGGAGACAACTCCAAAGGCAAAATCACTGGGATAGGTAAAGTCGGTAAGGATCCCTCCCCGTGCATTGAAAAGGTTCTTTTAGTTGATGGTCTTAAGCATAATTTAATTAGTATTATCCAATTGTGTGATAAAGGTTATGATATTACATTTAAAGAAGATTACTGTCTAATAAAAAATGTTAAAGATAATAATGTTGTGTTTGTTGCTTCTAGACATGTAAATGTTTATACTCTCGATTTTGATAATTTGACACAACAAAATGTTAAGTGTTTGGCTGTTCTAAATGTCACTTGTTGGTTATGGCATAGAAGATTAGGTCATTCCAACATGGAAAATCTTAATATTTTGTCCAAAAATGAGTTAGTTAGAGGGCTGACCAAAATTAAGTTTGTTAAAAATAAATTGTGTAATTCATGTCAATTTGGCAAACAAACTAAAACTTCATTTAAAAAGAAAAGAGATATATCAACTAATAGGCCTTTAGAATTATTACACTTAGACTTATTCGGTCCTAACAAAGTTGCTAGTTTAGGTGGAAAATATTATGCTCTTGTTATTGTTGATGATTATTCTCGATTTACATGGGTTTTCTTTCTTACTCATAAAAATGATACACACTCTATTTTTGCAAAATTTTGTAAGAAAATTCAAAATGAAAAAGGTTGCAATATTGTCTTTATAAGAAAAGATAGAGGAAGAGAATTTGACAACAAAGATGTTGAATTATTTTGTGATGAAAATGGTTTTGAACATAATTTTTTTGCACCAAGGACACCTCAACAAAATGGGGTAGTAGAAAGAAAGAATAGATCTTTACAAGAAATGGCTAGAACTATGCTAAATGAACATAACTTACCAAAATATTTTTGGGCGGAAGCTGTTAATACATCTTGTTATGTAATTAATAGAACTATTGTTAGAAAAGGTTTAGATAAAACTCCTTATGAAATATTGAAAAACAAAAGACCAAATATTAGTTATTTCAAGGTTTTTGGAAGCAAATGTTTTATTTTAAATGATAAAGATTATTTGGGAAAATTTGATGCTAAATCAGATGAAGGCATCTTTCTTGGATATGCTCTTTATAGTAAAGCATATAGAGTTTTTAATAAAAGGACCTTAGTTGTTCAAGAATCAATACATGTATCTTTTGATGAATCTAACTCTCTTACTAATAACAACAAAGATGATGATGAGGTTTTAGATCTAAATAAGTCTATTAATGAAGAAAACTTTACTTCTAATATTGATAATTCAATTAGTAATGAAAGGACTCCAAATAAAGATAAAAATGATAATGACTCTAGTTTACCTAAAAGTTGGAAATTCGTTAATAATCATCCTTTTGAAAATATATTAGGAGAACCTTCAAGTGGTATTCTTACTAGATCTTCCTTAAAGAATGTATGTAATAATTTAGCCTTTGTGTCACAAATTGAACCAAAAGATATAAATGAAGCCGAAAAAGATGAGTTTTGGCTGTTAGCTATGCAAGAAGAATTGTTACAATTTGAGCGTAATAATGTTTGGTCACTTGTTCCTACACCTAAAGATAACACTATTATTGGAACTAAATGGGTTCTTAGAAATAAAAAGGATGATGGCGCATTGATTATAAGAAATAAAGCTAGACTAGTTGCACAAGGTTTCAACCAACAAGAAGGCATTGATTACGATGAAACTTATGCCCCCGTAGCTAGATTAGAAGTCATTCGTATGTTACTAGCATATGCATGTTATAAAAACTTTAAATTATTTCAAATGGATGTCAAAAGAGCTTTCTTAAATGGTTTTATAAGTGAGAATATTTATGTTAAGCAACCTCCCGGTTTTGAAAATCACAAATTTCCAAATCATGTTTATAAATTAAATAAAGCCTTATATGGATTAAAACAAGCTCCTAGGGCTTGGTATGATAGGTTAAGTGGATTTTTACTTAAAAATGATTTTATGAGAGGAAAAATGGATTCCACTCTATTTATAAAAATTCTTAACAATGATATGCTTCTTGTACAAGTTTATGTTGATGATATTATATTTGGATCCACCAATGAAAATTTATGTAAAGATTTTTCAGAATTTATGCAAAGAGAATTTGAAATGAGTATGATGGGTGAGTTAAAATTCTTTTTAGGCTTACAAATTAAGAAAACTAAAAATGGCGTCATTATCAATCAATCTAAATATATTAAAGATCTTTTAGTAAAATATGGTTTAGAGAATTGTAAAGCTCTTGGTACACCTATGAGCACATCTATGAAGTTAGATATTGATGACAAAGAGAAATCTGTTAATACTACCTTATATCGTGGCATGATTGGTAGTCTTTTATATTTAACCGCTAGTAGACCCGATATTACGTTTAGTGTATGTTTATGCGCTCGCTTTCAAGCAAATCCTAACGAATCTCATTTGTGTGCCGTAAAACGCATATTTCGATATTTAAATGGTACTCAAAACTTAGGATTATGGTATCCTAAAAATACTTCGTTCGAACTAGTAAGTTACTCCGATGCAGATTTTGCGGGTTGTATAACTGATAGAAAAGGCACTAGTGGTACATGTCACTTCCTAGGACACTCACTAGTTTCTTGGTTTAGTAAAAAGCAAAATTCAGTTGCTCTTTCCACGGCTGAGGCAGAATATATTGTTGCCGGTAGCAGTTGTGCTCAAACTTTATATATGAAACAACAACTAGAAGATTTTAAAATATCCATTCGAGATATTCCAATTTTTTGTGACAATAAAAGTGCTATATGTTTGACAAAAAATCCAATTCTTCATTCTAGAACAAAGCATATTGCAATTAGACATCATTTTTTACGTGATCATGTTCAAAAAGGTGACGTTAGAATAGAATTTATTTCTACGGATCTTCAATTAGCCGATATTTTCACAAAACTGTTATTCGAAGACCGTTTTACTTTTATTTGTCGGGAACTAGGTATGACATATTTTAATGATTTAAATTTATAATTTTTTATTCTTACATCTTTCCAGAACTCTTTCTCACTAGTAGACAAACTATTGACAACAATTATCACTAGTTGACATTTTATACTCCTCTATATATACATAAATGTGTGGTACCTCCTTTGTACTCCATCTTCACACACACATATCATGAAGTTCTTCTATGTTGTTTGGGTTGGAAAACAACCTGGGGTTTATACCACTTGGGCAGAATGTGAGCTTCAAATAAAAGGGGTAAGTAATGCTAAATTCAAAAAATACCCTTCTTACTTCGAAGCTCTTAATGCCATAGCTCTCTCTCCTCCATTTGCTCCTTGGGTGAAACCTCATTCATGGCCATTTGTTTTGCCTCCAAATATGCAATCCCATGCCTCTACTTCTAATGAAAATGTTGCTCGCTCAACCTCTAAAAACAGTGCTGAAAATCCTATCAAAGTTGTTGTTGAGAAAATCACGATTGAGGGAAACACTAAAGATGTGTGTCATCTTGTTAACAACCTTAAGCTGTAATATTATAAGAATATGTTGTTGTTTTTCAATTTGATGTCTTGCACATTATTTGATGTTATTCGTATCTATCTCTTCAAATATATTTTATGTAAGATTATTATGTTAAATATGTGCTTAATTAAAAAATTTCATGGTATTCCCTTATGTCTCTTACAATTTCTGGTTATATCCTGTGCATGTATTATTTTTGATAGGGGGAGATATTCTTTTTACCCGTGACACTGAATTTATAATAAAATCTTTTTGATTATGTCAAAAGGGGGAGAAGTATGTTTGATTCACTCATTTGTGCTTAATTAATACTTTTTATGAATCATTGTGAATCATTGTTTGTCATCATAAAAAAGGGGGAGATTGTTAACGAAAATGTTATTTATCCCTAATTAATTAAATCAGTTTAATTAATGTACATTTTAGTTTAACTTAATATAATGATTTTGATGATTCCAAACATATTTTTATTAGGTTATTCTATAGATATTTATTATTGTATAATCTTGTTTATATACCATTATATACACATTTTAATATTTGTATTTATGTCATCTTGTCTTGATAACATATTTATTTTGATTAAGTTATACCTGTTCATGTTAAGTTTTATTTTCACGACTCAACATGCCTTGACTTTACTCAAACGAACATATTCGACTAAAGGTATTCACGTATGTTGCACATTTGCACTTGACTCATTAGACACACATGCATATTTCTTGATCTACGTTTTTAATTGTGTGACTAATTAATTATGAGCCGAAACATTTTTTTTTCTAAAAATGAATTTTTTTAAAATAAGTTTTGACACTAAATATTTTTTTAAATAAAAGTTACAGATTTTTTTTTGTTATAAGTATACATATGCGTGTAAATCGTTGCTGTATGGTTTCTAGACGTGTCTTTTAGTTGCCTTGTACATATAGACTTTTAAGTCAATAGCTGTTAAGTAGCTTTTGTGTATATAACATATTATATATGTTAGTAATATATGATAGAAATTTGACAGAAGCCAAAAAGCTGTGGCCGATTTTGACCACTTGTCCCATGACTATGTGTTTTCATCTCTTGGATTATCTCATGTGTATGCTATATTATATATCATATATTATTATATATATGTTGGTACACTAATGCCTCTACATGTACTGCCGATTTGACTTAGTAGGTCTCTAGACTTCTTGTTGGCCACTTGATTTATAATTAGTTGCTATACATTTAAGTTAGCTTTCTTTATTTTTTTTAAAAACAGTCTTCGGCTTCTTGCTGATTTTCTTTTGTCAAATATTGTACAGTTTGATAATTATTATTCTGGGCCATGCGTGTACTTTTGTTTCACCAGTCAAGTCAGTCTAGAAAGCTTACAAAGCACAGTATTATCTCGAAACTATCATATTTTTATAAGGCAACACTTTCGTTCACTAAATTATAATATATTATTTACCTAAAAGCCTTAGACGATGATATGAGTCATTTTTTTTACCAGCAAAAATACCTGCTATGTCTTAGTTGTCAACATACATTTCTGCACGCAAGCTGCCTTGAGCCTTGCGCCCGTGTTGATTTGAAATGCCCAAGTTTATAAGATAGCCATACCTTTATAACTGGTAGCGTGTCCCTTTAATCGATTTTCTTTAGACCATAATGTCCGAGACTGTAGCGTCAGTTTCTTATAGGTTGCTTTTGACAATTGTGTCAAATCATTAGTGCTGCTGTGTGTCTTAGATAGGAACATTAAGCTACGGGGTAATTGATTTTATATATCCTCTCTGATTTTTTTTTGTTTATGAACTTTGGCCACGCCTATATATTATATATATTAAACTCTGTCAAAAAAAAAATCTTACGGAATTAATTTTCTAAGTGCAAATCCATCAGTCTACTTTTAGTTCGTATGAATTACCTGTATACAAGAGACAAAACTCATTTTAATTCAGTAAGTGACATTTTCTCTTATTCAGTGGATATTTCTATTGTCTATGAACTAATATTTTGCAGAACCCATACGGAGTCATCTACCAAGCTAGTTTCAGTACCATATTTTCAAATGTCCATTCTTATGCTATAATAGTTTTTTTATGGAGAAAATAAAAATGAAGATTTGCATATCAGATTTGGAGATTATTTTCAGCTACCTCATCTCAGCAAAATCAGGAGCATTTGATGCTCAAAATGCATGTGTCTAACAACTAGTTTTTGGAAGACACATTTAAAGCTTTGAAGAGCTGCATTGAAGATAGCTGCTTGAATGTGAATATGATAAAGACTTGAAATATTATTGAGAGCATTCATTTTACTACTGAGCTACACATTCAAGAGAGAAATTAATTATTATTCTGCTCACTCATTAAAGAAGGAGAAACTCAGATTACAAATTGTATTTTAAGGAGTTTCATTATTGTACTGTGTACTACAAAAATTCAGATTTGTTGTGAAGCCTTGTTGAAGCTTCGGTTTGTACCGGTAATTGGTTCCTACCTTCAAGTGGGCCACGGGGTTTGAAGCTCGGAGTTAGCTTGCAAACAGTTGTACGCGGTGGTTTGATCCTACCCACAAGTGGATCAGGTTTAGTGAAGCGCAAAGGAGACAGGGGCTCTAGGCGCGTGGACGTAGGTCGGGATTTGGCCGAACCACGTTAAATTTCGGTGTCATTTATTTTCTGCACTTTTATTTATTTTCACATGCTTGCTTGAGTTAATATTTTCAGCACACCTTCTTGCAAATAAATTAATTAATTTTAGAATATCACTTAATATTAAATACGAAAATTAATTTAACATTCCTAGTGTGTTAAAATCTGCATTTCTAGTTGTTTAAAATTAGTTGGTTACATTTATTTGATATTGTTGAATTTATTCTTTGTAGTTTTATTAATCTAAAAATTGTCAAAGTATTATAAATTAAATATTCTTCTGAAATTTTAATTTTATTTAAAATTTATAAATACTCAATTCACCCCCCCCCCCTCTTAAGTATAATCTGGGCAATAAGTTCAACCATTGGTAATTTTCAAACTCTTATATATTTAGTATGTTGTTATAAATTATATTGGTGATGGTATATTACGGTTCGAGGCTAATGGAGCCTGATTATAAATTCTTCGAGTGGAAGCTCGGGTACAGGGTGTATGGGCGCCCCGGGGTAGTTATTCGTTTTAAAAATCTGTATGGTTCGATATGAGAACTAGAAAGGATCGGTATAGTGATCCTGAGAGTTGATGTCAGGACTAGATGATATTGAGGTCCTAGGCATATCTTAAATTTTGCGGGCGAAATTCTTGTAACGGGGGAAGATTGTAACACCCCATGATTTTGAGACAGAGAAATTAAATTTTTGGGAAAATAAAATTTAATCAAATTGGAGAATTCTAAAATTTGGAATGGAGGTCCAAAAATAAAGAATATTTCAAAGTATTCCGGATGATGATTTTGAGGGTACCATCATTCCCGGAAGGGTCGAGATAGTTAAAATGACTATCATTGGGTTTTATTTCGGCTCCGGAATATTTTTAAGTCAGTTTGTCTCGAATTGGATCAAACGAGTCATTTAAAGTGTGTATTAACATTTAAAATTTGGACTTATGTTTTATAGGTTTAAGAGGCTTACGGATCAAGCCTTCTTAATTGTGAGAAGAGAGAAATAGAAAGAAAAGAGAAAAGAAGAGAGAAAGAAAAAGAAAGGAAGAGAGAGAGGAGGAAAGCTTGGGGATTCCAGCCCAAACGCGACATCGAGGATGATCCAACCTCTACAAATCTGAGACAAGTGTTTAATCTTGCTAAATAAGTCATTTGTGTATTTGATTTCATAATTTGTGGGTTAAAGAATTGGATTTTTGGGTATAAGCATCAAAACCTAACTTTTAGTTTAAATCTTGAAATTGAAGTTTATAATTGGGTTTAAGGGATTTAAATTGAAGAGACTAGATATAGAATGGGTTTTGATGTTTGGAAACATGTTAGGGATGAAAATTTATGGTTGGAATTTAATATATGGGAGTTTTGGAAATTTTGGGTTTATAGAAAAATAGCCATTTTTGTGGCTTTCTGAACTGACAGACTATCAGGTCCCTTGGACTGAATCGATTCGGATGGGCCGAATCCATTCGCTGTTGGGCCGAATCCATTCGGAGGGGCCGAATCGATTCGAAAACAGGGCATTTTGAGGTATTTTCTCCATAGTGATTTCAAGCCCTTTTTGGTTGGTTTTATTGGTTTCGGGCCTTCTCTTATGATGTAAGAGATATGTTTTTGGAGACATATAAGGGGCTTCTCACATATTATGATTTTTGGGACTCCTTGAAATAATTGGGGAGAAATATATCCATGTATGTATTGGAGTTGTGTATAGAGATTATGGGGAAACCTCATTGGGGTTGAGAATCTTAATTATAAGTCCAAAGTAAGTATAGATACGATAGGAGGTTAAGAACTCCTAGAGAGAGTTGCGAGGGTAAGTTGTGAAATTTTAGGCCGACATTAATATCGAAACCTTATAGAAACAGGATCTCATTAAGACACAATTTGGGGACCAATGAGAGAGAGTAGTCGCATTATCCTTAGAAATGAAAATTTAAGGGGTAAATCAGAGGTGTTAGACTAGAGGAATCATGAGAGTAAATGAACCGTAATCCGATTTGGGAACGATTGGATCGTACTATCAACTAGAATAATTGGTAGCATAAATTCTAGCCAAGATAGTTATTATATAATCGTGTGGAAACAATTATTGTGATTCCAACACTTGAAGTGAAGTTGGGATAAGTTGAGGTTTATATACTATTAATCATGTATATGCCAATGGTCAAATAGTGTTGAAGATAATTATGTACTTACGGATATAGATAAAATGTGTAGTGATGGTTTCCTACACTAAATTTTGGGTGATAACCCTAATGTTGAATATATGTGTATAGATATATACATATGATTTTGGGAGACTATTCATCATAGTAAAAATGATTGAATATGTTTAAAGTGAGGGATTGTATTCACATATCGAGGTAAATTAAATGAGTTGGGGAGACGACTTGTATATTGAGGATTACGTATACTTATAGCCGAGTATATGTATCTTATACATATGAACGAGGATTAGTTTGTATATATATAGATATATGGATATGTGAATATATGTATTTATATCCGTATGAATATGATTGTATGGATATATTTATGTTGTGTATATACATGTTATGAATATCTAAACCTTATGTGATGGTTTATTTATATGATTGGATCATATGGATGTATATATATTGTGCATGTGAATGATATAAATACTTATGTGGTTAAGCATACCCCGCTCATGCTATCATTGGGAAGTTTTCGCGCAGAGGGTGAGCATCCTGGCTAGAAAAGCAGGGTGTGGATATTCCCCAGGTCATAGTCATCCCGTGTGTTATTATGTGATTTACACTTCTTTTGGGATGAGACGTGGTGGGTATGTTTCATCTCATTGCCGGTTAGGAGCTATGACCGCTTCCCGAAACGTCGTGTGCGTGAGTTTACCACGAGATGGGTGTCGTTTAGTCCCACCATGGTGGCCCCAGTATTGCTACGTGAGCCGGGCACTGGGAAGATGATGGCATGATGCAGTTTTATCAGCGATATATATAGCCAGGTATATTATGTGGATGGCCATTGTACATCATATGTGGTATGTACATCGGGCCATGGGAATGGATGGTTGTATATATATATATATATATATATATATATATATATGGTTAGAATAAAATTCCTATATATATATTTATATATCCTATAGATGACAGGATATGGAATCTTTGTGGAGTACATCTTGGATGATTATGGTGTACTAGATAGATGGGGGTTAATGTATCGCATTTACGGAATATTTCGGTTACATCATCTTAAGGATATTATTAGAGTTTGTAGTTGTTTTCATATTGTAGTCTAAAATTTAGTAGTAGTAGTAGTATATGGTATGTATGGCATTATGGATCTCTAGGATCTACATTGTCAAGGAGTAGTGTAACGGGGTGGTTTATTGTTTGGATTTCTCTTTGCGAGACACCCCACGCACGAAACGCAGTGCAGTGTTGAGATTAGAGAAAAGTTTTGTCAATGATAATTTGTATGCATGTTATTTATTAATTAAATTATATGATTAAACCCAAATATATATGGGTAGCATGTTAAGAATTATAATTGATTAAATTAGAAATCGGAATCCATTAAGCCTAGTATGGCATACATGTTTGAAAATAAATAATTTATAGTGTGTTTAGAAAGAGTGGGTTATGGGGTTACGATAGGAAGCCAGATCTCGTGGGTATAGGCTAGGCCTATGATAAGTTAGGTTGTCCTTAAAATTGGGGTAATTTAACTAAAATCTGAAGACGCGAATAGGTGTGCGCCGTTAGATGAGAGGTGAGTTGGGGTTCCACGAGAGTGCGATTCCACTTTAATTATGAATTAAGTGCACCGATATTTATTATGCACGGTTAACACATTTGCTAAATACTTTTCACACTCGGGCTCTGACCCGTTTACTTCTCTCTCCTGCCTATATATATATATATATATATATATATACTACATGTATCCTATCGCATGGATGACGTATGACTTTCTATCCAGAGTCTTGGGAGACGTGACAGGTGCGGATTGTTGTGGGATGCAGAATGTAGTCGCTTCCTACTTCTTTAAAAATCTAGGTAGGATTCATGTTGTGCATCGGGTTTGTACCCAAGGGATATTTATATACATGTTTATATTTATTCCATTTCAGTTATTGTATTGGCTGTGATCCGACAGCTTATTCGGGTTTACTTGCTTGTAGTATATTTAGTTGTAGTTATTTATTTCATGTTATTCTAGCATTTCCTTTTTCATAGTTCTTTCCTGCGTCTTTCTTTCCTTTATTCCTAGTGTATGTTGTGGTACGTTGCATGTTTTAATTTATTTTAACATCTCGCTTATATAATATCGGGTAGTTAGTCCTATATTATATAGTACCGACAGTTGATGTTGAGACTGGACCATCTGAAACTCCTGATTTAATCTAGTATAGGGCTGGCCACCCGTTATTATTTTAAGCGGGGTGTTACAGTTAGGCTCATAACTAATTTAAACATCATGGGCAAAGTAATTAAAAATGATTTATAATACTCTACACACACCTCCAGTATCCAAAATAGTATCCAAAATTATCTAGATGAAGTTATCAGAATCACAGAAGGAACTTGTAACATTAATAGCACCTTAGTTTAGGGGCTTCCGTACACAATACCCTTGGGAACTGTCTCTTTCTTCCACCTCGCCTAACACGGACTCGGTACACCAAAAACCCCAGCCTAGCCTTGTAGACCAAGCCACTTGCTTTGTTGGGTTAGGTGGATCGGGTGACCCAAATAATATAATAAATCTGACGGTTTATTCCTCCATAGCTCGCCTCACCTCATCATATTTGATTATTTCTTCCTCCATAGATCTCCTCGCCTCATGAGATATGATTGTTTCTTGGTTTGTATTTACGCTTCTTGGTACAGTTTCAATTAGCAAAGAGAACATGGGTTTCGATGGAGATGGGGTGGTAGCGGGGTAGTGGGGTTGCGATCGAAAAGTCACTGATGGCTTTGGGTAGGTGGAGGCGGCGTCGGTAGTTATATAATATTGCGGGGTAATGTTGGTGGTTCAGTTGTGAGTTAGTGTTGATACCGATGGATTTAGGTCAGTGGAGGCATTGGTGCAAGCGGGGTAGTGTGGTGGTTCTCTTGGTGTTGGAAAACATAAATGGAAGAGAAAATGACAAAAAATAGTGAAGAATAGTGGTTTAAATTTTAAGGATACGAAAGGAAGAGTGCATCAGAACAGTATACCTTGGAATATATACAATTAGATCTTCTGAAAGAATAATAAACACCATCGTGGTAGCTATCCCTCTAGAGAATAAGGCTTTTCACAACTAGATCATCCAATTGAAAAAAAGAAATGCTCATTCATAATTGCAATAAAATAAGGGTGAAAAAAATTAAACGGACTATCTCATTGTTTAAGGGTTTTGAAATAAAAGATATGACTCCCAAAACCTTATTCGAACTGGTGGTTTTAAAATGGAACAGAGAGAGTACCTTCTTGAAGTATGCTATATTTCAAACAAATTCAAAATAGCATAGAGTAAATCTCATGGTAGCTCTACAAAAAAAAATATTAGTTAGAAAAGGAAGCAAATGCACTGAGAGAAAAAGGCGATGAGGGATTATGAACCGACAAAGAAAGTTCATTTTCAAATTAAAGTGAGGATTCTTATATGAAGCCCGCATTATCTTTTTTTGGGGGGTGGGGGGTGGGGGGTGGGGGATGCCAATATTTCAAATTAAAGTGAATGGGAGGGAGAGAAATAAGGGTGTTAGTGTTTAGTTATGCCATAACAGAAGTTATGACGTGGTAGAAGTTAGGACATGGCATAATATGAGATCATTGGATCTCAATTGATGAATAAATCTCGGCCCTTGATTTTTTGGAACAATAAAACACCCTCCTTCCATATTATATAGATATATGTGTGTTTAAGTACGTATATATATAAATATGTGTTAGTGTGTATATATGGTATATATAAGTGTAGCATGTGTCATACAATATATATAATATATAAGTGTAATACATTAATGACGTAATTAATGTATAATTATGAGACATTAATGACGTTTAGTTAGTTAATATATGTCGTATGTGTGTGTTAGTATATGTGTAGTATATAAGTGTAGTGTGTTATATAATATATGTGTTGTGTCTGAGAGTATATATAGTGTGTGTAAAATAAAATTGTGTAAAAGTGTGTATATATATATGTAGGTCGGTTCTTCGACGGATTAAGTTAACGAGTTTAAATGATGGATTAGCTACCGTGCAAATAGTTTTTGGGATTTCTTTTGTCTTTTTATACTATTACCTTTTTCTACAGTTTTTGGAATATATTTTTCTACCCCCACAATTTTTAGAGTCTTTAGGTTTATTTTAAAGTTTAATTAATCTGAAAGTCTAAGCATAAAAGTTTCAGGGCTATTTCTCCAAGTTCTTCCGTCACTATCATACTATAATTCGAAATAGTGAGGATACACTATATAATTTTTTTCAGGGTGTTTAGAGATTTCAAGAGGTTTTGGAGGGAAATGCTCTAGTCTTAACACTAGTAACACGTCTTCTCTGTTTAATCTATTTGTTCTAGAGGAACTCATGATGTCTAAGTCTTCTATTTACAACATAAAACATGAGATAATATTAGTGTTAGCAAACATAGGTTCCCTAGATATGATGTCTGGAATGGTGTTTTTTCTTCCCTTAATATGTATAACAGAGAAATCATAGCCATCAAGCAATTGTTGTCATCTAATAAGTGTATTAGTTCTTGATTTGGATAAATCTAAATCTTTTAATTTTACCGCATAAGAAGAATTAGTATAAAAGTAAAATGTTTAGGTCTAAGAAAAATCATATATTTTTCTATAGCCCTTACTATAGCTAAGAATTATTTTTCATAGCTCATATATCTTGTTTCTGGATCAGTAAAGGTTCCAGAACTATATCTACAAAGTTTTTCTTTTTATTCTCATGATCAATAGCAAAGTACACTACTCCCCATTATTTATCAGAGGCATATGTTTCTATTATAAACTGATCTTCAGCATTAAGCAGTTTAAGTAAAGGAATATTCTTAACTGCTTCTTTTATTTGTCTTATAACTTTTAAATCCTCTTTTGTCCATTTGAAAGGATTAGTTTTATCAGTTCCTTTTAATTTGGAAGTCAACCTTTGTCTTTTTGAAGCAAGGTTCTTAATAAAGTCCGCAGCACAATTTAGCAATCCTAAAAATGATTGTGATTATTTTCTATCTTTGAGTTAGTTTACAAATTCAAGAATCTTTTTGGTTATGTGTTCTGCTAAAGATATTTTTCCTTTATTGAAATTCATTTTCCATAAAGTCTATTTCAGTCTGAAATAATTATATTTTCTTCTCAGAAATAATAATTCCATGTTTATCTAATTCTAAAATAATCTTCTTAAAATGGTCTACATGTTCTATCTCAGTCATGCTAGCTACAAAATATGAACTATGTAAACGAGACAAAATTCTGAATAAGGTCAAAACATATTGTCCATACGTCTTTGGAGTACTTGAGGGGCATTCAAATATTCAAATGGCATTACTAACCATTCATATTTTCCTTGGGGCACACTGAAGGCTATCCAAGTTATACTATTTGAATACATCTTTATTTGCCAGAAGTCTGATTTACAATCAAAGTTGGTTAATATAATTTTGTCTTTCATTATATTTATTAGATTATTCTTGTCTGGTATCTTATAAGAATCAAACTTATACTTATTAAGGTTTCTATAGTCTATGACCATTCGTCTTTTTCATCACTTTCGCTCATACTCATTTTGGACGTAGAAGGCAAGCTTATTATGTATACTTTTACTTTCTCTAACAATGTCTAGCTTAAGAATTTCATCTATGTCTTTTTTGAAATATTCTCTACCTTCTTGTGAATATCCTTTCTTATAGGTTCCACCATTAATAGTGGCATCTGGGTTAATAGGGATAATTTCTCAATAACTTTGGTCTTTCTCCCACTTAGCAATGGCATATTCTCCTAAAGTGGGCTTTGCTAATTGCCTAATCTTTTCTTTTTCTACTTTTATATCCATCTTCTTTTGTTTGGATATAGCTTGGACCTTTAATATGTTTGTTGAGCTTGATGTAAAATATCTTGTTCTATAAGTGTTATTTGCTTATAAAACTTCTGGTCTGGATACTTACATTCTTTTTGTAAGGGTTTACTTATTTCTAGGGATTCATGTTGTTTTATATTTCTAGGTCCACCATGCTTAGCTGAAGAACTCTAATGGGATAGTTGTCTATAATTAGGTTTGACCTGCATAAGGTCAAAAGAGGACTTTTGATCAATCATAGAGGCTTTAATATTAAATTTCTCTTTATCACTAAGTAATATCTTATCATTATACTGGGTATAAGGATGGTATTTACTAAAAAAGTCTTGTCCTAAAATGATGTTTCCTGTGAAACTAGGACGGGGATCCATAATCCAAAATCGACGATTTACAGTTTTGTTTGTTTGATTTCCTAATTTTAAATAAATAGGAATAGTCTGAAAAATAAGGTAAATGGTTCTCCATTATCTACCTTACCATGGATCTCTTGATTACTGTCTAAAAATAATCTTCAGGGAAGGCATTAGTCTTGTAAATACTCTGAGGGCATCCTACATCTATAAAACCTGAAAGTCTTTTAGGATAATCTTTGTGTTGTATGAATAGTTCTACAAAACAAGCATTAGGTTTAGTAGAAATTCCTAAATTATTATTTTCTAGTATAAATATTCCTTTCTGAGTTTTATCTAAATTATCTATTGGTGTTAAGTCTTCTGTACTACTATTAAGAGCAGTTTTCTTCTAAATCATAGGAAATTCCCTATCATTTTAAATCTTCATTTTCTTGTAATCTCTTGCCTACATTTCTATCAATGTCTTGATAATATATTTTAATATGTTGATCTATTTGAGCATCATACTGGGTAGTATAAATTTCTCTAAATATAGTTCTCCAACAATTTTCATGGTAGTGTAACTGACAAATAACACAAACCATAAACAATTCTGTTTGTATAGTCTCCAAACTTTATGCACATTTGAAGTCTTTCATTGTACATTTCATTTGGAATTTGTAATAATGTTCTTTATCATAGTAATATCTAGGTATTTATATTAGTAATTCAGGATTACTAATTGTCCATCTTTTCTTTAAAAGAGGGCTTAATATACATTTATACCAAGCTTCTTCAAAGTCTATATAATCATTTTTTTATTATTCTGCATCATATATAAGTCTAGAGTGTCTTGAGAATCTTCATACTCATCAGTATCACTATTATAGTCTTCTGAATTACTATATGTATATGCACTATAGATGCTGGCATTATCATCATTGTCCATGTCTGATATTTCTATAGCATATTAAATATGTAATTCTTCTTGATCTGCAAAATCTAATATTGTATTAATAATCTTAATACTCTCTTTATCTTTCTTGTAAAGACAGTCTTTATCAAAGTGCCCTTCTTTGCCGCAAGTCCAACATTGTTTGGTAGAAGTCTTAGGTTGAGTTGCTTCTTTTTCTTTCCTATAATTATGAACCTTTTTATGTTTATTGGTAATCTTCTTAAAATACCGTCTTTCATTAAATCTATTTTTCTTGGCTCTAAAATTTCTTCTTCTAAAAGTCGTAGATGTTCTGAATCTATATTTCTTTGGAAATCCTAAAGGCTTAGCCCTTTGTTTTCAATCTGGCTTATTCTTTTTGAATTTCTTATTTTTAGATTCACTACCACATTCCCATTGGATTGGAGCAATGTCGCTTTCATCTTTAATTGGAGGGATCTATTTGAAAGTTTCTTCAATTAACTTTTCTTGAGTTATATCTCGTCTTTTAGATATGATATAGTCTTTGGCAAAATTGATTTTTTCACCAAGGGAGTTATTCGTAACTCCAATAACTCCTGGTCAATTCATGTATTCATTAATTAGGATTTGTCCAATAGCTGGTATTTTTCTAAAATATTCATCTTTTAAGGTCTCACCAAATTCTTTAATTTGGTAATATAGCTATTTATAAATATTGTTATATTCATTGTTTTTGTCTAGTTTCCAAATACTAAGAAGATCTAACTTAGTTTTTTCTAAGTCTTATTCATTGATTGGAGCTAAATGTCCAGCTCTAATGAATTCTGAAGTAAATAATTGAATATATTCTTCAATTGATCTTTCTTCTAGGTTTTCTTTTTCTTTCTTAATCTTAGCTAAGGATTCTGCATATCTAGCTTGTCTTAGACTATATAAATAATCTTTTGCAATACCTTTAATGGACTGCTCAACATATTATTTACATGAACTTGCATCCCATTATTCATTAGATGCAAAACACATTCATTTCATTACGCTAATTATCTAAGGCTTTCTTCCTATCTTGTACATTGTCTAAATTAAGGTATATCCCAACTGGATTTATGGCTTAACTTGTCATTATTTTAATAGGAGTAAAACTCTTGTCACTAGTTATAAAGTCTTTTATATAATCAGTTTTGGTCTTTGTCAAAGTGTTTAAATAAATATGAATATTTATTCGTATTGATTTACTGAGGAGTCTAGGAGCATCATTTATCCTACTACTGGTTCCTATCTCTTTCTTATTAGGACCTACCTGTATAGGTGGCATTAATCTTTCTTCTCATTCTTCCATTAGTCTTAAGTTCCTAAGAACTCCTTTAGTATTTTTAGATTCTTTTAGTTTTAATATATGGTCTTGGGATATCATATTAAATATATCTTTGTCATCGAACCTAACAGAGTGACTTCTATTAAGATGTTCTTTAAATGTCTTCATATCCAGTTCTGAGGGTTCATGCCCAAGGTTTTGGATCCTAGCCTTTTCTCTAACTAAGTTTTTTTGTTCAAATGATCTTCTAGGTCTAATTACTAGAGCTTCTCTTAATAAGCTGGAACTATCCTTACGACTACATTCTCCTTCTGAAGGATCACTAAGTATGGCTTCTCCCATATTTCTAAATCTAACTTCTTCAGTATGAAAACTTTTACTTATAGTTTTAGGAGGACCAAACTAGATAGTAACATTTCTAGTGACATCATCTTCTTTAATAAATATGGGTTTATTTTGTATAGTTTTAGTTTCTTAAAATTCTGGCAATTGCCACAAAGTATTAGCTTTTTATCTCATAGGTCTAGTATTACTAGTACTATAAGTATGATTGTAGTATGACTTATTAGTTCAAACTAATATTTCTTCATTAAGTCTTCCACGAGGAACTCCGAATTTTATTCCTTTATAGGACAATTAGGAGAATTTCACATAGCTTTTGAATTCTGTATTAATATTAGCATCTGAGATAACAGAGTATTCATAATCACTAGCATATAAGATTAATTTAAAATGTATGGCTATGTCTATGGTTACTGTAAATGTCGGAACAACGTTAAAGTATCATATATTGTATGACATTTCTAATTGAGCTACCCCAATAAGGCTTTTCTCAAAATCCTTCCACCTTTTGTCTACTAAGCGAAAAAGTATGTTGATATTATTTTGAGATTTATTTAAACCTTGAATTCTTTCTTGAAAGAGTTCAAAGGTTAGGAACTGAAATTTTCTATCAGTTCTTCTGGATTTAACCAATCTGAGTAAAAAGCTTGAAGTGTGGTATATAAATTTTCTAACACATGATTTCTACAATGGTAAGTCATGTTATAATTTAGAGTCTTGGGAATTACTCATTCTCTAAACAAGTCTATGTATCTAACTGCAGAAAATTGTCCACTATGTATGGAATCTTTTATAATTTTCGAGTCGATTTCACTCCATTATATCCATTTAAGAGGGCTGGTGAAGTTTCTTTCTTTACACCATGTTCTAACATTGGAGGATGAATCTTCAAGTCTGCATAAAATTATTATGTCCAATATTTAGGATAAGGCTAACTATCTTACTAGTCTTATATAATCCATCATTTATGATTCTTCTAGCTATGGTTTTTCCTTTCATAGTTTTTATAGGAGGAGATTCTTTAAATTTTCTTGTGGTTAATTGTTTTTGTTCAAGTCTGTTTTCAATTCTTTCTAAAGAGTTTGAATAATCTTTTTGTTTTTTCTCTGATTAAGGATTTCTTCTTTAAATATCTTATTCTTTTTTTTTTGTATTTTTAGTAATTTCTTCATTATGTTTGACAAGAGAATTAATAAGAGAACTGACAACTTTGCCAATATAGTCTTTTACTTCATCATCTTTTTCTTGTTGTTGCACAAATTCTTATGTCATTCTGGCTTCTATAGATTCTACAGCTTTTTCTATTTTATCTAAACGTGTTAGAATAAAAGGATAGCCTAATTCTTCTTGGGAAGGTTAATTATATATAAACTTAATTTCTTCATATTTTTCTTTTGCTTAGGTTATATTCAATCTAAGTTCATTAACAATACTATCCATTTTTGATAGATTATGGGTTTCCATATTGTTAAGATAATTGGCTAAATTTTGTTGGAATTTAATAAAGATTGTATATAAGGTGGTTAATCCTTCTGTCTTGGCCTTTAAATCTAGTTGTAAGTCTTTAACAAAGCTATTATTGTAGCCTTATGTGGCTCCTATTGATATTGAGATTAAACTTAACCTCTCTAGTATAAGTCTTGTTGCTTTAGCAGCATTAGCAATCTCATTATCATTTATCTGGTAATAAAATCTTTCATTATTTATCTTTTCTAGAATTCTTTGGTAAAACTCAATTAAAGTTTGAATGGAGAGATTTTCAGATACCTTATTCCAATCTGATCTAACTATTTCCATTACGAAGATAATTATCTAATCTTGGGATAAGTTTAGCTTGTTCTTTAATGAGTTTGCCTACCTCACTTTCTTGGTTCCTAGTTAGAATCTTAAGGTTTGGAATTTCTTTGTTAAGGACTTTTATGTAATTAGTCTTAATATTTATATCATGTAATATTTGTACAAAGTCTTTTGGGATTTTGCTATCTATATCTTGTATTTCTTTTGAGATATTTTATCTTTGCTTCTAAGCATTGGGAGTCTAAGGATAATTTTCTTAAAATAAGGTAGATACACTTATTTTGATCTAGTAAGCTATTGATAGCACTAGCAGTAACTTGCCTGCTGTCTCCATGTTTGGTTGGGATGTGTTCACTGTGTGAACAACCATCTATGTGTGAGATTAGCCAAGCTTCTTGGTCTAAATCAGTTATAGGTTTGGGTTGGTAGCCCAGATGGGCTCCAAAATATCTTTGTAAATGCAGGGGATAAATCCCGATGGCATTAAAGTCTTTTACTAAAGATCTGAAAGGAGAGTCTTGGCTCTGATACCAGAATTGAGTTAGGTCAGAATTCGGTCGGGTTCTAAAGTTCTGATACCAACTAATTGCATTCTATTTTTCTTTCTTATTTTTTTTGTGGTATAAAATATAATTTTATAATAATTATAGTCTTGAAAATGATTTTATTATAAGACAAGAGGGGACCACTAAGGGAAAATAAAAAATTTGACATTGGACCACAAGGGGACCATGCCGAGAAAAGGAAAAAATCTGTTAAATCCGTTCTTTAAGAAATCCATTATATATATATAAATATATATATAGTACTACTTTTGTGGGAACCAGTCCGCACTTTAAGAATGCGAACCGAACATGTATTACATGACGCTGAGCTCAGAAAAGAGAAAAAAAATGCCTATAATTTAGTGGATAAATTATATTTATATATATTATATACCTCTAATATAATAGTATTAAAGATTTAATAGTCATTAATATAGTCCTCTCATCTATATTCACGCACCATCTACACCCCTCTCTATTTCTTTACCCAACTTTCTCTCTTATTAAAGAGATACACTGACCACAACTCTTCTTCTTAATCAGTTCTTTTCTCCATCCATTATTCTTGATGCCTTTTTATTTCACATGTCTCTTATAAATTGGAGTTCAGGAGAAACGAATCACATCCTAACCTCAATATCCTTCTTCTTGTTTTCCTTCCACATTTCCCATCGCCTCTCCAAGCACCCTTCAACCCCCTCACCGACTCCACATACACTCTTCATCTCTCTATCCATCATAGACACATTGCATATGGTGGTCTCCGCCGAAAAATAACAATAATAGGAATGTCACCCCTAAAACAAATCACAAGAAATTAAACAATAATCCATTCTCAATTTACCATCAAGTAAAAGAGTAGGGGTAGACTTACTGGAGGATAGGAACAATTCCAGATGGGTGCTTGAAAAGATCCATAGGTTGGCTACCTTCCAAGAAAAAGATCCATGGTTACTTGATCCGCCATTTGATTTTGTCCCCCTACCCACCCTCAAGAAAAAGATGTGTATATTTTTAGGGCTTACTGTTTTTTTATTAGTGTTTCATTATGTTTCGTTATGAACAGGGGAATTGGAGGATTATAGGAGAGAGGCGAAGAAATGTAAAGAGAGGGAGAAAAGGAGTATGTGAACCCAAAGGGACGATTTCATCCTCTCTCTTCTGTTTGGAGATGCTGAGTTTTTTGGGGTTTTGAGATTATATCTCTCTTTGTTTAGGCCGAATGTTTTGTTTTTTTCTTTATTTTTAGTAGCTTTTACTTGTGGCTGACACCCTCCTACGTGTAACACGTTTTGGTTTATCCAATTAATGAAATCATCTTAGGGTTGACGATTAAAAGAACAAAAAAATACATTTTTCTTCCAGTATTTCACCCATGTCCAAAGGTTAAGCTTCCGATTGATTTTAAAAATGGCCCCATAAGTTCTGGAGACTCGAGCTCTGATAAGAAATCAGAGACTTCAAATAACACTGGGCCCCGTGTGTTTTATGGGAATATGAGCTTTCTTATGAGCTTTTGTTGGTTTCACTGGTTCGGAAGAGTGCACAGAAATGACTTAGAATCTAGACTGATAATGTTATAATGTAGTATTATGGATGTTTTGTTAGCCTTTATATGCTGGATGTCTTAGATAATGGGAAACTCTTTGACTTTATATTTGCACAATGTTTTATAGGAGATCACTGTTAAACATTTGAGAATTGTTAGCAATGAAAATAAAATTTATTTGATTCATTTTTTTTGTCTGACTTTGTTTTATAATTATTCACTTATAGATCTTATCTTTTTGTACCACCTCTTCTTTTTTTAGTTGTAAAATTCACACTTATTGAGTGAGAATCAATTGTGGAACATACCTGGATTGTTTTGCTCAAATTTGAACACACTGGACTTGATCTCTTTATTTCCATTGTAAAATATTTTATCATTTAACTTTGTGTTTGCTTTTCTGCGAGCTCACATTTTATTTTTTTGATAAATAGAGGTCACATTTTATTCATGTTCATTACATAAACTCTATTTTTGTCGTGAATTTACATAATTAAAATTTGGGTAGTTCAAATTTTGTTGATCATCTAATATTATTATAAAAATGTATCACAATTTTTTTTTCTAATGTTGATATGGTCAGCACTAGAAATTCGATTAAATGTGAGTATGAAACAATCACTATAAATCCTTACCCTTTTTCCTAACTCACATTCTTTTATTTGATGAAAGAAGACTTTCAGAATGTCCTAACTTTTATGTCATTTTCAATGCACCCTTCTTCAAAATGGTTAGGCAAAATAAGTGTTCCATATTGGTGTGACACCCCGACTAATTAAATACCGGGTAGCTACTCCTTTATTAAATTAAATCAAAACGTCAAGTTGGCTCAGTTAATAGCATCACTGTCGAAAACATTTTTTATTATTACTAACCACCTAGTATTTAAAAAGTAAGTTGCCAAATTTTAATTAAAGTCTGATTAATCATGCAACGAGTGTAAAGAAGAATAATAACACCATTCACCATAATGAAGTAAATAGAATAACCATCACATGATATAAATAAATCTGGAGGAAAACTCCTCATAATCACAATCCCATAACTGAAGTAAATAATGAAATACTGAATACTGAATGAATACATGCCAAAATCTAAAACTGAAATGGAAATGTATCTAATAGAATTTGGGCGACATGCCCTACAACTGAGGAATACTAAATAAGGAATCCAAATGATATAAGCGTCTAAAAGCAAATCCCTGTAGCTTCCACAAGCAGCTACAGCTCGTCATCAGAATGAGGATCCTATGCATGGTGACCTTGTGGCTGGGCACCTAAAATGGTTTTACAAAAAGATAGATTTGAAAGCAAACGGGTCAGAGCCCGAATGTGGAGATATTTTAAAAACCTGCAAGTGCTTTAAAAACATTTAAAACAGTATATGCAAAATACATGTTAGGACGTGCTCTCACATGAGATATTCACCTCTCGTCTAACTGTGCACTCCTAACGTTCCTGTACCCATTCATGTGTTATCTCATAACTATCTAAAGAGTTTCTAACACTTCTACTCGGTTCACGTTATAAGTTCCATCATTTACAATTAAATAGAGAGTTCTACTTTAATTCCCGGATTCCCAATTATTAACAAAACCATTATTGATAAAAGTTCCCTTTTTATCTTTTCAAAACATTACCATAATTATATTCACAATTTAACATAGTAGATTCCTACTCATTTAACCGTATATTTTCACATCATAAATATACAATACTAGCACCCAAAGGCTAAGCTGCGGTCCACACATACTCTGCTATCCATCCCGGTACATCACGTACATAAGGATCACGCATTCCGAATCTCTCAGGAATCGTTCAGATAACAACATCACAAGTAGTGGAGGCGAACACAGTCACCATCACATGGGTCACGCACATACCTACGCTCCCATGATCAACAAACTTATTAACATCACAATAAGTCCTTCAATGACCTATGTTCATCGAGGTAACCAATCTAAATCCGGGCAACACAAGGATAAGAAGGCCCTAAGCGAACGTAAACCTCCCGTGATAGCAAGTATGGTAGGTATGTCATACACATAAAGTTATATACTAAGCATTCACATATCTTAGATATCTCAATAATAATAAAGGTATACTCTACATCATTATACCATTATTCCCAATTCATATATTTCAAGTATCCCGATAATATATAAATTAAATTGTCGACACGTCTCACGTCGTAGTTTCTTAAACTTAAAACTTATCTCAAATAGACTATTAAGTCCCCATTATTCCCACATATAACAACTTTATACCTAAGGTCTTTACTTCTGCCCCAAACCTTATTCCATCAATTTAATCAAATTGCACTATTTACCCAAGTATTATCTCACATAACGAATTTCATTAAATTAGAATAATTCCTCAAATTAAATTCCAATTAAATTCCAATCTCATAATCATGTCTACTGGTCTTCCTTAATGTTAAGGGTATTCACAATGTCTCCAATAATATTATTCAAGGGTTAACACCATTAAAATTCAATTAAGGAAAAACTTTACTCATTCTGGGAAGGTCGATCGATCGACCTTTACCTTCGATCGATCGATGGTGGTCGATCGATCGACTGATGAATGTCGATCGATCGATTGCACCAGGTCTGTTACGGGCTGCTTCGTTTTGCAGTTACAGTTTCGTCCCAAAACTCCATTTTTAAGCATGAAACTCCAAGACAAGGTTACTATAACATTATACTATCATCCTGCAACAGTATTTACATTCTAAGTCCCATAATTCAACATTTAAAGGCTTGGTTTAGATCAAAACTACATCAAAATAATTTCCAGAATTCTCCCATTCAAGGATATCATTAAACTTCTTCTAATACCACTTTTAGATCATCAAGGTTCTGATTATAACATATAAATTCGTCCAGAATATACTACATGCAATTCCTACATAAATCATGGCCTTTAACTTCCAATTCATGGGTCTAATTTATCTCCAAAAATCAATTTCGAAAATTCCTAAACATGGAAACATATCTTGAATCAAAAGAGTTTAAATCACTTGCCTTAATTTATCTCAGAATTTGGTGTAGAATCTTGAAGTTAGGTTGTTCTCCCTCTGTTTTTCTGCAGAATTCTCTTCCTTCTCTCTCTCTCTCAAGCTCTTCCCAAGGTTTCCTTCTCTCTCTATCTCAAGCTCTTCCCAAAGTTGAAGATAATGCAGTATGGGGGTGTGTTATGGTTTTTGGTAAGTTAGAATGGTATATCAACTTCTCCCGTAGCCCATGATGTCCCATAGTGTAGTTAGTGGGTTAAGTGGGTTAAGGAAATAGTCAGATTGTAATTTCTATTTTCGTCACTTTTTAATTCCCAAAAATGTAAATTACCAAAATACCCTTTATGATGCCGGTATGGCCCAAAAATACCCCGGGACCCAAACTAAACTTCCGGCTAGTGTTTTCTGACTATCTCGACCCTTTCGGACGCGTTGGCGCACTCAAAACGACCATACGGTTATTGGAACTAAAATTCACTTTTTAATTTAATAACAAAATACCATGACGTGGCGGTCACACGCGTCAAGCAAAATTCCCAAATTGCCGTATTTAAATCTCACGACAATTTCAATATTACCAATATTCATATAATGCCAAGTATACACATAATAATAAAATACTAACTCACACCTCGTTAATATTTTTATCCGGATTAATTTCCAATTAATAGACATTTAATTCAATTAATCCCCAAAAATAAATATCACAGAAAATACGGGGTATTACATACTTCCCCCCTAATAACTGAATTTCGTCCCGAAATTCGGAACTAGAAGGTACCTGGTAAAAATAACTCTGGATAACGTTCGCGCATCTCCTCCTCGCGCTCCCATGTGGACTCCTCGACATTATGATGTCGCCACTGAACACGCACTAACGGAACTATCTTTGACCGCAGTTTTCGCTCACTTCGGTCTAGAATAGCAATAGGCCCTTCCTCGTAGGAGCTATCCGGCTGGAGATCTATGTCCTCCACAGCAATGAGAGAATAAGCCAAATTATCTCTAAGGTATTTCCTAAGCGAGGAAATATGAAACACATCGTGAATCCGATGTAAATGCTCCGGTAATCCAAGTCTATACGCAACCGGTCCAATCCGCTCAATAATAGGAAATGGTCCCACATATCTCGGTGCTAACTTCCCTTTCTTCCCGAAACGCATAATCCCCTTCATAGGAGATACTCTGAGCAAAACCTGGTCCCCCACTTGGAACTCTCTGAAGAATCTCTTCACATCATCATAACTCTTCTGTCTGTCCTGAGCTACCCGAATGCGACTCCGAATCAATTCTATCCTTGCCGAACTATCCTGAATCACTTCCGGCCCAAGTAGTTTGTTGTCCCCCACCTCCAACCAACATGCTGGGGAACGACAAGGTCTACCGTACAACGCCTCAAATGGTGCCATGCCAATGGTGAACTGGTAGGAGTTATTGTAAGCAAACTCCACCACTGGAAGATACTGCTCCCATCCACCCTCAATGTCAATGGTGCACATACGTAGCATATCCTCCAACATCTGATTTGTGCGCTCGGTCTGCCCATCGGTCTGCGGGTGGTACGCCGTACTCAACCGCAACTCCGTGCCCATGGCTTGCTGAAAACTCTCCCAAAACCGTGAAACAAATATCTTGTCTCGGTCAGACACTATATTTAAGGGCACACCGTGAAGTCTCACTATCTCTGCAATAAAGAGCTGGGCATACTGTCCCGCAGTGTAGTCTGTCCTTACGGGTAGAAAATGAGCGACTTTTGACAACCTGTCCACAATTACCCAAATGGAGTCGTGACCTCTCTGTGACGTAGGCAACCCCGTGATAAAGTTCATAGAGATGCTCTCCCACATCCACATCGGGACCTCTAACGGCTGTAGCAGTCCTGCCGGTCTCTGATGATCCACTTTTACGAGCTGACAAGTGGCGCATTTTGAGACAAACTCGACAATATCTCTCTTCATCCCGCTCCACCAATACTGACGTCTCATGTCTTGGTACATTTTGTCCCCTCCGGGATGTACCGCGAACCGTGAGCCGTGCGACTCTGCCATCACCTCATGCCGTAATTCCTCCCCTTCTGGGACCACCAATCTCCCATTGAAGCGTAATCCCCCGTCTGAGCTGACGGTATAGGATTTGGCTCCCTCTGCCAATAATCGAACTATCTGCTCCTGACAGAACGATTCATTTGCCTGTGCCCTCACTACCTTCGTGACAATCTGTGGTGTAACAGTTATCACAGACATGAATGATCGGGCCACTACATCCTGGTGTCCCAATTCCTTCCACTTGGCCTTCCACACATCTGCCACCTCCTCTACCGGTCTACGGCTCAACGCGTCTGCCACCACGTTAGCCTTCCCCGGGTGATACTGGATATCGAACTGATAATCTTTCACGAATTCAAGCCACCTCCGTTGCCGCATATTCAACTCCTTCTGCGTGAATAGGTACTGTAGGGACTTGTGATCCGTGAACAATCGAAACTTCTCCCCCAAAAGGTAATGTCTCCAAATACGAAGGGCAAATACCACTGCCGCTAACTCCAAGTCATGGGTAGGGTAATTCTTCTCGTGAGGCTTAAGCTTACGGGAAGCATAAGCTATGGCCTGACTCTCCTGCTGTAGTACACCTCCACGTCCTTGTAAGGACGCATCGGTGTAAACAAGGTACTCAACTCCCGGTCTCGGCAATGCTAACACAGGTGCTGAGGTTAACTTGTCCTTCAACTCATCAAATGCCAACTCACAGGCATCACTCCAAATGAACGACACACCTTTACGGGTTAGGTGTGTCATGGGACCCGCTATCGTGGAGAAACCCCGAATAAATCTTCGTAGTATCCTGCTAGGCCCAAGAAACTACGGATCTCTGTTGGTGTCGTGGGCTGTCCCCACTCCCTCACCGCGGATACCTTTCCCGGATCAACCGATATTCCCCGGTCGGAAATAATATGCCCCAAAAACTGAACCCCCTTCAGCCAAAACCCGCACTTCTCATATTTTGCATATAACTCATTCTGGCGCAGTGTCTGCAAAACTAGCCTCAAGTGCTCAGCGTGCTCCTCCTCAGTCTGGGAGTAAACCAAAATATCATCGATGAAGACAATGACAAACTGGTCTAGGAAATCCCTGAAGACCCTATTCATCAAGTCCATAAATGCTGCTGGAGCGTTGGTCAAACCAAAAGGCATAACCCGAAACTCATAGGAACCATATCTCGATAAGAACACAGTCTTAGAGACGTCATCCTCCCTGATACGCAACTGATGGTATCCAGATCGCAAATCAATCTTTGAGAAGCAAGAAGCTCCTCTCAACTGGTCGAATAGGTCATCGATTCGAGGCAACAGATACTTGTTCCATATCGTGACCTTGTTTAACTCCCGGTAGTCCACACACAATCTCAGTGAACCATCTCTCTTCTTCACGAACAACACAGGGGCACCCCACGGTGAAGTACTCCTCCGAATAAACCCCTGACCCAACAACTGCTCAATCTGATCCCGTAACTCCCTCATCTCAGCTCGAGCCATACGGTACGGTGCTCGTGCTATAGGTCTCGTATCTGGTAACAAGTCTATAACGAAATCTATCTCTCGACTAGGGGGTAGGCCTAGTATCTCCTGAAACACATCAGAATACTCCCTGACAACTGGGATCGAATCTAAAGGAATCACAACCTCCTTAGAGGTATCCTCCTCAATGTAATATAAATGAGCGGTCGAGCCTCCCTCTGGGCGAGGCATCGCCACTACAAACATCTCTTGCCCCGGAATGGCAAAAACAATGCTCCCACCGAAGCAATCAATCATGGCTCTATAATCAGCGAGCCAATCCATACCGATAATAACATCGTGAACATGCATATCTAATACCAACATGTCCGCAGGTAATAACAAACCACCAATCTCTACACCCACTCCCCGACATATAAAGAATATAAGCGACCCACTCCCCAATGGTGAGTCGACACACGTAACTGTGCTCTCCGCTGTGGCTAACAACCCTAAAGCCTTCGCGAAATGCGTAGCTATAAAACAATGTGTAGCCCCCGTATCAAACAGTACCCGACCCATAGTGCCATGGATAGAAAACGTACCCTCAATCGCGGGCGGAGCCTATGGGACTGCTGCCTGGTGGACGTTGTAGACACGTCCATACTGTAGCTTCCCCTGCTGAGCCGGAACTGCTGGAATGGGTGGCAATGCTGCCATCTGAGGCGGTGTGGGAGGAGCGGCGGGAAACATAGGCCTCTGTGGCTCCTGGCGAGCTCCCTGCTGCTGCTGCGGGGCCCTGCCCCTATCAGGACAGTCCTGGCGTTTATGGCCAGTCTTTCCACAAACGAAACACTTCCCTGGGAAGTTCCCTCCTCTCTGCACTTGCTGTCCCCGGCCCTGGTGGCCGTTACCGTTCCTTCCTTGGCCCTGCTGAAACTGCTGATGCTGACCATTTTGACCCTGCTGGCCCTGATGGCCGTTATGACCCTGCTGGCCATTCCGGAATCCTCCCTAACCGTTCCTGAAACCCCCTGAACGGAACCTCTTATGATCCCCCTGCTGAGAACCCTGCTCTACCTGTCTCTGCCCCTGAAAAGATTGTGCCCCACCGGAACCATGTCCTCCAGTCCTGCCCTGATGGCTAGACTCTCCCGATCTCTTGCCCTCAGCCATATGAAAGCGGTGATCCTGGCAGTGTAATAAAGCAGCGTTAACCACATCAGAATAAGTGGCCAACGAAAGGTTCCCTAACAGATGCTGACGTATCCTCCATGTCAACCCGTCGGTGAATTTCTCAATCTTCTTCTTTTCTGTCGGTATCTCATCAGGAACGATATTCAACAGATTAGTGAACTCGGCCTTATACTCGACCACGGTCTTGCCCTCCTGCCTCAAACTCATCAATCTCCTCCTCATTTCTGTATGAACAGCTGACGGAAAGTACTTGCGGTCGAACTGCACCCAGAACTCCTGAATCATGAGAGTATCCCTCTCCTCTACGGTGGTAATAGACTCCCACCACTGCAATGCAGATCCAACTAGCTTGAAAGTAGCTAGTACCTGCTTTTGAACATCCGTGCACTCATACATCCTCAAGTGCCGCTGTATATCCTTCCTCCATTGGCTCGAGACTACTACATCTGAGCTACCTGCAAACTCTGGCGGATGCGCTTTCTGAAAAGCGTCACGTACATGTTCCCAAGCAGACGGGAATGAATTTGCCTGTACGGGCGCGGCAACCGGCGCCTGAGGCGGTGCCTGCTGAACTACTGCAATGGCGGCATTTACCGCTTGGGCTACTATAGCTGCAACCTCAGCGACGTTCATCATGCCTTGAACCGGTGCAGGCTGTGGTTCTGGCGCCGCATTCCTGGGAATTCGTGGTGCACGTCATGGAGGCATTCTGAAATAAGAATAAAGTCTATAAGTTCGCAGTTATAAACTTAAAATAGCTGAAGAACGTAGCATAAACAAAAGAATACAACAATCCTAAAATATAGGGCTCTATATCAAAGAAAGCTCAGCGGAAAACATAATAAGCCGTTCAGATCCTAAAGGACACTAGAACCTGATGCTCTGATACCACCTGTGACACCCCGACTAATTAAATACCGGGTAGCTACTCCTTTATTAAATTAAATCAAAACGCCAAGTTGGCTCAGTTAATAGCATCACTGTCGAAAACATTTTTTATTATTACTAACCACCTAGTATTTAAAAAGTAAGTTGCCAAATTTTAATTAAAGTCTGATTAATCATGCAACGAGTGTAAAGAAGAATAATAACACCATTCACCATAATGAAGTAAATAGAATAACCATCACATGATATAAATAAATCTGGAGGAAAACTCCTCATAATCACAATCCCATAACTGAAGTAAATAATGAAATACTGAATACTGAATGAATACATGCCAAAATCTAAAACTGAAATGGAAATGTATCTAATAGAATTTGGGCGACATGCCCTACAACTGAGGAATACTAAATAAGGAATCCAAATGATATAAGCGTCTAAAAGCAAATCCCTGTAGCTTCCACAAGCAGCTATAGCTCGTCATCAGAATGAGGATCCTATGCATGGTGACCTTGTGGCTGGGCACCTAAAATGGTTTTACAAAAAGATAGATTTGAAAGCAAACGGGTCAGAGCCCGAATGTGGAGATATTTTAAAAACCTGCAAGTGCTTTAAAAACATTTAAAACAGTATATGCAAAATACATGTTAGGACGTGCTCTCACATGAGATATTCACCTCTCGTCTAACTGTGCACTCCTAACGTTCCTGTACCCATTCATGTGTTATCTCATAACTATCTAAAGAGTTTCTAACACTTCTACTCGGTTCACGTTATAAGTTCCATCATTTACAATTAAATAGAGAGTTCTACTTTAATTCCCGGATTCCCAATTATTAACAAAACCATTATTGATAAAAGTTCCCTTTTTATCTTTTCAAAACATTACCATAATTATACTCACAATTTAACATAGTAGATTCCTACTCATTTAACCGTATATTTTCACATCATAAATATACAATACTAGCACCCAAAGGCTAAGCTGCGGTCCACACATACTCTGCTATCCATCCCGGTACATCACGTACATAAGGATCAAGCATTCCGAATCTCTCAGGAATCGTTCAGATAACAACATCACAAGTAGTGGAGGCGAACACAGTCACCATCACATGGGTCACGCACATACCTACGCTCCCATGATCAGCAAACTTATTAACATCACAATAAGTCCTTCAATGACCTATGTTCATCGAGGTAACCAATCTAAATCCGGGCAACACAAGGATAAGAAGGCCCTAAGCGAACGTAAACCTCCCGTGATAGCAAGTATGGTAGGTATGTCATACACATAAAGTTATATACTAAGCATTCACACATCTTAGATATCTCAATAATAATAAAGGTATACTCTACATCATTATACCATTATTCCCAATTCATATATTTCAAGTATCCCGATAATATATAAATTAAATTGTCGACACGTCTCACGTCGTAGTTTCTTAAACTTAAAACTTATCTCAAATAGACTATTAAGTCCCCATTATTCCCACATATAACAACTTTATACCTAAGGTCTTTACTTCTGCCCCAAACCTTATTCCATCAATTTAATCAAATTGCACTATTTACCCAACTATTATCTCACATAACGAATTTCATTAAATTAGAATAATTCCTCAAATTAAATTCCAATTAAAGTCCAATCTCATAATCATGTCTACTGGTCTTCCTTAATGTTAAGGGTATTCACAATGTCTCCAATAATATTATTCAAGGGTTAACACCATTAAAATTCAATTAAGGAAAAACTTTACTCATTCTGGGAAGGTCGATCGATCGACCTTTACCTTCGATCGATCGATGGTGGTCGATCGATCGACTGATGAATGTCGATCGATCGATTGCACCAGGTCTGTTACGGGCTGCTTCGTTTTGCAGTTACAGTTTCGTCCCAAAACTCCATTTTTAAGCATGAAACTCCAAGACAAGGTTACTATAACATTATACTATCATCCTGCAACAGTATTTACATTCTAAGTCCCATAATTCAACATTTAAAGGCTTGGTTTAGATCAAAACTACATCAAAATAATTTCCAGAATTCTCCCATTTAAGGATATCATTAAACTTCTTCTAATACCACTTTTAGATCATCAAGGTTCTGATTATAACATATAAATTCGTCCAGAATATACTACATGCAATTCCTACATAAATCATGGCCTTTAACTTCCAATTCATGGGTCTAATTTATCTCCAAAAATCAATTTCGAAAATTCCTAAACATGGAAACATATCTTGAATCAAAAGAGTTTAAATCACTTGCCTTAATTTATCTCAGAATTTGGTGTAGAATCTTGAAGTTAGGTTGTTCTCCCTCTGTTTTTCTGCAGAATTCTCTTCCTTCTCTCTTTCTCTCAAGCTCTTCCCAAGGTTTCCTTCTCTCTCTCTCTCAAGCTCTTCCCAAAGTTGAAGATAATGGAGTATGGGGGTGTGTTATGGTTTTTGGTAAGTTAGAATGGTATATCAACTTCTCCCGTAGCCCATGATGTCCCATAGTGTAGTTAGTGGGTTAAGTGGGTTAAGGAAATAGTCAGATTGTAATTTCTATTTTCGTTACTTTTTAATTCCCAAAAATGTAAATTACCAAAATACCCTTTATGATGCCGGTATGGCCCAAAAATACCCCGGGACCCAAACTAAACTTCCGGCTAGTGTTTTCTGACTATCTCGACCCTTCCGGACGCGTTGGCGCACTCAAAACGACCATACGGTTAATGGAACTAAAATTCACTTTTTAATTTAATAACAAAATACCATGACGTGGCGGTCACACGCGTCAAGTAAAATTCCCAAATTGCCGTATTTAAATCTCACGACAATTTCAATATTACCAATATTCATATAATGCCAAGTATACACATAATAATAAAATACTAACTCACATCTCGTTAATATTTTTATCCGGATTAATTTCCAATTAATAGACATTTAATTCAATTAATCCCCAAAAATAAATATCACAGAAAATACGGGGTATTACAATTGGATGATCTCTTTATTGGTTGAAGTATGGCGCATAAACATGGTACACTGGCAAAAGTGTGTTCATTTTATTGATATAAGGAAATATGTTATAGGTGAGCTATGCTCACATGCGGTGAAAGAAATATGAGAATAGAATGTTTTTGCTCAAAGAACATGGTATGAGGGGGTGCAATGTATTTATAATTTTTTGGTTGACAATATGATAAGGGTGAGATTGTTACATTAGGAAATAGTTTTGGTTTAACTGGGTTGGTGTTTTGGTTAATGTTCTCAGTGTTCGATTTTATAACCGTTCGCGCATCGCACGGGTTACATACTAGTGTATATATATATATATATATATAACACTCATGAGTAATATTATCATTCCCAATTACAACACTCAAATCACTCCAAAAGAATTGACATTAACGTAAAAAGGTATAATATTTTAATGTCGCCTTAATTCATTTGAAAGATAACTTGGGACATATTATTTATACTCAAATTATTATTCTTTAACACAAAAATAAAAAAAATAAAATAATATACAAATGAAAAAAATAAAAAAGAATACACACCTGTAACAATAAATGTAGACGCTATATAACACTACTCGTGAAAAAAAAACTGACGGGAACAAACCGAGGGAATGATGGGGTGAATTTTTTTTTGGTTTTGTTTCAAAGAAAACACATGGGTTACTAGACCCGTGGGGGAATCACTGTTTAAAACAATAGTATAAAACAATATGGGAGAGAGGATAGAAAAAGAATCATAAAAAGACAAACAAAAGAAACATCACGTGTTAAAAGGAATTGTGGGAAGAAAACAAAAGACCACAAGGGTAGAAGTTGTGGGAAAAGAATCAGGTTGCAAGGTCATTGCTTGTTTGAAGGTGGTATAAGCTGGTTTGGGTGGAGCATAAGGTGGGTGGAGGTTTTAGGGCTGCCTGGGTATGATTTTGGGTTGGACAGCAGGGGCTGTTTTAGATAGGTTCATGGTTAGCGGGTCTGGCAGGTGGCTGGCTGAGCAGCAGGTGGTGCTCGGGTAGTGGTAGTCACGGCGGTTTTGGGGTTGTACAACAGGGGTCTCCTGGTTGTTGGGTTTAAGGTCGGCGGGTAGGTGGTATAAGGTGGAAGGTTGTTGGGAAGCTGGGTTACGATGTAGCAGGTAGGTAGATAGGGTTATTTTTTGTGTGTTGTTTATATATAAAAGCACACTATTGCTCTTGTGTGGACGGATGAGTCCGTATTTTAAGAGTGTGGATTAGACATTTATCACGTAACGGTAATCGAAAAAAGAGAGAGAGTGTGCCTATAATTTTGCTAAGAGTTTCTAAGCTCAGAGTTAAGTGACGCATCCGGTCCACACAAGAGCAATAGTGTATATAAGCATGTATATATATAAATATGAGTGTGTATATATATGGTACATAGAAGTGTAGTCTGTGTTATATAGTACTAGGGTGTACCTGTGCCGATGGCACGGTGATAAATTTGTTTTCAATTATTTGTTGTTATAGCACACTTATAACCTGGTCGATAGCAGAATGATAAATGTACTCCCATTATTTGTCGTTACAGAACACTCACACTCTTATACACTCTTATGTACTGTATTCTACACTTTAAGAAAGACTTATAAATACTACTTAAATTTCATCTTAATTAAGAATGATGTTACACATTTTCTAACACTACATTTTTGTCGTGCTTGTCCGTGCCGATAACATTACAAGAATAATATTATCTTTTAAATTCATTCAAATATATGTGATTTAAAATGTCAAAGTAAATGTCACATAAGTGAATTTTCATTCAAGCATATGAAAATGTTAAAACAACATCCCCAAAAATGATGATTCACTACCAATCCCAGTCCCCAAAAAATTAGGACAAAATTCAAAATCCAAACCAGCATGTTTAATATTGAATTACAAAAATGAAGCGTAACAAATTTGATGAGAAACATCGTGAATGATCATAACGACCAAGTGAATGATACCATTTATCTCCATAACTATGTCCATACTTGTTCAACATAACCTATTTAAAAGTCGATGACAAAATCATTGAGTGAGGATGAACAACCACCGCAATCTAAATATAAAAAAAATCAAGAATTTGTATCTGAGTCCAAATATAGACCATGCATTTTAAATTATAAAGATAAGATGATACCACATTGCAATAATTTCACCCAAACCCGGTTTTTTCCTTCATTCCACTTTTTCAATTCTTCAATGTGGCAACCAAACCGATATGAAAAAAAGATTGTATACATCACAAATTACGGTGATAAATTTGCTTTCAATAATTTGTTGTTATAGCACACTTATAACCTGGTCGATAGCACGATGATAAATATGCTCCCGAGTATTTGTGGTTACAGAACACTCACTCCTATGTATTGTATTTTACACTTTAAGAAAGACTATACAATAATGATTAAATTTCATCTTATTTAATAACGATGTTACACACCCTTTCTAACACTAAATTTCTAGCTACACGTTTTCTAACATTATATGCCACTCTTGCCCGTGTTGATAGCATGCTTAGAATAATATTATCTTTTAAATTCATTTAATTATATGTCATTTAAAATGTCAAAGTACATGTCACATAAGTCAATTTTCATTCAATCATATTAAAATGTTTGAAACAACATCTCCAAAAATGATGATTTGCTTCCAATCCCCGTCCCCCCAAAAATAGTACAAAATTCAAAATCCAAACCAATATGTTTAATATTGAATTACAAAAGATGAAGCATATAAATTTGATGAGAATCATCATGAATGATGCATAACGACCAAGTGAATGGTATCACTTATCTCGATATATATATATATATATATATATATATATACTTGTTCAACATAACCTATTTAATATGATTAAGTGTGAATGAACAATCACCGCAATCTAAATCTAAAAACCCTAAAAAAACTGAATTAGTACAAGTCAATGACAATAATGATTTTACAAAATAATTCAAACACCAAGTGTATGCATAAATCAAAATACGTACCATAATGCAAACACCGCTTAAGTAGAATACCCAAACAAAAGTATTTTCAAGTCAATATTCAATGAGGATTAGAAGTGTTTTCGTTTTTCATGTTGTGTGTAAATTTAAATTTAGAATTTTTATTTTTGAAAAAAATAACTTCAAATATGTTGATTTATAGGTTATTTAAACCAAATTTTGAAATGAACACCTGACACATTATTAGAAATGTCAATTTCGAATCAATTACTATGTACCAATTAAAAAAATATACTAAATTTCCAAAGGCAACCCATTTTTATTGTCTCTATATACTGAATTTAGATGCGAAGACAATATAGAAATTAGATGTGAAGCCAATAAACAAATATAATGTGAAATTTTTTGTTATAAAAAATTAAAATAAATTTTAAAGAAAGAATTAGATTTTAAATTATTTTTATTTTTTTACTCGTTTCTTATTTACGACTTTTGCACCAATATCATTGCATGTAAGTGATTATCCTAAAATCAACTGTTATATTAAAAGTAAGTGGGTTCCATACATGGCACCCTAAGCCGAAGAAGTTGTATGGATTATAAAATTCTTGCATGTTATGGCATGAACTGGGTTTTTGTAACTGTAAAAAATGAACGTGTTACAATAGTTGTGTTCAAAACGTGTTGCAACAGTTGGGTTCATGGGTAAACTGGGTTCATTTTTTCATAATGTGTTTCATCACCTGGGTTAAAAAAACATTACATGTCTTAAGTATTAAAAATCTCACTTGAATAGTTGGGTTCATGGGTAAACTGGGTTCATTTTTTCATAACGTGTTTCATCACCTGGGTTAAAAAAGCATTACATGTCTTTAGTATTAAAAATCTCACTTGAATGGCTACTCTCCTATCAAAAAAACTATAATTACTTTATATCTTATCTCCGCACAAAGATGGGTTGAAGTTTATGGGTTCTATGGAAAGGACATCTCTGATCTCTTGTAATATAAAACTGGGATTAAGTTCCACACATATGTTCTCTCTGCACAAAACATGAAAAACAACTACAAAAAAGAAACAAATCTCATATGAATACTTAAAACTAGAGGAGAGTTAAAGGAGGTAAACCCAGATAAACAAATCTCAAACACGCAAGCATACAACACTGGGAAAAAAACTATTTTGCATTCGTGGGTTCTAAAAATCTATAGAGTAAAAATCTTAACAGTGATTTGAGGAGCATAACACTGTATTTTTTTTAAAGCTCAAACTCGAGTTGTTGAGGAGCAAAAATATTATAGGATGAAAAAACAAAACCAACTTATAATTATCACATTTTCATCATGTTCACTTATATGAGAAACCAATGATCTAAACAGATAAGGCGGTAGAAAAAAAGAAGTAAAAATTGAACGTGTTACAACTGAAAAACAAATGGAACAAAAAAGTGATAAGAACAACTGAGAAAAAACAACAAACGAACAAAAAATGTTAACAGGGAGAAGAACCTTACATATGTATACTTAGTGAATCTCCAATATATTCTTACTTGAAGATGAACCATACATGTAAGAAGAACCAACAGATGTATACTCAGTACATGGTGCGTAAAGAAGTTTTTTTCCATGTTTGATGATTGTTAGAAGTATTTTTCTGTGGAGGCAATTATTATGCAACGCAAATAAATACGAGAGAAGCAATTATCAAGAAAAGAATAAGGAATATAAGATGCCAATCATACAACAAAGGATGTACGTGGTTCAGCAAAGATGTGCCTACGTCCACGGTGGTGCAGTCGATATTATTTCTATATACTCCGGAGAGTGATTACAGAGAATACAACTTGTCCTTTTGCCCCAGACCTAGGGTTTAATATATACATGTACATGTAGATGAGTGGAGGTGATGGGTTCCTCCATGTTTTCCATCTCCCCCATAACTTCCCTTAATGGGATCGTGGGGGGAGACCGGATCAATATAAAAGATGAGGGGCCTGGACTTTGGGCCGCCAGGACTGGGCTACTCGTCCAGGCCCATAGTTCTAATTTTCGGGTACCCACAATTGCCCCTAAATTTGTTGGGCCATGTTTACGGGTTCAATGGATTTAAATGATCAGCCATTATGGCTGATTTGCGATTCTTTAAAAACTATGAAGTTGATTTGGCGGCACCCGCTTCGCTTATTGTGCGCTATGATTAGAATTGAAGGCTTGTTGGGATAGCCACTTTTTCTTCCGTCGCTTCAGCCCTTCCAGTACTCTTCTTTCTTCTGAGAACTCTAGCGCCTCGTACCTTCTTCTCTCAATCCCCATTCCTATTGCTTCTTAGTCGTTGTGAGCTCGTGCTTCTTCATCACTTGAACCGATCTTCTGTTTTGTAAGTTTCTCGTGCCCTTTCTTTGCACTTTCTCTTTGGTTTGTAGCTTTTCTTGAGTTTTTCAATGACGAAGATTGGAAATAGGTCAATCTCTGAATTTAAGAAGTTCTACAATATTCCTGAGTGGGTAGATATTGAGTTTTGTGCCTCCCGTCCTAGGAACGTTAGGGATATAGAGGATGCCCACTGGATCCATGTTTTGTTGCTTTCCCAGGGGGGACTTACTTTTCCCCCTAATGATCTGTTTTTACATTTCTTCGGCTATTTCAATATTGTTCATGAACAATGCTCGCCCAATGTGTGGAAAATAGTAAATGGCGTTCATAGAATAAATCAGTTGTATGGTACTAGGTTAGGACTTGTCGAGATCTGTTTCTGTTATTCCTTTTCTCGAACTAGTTCAGGTGTCTTATACCTCAAGGCTAGGATCCCTGATAGGGTATTGGTAGTAAACCTACCTGATTCCCATAAGGACTACTGGTAAGAGGGTTTCCTCGTTAGGAATTGGCAGTTCCCTCCCCAGTTTGAAGGGTCGAGGTCTGAGAGGTTCACTGTTCCTTTTTACGGGGAAGAATATATAGGTAGACATTGTACTGTTGTTTCAACCTTTGCTGATTTGTGACTTTTCTAACCCCTCTTTGATTTTTCTTCCACAGCGAGGTCAAAGAATTTGGAGCCTGCTTTGAGCGAGGTTCGTATCTCGGAGTTGGTGAAAGCTTGGAATATCAGGGAGCCTTTGGGTGACGGCGAGCATCCCAGGTCTGCTACCTTTTTGCTCGAGTATAAGAACATAGGCTCCAGCTTCATAGCACGACCTGTGGATAGTGTACTAGAGTTTGATTCTTTTGGAGAGACTACTGCTGAGCCTATCCAGTTGGACGAAGAGGAGAGCCTCTTTGAGAGTGAGCCTGCAGGATCTGCGAGTAATTTGGGTGAAGGGAGCTCTGACACTAGCAGTTCCTCTGACTGTGAGGAGGATTCTGAAGCTCGAGGATCATCGAGCACTTCCAGCAGTTCAGGTGAACAGATGCCTCCAAGGAAGAACTTGATCAGAGATGATGATGATGAGGACCACGTGTTTCTTGCACAGAGGTCAAAGAAATAAAAGTCTACTTCTGGGGTCATGGCTACTGGTTCTCGGTCTTCTACTCAGGAGCAAGAGAGGAAGAGGAGAGAGGAAGAGCAGGTGAGAGAGAGGGAGAGAAAAAAGGCGGAGGAAAGAAAGAAGGTGGAGGAAAAGAAGATGATGGAGGAGAAGAAGAGAATGGAGAAGGAGAAAGAGGAAGAGAGGATAAAGATGGAGTCAAGGACAAAGGCTGGGCAAGCCTTGGTCCCGATGTCTGCTTTGCCTGAGGGGGCATCAGTTGCCATTTCTCCTCAGCTGGCACCTGCGCTGCTCTAGAGGGCAGTTCTTCCTGCAGATCGCCAGAGGGCACTGGGGTCTGATCAATTGTCCCTACAAGCTAGCCAGAGGCTAGCCTTGGTAAGATCCTCTCCATTTTTCAATTTTTTAACAAGTTTTAGTTGTTTCTCCTACTTGATCTCTTCTTTATTTTTGGCAGTTTGTGACCGACTTCGCCGTGCTCTATCGTTCTCGCGACGAGTTGGTGAGAAGGAATGGCGAGCTGGAGCAGCAGAAGTCCGCTCTGGAAGTCAGGGGTTCTCAGCTGGAGGCTGATTTAAAGACTGCTGACGCCGCCCGAGCTTCCCCTGATCTGGCCCTCATCAATTCTAATCGAGAGAGGGATGCAGCGGTTGAGGAGCTGAGCGAGCTGAGGCAGGCCTATGACCTAGTATGCTCGAGCAAGATGGGGGTCGTGGAGGAGAACAAGGTTCTGACTGAGCAGTTAAAGGAGAAAGAGTCCCAGGTAGCCACCATCAAGGAGGATTCATATAACTCCGGGTGGACTGCTACTTACGAAGATGCCGAGGTTCAGATAGGCTACATCAGCCGTTTGAACTTCAAGAAGGGCTGGAACAAGGCCCTCTTAGCTGCTGGTGTTGATGCTGAATCTCCTATGTTCGACGAGCATGACCCGGGTCCGAGGCCAACTGCGGACGAAGAAGCCCCTGCCCCAGCCATCGAGGGTGTTGATCTTGCCTCTCAGACGATCCCTGTCAGTGCTTGTCCTGCCCAGGCGACTGAGGGCATCCCTGTAGAGGGGGATGCCTCTGCTGCTGCTGACAAGGGGAAGCAGCCAGCCACCTCTGGGCAGCCTGAGGTTGCTAGTTAATCTGCTTTTAGGACTATTTTTGTACTTCTGCTTGTAATTTTTCCAATTTCTGCTCGATGTACTTGACTTTTATCAATGAAATGAAAAGGCTTCTTTTTCTAGTGCATTGATTGATTTTTCTCTCCATTGCTCTTTTATGTCTTATAGTTGACTGATGTAGAAGAGTATATTCTTGCCACATCTCAATTGGGCAGGACTCTTGGTCCCAATGCCAGTCCTCGGGTTCGTCAGGCCTTTGTTAGGCTTTGCAAATCTCTTAGGTCAAGGAATCAAAAGTATAAGGAGTAGTCTGAGCTAGTGGCTAAGCTGAAGGACAAGCTCCAGGAGATGGAAGGCATTGGTGCCTCAGTGCAAGAGGAAGTCAATGTAATGAGAGCAAGGTTACTAGAGGCCACCGAGATCAATCAAGTTGGGGAGTTCCTGCAGCAGGAGAATGAAAACCTGAGGAGGGAAGTCTTACAACTTAGAGAGCATGCGCCGAGCATTGTTTCAGCGGTTCTGCGAGGCTCCTCGTCGTCGCGAGCTGGATATACTCCTCCTATGCCACGAGGTTCCACTCGCCCTCCCCTCCCGCGAGCTGGTAGGAGCACCAGGGACAGGAACAGGGAAGCAGAAGAACAGCGTGATAAGGAGATGGAAGAGATCCGCGATGATGTCTGACGAGCATATGTAATTGCTGCTGGGCTTCAAAGGGACGTTCCCCGATTGCGGCACTTATTCAAGAGAGGTCCTCGGCAAGCGTGGGCTGACGGTTATGATCAAGGCTGGCTAGATGCTCCAACAAGACTATCTGAGTTCGAGGAACTTTCTTTCATCAGAGGGTGGTTAAGTGCCTTGAAAGAGCTTCAGGTCCCGAGGAACTCAGTGTTATGGTATCGTCACAAGATATCCTCCTCCACTCTGATGCCCAACCCATCTAGGAGGGATGATCGATGGATCCCCATTGATGCTATTCCTCGGCAACTATTGGAGTTGGACGCAGATGAGGTTGTGGAAGAGCTAGTCCCCTCTCCTGATGACGGATGAAGAGCTAGAGTGGCAGATTATCTTGTTCGGAGGCTTCCACCTCCTTGAGATTTTGCAAGTTGTTATTCTTTTGTCTTTTTTGATAATGTAAATGCTTTGGGCGAGCTTCGCCGACTAAACATGTATTATCATTGTTGTAAATATAAGGGATTAATGAAACCTTTGATAATGTAAATGCTTTGGGCAAGCTTCGCCGACTAAACATGTATTATCATTGTTGTAAATATAAGGGATTAATGAAACCTTTGATAATGTAAATGCTTGGGCGAGCTTCGCCGGCTAAACATGTTCATCCAATCTTTTTATATTCTTGCTGCTTCATAATCCTTTTTGTTTTGTCATGCAAGTGTCCCCCTAGTCCAGTATAATACCAAAATACCATTATGCCCCATTTTACCTTTTAGGTTGTGTCATCACACTCCCTTAGGCCTAAGTAGGGCAATTGGCGAGGACACACCTGGTATTGGATGTCTTCATCCGATCAGGATTTTGCTCAACCAAAGTAGGTTTGATGGCCAGTATAAAATCTAGTTGAATTGCCTTAGAATCCTCTGTAGGGCTTTATATATTGTCAGGGGCAATGCTAAGAGGTCTCTCGTGTTTCATGACGATGACCTGAGGAGGGGTATTCCTCTGCTATATCGACCATCGTGCCTGTGATTTGGAAAAGATGTGTGATGAAATGCAACTGTTACTGATTTCATTAGTAATAAGGGAAATGAACTGTCCTTTCACATAACAAATACAAGAAAAAGATTCAACAATAGAATTCCTTGAGAATCTAAGAATAGAATTTCTTGAGATTAGCTGCGTTCCATGCTCGCGGTATCTCTCTGCTCTCCATCGTTTCCAAATGATAGGCACCTTGCAGGTCATCTTTAGTTATTTTAAAGGGTCCTTCCCAGTTTGGGCCTAGCTGCCATCTGATGACTTCACCGCGTTGCACAGGACTTTTCTTAGAACATAGTCCCCAACTTGGAATCTTCGGGTTAACCCTTTTGTGGTAGTGCTTTGCGAGCTGTTGCTGATAGCTCGCAAGCTTCACCAGGGCCAGTTCTCTATGCTTGTTGGCTAGGTCGAGTTCGGCGAGCAATGCTTCTTCATTCAGGCCTTGGTCGATAAGGTTGGATCTCATTGTTGGCAAACCTGCTTCTAATGGGATGACTGCTTCCATGCCATATGTCAGCGAAAATGGGGTTTCTCCTGTTGCTCGCTGAGGAGTGGTTCGGTATGCCCATAGAACATGGGGTAGCTCTGTTACCCATGTGCCCTTGGCTCGCTCTAATCGCTTCTTTAATCCGTCGATCACAGTTTTGTTGGAAGCTTCTTCTTGCCCATTGCTCTGAGGGTAGGCCACCGAACTAAAGTTGTGCCTAATCCCGTGTTCATTACAGAAGTCCTGAAAGGGGCCGCTCTCGAATTGTGTCCCATTATCAGTGATGATGGTTCTGGAGATTCCGAATCGAGTGATTATATTCCTCCATATGAACCTTATCATATCAGCATCTCAGATGTTTGCCAATGGTTCTGCCTCGATCCATTTGGTGAAGTAGTCAGTTGCAACCAACAAGTATTTGTGATTGCCAGCAGCGGTGGGCAGTGGTCCCACGATATCCATTCCCCATTGGGCGAAGGGCCATGGGCTGGTCAGGGATTTTAGGTCGCTTGCGGGTTGGTGGACCATAGGAGCGTGAAGTTTGCATTTTAGGCATTTGCGAACATATACTGCGGAGTCCTTTTGCATATATGGCCACCAATAGCCTTCCTTCATTGCTCGAAAGGCTAGAGACCTTCCTCCGATATGACTTCCACAGATTCCTTCGTGAAGCTCGCGTAGCACTTGCTCGACATCGCCTGGGGGGACGCATCTAAGGTAGGGACCGGAGAAGGACTTCTTATACAAGTCACCTCCTGTGGATAAGTGAAAGCGAGAAGCTTTGACTCTTATCTGGTGGGCAGTTTTCTTGTCCTCTGGGAGCGTGCCCTCCTTTAAATAGTCTTTTAAGGGGTCCATCCAACTGGGGGCTGATCCCACCTGGAATACTTATTCCGCGTTTGGTAACTTGCTGTTGCGGTTAATGCTCTAACAAATGAGGAAATCGATGGGGATGACCCTCTTAAGGTCAGAGTCAACTGCCGAACTCAAGGCTGCTAAGGCATCAGCGTGACTGTTTTGCCCCCTGGGAAACTGCTAGATGTTGATCTCCTCAAAGCTCATCATTAGTTTTCTCACCAGGGCGAGGTAGGCTGCCATTATTTCATCCTTCGCATTGTAATCTCCACTTATCTGATTGGAGACTAGTTGAGAATCGCCAAACACCTGTAGACGTTTTGCTCCCAGAGTTTGCGCCTTTTGGAGACCGGCTATTAGGTCTTCGTATTCTGCTTCGTTGTTGGAGTCTGTAAATCCAAGCCTGATTCCTTGTTCAAGGATTATGTTTTCTGGAGTGATGAGGACAATGCCTATGCCTGCCCCCTTTGAGTTGGAGGCTCCATCAACAAAGAGTTTCCAGGTTTCCACTGTTGCTTGGTTCTCCTTTTGCTTTATTGGTTGAGGTTGGTCGGGGAGTTCTTCGCCTGTGAATTCGGTTATGAAATCAGTAAGGATCTGACCCTAGATAGCTGTCCTTGGTTAAAATTGGATGTCAAACCAGCCGAGCTCGACTGACCACTTAGACAATCTGCCCGACAAATCTGCTTTCCTTAGGACCGCCTTTAGGGGGTGCGATGTAAGGACGATGATAGTATAAGCTTCGAAATAATGCTTCAGCTTCCTCGAGGCTATTACTAGGGCAAAGGCGAGCTTCTCCAATGGCAGGTACCTTTGCTCGGCGTCTAATAAGGTCTTTCTCGGTAATAAACGGGGTGTTGGATCCCTGCAACCTCGCATATTAGCGCGGAGCTGATAGTGTGATTGGATACAGAGAGGTACGGGTACAAAGAATCCATTTTCTATGGTATGACCAGCAACGGTGGAGTGCTTAGGTAGGATTTGAGCTCGTCCAATGCTCGCGAGCAATCTAGGCCCCATTCTATCAGTTTACTCCCTTTTAGAAGCTGGAAAAAAGGCTTGCACTTCTTGGAGGATTTGGAAATGAAGCAATTTAAGGCAGCGAGCATTCCAGTGAGTTTCTGCACGTCCCGGATTGTTCGAAGGGGTTGTACCCTGTTGATTGCATCGATCTGGTCTGGATTAGCTTCTATGCCTCTCTTACTGACCAAGTATCTAAGAAATTTTCCTGACTGGACACCGAATGAACACTTGCTCGCATTAAGCTTCATTCGGTACTTCCTGAGGATTTCGAAGGTCTTTGACAGGTCTGAGAGGTGATTTTCCTTCTTCTTGCTCTTAACGAGCATGTCATCGATGTAGACCTCCATTGTGTCTCCCATTTGATCCTTGAACATTTTTGTGACCAGCCGGTGATAGGTTGCCCCCGCATTCTTGAGCCCAAATGGCATGACCTTATAGCAATATAACCCAACTGTCGTGATGAACGCCGTTTTGTTCTGGTCTGGGGCATACAAGGGGATCTGGTGATATCCTGAGTATGCGTCCAGGAAACTCATTCGCTCGTGAGCTGCAGTGGCATCTACTAGTTGGTCTATCTTTGGGAGGGGGAAACTATCCTTAGGGCATGCTTTGTTGAGGTCAGTGAAGTCGATGCAAACTCTCCACTTCCCATTATTCTTCGGAACCACTACTGGGTTGGACAACCACTTGGGGAATTTCACTTCCCGTATGGATCCTGCATCCAGTAGTTTTTTGACTTCCTTTTTGACCGCTTTAGCCTTCTCGGGTGCAGTTCTCCGTGCCTTCTGCGTGAATGGCTTGAATGTGGGGTCGATGTGCAGCTGATGATAGACCATATCAGGATCAATGCCAGGCAGCTCGTATGGTTACCATGTGAAAACGTCTACGTTGTGTCTCAGAAAGGTCGTCAACTCCTTATGTTCTTGGTCGGTGAGAGATGCTCCAATCAAGAAGACTCTACTACTGTCACCAACTTCGGCTATAACTTCTACCAGGTCCTTGATGACACGCTCGGAGGGGAGGAGCCTGGTCTCCTCTACTCCAGGTCTTCCATACTTTAATTGCTATTTAGAAAGTATGACACCTTCTTCCACTTTCTCGCTGGGTTGACCGGCCTTCTTCTCTGGTTTTGGTCGGATGGCTGCTATAAAGCACTTCCTCGCCATCGCTTGGTCATCGTGGATCTCCATTACTCCTCGTTCGGTTACATACTTGAGCTTCTGATGGTAGGTCGAGGAGACCACCTTCATTGCATGAAGCCATCCTCTGCCGAGGATGGCCTGGTACGGTGATTCAATGTCAACTACCAAAAACTCAATCATTTTGGAGACGTTCCCAGCACGAACTGGCAGCACTATCATGCCTAGGGGCATGGTCATTTTTCTAGCGAAGCCGACCAAAAGAACAGTAGCTTCCTTTAGGTCGGCGATGCTCAACTTCAATTTCCTGAATAGGTCGAGGTACATTACTTCGGATGAGCTTCCTTGATCGATGAGCAACTTGTCGATGTCAAAGTTGGCTATCCTGAGTGTAATGACCAGGGCATCATGATGTGGGGTCCTTACTCCCATCAAATCTTCATCCGTGAAAATAATATTCTTGTTATAGTTGACGTCCTCTGCTCGTCGACGCTTTCCTGACTGTGACTTTGCTGGATCGATTTGAAAAGCCTGCATTACCGCTGTAAGTTTTTTCATCTCCATTCGAGCTGAGTTTCCTTGTATCTGCTTGACGTCAGATACTTCATGGATTACTGCGAACTCGTGTCCAGCATCATCCTCCAGCACGTTGTTGGGTCTCACCTCTCTATTGGCAGTCACTTTCTCTGCCCTTTTTTCCACAAAGTCATTCAAGTGCCCGAACTGGGCCAACTCTTCGAGGTGAGTGTTGATGTAAAAAATTAGATTGTATCTACTTATTTAATCACAGATAAATAAAATGAGACAAAGAACTTTTAAAGTGGTTCAGCCTTATAAGAATGGCCTACGTCCACTGTTTTTGTTATTGCTGGCTGTTTGGGAATTCTCGATTACAAGTTTTCTCAAGAAATTTCGGTCCCCTTACAATGAGGCTAATACAATGTATTTATAGCCCTGAGGCTATAATGTGAAAGGGTAATACATTAAATGGTGTACATATGAAAGGGTAGTGTATTAAATGCCCCTTAAGTGTATACATCTGAATGATAAGCATTTAATGAACAGTCAAACTATTGGTTATCCTGCTATTAATGCTTTGTTCGAGGTGCAGCTCGGACCGCTTAAGCTGCTCGGACCGCCTAAGTTCCTCGGTACTCAAAAGTTCCTCGGAGAGTTCTTGTAAGTCGGAGCGTCTGAGTTGGTCGGGGAAACAGTGTTCCTCGTTGTAGCATGGTTCCTCGGAGCGTCTGAGTTCCTCGGAAGTGTTTGTTGTTGTCACGTAGATTGCCACGTGTCTTCACCCAATTGAGCCTGTCAGCAGACTAAATTTGGTATCAACAGAAGCCCCCAATGTTTCATAGTTCGAAATTTGAGGAGTGTGGAACATTCTTTCTCGATGTATGGCGGTTTTAAATGGTTATCCTGAAATTTAGGAGTGTTTCCTTTGTATTTATTTTTCCTTCCAAATTTGTAGAATCAGGCTTTTTTGAATTTTTATAACCGCCTCGATCTCCGCGTACTTTTTGTCCTTCTAGCCGCCGGTAGCGTAATCATTTCTTTTTGTAATCATTAACTTTACTGTTTCCCAAGGCAAAGTATTTAAACGCTGCAGAAAATCCCATCATCTTCTACTTTTTCAAATTTGTATCTTCGAGTTTTCCATCGTCTCTTTCTCTCCTGTGCACTCATCTCTTCCATCGTTCGTTGTCAACAGATCCATTCTTTTTCTGTAAGATCTTCTTCCTTCTTCTTCATTTCCTTTATTCACCATGGTTTACCTTGTTGAATCTCTTGATAAGCTTCGTTCTGATTTTTCCATTCCTCCATGGGTTGTTCTGGAGGAACTTTCTGAACCTTCTGATTGTTTCCGTTTGGCTGAGGGACATTGGTTCCCCAGTCTCTTTGTTGCTGAGTGTGGATTTTCTTTTCCCCCAAACCTTCTATGTCTGGAATTCTGTCAATACTTTGACGTGGTTCCTTCAAGAATAGCCCCCAATACATGGAGAATAGTTAATGGGGTTCATAGACTAAATCAAATTCATGGAACTCGCATAGGAATTCCAGAAATCATGTTTTGTTATAGATGGGTTGTTGGTGATAATACTTTTTATTTAAAAACTAGATTTTTAAATAGGGCTTTAGTGGTCAATCTCCCGGATGCCAATAGGGATTATTTTGAGCACGGGGTTGTTATAAAAAATTGGCAACATGCTCCTTTATCTGGAGATGAAGTGTATCAGGGTCCCAGATGCCCTCCCTATGGCAATGGGATAGGTTATTTTTATTTCATTTTATTTATTTTGAGATTATGCTTCCTTTATGTTTGATAAAATGTGCCACTGATATATTTAATTTTAATTTATTTGCAGTTGACAACAAAAGAAAGTGTCCAAAAGAGGCAGACGTTAATATAAGGCACTTAAAACTTATCTGGAGTTTGCATCAGACTGTTGCCGACGAGCACATTAGGTCAGCTTCATATCTGCTTCAGTACAAGAGTTACACAACTTCTTTTACTACTCGTCCGGTGATAAGCGACGCAGAGCCAGTACCAGTTTCCACCAGTTCTTCGCCTGAGTCACACGTTCCTTTAAGTGAAAGGATGAAGAAAAGAAGACCTCATACTCTCTTCGAGAAACCTACCTCTGGTGATGGAGAGTCAAAGAGAAGTAAACATGATGTCCCAAAAGGGACAAAGAAAATTGATGCAGCTCCTCCTGCTGCTCCTGTGAAGGTTGCCGAGAAGCCCCCAGTGGCCTCGAGCAAGGCTGCTGCTCCAGGCGAGGTGATTATCATATCACCGACCAGGAGTTATTCCTTGGTCGAAGTTGTTCCTGTTCCTCCGAGGAGGCTGAAGAAGATCTCCTCGATCAATTTGGCTGACACCGTCTCTCAGCCCCCGAATAGTGGAGTTCCCACTTTTGTTCCCCCGAGCTCTGCCATGAGCTCGGTGAAGACTTGGATCATTCCCGAGATCCAAGGCATTGAAGAAAACCTTTCTCGGGACACAGTTACCACATTGGCATCTCGCCACATTGCTTCTGTAAGTCCTATTATTTTAAACTTTTCATATTTCCTTTATTATATCTGTCTCTGACTTGCTTTCATTTTCTTTTCACAGTTGGTGAGCTGCTTTAACACAATTTTGAAGAAGGATGAAGCTATTAAAGCTTCCAGATCCTCGTCTGGTGTAGAGGAAGCTTTGATGGGTCTGACGCGATCTTTGGAAGATTCTCGTCAGAAGCATGATGCTGACAAGGCTGCTTGGGAGAAGAAACTTGCCTCAACCGAGAAGGAGAAAATTCAAGTTGTTGAAATCTCCAAGGAGTTGGAGAAAAATTTAAATATTCTGGAGGAGAAGAATAAAGAGCTTGAAAGCAAGATCAAGAATGCTAAGGAGTTTGAAGATAAACTCAAGGTTGCTGAGGAAAGGCTGGGTCAGCTTCAGGAAGTAAGTCGGCAGAAGGAAGAAGCTGAGAATAAACTGAAGGCTGCTGAAAATCTTCTGTCCGAGAAGCTTTCCTCGGAGACGTTAAAGAGGAAATCGGCTATAAATAAATCTTTCAGCGCTGGCTGGGATAAAGGGTGGAACAAAGGCTTGGCTGCCATGATGTCGCAAGTCGAATATGGCAGCCTAAAATACTTTAGAGATGGGTGGGTTGCAGCTCTTCAGGAGATGAAGGTTGATGAAACTTCTGAACTCTTCCAGCGACACATCCCTAGTCCCCCTCCAACTCCTGAAGACGAAGAAGAGGACGAAGCTGCCTCTGAAGAGTCTTCCATGGTGATGGGAGACCAAGTTTCTCATCCCCCAGCCATCCAGCCTACTAACGAGGAACTTCAGCAACTTGTTACTTCTTTCGAGCAACTGCCAGCGCTCCCCGAGCAACTTTATGTTCCCTCCGAGCAACCTACCTCCTCATCCCAGCCTCCCGAGAAAGTTTTGGGAGACAAGGAAAAGGTGTAGAGTTGTTCGGGTTTCTTTCTATTTTATTTCTCTTTATCAAATGTAACCCTGAACATGTAATTCTGATCTTTATGATATAATAAAATTTGAACTTTTGTTTATGCATACTGTCGTTTCTGCTCTTCATACTCTGTTGGTACTCTTATTAATTATTGTTTTTTCTTCTTCTACTAGTTTTTGGCCAGGATGGAATTATTGTCTGCTCATGACACAAAGCTATTAAGGCAATGCAATGAATATTTTAAGGCTGGTCACACAGATCTGAGCGCAGCACAAATCGTCGACATCCTCGGCCAAGATGCTTCAGAACAGGCAATTGAAGCTTACCAATATTTGAAGTGTCTGCTTGATCGTACGGTAGCCAATAATGTAGCTTACTATGATATGATTGAGGATCTCCAAGGCACTCTTGAAGACCTTCAACAACAATATAAGGAATCCACTGCCCTCTTGCACGAGGGGTACGAGAAGAAGTATCAGCAAATTGTTGCCGACAAGGGATACGAGAAGCGTTTTGCTGCATATGATGTGAGGGAAAGAACTTTGAAAGCAGAGGTCAAAGAGCACAGGCAAATAGCCGAGTTGTTGGAGCAAGAAAATAATAACTTGCAAATAGAAGTATTAAAATATGTTGCCTCCACCTCAAATGCTTTGATCCCAGTGACTGACGAGGGATTCTCGTTCTTGGAGGTAGAGAACGCTAACCTGAGGGACGAGTTGGAAATCTTGAAGAGAGCTGGCCCTTCTATATCTTCTCGTGGACGAGCAAGAGCTCCTCGGGGACGAGCAAGAGCTGCTCGGATTCCTGTCGAGGAACAGAGGACTCAATCTGCTTGAGTGAACCAGGCTTTCCATCTGATGGCGATGAACCAGGCATTGGCTGAGATGTCTAAGAAAATCAGGGACCTGGAAGAGCAGCTTTCTGCTCAAAAATATATTTTGGAGAATAAAGAACTCTTCATCAAAAATCTCCACGAGCAACTGGAAAGACTGACATATCAATTTCATAAGCAGCCCAGGGAGTTCTGGATGGCTAGTTACAACGAGGCTCTCTACCACTTAGACGACCGTATCCAGAACGAAAATAATGAGGGCTACAAACAGGGATGGATGAATGCCCTAGGTGTGCTGTAACTCGAACATGGTCATTACCTGTGGGATTACCATAATCCTGGGCTGCTCGACCTACCCGTGCCACCATTCAATCTAGATATGAGTTGGATCCCTGCTCGGGCCATCCCTCGGTGTTTAATTTCTAAGTACCTCAGCGATTACAATTTGCATTCCAATGTGGAGATATCTCATCCCGAGCATCTACTGGATCGACCATCCGTGATGAATATCAGGAAGTTAAAAGATCTTAACTTCATAAATTCTCCTCTTGCTTTAAATGATCCGCCTGCTGGCGAGGAACCTATTTCAAAAGCAGAGGGGAAGAAACCAATAGAATAGGAGTATTGATGTAATAATTTTATATTTCATTCTTGATGTATTTTGTTCTACATTTAATGAAATAATTTTATTTGCAAATCTTGACTGCTATTGCTTTGTAACACTTTACATCTGTGCATGTGTATCTGTTAAAAAGATAACAATATTATGTTATTTGTCGACCAACTTATTGTCGAGTAGTTTGAATTTGTGGTAGTCATTTTAAAAAGTTACTAAGTTGTTTCTCGACCAACTTACTAATTTGTCGACCAACTTAGTAATAATTTTAAAAAGTCACGAGTATAAAAAAATTTTGCTTGATCAACTTTTCGTATTCATAACATGATTCCGACCAACCAAGGTCGGTTAAATTTTCTGTAACACCCCGTCCGCCCGGGGAGAGCGAACGGAGTGCTAATGCGATAAAATAAATCCAAATCCACAAGTGACAAGGTATAGAGCATCTAAATAAACCCACAATAATATAAATCCACTAATCTCAATCTCTTCAATTACAACAAGTCTCTCGAATTAAAATTACAAATCTCCAAAGCTCTATACTTTAAAATAATACAAATTTTTTCCAAACAATCCTCGCTAAAATTAATCTCCATAGCTCCCCAAAATCCGCGCTAACCTCCCACTAAAAGAAAATATGGGGAAGTACACAATACGACAGGAATGATGCTCAACAAATATAAGTTAGCGATGAATAAAACGTAACAACACGAGTACGAATATTCAAATCAAAATGCAAATCTCAATAGCATTTCATCATTATAATTTCTCAACAACACTTTAACCGGGTCACCAGGCCTCACCACATCCGTATATGCTTTATCAAGCCATAGACCGGGAAACAGGAATTTTAGCGGGTGCCCAACATCCGTGCCATATTAAAATCTCATGACTACGTGCTCAACAATAATATGATGATACCACATGAATCAAAATAATTCAATAATTATTTCTTCAGATTCCAAATGAATTTAACAATTCAAATATGAGTTCAATTAACAAGAATTCAAAGAGAATGGCACTCGCGAGATTTAAGGAGCATATTGTGTAAAACTCCATACCTTAAAAATTATTTCATGCATCGCCACATAAAAATCATTCTCAAAATCTGATCACACCATCACGTTCCTCTCGCGAAAATAATCAAATCATGTTCTAGCCCTAACACGAGATAACCCTAAATAGTCCTATTTTAAAAATCCAAAAAAATCAGATCAAAAAATTATTCAAATCTCCAATACGACTTCATATTTGGATTCTACACGAAAAATTGAGCCAGGTATGTGTTTTGAGTTTTTCTCAAATCTCATTCGAATGCACTCAAAAATAAGATCTAAACATTCCAAATTGGCTCTTCACATTACACTCGTTTTTGCCTCTTTGGATTTCGTTTTTCGGCCTCTCTTTTTCATCTCCCTTTCCTTATAATCAACCATAATATTGCTTATATAACCCCTCTCTCAAACCCTAGCTTGGAGACTAAGCTAACGCATATTACTATATTACCCTTTTATTCAAAATTATCAACTTTACATATTTAAACCATTACAAAATGTCCAAAAATAATTTAAATTCAAATGTTTGATTCGATTTCAAACCAAAATAAATTATATTATCCCCGATTAATAAAATAATAATATTACTAAAATCATATACCATATTCATAAATAAATCCCTCAAAATTACGGGGTATTACATACTTCCCCCCCTTGAAAAGGAATTTCGTCCTCAAAATTCAACGAAAACTAACGATCGAAATAAAATGCTACTCGATTCTATTTCCCAAATATAACACATTAAAGTCCTCAAGTTAATTATAAACATCCTCACCACGCCACCTAACACATCCTCAAAAATTATCTATCTCCAAAAAATATATCTAACCCGCATGCTAGACCCAATACCTAAGATCCAAGGGTTGTCGTAAACCTAAGCTCTGATACCATTTGTAACACCCCGTCCCCCCGGGGAGAGCGAATGGAGTGCTAATGCGATAAAATAAATCCAAATCCACAAGTGACAAGGTATAGAGCATCTAAATAAACCCACAATAATATAAATCCACTAATCTCAATCTCTTCAATTACAACAAGTCTCTCGAATTAAAATTACAAATCTCCAAAGCTCTATACATCAAAATAATACAAATTTTTTCCAAACAATCCTCGCTAAAATTAATCTCCATAGCTCCCCAAAATCCGCACTAACCTCCCACTAAAAGAAAATATGGGGAAGTACACAATACGACAGGAATGATGCTCAACAAATATAAGTTAGCGATGAATAAAACGTAACAACACGAGTACGAATATTCAAATCAAAATGCAAATCTCAATAGCATTTCATCATTATAATTTCTCAACAACACTTTAACCGGGTCACCAGGCCTCACCACATCCGTATATGCTTTATCAATCCATAGACCGGAAAATAGGAATTTTGGCGGGTGCCCAACATTCGTGCCATATTAAAATCTCATGACTACGTGCTCAACAATAATATGATGATACCACATGAATCAAAATAATTCAATAATTATTTCTTCAGATTCCAAATGAATTTAAGAATTCAAATATGAGTTCAATTAACAAGAATTCAAAGAGAATGGCACTCGCGAGATTTAAGGAGCATATTGTGTAAAAATCCATACCTTAAAAATTATTTCATGCATCGCCACATAAAAATCATTCTCAAAATCTGATCACACCATCACGTTCCTCTCGTGAAAATAATCAAATCATGTTCTAGCCCAAACACGAGATAACCCTAAATAGTCCTATTTTAAAAATAAAAAAAAATCAGATCCAAAAATTATTCAAATCTCCAATACGACTTCATATTTGGATTCTACACGAAAAATTGAGCCAGGTATGTGTTTTGAGTTTTTCTCAAATCTCATTCGAATGCACTCAAAAATAAGATCTAAACATTCCAAATTGGCTCTTCACATTCCACTCGTTTTTGCCTCTATGGATTTCGTTTTTCGGCCTCTCTTTTTCATCTCCCTTTCCTTATAATCAACCATAATATTGCTTATATAACCCCTCTCTCAAACCCTAGCTTGGAGACTAAGCTAACGCATATTACTATATTACCCTTTTATTCAAAATTATCAACTTTACATATTTAAACCATTACAAAATGTCCAAAAATAATTTAAATTCAAATGTTTGATTCGATTTCAAACCAAAATAAATTATATTATCCCCGATTAATAAAATAATAATATTACTAAAATCATATACCATATTCATAAATAAATCCCTCAAAATTACGGGGTATTACATACTTCCCCCCCTTGAAAAGGAATTTCGTCCTCGAAATTCAACGAAAACTAACGATCGAAATAAAATGCTACTCGATTCTATTTCCCAAATATAACACATTAAAGTCCTCAAGTTAATTATAAACATCCTCACCACGCCACCTAACACATCCTCAAAAATTTTCTATCTCCAAAAAATATATCTAACCCGCATGCTAGACCCAATACCTAAGATCCAAGGGTTGTCGTAAACCTAAGCTCTGATACCATTTGTAACACCCCGTCCCCCCGGGGAGAGCGAACGGAGTGCTAATGCGATAAAATAAATCCAAATCCACAAGTGACGAGGTATAGAGCATCTAAATAAACCCACAATAATATAAATCCACTAATCTCATTTACAACAAGTCTCTCGAATTAAAATTACAAATCTCCAAAGCTCTATACATCAAAATAATACAAATTTTTTCCAAACAATCCTCGCTAAAATTAATCTCCATAGCTCCCCAAAATCCGCGCTAACCTCCCACTAAAAGAAAATATGGGGAAGTACACAATACGACAGGAATGATGCTCAACAAATATAAGTTAGCGATGAATAAAACGTAACAACACGAGTACGAATATTCAAATCAAAATGCAAATCTCAATAGCATTTCATCATTATAATTTCTCAACAACACTTTAACCGGGTCACCAGGCCTCACCACATCCGTATATGCTTTATCAAGCCATAGATCGGGAAACAGGAATTTTGGCGGGTGCCCAACATTCGTTCCATATTAAAATCTCATGACTACGTGCTCAACAATAATATGATGATACCACATGAATCAAAATAATTCAATAATTATTTCTTCAGATTCCAAATGAATTTAAGAATTCAAATATGAGTTCAATTAACAAGAATTCAAAGAGAATGGCACTCGCGAGATTTAAGGAGCATATTGTGTAAAAATCCATACCTTAAAAATTATTTCATGCATCGCCACATAAAAATCATTCTCAAAATTTGATCACACCATCACGTTCCTCTCGCGAAAATAATCAAATCATGTTCTAGCCCTAACACGAGATAACCCTAAATAGTCCTATTTTAAAAATCCAAAAAAATCAGATCCAAAAATTATTCAAATCTCCAATATGACTTCATATTTGGATTCTACACGAAAAATTGAGCCAGGTATGTGTTTTGAGTTTTTTTCTCAAATCTCATTTGAATGCACTCAAAAATAAGATCTAAACATTCCAAATTGGCTCTTCACATTCCACTCGTTTTTGCCTCTTTGGAGTTCGTTTTTCGGCCTCTCTTTTTCATCTCCCTTTCCTTATAATCAACCATAATATTGCTTATATAACCCCTCTCTCAAACCCTAGCTTGGAGACTAAGCTAACACATATTACTATATTACCCTTTTATTCAAAATTATCAACTTTACATATTTAAACAATTACAAAATGTCCAAAAATAATTTAAATTCAAATGTTTGATTCGATTTCAAACCAAAACAAATTATATTATCCTCGATTAATAAAATAATAATATTATTAAAATCATATACCATATTCATAAATAAATCCCTCAAAATTACGGGGTATTACATACTTCCCCCCTTGAAAAGGAATTTCGTCCTCGAAATTCAACGAAAAATAACGATCGAAATAAAATGCTACTCGATTCTATTTCCCAAATATCACACATTAAAGTCCTCAAGTTAATTATAAACATCCTCACCACGCCACCTAACACATCCTCAAAAATTTTCTATCTGCAAAAAATATATCTAACCCGCATGCTAGACCCAATACCTAAGATCCAAGGGTTGTCGTAAACCTAAGCTCTGATACCATTTGTAACACTCCATCCGCCCGGGGAGAGCGAACGGAGTGCTAATGCGATAAAATAAATCCAAATCCACAAGTGACAAGGTATAGAGCATCTAAATAAACCCACAATAATATAAATCTACTAATCTCAATCTCTTCAATTACAACAAGTCTCTCGAATTAAAATTACAAATCTCCAAAGCTCTATACATCAAAATAATACAAATTTTTTTCAAACAATCCTCGCTAAAATTAATCTCCATAGCGCCCCAAAATCCGCGCTAACCTCCCACTAAAAGAAAATATGGGTAAGTACACAATACGACAGGAATGATGCTCAACAAATATAAGTTAGCGATGAATAAAAAGTAACAACACGAGTACGAATATTCAAATCAAAATGCAAATCTCAATAGCATTTCATCATTATAATTTCTCAACAACACTTTAACCGGGTCACCAGGCCTCACCACATCCGTATATGCTTTATCAAGCCATAGCCCGGGAAACAGGAATTTTGGCGGGTGCCCATATCCGTGCCATATTAAAATCTCATGACTACGTGCTCAACAATAATATGATGATACCACGTGAATCAAAATAATTCAATAATTATTTCTTCAAATTCCAAATGAATTTAACAATTCAAATATGAGTTCAATTAACAAGAATTCAAAGAGAATGGCACTCACGAGATTTATGGAGCATATTGTGTAAAATCCCATACCTTAAAAATTATTTCATGCATCGCCACATAAAAATCATTCTCAAAATCTGATCACACCATCACGTTCCTCTCGCGAAAATAATCAAATCATGTTCTAGCCCTAACACGAGATAACCCTAAATAGTCCTATTTTAAAAATTCAGAAAAATTAGATCCAAAAATTATTCAAATCTCCAATACGACTTCATATTTGGATTCTACATGAAAAATTGAGTCAGGTATGTGTTTTGAGTTTTTATCAAATCTCATTCGAATGCACTCAAAAATAAGATCTAAACATTCCAAATTGGCTCTTCACATTCCACTCGTTTTTGCCTCTTTGGATTTCGTTTTTTGGCCTCTCTTTTTCATCTCCCTTTCCTTATAATCAATCATAATATTGCTTATATAACCCCTCTCTCAAACCCTAGATTGGAGACTAAGCTAACGCATATTACTATATTACCCTTTTATTCAAAATTATCAACTTTACATATTTAAACCATTACAAAATGTCCAAAAATAATTTAAATTCAAATGTTTGATTCGATTTCAAACCAAAATAAATTATATTATCCCCGATTAATAAAATAATAATATTATTAAAATCATATACCATATTCATAAATAAATCCCTCAAAATTACGGGGTGTTACATACTTCCCCCCTTGAAAAGGAATTTCGTCCTCGAAATTCAACGGAAACTAGCGATCGAAATAAAATGCTACTCGATTATATTTCCCAAATATCACACATTAAAGACCTCAAGTTAATTATAAACATCCTCACCACGACGCCTAACACATCCTCAAAAATTTTCTATCTCCAAAAAATATATCTAACCCGCATGCTAGACCCAATACCTAAGATCCAAGGGTTATCGTAAACCTAAGCTCTGATACCATTTGTAACACCCCGTCCCTCCGGGGAGAGCGAACGAAGTGCTAATGCGATAAAATAAATCCAAATCCACAAGTGACAAGGTATAAAGCATCTAAATAAACCCATAATAATATAAATCCACTAATCTCAATCTCTTCAATTACAACAAGTCCCTCGAATTAAAATTACAAATCTCCAAAGCTCTATACATCAAAATAATACAAATTTTTTCCAAACAATCCTCGCTAAAATTAATCTCCATAGCACCCCAAAATCCGCGCTAACCTCCCACTAAAAGAAAATATGGGTAAGTACACAATACGACAGGAATGATGCTCAACAAATATAAGTTAGCGATGAATAAAAAGTAACAACACGAGTACGAATATTCAAATCAAAATGCAAATCTCAATAGCATTTCATCATTATAATTTCTCAACAACACTTTAACCGGGTCACCAGGCCTCACCACATCCGTATATGCTTTATCAAGCCATAGCCCGGGAAACAGGAATTTTGGCGGGTGCCCAACATCCGTGCCATATTAAAATCTCATGACTACGTGCTCAACAATCATCTGATGATACCACATGAATCATAATAATTCAATAATTATTTCTTCAGATTCCAAATGAATTTAACAATTCAAATATGAGTTCAATTAACAAGAATTCAAAGAGAATGGCACTCGCGAGATTTAAGGAGCATATTGTGTAAAACCCCATACCTTAAAAATTATTTCATGCATCGCCACATAAAAATCATTCTCAAAATCTGATCACACCATCACGTTCCTCTCGCGAAAATAATCAAATCATGTTCTAGCCCTAACACGAGATAACCCTAAATAGTCCTATTTTAAAAATCCAGAAAATCTAGATCCAAAAATTATTCAAATCTCCAGTATGACTTCATATTTGAATTCTACATGAAAAATTGAGTCAGGTATGTGTTTTGAGTTTTTCTCAAATCTCATTCGAATGCACTCAAAAATAAGATCTAAACATTCCAAATTGACTCTTCACATTCCACTCGTTTTTGCCTCTTTGGATTTCGTTTTTCGGCCTCTCTTTTTCATCTCCCTTTCCTTATAATCAACCATAATATTGCTTATATAACCCCTCTCTCAAACCCTAGCTTGGAGACTAAGCTAACGCGTATTACTATATTACCCTTTTATTCAAAATTATCAACTTTACATATTTAAACCATTACAAAATGTCCAAAAATAATTTAAATTCAAATGTTTGATTCGATTTCAAACCAAAATAAATTATATTATCCCTGATTGATAAAATAATAATATTACTAAAATCATATACCATATTCATAAATAAATCCCTCAAAATTACGGGGTATTACATTTTCCTTCTCGACCAACTACAGTTAGTTGCTTTTTATCCCCGACCAGCCATAGTTAGTGGATTTTTCCTCTACGAGGAGCTTTGGCACTTTCTGGAATAATTTGACCTCTCGACCAACTTTAGTTGGCGTTTTCGAGAATATATTTACTTCCTAACCAACATAAGTTGGCATTTTTAGGAATACTTTTACTTCCCAAGGAATACATAGTTTTACTTCCCGTAGGAATATATAGTTTTACTTCCCGAAGGAATACATTGTTTTACTTCCCGGAGGAATACATTTACTTCCTAACCAACATAAGTTAGCATTTTTAGGAATACATAGTTTTACTTCCCGGAGGAATACATAGTTTTACTTCCCGGAGGAATACATTGTTTTACTTCCCGGAGGAATACATTATTTTACTTCCCGGAGGAATACATAGTTTTACTTCCCGGAGGAATACATAGTTTTACTTCCCGGAGGAATACATTGTTTTACTTCCCGGAGGAATACATTGTTTTAATTCCCGGAGGAATACATTTGTTTCTCGACTAACCTTAGTTGGCGTTTTCGAGAAGAAATTTGAGTAATCCGAGTTTTGTCGAGTAGTGTGTAGCACTAGTATTCCCCGAAAAACTTTCAATAAAAGGAGAGAATTTGGCAGAATATCTTCATTTTATTCATACTGACGGAACTCCATTACATGAGAACATACATCACTGATAATACTTGCGCAGGTGCTCTGCGTTCCATGCATTATTAAACTCCTCCCCCTCTAAAGTTGATATTCGGTAGGTTCCTGGTCGAACAACTTCTGTAACTCGGTATGGTCCATTCCAGTTTGCCTCCAATTTGTTGTGCTTTTGATTCACTTTCTTTAGCACATAGTCTCCTTCTTTTAGGTCGCACTTCTTCACCCTCTTATTGTAGAACAAAGCTGTTCGTTATTGGTATGCAGCATTCCTGATGGCTGCTTCTTCTCTAACTTCCTCGAGCATGTCTAAATCCAATCTTCTCATTAAGTCGCTGACAGGGGAATTGAAATTCAATACCCTGTGTGTTGGGAGGCCCAACTCGGCAGGTATAACAGCTTCACTTCCAAACGCCAGCATATATGGTGATTCTCCAGTTGCTACTCGGGGAGTAGTACGATAAGCCCACAGTACTGACTGTAATTCGTTGATCCAGTTTGCTTTTGCGTCACTTAGTCTTTTCTTCAATCCATTTAGCAGTGTTCTGTTCATCGCTTCAGTTTGTCCATTTCTTTGTGGATGTCCTGGTGCCGAGTGGATCTTCAAGATATTGGACTGATGGCAATAGGCAGCGAACTCCTCATTGTCAAATTGTGTTCCATGGTTTGTGATGAAGGCATGCGGAAGACCATATCGACAAATGATATTCTTCCAAATAAATTGGTACACTCTGTCATACGTCATATCAATGAGAGGCTCAGCTTCTACCCACTTAGTAAAATAATCCACAGCGACCACGAGATACTTAAATCTTCCCCTAGTCGTCGGCAGTGGCCCAACCAAATCTATAACCCATATGGCAAATGGCCAAAGGGAAGTAATGGGTGTTAATAACGCTTGTGGAGTTCTTCGGATGGAGGAAAAACGTTGGCACTTATCACATTTCTTGGCATAGGCTATACAATCAGCCCTTATTGTCGGCCAGTAGTATCCTTGCGTCATTATTCTTTGCAAAAGCGTCCGACCTGCTACATGGGATCCATAGGACCCTTCATGGATCTCTTCAATTAAATCTTTCACCTCGGTGGGATGCACACATCTCTGCAAACCTACTATAAGTCCTCGTCTGTATAGAATACCGTTGGTCAGTACATAACGAGCAGCCTTAAACTTCAATTTCTTGGCTGCAAGTTTGTCAGTTGGTAATTCCCCTTTCTCAATATATACCCTGATGGGATCCATCCATGATGATCCTAAATCGAGGGTAATAAAGTTCATCGTTAGATCTTCATCTATACTCCGACCAGCTAAAACTTCAATTGGGATTGTTCTTCGTAGCTCGGTACGAGTAGCTGATGCTAATCGAGCTAGGGCGTCTACTCTTGCATTCTCCATTCTTGGTATTCTGACTAGCTGAATAGTAGCAAATTCTGATACCAACTCCATCACCTTTGCATGATACTTGATGATTAATTCTCCTTTGGCTGCATATATTCCCAACATTTGATTTGCGATCAATTGAGAATCACTGAAGACAATAACCTGTTGCGCCTCCATAATTTTTGCCAAATTAAGACCTGCAATCATGGCCTCATACTCAGCCTCATTATTGGAAGCTTTGAATTGGAAACATAGGGCGTATTCCATGTCGACCTCGTCCGGACTGCTCAAAACTATCCCTGCGCCACATCCTATAGTGCAAGATGAACCATCCACATACAGACTCCATATAGGTAACTCGTCTTCAAATTTTTGATCTGACAGAGTTCCTCGGTGAAATATTTGTTGCTTCCTTTCATCCTCCCCTGATATTTCTTGCTCTTCGTCGATCATCTTTTCTTGCCCTTTTACCAACCTAAGTTGGTCTGAGCTTGTGTTTGTTGATCCTGTAACATCCACATGTTGATCAGCGAGAAACTTTTGCTCCTCGGGGGTATCAGGATAGGTGAACTCTGCTATAAAATCTGCTACAGCTTGCCCTTTTAGCGACGATCTGGGTTCATAAACTATATCATATTCACCAAGTTCTATTGCCCAGCACATCAATCTTCCTGACTTTTTTGGTTTGTGAAGCTCTTGCCTCAATGGCATATCAGTATATACTACTATGGCATGAGCTTAAAAGTATGGCTTCATTCTTCTACTTGCCTCGATCAATGCTAGTGCCAATTTTTCCAGCCTTGGATATCTGATTTCTGCTCCTCGAAAGGCCTTACTTGTGTAGTAGATTAGTTTTTGTACTCCATTCTCCACTCTTATCAATGTCGAACTGACTGTATTCTCGGACACTGCCAGATACAAATATAATTTTTCTCCCATCACTGGCCTGGATAACAGTGGAGGTGCTCCCAAGTATTTCTTCAAGTCTTGAAAAGCCTTCTCACATTCATCATTCCACTCAAAAGTCTTTCGGAGTGTCTTGAAGAATGGGAGACATCGATCAGTTGCTCGCGATACAAATCTATTGAGTGCTTCTACTCGTCCTATAAGACTTTGCACCTCTTTCTTCGTTATTGGAGATCGCAGTCCTAGCAGAGCTTTGATCTTTTTAGGGTTAGCTTCAATGCCTCGCTGATTAACGATGTATCCGAGAAACATGCCTTCTCGTACTCCAAATATGCACTTCGTCGGGTTCAACTTCGTTTGATATTTATCTAGTTGATCAAAAGTTTGGCTTAAGTCAACTAGATGATCAGCAGCTTTTTTGCTCTTCGTCAGCATATCGTTAACATAGACTTCCATATTGCAACTGATTTGTTCTGCAAACACTTTGTTCATCAGACGCTGATATGTTGCACCTGCATTTTTCAAACCAAAAGGCATAACATTATAACAATAAGTTCCCCTAGGGGTAATGAAATAAGTACTCTCCCTGTCTTCAGGTTTCATTTTAATCTGATTGTAACCAGAATAAGCATCCATGAAGCTCAGCAGCTCGTGTCCCGAGGTAGCATCCACTAGTTGATCAATTCGGGGCAGCGAAAAGTGATCCTTTGGGCATGCTTTGTTGAGGTCGGTGAAGTCTACACACATCCTCCATTTGTTGTTCTTCTTCTTCACCATCACCACATTTGATAACCCGTTTGGATATTTAACATCTTCAATAAAGCAGGCTTTCTGGAGCTTCTCGACTTCCTCCTGTATAGCTTGATTCTTCTCGGGACTTAATACTCTTCTTATCTGCTTCACAAGCTTGATCTCCTTATTCACATTGAGTTGATGACATAAGAAATTTGGGTCTATCCCAGGCATATCCTCATGACTCCATGCAAAAGTTTTCTTTCTGCTTCTAAGGAAAGTTATCAATTCCTGTTTTAGTGAGGCTTCCAACGACGAACCTACTTCAGTAGTTCGTTCAGGGTGCTCGTCGTCCAGAATGATGTTTTCAGTAGCTTCCACCACTTGACCCTTCACGAGTTGTGACTCATCTCTAGGATCCAATGTTTCAATTTCTGCCCCTTCATCCACTTGATAAGTAGTAGTCTTTTTCCTTGATTCCTCCAGCTCCTCTTGCTCGGCGGATGAATAATAGCATTCCCGAGCTACTTTCTGATCACCTTTCACAACTCCTACTCCAAAATTTGTTGGAAATTTTAGGCACTGATGTACCGTAGATGGTACAGCCTCGAACTTCTTCAATCCTACTCTTCCCATGATGATATTGTATGATTATTGAACATTCTTATCCATCAAGAAGAAGCGTATTCTTTCTGTTCGACAAGCAGGCCACGTACCAATGAATATATCCAACTTGATCGTCCCAAGTGGAAATACTTTCTCGCCAGCAAAACCGAGGAGGGGTCTATGATAAGGATCCAGTTGAGATAGCTTTAGATTTAAACTGTCGAAGCATGAGTAGAACATGATGTCTGCCGAGCTAGCATTGTCGACCAGTACTCTTGAAATCATTACCTCCTTCATCCTCATTTTGATCACCAATGGGTCATCATGAGGATATAGAACACCTGCGAGGTCATTCTTTGAGAAACCAATGACCAATTTCTCTTTTTTCACCTTTCTCGGGCTATCCTCCTCAGCTAGATTTATTCGTTGAATGTATGAGCAAGCTTGAGCCTTACAGAGGTAAGCTTTTCTCTCAGAAGTAAGGTCTCCTCCTCCCGCATCTCCACCTGTAATAACATTACAATCAAATGATCCAAAGCGTATTGAAAATACCTCACGTTCTGGCTGCCTTGGTCTCTTGGGACGATCGGGGTCGTCTTCTGGATCAACTTCATGGTCTCTCTTCCTGTTCTCCTCTGCCCGACGAGGAGATCTGGACCTCTCTCTTGCTCGATCGTTGTTTCTTCTATCATTCTTCCGATTAACATAGTTTGCCAGTTTTCCTCGTCTGATGAGTGTTTCAATCTCATTCTGAAGAGCTATGCAATTTTTAGTCATATGGCCATGATCTTTGTGAAACTCGCAATATTTTGCCTTATTTTCCTTTTGGGGTCTGCCTTCATTTTCTCTGGCCAATTTAATTCCTCATTGTTCTTAATTTCTTCTAGAACATGGTTGATGTCTTTATTCAAAGGAGTATAATTATCAAATTTCCTCAATACTTCCCAAGTCGACCTTATTTTTGAATATTTGTCATTACCATTGTTCTTATGCTCTTTCTTCTTAGCTTTATCACCTTCCACCTTGGTTTCTTTGGCATCCATATTCTTCTTCGCAGCCATAGCCTCCTCGACATTCACAATCTTGGACGTTTTTCCCATTAGGTCTGACATGGTTCTAGGTGGATCTTTGGCCAAAGTGTAGTACAACTTGTTGGGCAGCATTCCACTCATCAAGGCAGTAATCGCTGTCTTTTCCTCATAGTCAATGACTTCGAGCTTCTCGTTATTAAAACGAGTTATATAATCTCTAGTACTCTCACCAGCCTTTTGTCTGACACTTAACAAATGTGCTACTCGTTTAACAGGCTTTGCCCCAAAACAGAATTTCCCAATGAATAACTCGGCCAGTTAAAGAAAAGTTGAAATCTTACTCCGAGGAAGATTATTATACCACATTTGAGCGGATCTGGTAAGAGTTCCCGAGAATGCTCTGCATCTCATCTCATCTAGAACAGCATAGATGTCGGCTGCAGCTTGGTATTGTTCTATATGAAGGACAGGGTCTGTCTTTCCATCATATTTGGGGGTCACAACAGGTGCTTTGAACTTTGATGGTGTTGAAAAATCTACAATGGCCTGGACAAAAGGTGTTCCTCGAACAAAAGTTCGTTGTAGAGGGTTCTTGGCTTTAGCCATTTCCCCTAATCTATCCTCCAGCCTTTGAATAGAGCCTTTCCATGCATCATTTCCTTCCTCGGGCCTATTGGTTCAAGCAACTGATCGTGTTGATGTGGCTTCCTGGGATCTATCTTGACGAGCAGCTGGTCGCGACTGGGCAGATCCTTCCCTTAAATCTGATGGTCGTCGAAAACTCCTTGATGCGACTTTAGGAGGACTTCTACTCCTTCTAGGTCCTAATCGATCAAAAGGTGATACCCTGCTTAACCTCTCTAGCGCACTAGCCCTTTCTGGCCCGCACTGACGAAGATCGTCCAAGTTGATAAGAAAAATCTTCAGATTCCTCAGTACGATATGAATCAGTACGCCTAGTAAGTGAAGAAGGTAAACGAGTATTTCTTTAAATACTTCGCAGTCCTGAATGGATTGGTGCACCGCCATGGAGGGTTTGTAGGAGTTGTCGCATCGTTTCTTGCATGATTGTCTGGCCCTAGGCCAGATTTGTCATTATTCCAGCCAGATCTGGAATATTAGGCGGAGCAGATAGATTTGGAGGGCTTCTAGCGTTTCGATTGTTGGGTTCTAGAATATCAGTCATTTGTGATGAGTTGTTCTTGATGAAAAATGATATTACCAGTCGTTTCCCACAGACGGCGCCAATCTGTTGATGTAAAAAATTAGATTGTATCTAATTATTTAATCACAGATAAATAAAATGAGACAAAGAACTTTTAAAGTGGTTCAGCCTTATAAGAATTGCCTACGTCCACTGTTTTTGTTATTGATGGCTGTTTGGGAATTCTCGATTATAAGTTTTCTCAAGAAATTCCGATCCCCATACAATGAGGCTAATACAATGTATTTATAGCCCTGAGGCTGTAATGTGGAAGGGCAATACATTAAATGGTGTACATGTGAAAGGGTAATGTATTAAATGCCCCTTAAGTGTATACATCTGAATGGTAAGCATTTAATGAACAGTCAAACTGTTGGTTATCCTGCTATTAATGCTTTGTTCGAGGTGCAGCTCAGACCGCCTAAGCTGCTCGGACCGCCTAAGTTCCTCGGTACTCAAAAGTTCCTCGGAGAGTTCTTGTAAGTCGGAGTGTCTGAGTTGGTCGGGGAAGCAATGTTCCTCGTTGTAGTATGGTTTCTCGGAGAGTCTGAGTTCCTCGGAAGTGTTTGCTGTTTCCACGTAGATTACCACGTGTCTTCACCCAATTGAGCCATGTCAGCAGACTAAATTTGGTATCAACAGTGAGACTTAAGAGCTTTGCAATGCTCGGTCTTGTGTCCTCCCTCTTTGTGAAAAGCGCATCTCAACGCATTGTTCCTCTTAGAGGGATCTCCTCCCATCTTCCTGGGCCACTTGATGAATGGCTCATCCTTGATCTTCGCGAGAATCTTGTAAATTGGTTCTTTGAAGATAGTTTTAACCGCCTGGAATGCTTTCGACGCGTCATGGTTCCCTCCGTTCTTGGAGCCATTTTTGCCTCCGTTCTTCCCTCATTTCCTATGGTTCTCAGTTTTCTCACCTACCTTGGTAGTGAGCTTAGCTCGACCGTTTTCTCCTATATTAGGGAGGGTGACATCTTCCACCTTTGCGTATTTCTCGATTTGGGCCATTAGGTCATCAATAGTCATAGCTTCCTTATTCGTCAGGGACTGGTAGAGGAGGGAAGAACTAGGGAGCCCAATTTTGAAGGAGGCCACTGCCACTTCCTCCACGCAGTCCTCGATCTCATTGAATTTGTAGAGCCAATGCAAAAGTTACAATTGTTATCCAAAACATTATTATATATCCTCCTCTTTAGAACATAATCATAGAATAATAACTAGATGACACTTTCCTCAAAACCCAACAACAAAACTTGAAAAACGAAGAAGTAAAGAAAGAATAGAAATATAGCCAAAGAAGAGGATTGAGATTTAAAAATATATTATGCATACCCTTAGCCCCCTCTTTTAATAGTATAAGTGTTATAACAAGATCATCACTCAAAATCAATTATATATCCATGAAACATGAAGATGTATCAAGATCTCAAAAGATAATATTGGTGGCAAGGACTGAAACAATAAGTTACTAAGTTTGTAGCAAAATGTCTGACCTGTCAACAAGTAAAAATTGAACACCAATATCCTGAACGATTATTACAACCACTTTCTATCCTAGGAAGAAAAAGAGATCATATTACGATGGAATTTATTAGTGGCTTAATACAACATCTTAGGGCTATAACTTGATTTGGGTAAATTATATACATAAGTGTTGTCTCATCAGAACGAAACCCAAGAAAATGACTGTTACAGACTCATCCTTCAGATGAGACCAATGCACTCACCCAAGCCTGCATGAGCAGTCTCATCCTGTGGATGTCTCGTGCCACGAAGGACTCGTGTGAATGACACCCATGCAACCTAAAAGAGTCCTTAGTCTATTCTCATAACAAAGACAACCTCATCCCCATATACATAGGTGTTGGCCTCAGACGACACTGATATTATGAGACAGTAACCTCAGTCTAAGATGGGCGCATTAGTAACAAATGACCATCTGGACTCATCTCGGCCTACGGTATGGAGCAGGCCTTTGGTAGTCTCGGCTCGGTCAAGACCTCCTACCTTTGACATATTCGATAATTATAGAAATCATGACAATGACATTTCGGGCATAACACAGAAAATCATTATCAACGATCAACAACCCACATGAGAGAACATTCTTTATGATGATCTTACTATGTATACATACATATAGCATCTCTCATTGTCCATGAGCTCAGTTGGGCAGGATATGCATGCTTGAGGGTGACATCGCACACCCTCGAGCCTATATAAGGCATACTATGTCTTTTTTATTTGGATCGAACTCCAGAAACCCTATTGTCACTCTACTAAATTTGTATTAGAGAAAGAGATAGCTTGATTGTGTGTCTTTTATGGCCATTAGTTCCTGAATATAATGAAAACCAGTCTCATACTCTTACAATGGATGTTGGCTAAGGCCAAACCACCTAAATACCTTTCTTCATCTCTTTTCTATGATCCATTCTTAAAGTTTATTTGAGTATTTACAGTCTAATCACATATGTGCAAAACCCATCTCTAAGGTGAATTTGTTGCATGATATTATACAATGATCATTTTGGAGCCGTCTGTGGAAAAGATTTTATTGTTGTCATCTTGAGATTGGATTTCGCACTCACCTCTAGTTGTGATTCAATTCCACCATTATTGGATCAAAATCGCCATTGGAAGAGATTGGGTAGAGGAGTTCACTAGTTTTCTTTTTTATTCATCATGTTTTCTGGGTTTTTTCACTTTTGTTGTTGTTATTATTGTCTCTGATCGGCGATGTCTTTCGATCCATTGGCAAATGTCGGGGCTGGTTCCAGTGAACCACCCCCTCAGTCTAAGATGGCTGACGTTGCGGTGGCAATCAGATTACTTATGTCCACTTAGCAGCAGATGCAACACCAGTTCTTGGCGTTCAACCAAGATATCATTAGTTCGATCCCAAAGGACCCAACTTTTAATCTCATCACTCTAGCCGCAAGAGAGGCAGCATAACTAGTAGTTGGGGGACCACTCCCGGCTCCAACTAAAGAAGTCACATATGGTCTCAGGCGAAGAGAGATCACAGACCTTCGCCTCCTTTACCTCATCAAGGAGGTGCAAGGAAGACGAGAGGATGTGAAATGTATAGAGGAGCGCTACTAGGACAATGGCGAGAGGTACGAGATGTTAGACATGTCATTTCGCAAAGTGCCACCCCTACTCCTACTCATCAAGGTAAGAGTTTTTAGTAGACCCATCAGAGTCATGAAAGGGAGAACACATTCACTAAGCTAAGTAGGGGTTCAGTATTTGATCATCCCGGGCAAAGGGGGTGTTATAACCATGACATAATACAACATCTGTGGAACTATAATCACTAGTCGTCTTAGTGAATCTCAGTCGAGACACCACCCAGACCTGAGGGAATGTAGAGAAGTGAATAACACACTAGGAATACAAGAAAAGGGTCCACTTATAGGGTCATCTCTGAGGTGGAAGGTTCAAGTGATAGTGCGGATATGGATGAGAAGCCTTGGAACATCTCAATCTAGAGGCTAGAGAATATGATCAACTGTCTTATGAAAAGTCGAGACCCATCCATAGGGGGTATATGGAGGGCTCTCCTTTGTTTTCGAGCATAGTCAGCTATCTGACACCTGAAAAGTTCAAGCCGCCAGTTGTGACACCCATGTATGATGTATGTATAAACCTTATTCATCATATAAAGATGTATTATTCGGTTGCCGACATATATTCCAGTTCAAAAAAGATGAGGTGTCGAGATTTTTCCATCACACTCATAGGTGTTGCCTATGTGTAGTATACTGGCCTACCGAGGGAAGCGATTGAAAAATTTAAGCACCTGTCTGATAAATTTATTCATAACTTTTACTTCGGCATGAATCTCACAAAGCGTGTGACGAACTTCTTAAATGTTCGACAAGGAAAGAATGAGCCTTAAAATACTTCATATATCAGTTCAACATGGTGAAATTAGAAGTTGAAGACTATGATGAGAGCATTGTTGTGACATCCATCATCAGTGGGTTCTAACTGGGGAAGCTCTATTTAAAACCTCTCCAAAGATGCTCTAAAATCCATAACAGAAATTATGGCTAAGGTTGTGAGTATCATGAATGCAGAGGAGGCCCTGGAGGCCAAGAGAGGAGACCAAAACGAGACAAGTGGCAACAAATTTGGGCAAGGTTGAGATAAGAAAAAAAGATAAAGAGGGGAAGAAGAAGTCAAACGACAATAAGTTTGCAAAGTACAACCCACTAACAGTTAATCTTAATCTTATTCTGAATGAGATTATGGACAATAAAGAACTTTAATGGCCTAAGAAATTGAGAGATTCGGCCCACAACAAGGATAAGAGCAAGTGGTGTGAATTTCACCAAGATCATAGCCACACTATTGATAAGCGATCCGCTTTGAAGGACGAGCTTCAGAAGTTCTTGAAGCAAGGAAAGCTGCGAAAGTACATCGAAAATGGTGGAAGTCGATATGACAATAAGAAAATATAGTGTAAGGACACAAATTTCCAATTGAGTCCTCTTATAGTTTTGGCTCAATTCCGGACAAAAACATTTATTCATAGGATTTTATGTAATTGTAATATTCAAGACCTATGAAGTGTTTGTTGAAGACGTAGCGGCAAAGAGTATAAAGCATCATCAACATGCCGTAGTTTATGTGCCTCGTTTGTACGTCATCAACTTAGGTTCCATGCTCCCAAGGTATGAATGTATTTATATCTATATAGGAGCTTGGAACAATATGTATTGGGTGTTAGGTTAATAAAAACTGGATTTTATTTTTCAGAAAGAATCAATTAGAAACTTAAAAATTAAGTATATAAAAGTTTATAAAAGTTTCTGGGCCAAAATCATATTTTTCAAACTTTCTGGACGTTCGTTAGAAATGTCGTTCGAACGAGTTTTTTCGTTCGAACCAGATTTCGTTCGAACGAGTTGTGTCGTTCGAACCAGGTTCGTTCGAACGAGTTTGCCAACGACCCTAATCTGGTCAGTCGTTCGATAGGTCGTTCGAACGAGTTTTCGTTCTAACGAGATTCTAACGAGCCCAGGCTGGTCGCTCGTTAGAAGTCTCGTTCGAACGAGAGTCAAGTTCATTCGAACGAGACGTCAGGCGGGAACGGTTTTGAGCAGTTTTTGACAGTTTTTTCCCCACTTCTCCACTTGGTTTTCAACCAACTTTTTCATACTTTATTATGTGCGGGAAACACATTTTCCAAGATAACTTTTCCATTCCATATCCAACTCTTAGAGAGACTTTGAGAGCAAATTTAATTAGGGAAAATGTTCATGTTTTTGAGTGTTAATTTTTAATGGAAAATTCATACACACTCTAGTTTACACCCATTGTTGTTTATTCCAAGTTCTATATATACATATCCTTACTTGGAGTTTTTGGCACCGATTTTCTCTACCGAATTCAAGAGACGTTTCGGGTTTGCTTCTACACCCCATCACAAAGAAGACTTTTGTTGAGATTTTACCCAAAAGGAGAAAGGCTCCATGCTTGGGTGACGGTGACCATATAAAGTCCCATCGGTGTATTCCGAGACCGCGGTGGAGCTCCGTTGGTTATCCGCTAATTGGAGGTCGATACAAGAAGAAGCATCACGGCTTGAGAGGGTTCGAGTTTAGGAAGTAAGTCTTTTGTCTTGTATTTTGTTATACCATTTTTAGTGGATTTGAGGCTAGGGCCGTCCCGAGGTTTTTTCCCGTTAGTGGGTTTTTCCTCGTACATCGCGGTGTAGTGTGACTTTGTTTATTTTATCTTGCACAATAATTTAGAATCCATGCTTAGGATAATTTCAAGATAAAATTGGGTTTAATTATCACACTCATTTAATTTGGGACTTAAATTAAATATTGGGTAAAATTGGTTTATTCAAGTCATTTGCTAAAATTGGTTTCGCCTAACTTTTTTTAAATGAATAATCATGACTTAGGCAAATTCTAGGACTTGGATTAACTTGGTTTTAATTTGTTTTGAGAAATTAAAACTTGTTGCTATTTTTGAAAGTTGAATCCATCGCAACGCTTCCGCATCGATTTACATAAAAGGAAATTATTTTACGCTTTCATATAGTCCTCATCGAAAGATGATAGGCTAAAGAAGAAGGAAGTGCAAGTGAACCGAAATGATCCAGAGTCAGACGACGAGGAGGAGAACGACCCTAATTTTCTAGCAAAACCTGGCATAATTAATGGTAACCTTCATATGACGATTTTTTATGTTGAAATGATATTTAGGGGAATAAAAATTGGAGGAATAAAGTCGAATAAGATAAAGACCCATGTTATTGAGGCCAAAGTTGGACCAAAAATGGAAGATGTAAATTTAATGAAAGTGGAGGTAATGCCGAGAGAGTTGAGGAAAATTGACATAAAGAGTCTTATAGTAGGCTTCTCCAGGCTGGTTTTCAAGGGGACTTTATCCCCTTATGACGACCCGTTCATCGTCATCACACGAGTTCACAGCTATAATGTGTCTTGTATCCTGGTCAACGGGGAAAGCTAGACTGACATCTTACTTCGAGATTATTTTAGAGGCCTCAATATCAGCACGAATAGACTCGTTCCATATCACCACCCATTGATTGGATTCAGTGGAGATAAGGTCCTCCCACTATGAGTGTTTGAAATGGATGTAGGTATGGACACCTTGCCTATATGTTTAACTAGGAGGATAATTGTTTTTTTCTAATGGAAGATAATGTCTTATCAACCTGCAACATCATACTAGGGAGAGTAGCTTTAAAAGAATTTAAAGTTGTGCCCTCCACTGTACACCGAATAATGAAATCCCCAACTCCTTATAGAGTAGGGGAATCCAGTAGTGATCAAGTGGAAGCATGCGAATGATATTTCACCTCAGTGAAAGAAAGAGAAGCTCACAAAAGGAAGATGACCTCGTACAACATTGACACTCTTTACCTAAAAGATAACAAAAAACTAAAAAGGGAGATCCTCGAAAGAGTATAATCCATCGTCCTCAATGAGGATGAATAAAAAAAAATGTCAAAATTAGCACATCCATGGAACCATCAATAAAGAAGGAACTGGTTGAACTCTTGAAGAAAAGGCAAAACGACTTCACATGGAGTCACAATAACATGACGGGGATTGACCCCGATGCCATCTTCCATCTACTTGTCTTGGATAATAAAGTTAAGCTAGTAAAGTAGAGGAGGGGTACTTTTGCTATAGATAGGTAAAGTCATCCAGGAAGAAGTGAAAAAGCTATAGATAGTAGACTTCACCATGGAAGTGCAGTATCCAGAATGGTTATCAAACGTCTTCATCATGCCTAAGAGAATGGAAAATGGAGGATGTGTAGAATTTACTGATCTCAACAAGGCTTTCCCAAAGGATAGTCTCACTTTGTCGAGAATTGATTAGATGGTAGATGCAATAACATGGCATTAGCTGATGAGCTTCATGGATGCTTACTCAGGTTACAATAACATCTCTATATATGAAGTTGATTTTGAGAAGACATCCTTCGTAACTGACAAAGGGACTTATTACTACAAGGTAATGTCCTTCGATTTAAAGAATGAAAGTGCTACCTACCAAAGACAAGTCAACAAAATATTTAAGGATCACATCAGCAAAACGATGGAGATGTTGATGTAAAAAATTAGATCGTATCTAATTATTCAATCACAGATAAATAAATGAGACAAAGAATTTTTAAAGTGGTTCAGCCTTATAAGAATGGCCTACGTCCACTGTTATGGTATTTCTGATTGTATTGGAATTCTCGATTACAAGTTATCTCAAGAAATTCCGGTACCCTTACAATGAGGATTGTACAATGTATTTATAGCCCTGAGGCTGTAATGTGAAAGGGTAATTAAATGATGTACATATGAAAGGGTAATACATTCAATGCCCCTTAAGGGTATGCGTCTGAATGATAAGCATTTAATGAACAGTCAAATTGTTGGTTATCTTGCTATCAATGCTTTGTTCGAGGTGCAGCGCGGACCACCTGAGTTTCTCGGACCACCAAAGCTTCTCGGTGCTCAAGAGTTCCTCGGAGAGTTCTCGTTCCTCAGAGCGTATGAGTTCCTCGGGGAGTCAGTGTTCCTCGTTGTAGTCTCGTTCCTCGGAGCGTGTGAGTTCCTCGGAAGTGTTTGTTGTTGCCACGTAGACTGCCACGTGTCTTCATTTTATTAATCCATGTCAGCAGACTAAATTTGGTATCAACAGAAGCCCCCAATGTTTCATAGTTCAAAATTTGAGGAGTGTGGAACATTCTTTCTCGGAATATGGTAGCTTTAAATGGTCCTCCTGATTTTTAGGAGTGTTTCCCTTGTATTTATTTCTCTTTCCAAATTCGTAGAATCAGGCTTTTTTGAATTTTTATAACCGCCTCGATCTCCGCATACTTTTTGTCCTTCGAGCCGCTGGTAGCGTAATCGTTTCTTCTCGCTTCGATTGTCGTGCCCTTTTTTTTCCTTCTAGCCACCGGTAGCGTAATTGTTTATTTTTGTAATCATTACTTTACCATTTCCCATGGCAGAGTATTTAAACTTCACACACACTCCCATCGTCTTCTACCTTTTCAAATTTGTATTTTCGAGTTTTCCATTATCTTACTCTCTTGTGCGTTCATCCTTTTCATCGTTCGTTGTCAACAGATCCACTCTTTTTATGTAAGATCTTCTTTCTTCTTCTTCATTTCTTTCTTTCATCATGGTTTATTGACGCGACTAAGAATTTATCTCAAAAGTGCGTTTTCTCTAGGCTCAAGTGCAAGCCTGTCGCGTTAGTAATAATCCGATAAATCGGGATCGTATCCACAGGGATCAATAATCGGTATTTGTATAGGAGAAGTTATTAAATCTTGAAATGATTCCTCAAAAGAATAAGAAAAGATGATTAATGATTGGGAAATTTCTAGTGAAATAAAAAAATGTTTCCAAGAAAAATAAACTAAAATTTGTGAAGAAATTAGATTGACAAATGAGAGAAAATAGGGTAGGGTACAATCCCTCAAACCTTAACAAATTACCGTGTAGAATACTAGAATTGAAAATTAAAATTCTTGACTAAATCCAGCCTTTATAAATCCTAAGTATTACATATATGAAGGATCTAGCCCTCATCATATGAAATCAAAGGTAAATATAAAGCGGTGAATGGACAATTACACTCGCAAAGCGTTCTTAAACATCTCAAGTACCTAGGGCAAGAGAGATTAAAAGATTGACCATGTGTGTGTAATTTTCATTCACCATTTAGTCGGAATTTAATTTACCCTCTATTTTCTATTCATGTAATTTGCTTCGGAGTGAGTTCATGTACCCCAACCCTTAAGAATTTAGCTAGACATAATTTGATTAAAGAACAACTTCATACACAAAATTATAAGTCTAACAACTATTGAAAATAATTTGCAAAACAATTGAAATTTGACTAACATAAATACCAACTAAGAGAAAGAAATTGTTATACTTGAATTCAGCAACCGGAAAAGACTTGAATCCAAAAATTATAATCACTCTTACAAATTAGGGTTTATGAAAACTCCTATGAAAATTTCCTACTTCTGAATTTCTCTCTCTGAAATTGACCTAAAATCCTCTCTAGAAAAACCTCCTTTAGAATGAGGTAGGGCATGGGCTTTTATAGCTCCAAGACTAGAATTTGACAGCCAGGGATGCTTGTGGCGCAAGATTTCACCAGCTACGCACATCAAAATCTTCACAATTAATGCTAGGATTTTGCATGACCGGACTCGTCCGGATAGCCCTCGGATCGGTCCGTCTTTCAGCCACCAGATCGGTTCTTTTTTAATTCTACCGGATCGGTCCGGTGCCCACCGGATCGGTTCTGTTGTCATCGGTTCGGCATCCATCCGGGGTCTACTGGACTTGGATCATTTTGGATCGGTCCGTTACCTACCGGATCGGTCCGATTTTCTTCCTTGTTGACTTTTCTCTATCCTCTTTGACTAGCCATAACTTTTGATTTCGAGCTCCGATTTGAGGACTAAGTCTTTTTCCACACACCGGAATAGAACTTTTTCAAGATTAGCCAAACATTGGTCGAAAGATGGACCGAAAACGCTGAAATCGTCCATGAACACCTCAAGACCTTTGTCAATCATATCGCTAAAGAGACTTAGCATGCACCTTTGAAAAGTTGCTGGTGCATTACATAACCCAAATGGCATACGTTTATAGGCAAACGTATCAAACGGACATGCAAAAGTCGTCTTTTCTTGATCAATTACATCCACTTCAATCTGATTATACCCAGAATACCCATCCAATTCAGCCACTCGTTCAATCACTTGATCGATGAACGGTAAGGGAAAATGGTCTTTTCTAGTTCCGGCATTGAGCTTTTGGTAGTCAATGCATACACGCCACCCGGTGGTGGTGCGTTGAGGTATTAGTTCTCCCTTGGCATTTTCAACCACGGTCATACCCAATTTTTTTGGAACGACCTGAATTGGGCTCACCCATTTACTATCAGAAATGGGATAGATAATTCCCGCATTTAGCAATTTGATAATTTCCGCTCTTACAACATCTTTCATGGTTGGGTTTAATCGCCTTTGCATCTCACGCGAGGGCTTCACCTCTTCCTCAAGATGGATTTTATGGGTACAAATTAATGGACTTATACCTTTCAAATCTGCTATAGTCCAACCAAAAGCATTCCTATGCTTCCGTAACACATCCAAAAACATACCCTCTTGCTCTTTTTCTAAACTGGAAGAAACAACAACAGGAAATGTATCATTATCTCCCAGAAAAGCATATTTGACATGCGAGGGTAGTTTCTTCAACTCAAGACTAGGAAATCTATTTTCAGAGGGAATCATGGTTGTCTCCCTCGAAGGTAATTTTTCAAACCTAGAAATCCAGTCAACATCTCTTAAACTCTCAAAACTCACATCTTCTTGTAACCAAGTTTCCAATTCTTCCACCTCACGCTCAAACTCAGTATAACGACTCTTTTTCTCACCACTTTGCACTAAACACACCTCCAATGCATCTCCTCCTATGAGTTTTCCAATGTGTTCATCCACCACTTCTTCAATAAGATCAACCTCAAGAATTTCATCCTCATCACCCATTTGGTTAGTGACATTGAAAATATTGGTCTCGAGAGTCATGTTTCCAAAAGTGAGTTGCATTTGGCCATTCCACGTATTGATCAAAGCATTAGCAGTAGCTAAAAATGGACGGCCTAATATTATTGGAACATGATTTCTCGCATGGGGAGCAGGCTCAGTGTCCCAAATGACAAAATCAACAGGGAAGTAGAACGTGTCCACTTGAACTATCACATCCTCTACAACCCCATGAGGTACTTTCACTGTTCGATCAGCTAACTGTAGAGTGATTCGGGTAGGTTTTAAATCACCTAAATCAAGATGCTTATAGATGGAGTATGGAAGTATGTTCACACTCGCACCTAAGTCAAGCAATGCTTTTTCCACTCTTTTTTCTCCTATGACACACGAAATTGTGGGTGCACCAGGATCCTTGAATTTTGGTGGTAAATCATTGAGAAGGACCGAGCTCACATTTTGTGCCAAGAAAACATTCTTCTTTACCTTGAGCCGTCATTTAACAGTCAAAAGATCTTTGATGACCTTAGCATATGCTGGAATTTGTTGAATAGCATCAAGGAATGGCAAGTTCAATTTTACTTGCTTCAAAACATCCAACACTTCTGTACGCGACGCCCCTTTTTTGGGTGGACCTAAGCGTTGAGGAAATGGAGCAGCAGTTGGTGGTTTAACTTGAATTTCAGATTCAACTCCCTCATCTTTGTCTTTCTTATCCAATGGAATCTCATCAGACTCGGAAATTTTAGATTCCTTGGGAATTTCAGGTTCAACTCTCTCATCTTTCTCCTTTGGAAGTTTTGGTGCTAGATCAATTACGCGGCCACTATGAAGAGTAGTAACAACTTGACATTGTTCTGGCAAATCCGATGATGTGGAGCTAACCGTGGATTGTCCTTGAAGAGGAGGTCTTTGGCCTTGGGCTGGGAATTTACCCTTCTCCTGAGTATTCACTGCAGATTGCAACCTAGAAATGCTAGTATGAATTTCAGTGAACATTCGGTCATATTTAGCATTGCTCTCTTTTTGAGATTGAATGAATTGATTCAGGTTATCTTCAAGAGATCGCCTAGGTGGAGCGACATACGGTCTAGGAGGTGGTACCTGAATAGGAGGATGCATCTGAGGAGACACTTGCTGAAATTGAAGAGGTGGTGGTAGAGTCATATGTGGGTTAGGAGCCATCCCCCCTTGGGGTTGTCCATAATTGAACCCAGGATTATTCCTCCATGATTGATTATATGCATTCCCTTGCTGTACATTATAATTTCCACGAAACCCCCCTATTGCCTCAACTTGTTCACTGTACATTGCCTTGTATGCAGGGATGGTAGGACATCCTTTGGTAGAATGACCTGCAGCACAAATGGCACACACTTTCTCCTTCCCGGCTTGCACGGGTCCAGCTATTTCTCTCAATCGCACTTCAAACATGTCTCTGAAATTCTTTTCCAATTGGTCAAACTTTCGATCCAACAAAGTGTCCTTGTCCAAGTGATAGATACCGGACGCAGCAGGCACATTGGACACTTGTCGATTTCTATTTTGACTATTGGGATCAGAAATATCCCATGCTTGGGTAGTCTCTGCTACATATTTCAGATGAGCCTCAGCATCGCTCGAGTCTAACTCCCAAAAAGGTCTTTCGCACATGGTTTGAACAAGTTGTTTAGATGCTAAAGTAAGGCCTTGATGGAAAAATGAAATCAAATGATGTTTTTCAAAGCCATGATGTGGGCACGTATTAACTAACTCCTGAAATCTCTCTGAACACTTATCGAAGGCCTCATTTTCATTTTGTCGAAAATATTGTATTTGGGATTTAACAGAATTAGTTTTGTGTTGGGGAAATTTTTTGGAGAGAAACTTAGTTTGCATATCTCTCCAAGATAACACAGAATTTGGGGGTAGCGACCATAGCCAGGTCTTAGCTTTATCCTTTAAGGAAAAAGGGAAAAGCCTTAATCGGATAACATCTTGTGGGCAAGCTTGGTCACCAAATCTCTCACATGCTTCCTCGAACTCTCTAATGTGGAGATATGGTTTTTCAGAATCCATCCCATGAAATGTAGGAAGAATTTGAATCATCCCATTACGAAAGTGGAACTGATCGGCATTATACGGGAGTAAAATGCAACCAGGGGTAACAGTTCTCTCAGAAAATAACAAATCTTTCATGGGAAGGTTGTAATACCCCGTAATTTTAAATGACTTTTAAAATGGGTTATATTTTAAATTAATGGATTAATTAGATTTTATTATTAATTAATTCATTCGGGTTTATCCGGACGGTGGATATTAAAATGGATGATTCTGAATATTACTTAAAGATATTTAGGTAATATATGAAATGTGATGTCATTGATATGACTGTATGATATAAATTCGGTAATTTATATTTTTAGTCAGACGCGGTATGAGACGTGTCGGGACTAGTTTATTAAATTAAAAAGGAAATTTATTTTTCTATTGATCTAATAGTCATTTCGACTGCGTAGTTGTGTCTGGAAGGTTCGAAATAGTCAGAAAAGTCTATTTGGATGTTAATTTTGAGTCTCGGGTCATTTGGAAATGAATAGACAACTCGAAAGGGCATTTTGATCATTTTTCTAGGGGGGATGAATAGTGATTACGGATTTGGAACTATTATAAGTATTGGTAGATTAAGTGTATGGGGGTTATTCATCTCCTCTTCACAAATAAGAGCAGCCATCTTCCTAGAGAGAGTGTAAGAGTGCTTGGGAAGGGAAAATCCACTTGGGAAGGAGAAGAACAAGAACCAAGGTTCACCACCACCAACCACCACCGGAGTTTGACCGGAGAAGGGACAACCAACTGAAATATACTACACCAAAGGATCAGACCTACAAGAAAGGCAAGTGTTTGATAATGGCAATTTAAGTTTGTATATTGTCCATGTTAGATTAATATGAAAAGAGAAGATTATGATTGTTTGGAAGAAATAATGGAGTATTAAATGGATTTCTGGAAAACAGAAATAATATAGGAAGTAAACATATATTGTAGGATGATATTAATCCACGAAATGATCATGAATATGTTGAAGAAAAATCTGAAATACCATTGATGTGTTCTTGAAGATGATATATTGATAAATTCTGGAAATAAGGAGATAAACATGTTTTTTTATCCAATCCCTTGATGATACTAAGATGTTTAGAGTATTGGAAATCGTTCATATATGTTGATATATCATGTAGAAATAATCATAACTCATTTTGGAGGTTAATATGAAGGCTTGAATGTGTAAAAATGGAGAAAAATGGAGTTTGGGATTTTGGGAGAGATAATGAATAGTAACCCGTAGCCTTTGGGGTCATTTTAGGCCAAGAAGATAAATGATTTAGCTTTCGGCCAAAACACGAAAGTTGTAGATCTTTTCAATACGATCGCGTGGGCGCTGACCGCGTATTTTTCTGATTTTTCTACGATTTGATATAATTTTTACAAGATGAAAGCTCCGGGTTGAAATCATCAACTCGGAAATCAAATCGAGAATTGGAAAAATTACGGCTACAATTAATGTCGTAGATGTTCGGGATAATTTTTGGGGTAGTTTAGAAACCCCGAAAATGAATTTGGGTTGCTAGATTTATTTGTTAAATTCCAAATAGGGATGTATGAGGAATTATGATAGGACCAGTAGGGGTGATTTGATATAACACGTGGGTATCCTTAAGTTTACAAGAGGGTTTCATCCTAAGTGAAAGAATATGTGTTTATAAGAGATTTAAAACTATTGGTTTTAACCTTAAATAAAAAAAAAAGAGAACTAAACTCGTAGTAGTTCGGGGGAATGATGTTATGGACCAGTAGGATATTAGTGACTTCTTACTGAATATATGTTGAGGAAAATCCTATTTGAATCTTATGAGATGGGAGCTTAGAATACATTTGGTTGAAAGAGGTTATGAGGTTATCACGATCGCATAGTTTAAGTTTTCGGACCTCCTCGATTGACAAAGTTAAGTAGTAGTGTATTGGAGGGGTTCCTTGTTTGGATTTCGCTTTGCGAGACGCTCCGCGCATGAACCTTAACGACGTCGGTAGTGGAGAGATGTTATAGGATGCGAGGATAATTAATGAAGTATAGATATGATATTTTAAAAGAGATATAATGATACGTATGGGAAATATCTTAGGGTAGTGATAATTACCTTATTGATATTATATTATAGGTATGATAATACCTATTTGATTGATTGATGATTATGTGTATGACATACCTAGCTTACTTGCTATCGGTGGGAGGTTTACGCGTGAGGGCAGTCATATCCTGATGAATCCATGGGATCTTTGATTTGTCGCTCGAGAACATAGGTCTATGAAAGACTTATCGGGGAGTTGATAAGTCCGCTGACTGTGGGTGCGTAGGTATGTGCGTGACCCATGGATACGAGAACTATGTTCGCCTCCAATTTGTTTGTTGTTGTTTGTGGTTCGTGGAATCTTACCGAACCTGTAGTCCCCTATTCGGCGACCTGCGATGATGGGACATGATAGCAGAGTAATGCATTGCACCGCAGCTGTGACTCGGAGTGCCGTATTATATATGAATATATATATAATGAATTAAATGTTTAAATGGATATATTGTGGTTAGATCTATCTACGGTGATAATTGTAGATACCGGTGAATAAAATATGTTAATGGAATTTAGTTAATAAATGTTTATGCTTTTAGAATTGGAAAAGCTTAACTCATGTTAATGAGAAACGATTCAGATTAATGAATAATGATTCATGTTAATGAGAAACTAAATCATAAAGGAGAAATGTAAATGGATAATAATGTGACGTATGGTATGGGACATACGGGGATTATGACATGGGAATGGAATTATAATATGGAGACTAGAAAAGAGGAACCATTAACTAGGAAGTTAATAGGAAACGTTAAGTGTGCACTCTAGTTGAGAGGTGAGTATTGCAAGTGAGAGTTGGATCTAACATGTACATAATAAATGCTTTATTGCACTTGTTAAATACTTGCTGTTTTAAAAATACTCTACACATTCGGGCTCTGACCCGTTTCCTTGCATATTTTCTCTTCTATTGTATCTCTATATCAGGTGTCCAGCAACAGGGACGCCAACCATAGTTGATTGCGACGAGCTATGGAGCTATGGAAGTTTTGCTTAGACGCTTATCATCTTTTTGATTCACAGTATTCTTAGATAGGGCATGTCGCCCAAAGGACTCAGTTATCATTTTCTATCAGAGTTAAATACTATTGTATTTGTGTCCTTTTAATACATTTTGGATTATTGGGATTCTTGTAAAGGAATTATATTATTTGGGAATGTTTATTCCAGTTGCATTTAATTAGGCGGGGTGTTACAAAGGTATGGTATCTCATCCTCTCCAGCACCAACACCAACACTACCTTGCACAGACATATTGCTATCGAAAGATTCAGAATTCTCACTTAGTGTTTGACTCAATGAACGACTTGTAATTGAATTGTTAGGCGAAGGAGGTGGAACCCAAAAAGGAGGAGACTCAGTGGTATGAGAATTTTCAGAATTTGCTTCGGCAATAGGATTTTCGTGAACTTGGGTAGAAGATGAATTCTGCATATAAGCGCAAAAGAGATGAGATGTAAAAAGAATAATTTTTTTTTTTTTTTTTGAAATCACTTGTAGATAAAATTAACTTTCCTAAATTATACCAATTGATGATCCCCGACAACGGCGCCAAAAACTTGACGCGACTAAGAATTTGTCTCAAAAGTACGTTTTCTCTAGGCTCAAGTGCAAGCCTGTCGCGTTAGTAATAATCCGATAAATCGGGATCGTATCCACAGGGATCAATAATCGGTATTTGTATAGGAGAAGTTATTAAATCTTGAAATGACTCCTCAAAAGAATAAGAAAAGATAATTAATGATTGGGAAATTTCTAGTGAAATAAAAAAATATTTCCAAGAAAAATAAACTAAAATTTGTGAAGAAATTAGATTGACAAATGAGAGAAAATAGGGTAGGGTACAATCCCTCAAACCTTAACAAATTACCGTGTAGAATACTAGAATTGAAAATTAAAATTCTTGACTAAATCCAGCCTTTATAAATCCTAAGTATTACATATATGAAGGATCTAGCCCTCATCATATGAAATCAAAGGTAAATATAAAGCGGTGAATGGACAATTACACTCGCAAAGCGTTCTTAAACATATCAAGTACCTAGGGCAAGAGAGATTAAAAGATTGACCATGTGTGTATAATTTTCATTCACCATTTAGTCGGAATTTAATTTACCCTCTATTTTCTATTCATGTAATTTGCTTCGGAGTGAGTTCATGTACCCCAGCCCTTAAGAATTTAGCTAGACATGATTTGATTAAAGAACAACTTCATACACAAAATTATAGGTCTAACAACTATTGAAAATAATTTGCAAAACAATTGAAATTTGACTAACATAAATACCAACTAAGAGAAAGAAATTGTTATACTTGAATTCAGCAACCGGAAAAGACTTGAATCCAAAAATTGTAATCACTCTTACAAATTAGGGTTTATGAAAACTCCTATTAAAATTTCCTACTTCTGAATTTCTCTCTCTGAAATTGACCTAAAATCCTCTCTAGAAAAACCTCCTTTAGAATGAGGTAGGGCATGGGCTTTTATAGCTCCAAGACTAGAATTTGACAGCCATGGATGCTTGTGGCGCAAGATTTCACCAGCTACGCACATCAAAATCTTCACAATTAATGCCAGGATTTTGCATGACCGGACCGATCCGGATAGCCCTCGGATCGGTCCGTCTTTCAGCCACCGGATCGGTTCTTTTTTTATTCTACCGGATCGGTCCGGTGCCCACCGGATCGGTTCTGTTGTCATCGGTTCGGCATCCATCCGGGGTCTACTGGACTTGGATCATTTCGGATCGGTCCGGTACCTACCGGATCGGTCCGATTTTCTTCCTTGTTGACTTTTCTCTATTCTCTTTGACTAGCCATAACTTTTGATTTCGAGCTCCGATTTGAGTATCGTTTCTTCCGATGCTCTTGTGAAATCAAGCACTTCAACTTCCCTTTAGATGTCGAGTTCGAATTCTGGATAGAAATTTACTCTTTTACCCTTTGACTTTTCTTCCTTTCATCATTTCCTTTCTTTCGGTTTCTTTCTCTCTTTTCTTGCACTAAATTCCTGTAAAATCCATCAGAAATACACGAAACTCGGGAAAATTGTTAGAAACAATCAATGGCAATGATATGGAATAAAAATGATTCAATTACCTTGTTCGAGATATCAAAATCACTAACTTAAGGGGCTAAATTCCGAAGAATTTATGCTTGGTCATTTATCCTGTAGAATCTCTTGATAAGTTTCGTTCTGATTTTTCTTTTCCCTCCTGGGTTGTTCTGGAAGAGCTTTCTGAGACTTCTCACTATTTCCGTTTGGCTGAGGGACATTGGTTCCCCAGTCTCTTTGTTGCTGAGTGTGGATTTTCTTTTCCACCCAATCCTCTATGTCTGGAATTTTGTCAATATTTTGAAGTTGTTCCTGCAAGAATAGCCCCCAATACATGGAGAATAGTTAATGGGGTGCATAGGTTAAATCAAATTCATGGAACTCGCATAGGAATTCCAGAAATCATGTTTTTCTATAGATGGGTAGTTGGTGATAACACTTTTTATTTAAAAACTAAATTTTTAAATAGGGCTTTAGTGGTCAATCTCCCGGATGCCAATAGGGACTATTTTGAGCACGGAGTTGTAATAAAAAATTGGCAACATGCTCCTTTATCAGGAGATGAAGTGTATCAGGGTCCCAGATGCCCTCCCTATGGAAATGGGATAGGTTATTTTTATTTCATTTTATTTATTTTGAAATTATGCTTCTTCTATGTTTGATAAAATGTGCCACTAATATTTTAATGCTTATTTATTTGCAGTTGACAGCAAAAGAAAGTGTCCAAAAGAAGCAGATGTGAATATAAGACATTTGAAACTTATTTGGAGTTTGCATCAGAGTGTTGCCGACGAGCACATTAGGTCAGCCTCGTATCTGCTGCAGTACAAGAGCTACACCACTTCTTTCACTGCTCGTCCGGTGATAAGTGACGCAGAGCCAGTACCAGCTTCCACCAGCTCCTCGCCTGAATCACACATTCCTTTAAGTGAAAGGATGAAGAAGAGAAGACCTCCTACCCTTTTTGATAAACCTGCCTCTGGTGCTAGAGAGGCAAAAAGACATAATATTGACGTCCCAGTAGAGGGGACAAAGAAAACTGATGGACCTTCCTCGTCTGCCCCTGTTGTGAAGGTTGTCGAGAAGCCCCCAGTGGCTCCGAGCAAGTCTGCTGCTCTAGGAGAGGTGATTGTAATATCACCGACCAAGGGTTCCTCCTTGGTTGAATCTATTCCTGCTCCCCCGAGGAAGCTGAAGAAGAGCTCCTCGGTCAATTTGGCTGACACTATCTCTCAACCCCCGACTAGTGGAGTTCCCACTTTCGTTCCCCTGAGCTCTTCCATGAGCTCGGTCAAGACTTGGATCATTCCCGAGATCCAAGGTATCGAAGAAAACCTTTCTCGGGATATGGTTACCTCTTTGGAAGCTAGCCACATTGCTTCTGTAAGTCCTATTACTTTAAACTTTTCATCTTTCCTTTATTATATCTGTCTCTGACTTGTTTTCATTTTCTTTTCACAGTTGGTGAGCTGCTTCAATACAATTTTGAAGAAGGATGAAGCTATCAAAGCTTCCAGGTCCTCGTCTAGTGTAGACGAAGCTTTGATGGGTTTGGGGCAGTCTCTGAAAGAGTCTCGCCTAAAATATGCTGATGATAAAGCAACTTGGGAGAAGAAGCTTGCCTCCACCGAGCAGGAGAAGGCTCGAGTTGTTGAAGTCTCCCAGGAGTTGGAGAAGAGAATAAAGGACTTGGAAGGGAAAAATAAAGAGCTCGACGAGAAGCTCAAAAATGCTGGAGAACTTGAGAGTAAGCTTAAGGTTGCTGAGGAAGAATTGGGTCAGCTTCGGGAGGTAAATCGGCAGAAGGAGGAGGTTGAAAATAAATTGAAGATTGCTGAAAACCTTCTGTCCGAGCAGCGTACCTCGGAGAAGTTGAAGAGAAAAGTGGCTGTGAAGAAGTCTTTCAGCGCTAACTGGGACAAAGGGTGGAACAAGGGGTTGGCTGCCATGATGTCACAAGTAGAATATGGCAGCCTCAAGTACTTCAGGGATGGATGGGTCGCTGCTCTACAGGAGATGAAAGTGGATGAAAATTCCGAACTCTTTCAGCGACACATCCCTGGTCCCCCTCCAACTCCTGAAGAATTAGAAGAGGACGAAGCTGCCTCCGAAGAGTCTTCTATGGTGATGGGAGATTATCCCCCAGCCATCCAGCCTGCTACCGAGGAACTTCAGCAGCTTGCTACTTCCTCCGAGTAACCTCGAGCACTTCCCCAGCTACTATCTTTTCCTTCCGAGCAACCCACTTCCTCGTCCCAGCCTCCCGAGAAGGTTTTGGGAGACAAGGAAAAGGTGTAGAGTTGTTCGAGTTTCTCTTTATATTTTTCTTTTGTCAAATGTAACCATGAACTTGTAACTCTGATCCTTGATATAATAAAATTTGAATTTTTGTTCTTGCATATTGTTGTCTCTTCTTCATGTTTAGTTGGTACTTTTATTGATTACTACTTCTTCTTTCTCTACTAGTTTCTGGCCAGGATAGAATTACTATCTGATCATGATACCAAGCTGTTGATGCAATGCAATGATTATTTTAAGGCTGGTCACACAGATCTGAGTGCATCATAAATTGTCGACATCCTCGGCCAAGATGCTTCAGAACAAGCGGTTGAGGCCTATCAATACTTGAAGACCCTACTTGATCGTGAAGTAGCCAACAATGTGGCTTATTATGATATGATCGAGGATCTCCAAGGCATTCTTGAAGACCTTCAGCAATAATATAAAGAATCCACTGCCCTTTTACATGAGGGGTATGAGAAGAAGTACCAGCAACTCAATGCTGACAAGGGGTACGAGAAGCATTTTGCTGGATACGAGGTGAGGGAGAGAACTCTGAGGGGTGAGGTCGAGGAGTGCAGACAAATAGCTGAACTATTAGAGCAAGAGAATAACAACCTGCAAAGAGAATTGTCAGAGTTGAAATCTGCAGCTTCCACTTTAAAAGCCTTGATCCCGGTGACTGATGAGGGATTCTCGTTCTTGGAGGTCGAGAATGCCAACTTGAGGTACGAATTGGAGACCTTGAAGAGAGTTGGTCCCTCTACATCTTCTCGTGGACGAGCAAAAGCTCCTCGGGGATGAGCAAGAGCAGCTCGAATTCCTGTCGAGGAACAGAGGACTCAATCTTCCTTAGAGAACCAAGCCTTCCAATTAATGGCAAAGAACCAGGCGTTGGCTGAAATGTCAAAGAAGATCAGGGACCTGGAAGAGAAGCTTTCTGTGCAGCAGTCAGTCTTGGAGAATAAGGAACTTTTCATCAAAAATCTCCATGAGCAGCTGGAAAGACTGACATATCAATTCCATAAATAGCCCAGGGAGTTCTGGATGGCTGGATACAACGAAGCTCTATACCACTTGGACGATCGTATACAAAATGCCAATAATGAGGGCTACATGCAAGGCTGGTTGAATGCCTTAGGTGTGCTGCAACTCGAACAGGGTCATTACCCGTGGGACTATCATGATCCTGGGCTGCTCGACCTACCCGTGCCACCATTCAAACTTGATATGAGCTGGATCCCTGCTCGGGACATTCCTCGATGTTTAATTTCAAAGTATCTCGGCGACTACAATCTCCATTCAAGTGTGGAGATATCTCGTCCCGAGCATCTTCTAGATCGACCATCCGTGATGAATATCAGGATGTTAAAAGATTTGAACTTCATAAACTCTCCTCTTGCTTTAAATGATCCGCCTGCTGGCGAGGAACCTGTTTCAAAAGCAGAGGGGAAAAGACCAGTAGAATAGGAATATCGATGTAATAAATTTGTATACATTTCATTATCAATGCAATTTATTTTTGATTTAATGAAAGACTTTTATTTTGTTCGCAATCTTAATTGCTATTGTCTTGTAAAATACTTTACATTTGTGCATATATGTCTGTTAAAAAGATAACAATATTGTGTTGTTTTGTTTGTCGATCAACTTATTGTCGACTAGCTTGAATTTGTGGTAGTCATAAAAATTACTAAGTTATTCCTCGACCAACTTACTAAGTTGTTTCTCGACCAACTCACTAAGTTGTTTCTCGACCAACTTACTAATAATTTTAAAAAGTCACGAGTATCAATAATTTTGATTGATCATTTTCTAGTATTCATAAAATGTTTACGACCAACCAAGGTAGTAAATTTCCTTCTCGACCAACTACAGTTAGTGGGTTTTTATCCCCGACCAGCCATAGTTAGTGGATTTTTCCTCTGCGAGCAACTTTTAGCACTTTTTGAAATAATTTTATCTCCTGACCAACTCAAGTTGGACTTTTCGAGAATATATTTATTTCCTAACCGACATAAGTTGGCATTTTTAGGAATATTTTTATTTCCTGAGAAACATATAGTTTTATTTCCTGTACGAATACAAGTTTTACTTCCCGGAGGAATACAAGTAGCTTTACTTCCCGGAGGAATATAGGTAGCTTTACTTCCCGGAGGAATACAGGTAGCTTTACTTCCCGGAGGAATACAAGTAGCTTTACTTCCCGGAGGAATATAGGTAGCTTTACTTCCCGGAGGAATACATGTAGCTTTACTTCCCGGAGGAATACATGTAGCTTTACTTCCCGGAGGAATATAGGTAGCTTTACTTCCCGGAGGAATATCAGTTTTTCTTCCCGGAGGAATATATTTGTTTCTCGACCAACCTTAGCTGGTGTTTTCGAGAAAAATTTTGAGTAGCCCGAGTTTTGCCGAGTTTCGCCGAGTAGTGTGTAGCACTAGTATTCCCCAAAAGAAAATTTCAATAAAAGGAGAAAATTCACATCACTGATAATACTTGCGCAGGTGCTATGCGTTCCATGCATTCTTAAACTCCTCCCCTTCTAAAGTTGCTATCCGGTAAGTTCCTGGTCGAATAACTTCTGTAACTCGGTATGGCCCATGCCAGTTTGCCTCCAGTTTATTGTGCTTTTGAATTACTTTCTTCAGCACATAGTCTCCTTCTTTCAGGTCGCACTTCTTCACCCTCTTATTGTAGAATAGAGTTGTTCATTGTTGGTATGCAGCATTTCTGATGGCTTCTTCTTCTCTAACTTCCTCGAGCATGTCTAAATCCAATCTTCTCATTAAGTCGCTGACAGGGGAATTGAAATTCAGTACCTTGTGTGTTGGGAGGCCCAACTCGGTAGGTATAACAGCTTCACTTCCAAATGCTAGCATATATGGAGATTCTCCAGTTGCTACTCGGGGAGTAGTTCGGTAAGCCCACAGTACTGACTGTAACTCGTTGATCCAATTTGCTTTTGCATCGTCCAGTCTTTTCTTCAAACCATTCAGCAGTGTTCTATTTGTCACTTCAGTTTGTTCATTGCTTTGAGGATGGCCTGGTGCTGAGTGGATCCTCAACACATTTGATTGATGACAATATGCAGCGAACTCCTCGTTATCAAATTGTGTTCCATGGTCTGTGATGAAAGCATGAGGAAGACCATATCGACAAATGATATTCTTCCAAATAAATTGGTACACCTTCTCGTACGTCATATCAATGAGAGGCTCAGCTTCTACCCCCTTAGTAAAATAATCCACTACGACGACGAGGTACTTGAACCTTCCTCTGGTCGTTGGCAGTGGCCCGACCAAATCTATTCCCCACATGGAAAATGGCCAAGGGGAAGTGATGGGTGTCAACAATGCTTGTGGAGTTCTTCGGATGGAGGAGAAGTGCTAGCACTTGTCACATTTCTTGGCATAGGCTACACAGTCAGCCCTCATCATTGGCCAGTAATATCCCTGCGTCATCATCCTTTGCAAAAGCATTCGGCTTGCTACATGGGCTCCACAGAACCCTTCATGGATCTCTTCAATCAAGTCTTTCACCTCAGAGGGATGTACGCATTTTTGCAAACCTGCCATAGTTCCTCGTCTATATAAAATACCGTTAGTTAATACATACCGAGTAGCTTTAAACTTAAATTTCTTAGCTGCGAGCTTATCAATTGATAATTCTCCCTCTTCAATATATGCCCTGATGGGATCCATCCAAGATGGTCCTAAATCAAGGGTGATAAAGTTCATCGCCAAATCTTCATCTATACTACGACCAGCTAAAACTTCAATTGGGATTGTTATTCGTAACTCGGTACGAGTAGCTGATGTTAATCGAGCTAAGGCATTTGCTCTTGCATTCTCCATTCTTGGTATTTTGACCAGCTGAATAGCAGCAAATTCTGATACCAACTTCATCACCTTTGCATGGTATTTGATCATTAATTCTCCTTTGGCTGCATATATTCCCAACATTTGATTTACAATTAATTGAGAATCACTGAAGACAATAATTTGTTGTGCCTCCATAATTTTTGCCAAATTAAGACCTGCAATCATGGCCTCATACTCAGCCTCATTATTGGAAGCTTTGAATTGGAAACGTATGGCGTACTCCAAATGTGCACTTCGTCGGGTTCAGCTTCATTTGATATTTATCTAGTTGATCAAAAGTCTGACTTAAGTCAACTAGATGATCGAAAGCTTTCTTGCACTTTGTCAACATATCGTCAACATAGACTTCCATATTGCAACTGATTTGTTCATCAAAGACTTTGTTCATCAGCCTCTGATATGTCGCACCTGCATTTTTCAAACCAAAAGGCATAACATTATAACAATAAGTTCCCCTAGGGGTAATGAAAGAAGTACTCTCCCTGTCTTCAGGTTTTATTTTAATCTGATTGTAGCTAGAATAAGCATCCATGAAACTCAGCAGCTCGTGTCCCGAGGTAGCATCTACTAGTTGATCAATTCGGGGCAGTGGAAAATGATCCTTTGGGCATACTTTATTGAGGTCGGTGAAGTCTACACACATCCTCCATTTTTTATTCTTCTTCTTTACCATCACCACATTGGCTAACCAGTCTGGATATTTAACATCTTCAATAAAGCAGGCTTTCTGGAGCTTCTCGACTTCCTCCTGTATAGCTTGATTCTTCTCGGGGCTGAACACTCTTCTTCTCTGCTTCACTGGCTTGATTTCCTTATTCACATTGAGTTCGTGACATAAGAAATTTGGATCTATCCCTAGCATATCTTCATGACTCCACGCAAAAGTTTTCTTTCTGCTTCTAAGGAAAGTTATCAATTCCTGCCTTAGTGAGGCTTCCAACGACGAACCTACTTGAGTATTTCATTTAGGGTGCTCGTCGTCCAGAATGATGTTTTCAGTAGCTTCCACCACTTGACCCTTCATGAGTTGTGACTCATCTCTAGGATCCAATGTTTCAATTTCTGCCCCTCTTCCACTTGATAAGTAGTAGTCTTTTTCCTTGATTCCTCCAGTTCCTCTTGCTCGGCGGATGAATAATAGCATTCCCGAGCTACTTTCGGATCACCTTTAACAACTCCTACTCTAAAATTTATTGGAAATTTCAGGCATTGATGCACTGTAGATGGTACAGCCTCGAACTTCTTCAATCCTAATCTTCCCATGATGATATTGTATGATGATTGAATATTCTTATCCATCACGAAAAAGCGTATTCTTTCTGTTCGACAAGCAGGCCACGTGCCAATGAATATATCCAACTTGATCGTCCCAAGTGGAAATACTTTCTCGCCAGAAAAATCGAGGAGGGGTCTATGATAAGGCTCCAGTTGAGATAGCTTTAGATTTAAACTATCGAAGCACGAGTAGGACATGATGTCTGGCGAGCTACCTTTATCTACCAGTACTCTTGAAATCGTTACCTCCTTCATTCTCATCTTGATCACCAATGGGTCATCATGAGGATATAGAACACCTGCAAGGTCATTCTTTGAGAACCCAATGACCAACTTCTCTTTGTTCACCTTTCTCGGGCGATCTTCCTCAGCTAGATTTATTCGTTGAATGTACGAGCAAGCTTGAGCCTCACAGAGGTAAGATTTTCTCTCGGCAGTAAGGTCTCCTCCTCCTGAATCTCCACCTGTTATAACATTAGAGTCAAATGACCCAAAGCGTATTGAAAATACCTCTCGTTCTGGATGCCTTGGTCTCTTGGGAAGATCGGGGTCTTCTTCAGGATCAACTTCATGGTTTCTATTCTTATTTTCCTCTGCTCGACGAGGAGATCTAGACCTCTCTCTAGTTCGGTCGTTGTTTCTTCTTTCGCTTCCACGATCAACGTACTTTGCCATCTTTCCTCGTCTGATGAGTGTTTCAATCTCATTTTGAAGAGCTATGCAATTTTTGGTCATATGGACATGATCTTTATGAAACTCGCAATACTTTTCCTTATTCCTCTTGTCTGGGTCTGCCTTCATTTTCTCTGGCCAGTTTAATTCCTCGTTGATCTTGATTTCCTCTAGAACATGGTTGATATCCTTCTTCAAAGGAGTATAATTATCGAATTTCTTCATTTCATCCCATACCGACCTTTTTTCTTGAATGTTTGTCATTACCATTGTTCTTATGCTCTTTCTTCTTAGCTTTATCACCTTCCACCTTAGTTTCTTTGGCATCCATATTCTTCTTCGCATCCATATCCTCCTCGGCATTCATAATCTTGGACGCTTTTCCCATCAGATCTGACATGTTTCTAGGTGGATCTTTGGCCAAAGTGTAGTACAACTTGTTGGGCAGTAGTCCACTCATCAAGGCGGTAATCGCTGTCTTTTCCTCATAATCAATGACTTCAAGTTTCTCGTTATTAAAACGAGTTATATAATCTCTGGTACTCTCACCAGCCTTTTGTCTAACACTTAACAAATGCGCTACTCGTTTAACTGGATTTGCCCCAAAATAGAAATTCCCAATGAATAACTTGGCCAGTTGAAGAAAAGTTGAGATCTTACCCCGAGGAAGATTATTATACCATATTCGAGCAGATCCAGTAAGAGTTCCTGAGAATGCTCTACATCTCATCTCATCTGGAATAGCATAGATGTTGGTTGCAGCTTGGTATTGTTCTATATGAAGGACAGGGTGTGTCTTTCCATCATATTTGGGGGTCACAAAGGTGCTTTGAACTTTGATGGTGTTGAAAAATCTACAATGGCCTAGACAAAAGGTGTTCCTCGAACAAAAGTTCATTGTAGAGGGTTCTTAGCTTTAACCATTTCCCCCAATCTATCCTCCAGCCTTTGGATAGATCTTTTCCATGCATCATTTCCTTCCTCGGGCCTATTGGTTCGAGCAGCTGATCGTGTTGAGGTGGCTTCCTGGGATCTATCTTGACGAGCAACTGGTCGCGACTGGGCAGATCCTTCCCTTAAGTCTGATGGTCGTCGAAAACTCCTCGATGGGGCTCTAGGAGGACTTTTGCTCCTCCTAGGACCTGATCGGTCGAAAGGAGATACTCTGATTAATCTTTCTAGCGCCCTGGTCCTTTCTGGGGAGAGAGTGATAGGTTGTTCAGTATCTGTGGCTCGCACTGACGAAGTTCATCCAGGTTGATAAGAAAAATCTTCAGACTCCTTATTGCGATATGAATTGGTACGCCTAGTACGTGAAGAAGATGCACGAATATTTCTTTGCATACTTCGTGGTCTTGAATGGGTTGGTGCACCGCCATTGAGGGTTTGTATGAGTTGACGCATAGTTTCTTGCATGACGGTCTGACCCTGAGCCAGATTTGTCATTATTCCAGCCAAATCTGGAACATTTGGTGGAGAAGATGGATTTGGAGGGCTTCCAGCATTTTTATTGCTAGATTCCGGAATATCAGCCATTTGCGATGGATTGTTTTTGATGGAAAATGATATTACCAGTCGTTTCCCACAGACGGCGCCAATCTGTTGATGTAAAAAATTAGATCGTATCTAATTATTCAATCACAGATAAATAAATGAGACAAAGAATTTTTAAAGTGGTTTAGCCTTATAAGAATGGCCTACGTCCACTGTTATGGTATTGCTGATTGTATTGGAATTCTCGATTACAAGTTATCTCAAGAAATTCCGATCCCCTTACAATGAGGATTGTACAATGTATTTATAGCCCTGAGGCTGTAATGTGAAAGGGTAATACATTAAATGATGTACATATGAAAGGGTAATACATTCAATGTCCCTTAAGAGTATGCGTCTGAATGATAAGCATTTAATGAACAGTCAAACTATTGGTTATCTTGCTATTAATGCTTTGTTCGAGGTGCAGCTCGGACCACCTGAATTGCTCGGACCGCCTAAGCTTCTCGGTGCTCAAGAGTTCCTCAGAGCGTATGAGTTCCTCGGGGAGTCAGTGTTCCTCGTTGTAGTCTCGTTCCTCGGAGCGTGTGAGTTCCTCAAAAGTATTTATTATTGCCACGTAGACTGCCACATGTCTTCATTTTATTGATCCATGTCAGCAGACTAAATTTGGTATCAACAGGAGGTATATATCAATGACATACTAACGAAGAGTCTGAAGGCAGAGAACCATGTGGCGGACCTCGAAAGAACTTTTGACACAATAGATGAGTATAGAAAGAAGTTGAACCCAACAAAATGTGTGTTCAGTGTCGGAGTAGGAAATTTTTGTGGTTCATATTCAATCAGAGGGGAAAGGAATTTATTGACATGAAGACACGAAAAAACACCAAATACATCCAAAAGCTGACGGGATGAGTTACTGCACTCAATAGATTAATCTCGCGAGCAACCAACAAATGTCTGCCATTTTTTTTAATATTTTGGGAAAATGATCGTTTGTTATGGATAATATGAGAAAGCGTTCAAGGAGTTAAAAGACTATTTAGTCTCTTTGATGCTTCTGTCTTGGCCCATTAATGGGGAGAATTTGTATCTTTACCTGGCTATCTCACAGTCAGCCATCAGCGCGACTATTATCAGAGACTATAGTGGAGTTCAGGAGCCCGTATACTTTTAATAACAAAGAACTTCAAGGGCCAACATAAGGTACCTAAAATTGGAAAACTTGTGTATGCCCTAATAAATGCATCAAGAAAAATGAAAGCCCTACTTCCAAGCTCATACGATGGTAGTGCTCACCGACACACCTCTCCAATGAGTTATTCATAAACTAGAGAAATCGAATAGGCTAATGGCTTGGTCGATTCAGTTGGGTGAGTTTGATATCATCTATCAGCCGAGAAGTGCAGTGAAGGGGCATGAATTAGAAGATTTTATGGCCAAATTCATAAGGCATCGACAGATGACACCGAAGTGGAAGTACTCTTGGAAATCCCTGAAGTTGTTAAAACTCATAAGAGAGAACATACGAGAGTACATGAGACGATAAAATAGTTGGTGTTCCAAGAAGTTATTTATTATTGAAGAGATGTGTCCTTACAGAGGAACCTTTCTCACATGATATGCCAGACTGAAGTTTATTTATTGAGGGCTCATCCTGTGCAATTGGTAGTGGGGCTAGGATGATCTTGTCATCCTCGAACAAAAACAATATTCAGTATGCCCTGATGTTTAATTTTAAAACATTTAATAATGAGGCCGAGTATGAAGCCTTGTTAACAGGAGTTGCACTTGCCAATGCATTAGTTGTAGGCTAAATACTACCCATAGCGACTAACAGTTGGTAGTGAAATAAATCCTAGAAGTCTACGAGGGAAAAGATGAAAAAATGGCCAAGTACTTGGCCAGAGCGAAGACGACACTGGAAAATTTTCAGGGGTAAAGATAAACAGAATCTCAAGAAATGAAAATGGGATAGCAGATGCCCTTGCAAGACTCGCATCAGCAATAAAAGAAGAAATTTACTGAACAATTCCAGTCAAAATTATTCTAAAGCCAATAGAGCGAGAAGAAGATGACACCACAAAATGCTTCAATCTGAACTCCATCTCAGATGGACCCAGTCATTGAATAACTAAAGGACGGGAAGCTACTAGAAAGAAAGACAATAGGAGAAAGGTACGATACCGAGTCACTATATTTATTATCATAGGAGATGTTTTGTATAAAAGGGTATAGCTTCTCCCCCTCTTGAGGTGTGTACACCCAACAGAGGTCAACTATGTTCTCAAAGATATTCTTGAAGCGACTTGAGCAAGTCATATAGAGGCACAATATTTGGCAAAGAGGATTGTCCCTCAGGGCTATTATTGGACAAACTTTGCCAAGGATATGACCGAGTATATCCTCAAGTGCGACAAGTACCAGTGCTTCAGTAACATATCCAATCAACCATTTTCTTCTATCTCAGCACCATGGCCTTTCACAATGTGGGGTATTGATTTGGTCGGCTCACTGCCGAGAGCCAAGGGGAACTTCCACTTTTTCATTGTCGTGGTTGATTACTTGTCCAAATGGGTAGAAATAGAGGCCATGGTAACTATCCTTGAAGATAAGTGTTTCAAATTTATTTGGAGAAATATCAGTTGCCGATATAGACTTCCTAAAACTCTAAATCAAACAATGGAAAGCTGTTCAAAAATATGCCCCTAGCTGGCTATTGTGGAAGAGTCAGCCTAAAGTAATTCTTCTCTACACCAGGATGACCATGGGAAAATGGATGTGATAAATCAGATGATATTGGATGGAATAAAAATGAAATTGGAGGATTCTAAGGGTAAATGGGTCAACGAATTGTACAACATTCTATGGGTATACCAAACGATCAAAAGAACATTAATAGGGGAGACTCCTTTCCTGTTAGCATATGGGTCAGAGGTTGTTATCCCAATCGAGATCAGATTTTTGTGTCGCGGGGTCCAAACATACGACCTAAAAATAAACTCAGAGGATAGGAGACTCAATATTGACCTCATTGAAGAACGAAGGGAGTACGCAGTCGTAACATAGTCGTCTTACCAATAAAGAACCAATAAATTTTACAAGAAGAGATTCAAGTCTTGCCCAATCAAAGTTGGCGATCTCGTACTCAAGAAGGTCATACCAAAAACCAATAAGCTTTATCCCAACTGGTATGGAACCTACAAATTCACGAAGGATGTTATCCCAGGCATGCATATGCTAGAAAACCTAGAGGGGGAGCCATTCGCTAATTCGTGGAATGTCAGTCATTTGAAAAAAATACTATCAAAGAGAATGTCTCAATGTAATAGCTTGAAAGTAGTTATCTATCATGTAATCATATATTATAGAGAGAAAATTTCAACTTGAATGAAATAAAGTGTTGTATCATATCTATGAAGTATATCTCCTGGATATTTCGCACACTCATGAAGTCTCCCTCTCGGTGGTACGAGAGTGTTTTGAATCCTCGTATCCTAAACATATCTCATTAAAAACCCTGAGATATGGGAAAATAAAACATCATTTTTTTATAGTTACACTTAACATCATTTTATTATGGTGAATAGTTAAATATAAACCTCTCTATTTGCGATACAAGAGGGTTTTGGAGTCTCGTGTCCTAAACATATCTTATTAAAACCCCTAAGAGGTTGGGAAATAAAACATTATTTTTCTATAGTGAAACTTAACATCATTTTGTTATAGTGAGTAGTTAAATATAAATCTCTCTCTCGGTGGTACGAGAGAGTTATGGAGGCTCGTCTCCTAAACATATATCATTAAAAACCCTGAGAGGTGGGAAAATGAAACATCATTTTGTTATGGTGAAACTTAAGATCATTTTATTATGGTGAATACGAAAATATAAAACTCTCTCTCGGAGGTATGATTGTGTTATGGAGTCTCATCTACTAAAAAAATTAAAACCTTGAGAGGTGGGAAAATGAAACATCATTTTGTTATGGTGAAACTTAACATCATTATATTATGGTGAATAGTTAAATGTAAATCCCTCTTGGAGGTACGAGAGTGTTTTGGAGTCTCATATAAGCATATTTCATTACAAACACCAAGAGGTGAAACCATCGAACATCATTTCGTTATGGTGAGATTTTAACAGCATCTAGCACATTCAATATAAAAATAGACACCACATTTGCATGATGAATATAAAAACACACGATCTCTAAAAGAAGAAAAATGAATTATATAAATATAATAGCACTTACAAACATTAGAGTTAAATGTTAATCCCAAAATGGGACAAAAATAACGATTACATATATAAGGTATCAAAGACCACAGATGCTCACCTAAAAAAGCAAAAAAAAAAAAAAAATCAAGTCTCGTCCACCAAGCCATCAGCGGTTGTGGCTTTAGGGACGACCATCTCCTCTTCTTGAATGGCGGTAGTACTATATTGGTCACTAATTTGTTATTCTTCTTCCACCATCAGGGTCTTCTTGTCCCAAGCAATATCTTAATCCACATCCCTGTCTTTAATAACCTTGGTATGGACCTCTTGAAGAGCAATAATACTTGCCAAATCGACCAAGATGAAGGAGTTGAGGACTTCAGCCAACTCATGATACTTGGAGATGAGGTTAGGGAAATGATTGACCACTCATCTACAAGGTGCTTTCGCCCCCCTTTCTAGATACTAGACGTTGTAGCTAGTAAATTCCTTAGACTCTTGGACCTCGGCCACAACTTTGTAGTACCCTTTCTAAGACAATCATTCTCAAAGTCTTTTTGCTTCATCATGTCATCTTTGAGATCAGTTTACTAAGTTCTTTAATTCTAACTCAAAGAAAAAACACGCTCCTTTCCTCGATCTCGGACCTTTTGAGTCTCATCCTCGTGAGCAGTCTTTTGGTCATTTCGCTATTTCTTTAGATCGATCAGCTGAGACGCTGCCTCATCAGCGAGCCTAATTTTGGGCTCGACTTTTAACACCCACTGATATAGATGTTGGACATACTCCAAATAGAAAAATGATAAAAATGAGTATGTAAAATACAAGATAACACTTAACAAAAATCAGAGGTTGATGAAATAAAAATAATACCTGGGTGGTCTTATCAAGGGAAAATCTTGCCAACCTAGAGTTGATATGTGCCTCAAAATATCATCTATCGTACGATGGCATTGTCGAGACAATAACTTCCTCGGCCTTAACCTGACTCTTGAGAAGAGAGTCGGGTTTTAGGTCCAGCTGAGCTAGACGTGTAGCTACCGATGCATCATCCGATATTGGGATGCTTGGAGCAAAGCGTCGTCTCGACTGAACTCATGACTTTCTCTATTGGGTGGGGGTTGTCGAGGATCCCCCAGGCTCCTTTCTCTTCTTGGATCCCTCGATCGTGCTGGGGCCAGCAATTGTAGATTTTTATTGAGGCTAGGTCAGTTGTGCTACCACCCCTTAAAGCCTGACAAGGATGTTTCCAGTCATCGGGGTTGCCATTTCCCAAATATTTTGTGGGGTATTTTTTAGATGATCTACAAAATGAACTATCAGTATCGACATAAATCAGTATATGAAAGACGACTCTAAAGTTAGAATAAATCATCAAAGTTTTCAATAGTGCTTACAAAGGGATTCCAGTGGGTATACACCCATCATAATGAATCTGAGGATCTTAAGAGTCATCAGATCCTCAAAGAAGATCAAGCCTTGGTCTCCCCTTAACTGTTCAATGTTTTTTCTCATCTCCATGCTTAGGTAGGGGTCAACCTTAGTCAAGACCATGATATAATCCCACTGACGAGGCACCATCATCTTTTGAGGATAGACGTATCATCATCGCCGAACTCCCAAGAACTAAAAATGAAGAAATACCGAGACTTCTAATCATGGTTGGAAGCCTGGTTTATTTAAATAAGTTTGCGATCGATTCGGTGAGATACAAAATGATAATCAAAATATTTGAATTTTATGGAGTTTTTCGTGTAATATGCTCGAAAGACATCGATAGAGAAGTCCTCTCCCTATAAAAGTTTCAAGAGGATGGTTGACCCGAATAATATCCTCCGGGCCTTTGGGGCCCACTGAGTTGGGGCGACCCCGATAGAAGAGAGGATAGCTCTGTTGGCTGAGTTAAGTGGAAGGCGAAAGTCGACCTTGAACTGTGGGGGCAATATATATGCCTACGGAATAGCAGGACGTGTGGGGAGCACCCCGGTGAAGATGGCGACGTGTCAGCAATATAGGGATGACTAAAGTCCTTAGTAAACGAGAAGACCGAGGAGCAGTATCGGATTGGAATGAAACTCCACGAAGATAGGGCTCATCCATATTTGTTACTCATCCATATTTGTAACCCTAATGTAACCCCTAACTCTATATAAAGGGGACACCCCCCATTGTGAAAAAGGGGCTTAGAAGTTAGAGAAACACTCTCATGTAAAACTCTCTGATCATTCTAATGAAATACACCAGCAGCCCCGTGGACGTAGGCCCTTCATGGTCGAACCACGTAAATCTTTGTCTCTCTCGCATTTATTTTTATACTTGTATCGTGATGAATTGCCACCCCCGACGGGTGAGATTTTTTGCACCTACAATTGGCGTCGTCTGTGGGAAACGGCACAAAAGGCCTTCCCCTTCTTGCTAGAGGAGATCTAGATTTACATTCAAGAACAATGGTCCCTACACCACGCACATAATCAAAAGATAAGTTTTCCTTTTTAATATGTGCACGAGCAGTTATTTGTTTCATATATAATTATTTGTTTTGAACAAATATCGTTTCATTGATACATGATTTTGCGTACAGTTATATTTACAAATTCTGTATTCAATCTTTATCTGTAAATCTGCTTTGATGGTAGACAACTTTCATTGTTTATCTCATATGAAATTCACTATCGGAGATGTCTATGAGGAGTCTCCAAATATTTGGACTCTTTTGGGATTTTCCTGGGTTACATCATATCTTGATTCCCAGATCCGAGACTCTTTATCCCGGAAATAAAGGTAAAAAATGGCCCTGCTCTCTCTTGGGCATTGCCATATCTATACGTGTGTATATAAAGATATCCCAAAATTTTCGAGCGAAGAACAGACGTCTATTGGCGACATCTATACCCGTGATCTTGGACACAGTAATCCCACAACAAACTACTAGTACAGATGAGATATGGCATCGGGGATCATCTACATCTTCAAGAAATATGTATAAAGATATTATTTTTGACTGAAATGCTTTCACATATTTTGGGACGCAGTCAAGGAGTAAATTTCTCACAATTATTGTTATGTACGACCAAAGAGAAATCACGAGGAGACGAACGATTTCCAGTTCCGATCATCTCCCATCTACGACCTGGGTACACACCATCTAACATCAATCGAGCATCAGTGAGGTCATCTCCGACCTACAAACTTCCCAGTCGAGCATCAGCGTACATCAGCGATCACTGTACTAGTGCTACGACCTGGGCTCTCTTTGATCTTCCTCGACCATCATCATTGGTCTGCGGAAAAGACAAGGGCAACCTCAGCTATGTTACCAGCCATCCATGGTGGTCAGCGACCACGTTGGCAGCAAAAATCACAACCAGTCCGTGTCCCAACTCGCCAGGAAACCACAACTCTTCGATCGAGCACTAGCGAGGGATTTATTGGAGCCCCTGGTAGTCGGCGACCAGCTTGCGACTACCATCAGCTGGTCGGTGGCAAGGACAAGCAAGGAGAAGCACATCAGTTGGTCGGCGACGAGGACTAGCAGACCACCTGGACCAACTGGGTGAACTCAGCGAACAGAGCGCCACAAGCGGCGAGCTCAGCGAACAGTCCACTGGACCAAAAGCGACAAGCACGTTCGGAGCGTTGACGAGCGCCAACGAGTCTACGACCTGGGTATAGATCAAGCCAAATGCAGTTTACGAAAGTGAAACCCACGAACAGGGCATATCTAATTCCTTTCACTTTTCTTTTTGTGGAAAACAAATTTGAGAATTACCCTCATACTTTATACTTTACAAATTTATGTGAAAATAAATTTTTTGAAACCAAACTTGTATTTGGACTTCAAATAATTTTACAAAAATTCTCAATTGATCCTTGTCTTACACTTGGAATATATTTGACTAATGTTTGCATTGCTCGGTTCTCCCTAAAAATAAAATTATTTTAAGGAACCATGTGATTTTATTACAACGATTTTAGTTGGCACTTTTTATGCGATCTTATTACAAATTATTTTGCTCACATAAATAAGTGGGGCGCAGTGATATAGCACTCATGTCATTTATTCGAACATTTTAATTTTCAATATTGTCATCCAGCTACAACAATTTAATCTCACCAGAGCGAGATTATTGGTTATTTAGCTCAGCCCCGACGGATGCTCGGGCACAGTTATCTCAGTGAGATTTTTATGATAAAAATCATTGGATCTTTATTACATGCATACGCGACTATGAATTTTTTCCTCGACAAAGGGTCGAGCGGATGCATATCTTATATACTTTGTTGAACATATCATTTTCATAATAACTTCTATTTTGATTTAGCCTCAACAGATGGTCGGGGAATTTACTAACTTCCACAGATACAAGATTCAGTCCCGACGGATGCTCGACAATAATCTTAACTCCTTGGAAATCTCATCGATGTTTCGATGGATGCTCGAGCACGAGTTGCTCTCTATATCTACTTGGTATTCTACAACTTTTTCTCGGCGGACTATTCAGGCATCATTCATCTTATTAATGCTCCGACAGATAGTCGAGCACACTATAGGACCTTATACCCAAAGAAACACTTGGGCAACCTGAAGGGATGTCAGGCACATTCGAGATTCATCTTGGCAGATAATCGGCAAAATATTTCTATATATTTATTCCCGAAGATATTTGCCTCGCATGTCTCATTTTATCCCCAGTGGATAGCTGGTCAGGATAATTCTTGTATTTAGCACAATCCCACTTTATGGATACACACATTTATTTGTGCATTGTTCGTTTCCATCTCATAACACTTTATTTGCTCACAAATTACGCTCACGATTTTTATCATCATAAATTTGTTAGCAGGGGGCTATCTATACTCTGTACTTCATATGAGAAAAATAATTGATTGCCACATGAGAAAAACAATTGATTTCCACTACACAAATTTTCTGTGAAAATAATTTTTTGAAACCAACTTAATTTTAAGCATTTGCTTAAATCTATTTGCACAAATTCCAAATTAACTCCTGTGCCATACATATGGATATATTTGATGAATTTTGCCTCTTTCATTCGACTTTATTACAATTATTTTGTCCACATAAATATTGGGGCGCACTTAAAAAGCACTCATGTCATTTATCCGGTCATTTAATTTTCATTATTTTCGTCTAGCTATTATTGGTTATACCAATGACTAGTCGGTGTAATATCTTTACTCATACTTAGTGTAGCCCCGACGGATCCTCGGGCGCGGCCATCCTCGTGAGATTTTATCACAAAAATTATGGGATCATTCTTGTCATTCATTTAATACTATGAATATTTTCCTCAGCACATACTCGAACAGATGCACATCATATTGCATGATAAATTCTATTTTGATTTAGTCTCGACAAATGGTCGAGCAACTTATTAACTTCTACAGGTATAAGATTCAGTCCCGACGAATGCTCGGCCATAATCTTAAGCTCTTGGAAGTCTTATTAATGCATCGATAGATGCTCGAGCACAAATCGCTCTCTATATCTACTTGGACACCTTGCCCTGGCAGACGACCCATGCACCACCTATTTAGTTAATGCCCTGATGAATGGTCGAGCACGTTACGCCACCTTATACCCAATAAATTCTTGGGCAACATTATTTGTGATAACCGACGGATGCTCGAATGTTGATATTTCTCCAATTTCAGTATTGATTATCTGGCTCTATGATTCTTGACCTGAGGGACGACCAGGCATATTCAAGGTTCATCTCAGCAAATGCTCGGCAAAATATTTCTATATATTTAGTCCCGAGGATATTTGCCACACATGTCGCATTTTATCCCCAACAAATGGTTGGTGAGGATAATTCTTATATTCAGTCCCAACATATGGTTGGCACAGTCGATTAATAATCAACATTGCATTTATTGGAAGGTTAGTTTTCACTAACAATTCAGGATTATTCGTAGTACTTGCTCGGTCCTTTTTGCCTCGACGGATGCTCGAGCATGGATCACCCGTAATATCTACCAGATCCTCTATAGTTTTTGCCTCGACAGGCATTCAGGCATCATTTATCTCATCAATACTCCGACAGATGCTCAGGCATGGATCGTTCGCAACATCTACTAGGTCCTTTGCAATTTTGCCTCAACGGACCCTCAACTTCGATGGATAGTTGACATTGTGTGATCACGTCTCAAGCTCCAATAAACAGTTGGGCAATACAGTTCTTATTTAATTCAACCTCGTCGAATGAAAAGTTGGGCGACCTGTACCACAAAGATCCAATAACACATATAGCATCATGAAAAGCAACGATCAACTATATTTATCAACAAGGACGAATCCAACTTGTAAAAAGTCACACGTCCAACAAAATCACAGTCAACGAGCAAGACATGTTGATAACAACACTAGACCATCCTGAATGAATCGAGCGACATCATCAGATAACCCACGGTGATCGACGATCACCAAGCAACGAATTAACGCGTCATCAACACTAAGATATCCACTCTAGAGGAACAATGTTTCTTGAACACCATATCAGATCAACGCATTTCTGCACAAGGATGCTTTGAACTCCTATCAATCTCTTTAGGAGCACGAGCTATATGGAGTCTCCCACAGCCTCCTGGAACCACCATGCATGGTCAGCGAACAAGTGTGCCCTAAGGAATGATACAATACGTGAAGCTATACGAGCAAGATAATCCTTAAATATATCCAGCTCGACGAACGATCAACGCGATACTCTTCAAAACAACGAAGCCTCGAGGAGCGATCGATCACACTTATCATCCCGGTTATGAAAATCAGATGACCCGATGGACGGTCAGGCAGCCTTCCCTTCACAAGCCCGATTGGGGGCTCTATAGCAGCGATGACACGTGAATAGATTCACTACAACATTTAAAGCAAAATAGAAGAGGTCAACTCAGGACAGATGCCGACATGGTGAACACCGGAATTAGTCTTTCAAATGACGATCATGATCGAGCTTGATTTAGTTACAACGACCTTCTTGCTTGTTCCCACTAAATTAAGTACGTCCACAGGCCTTCGTTATCTCCAAACACAAATGGCCTCACGAGTTGCCCAGGCAACAATAAAAACCCTACAGGGGATCCCTAGGCAAAAATCCAACTCAGGTTTGTCGCCAACTATGTCGGTCGGTTAAAATCCTGAACGGGTGGATGACCGTCAAACCAGGTGCATTTTTACCATCGCCTTTTAGGCCTAAGGAAGTGTGACGGCACAACCTAAAAGGTAAAATATGCGGATATTTACATGCGAGGCATTAGAAAATGGAAAAATGCAAACACAATTGGTATTACATTAAATTGTGGGAAAAACCTAAGGCAGTGTCTTACCCCTACTAGGTACATGCTCGAGTAAGGCTCGACGCATAGGCTTCTGGTCGGCCTCTCCAATTGGACCATATGAAAAACCTAAGGCAGGGTCTTACCCCTACTAGGTACATGCTCGAGCAAGGCTCGACGCATAGGCTTTTGGTTGGCCTCTCCAATTGGACCATATGAAAAACCTAAGGCAGGGTCTTACCCCTACTAGGTACATGCTCGAGCAAGGCTCAACGCATAGGCTTACGGTTGGCCTCTCCAATTGGACCATATGAAAAACCTAAGGCAGGGTCTTACCCCTACTAGGTACATGCTCGAGCAAGGCTCGACGCATAGGCTTCTGGTCGGCCTCTCCAATTGGACCATATGAAAAACCTAAGGCAGGGTCTTACCCCTACTAGATACATGCTTGAGCAAGGCTCAATGCATAGGCTTCTAGTCGGCCTCTCCAATTGGACCATATGAAAAACCTAAGGCAGGGTCTTACCCCTACTAGGTACATGCTCGAGCAAGGCTCGATGTATAGGCTTCTGGTCGGCCTCTCCAATTGGACCATATGAAAAACCTAAGGCAGGGTCTTACCCCTACTAGGTACATGCTCGAGCAAGGCTCGACGCATAGGCATGTGGTCGGCCTCAACAAATGGACCATACGAGACCAAAATACAGGGAGACGCCCTTAACTTGATGCACGCTCGATAAAACCTCAACAAACAAATTCTGAACAGGCCTGTGGTCAACCTCACAAATTGGGCCATACAATAAAATAGACAATGAACTACGTTCGACCTGATCCCAAGAGGGTACGTAGGCAGCTCGACACTCTCGAGTCCAGTTCCCATATCGATTGAACGCCTCTCAACTCAAGCCAAACATTCATCTAAAAATCTACGGAGGCGAGAAGATTAACCAAAGAAGGCTTAAAAGTTGAATGACAGATCAAAGAATGCCAGTCCAGTTCACACCACCAACTGCATATGTTTAAAGAGATTGTGGACCAGCTCCCAGCTCATCTCAGAATCAACTCAGCTGAACTGCGACCTGTGGGGCTATTGTGGGGGCAATATATATGCCTACGGAATATCAGGACGTGTGGGGAGCACCCCGGTGAAGATGGCGACGTGCCAGCAATATAGGGACGACTAAAGTCCTTAGTAAACGAGAAGACCGAGGAGCAGTATCGGATTGGAATGAAACTCCATGAAGATAGGGCTCATCCATATTTGTTACTCATCCATATTTGTAACCCTAATGTAACCCCTAACTCTATATAAAGGGGACACCCCCCATTGTGAAAAAGGGGCTTAGAAGTTAGAGAAACACTCTCATGTAAAACTCTCTGATCATTCTAATGAAATACACCAGCAGCCCCGTGGACGTAGGCCCTTCATGGTCGAACAACGTAAATCTTTGTCTCTCTTGCATTTATTTTTATACTTGTATCGTGATGAATTGCCACCCCCGACGGGTGAGATGTTTTGCACCTACATGAACATATGCTCATATATGGCGACCTCATCGTTATTTCTAAGGTTGTACGCCCTCTCGTCCTTAGTGGGCCCTCTCATATTAATGGATGAGTTGATTCCATAAAAGTGTCATCATGTGATTAGATCAGTCTCACGGACATCATCTGGATAAGACGAGGCAACACTTGTATAATGTATGAAGGTATTTGCATCCTCATCATCCTTAATGACTGGATCTTTATCACGAGGGTCTTGGCCTTAATATTTTTCCTCGGTCATGGAAGTCCAGGTATGAGGCATTTGAGGGAGTGGAGCAATATAATCTCTAGTCTCATCATCACAAACATTATTGATTAGGGGTTCAGGATCCCCCTACTAATAAGATGAGGAACTTGGATGACCTTTGTTGCTCAATTCAGTAAAGTTTATTGTCTCGAATTTACCTTGATAAGCTATTTTCACCCTCATGGCATCCTCAAAAGAGTCAGGGACAGATTTTATAGTGCCACCATGGAGACCTAAGCATTCAGAGGGACTATAACCCTTGAAGGAAGATGATAAGGTATCACTACTCATGGTGATAACACTTGGTGGACAAAGTGTGGTGTCTTAGTGAGGATAGTTGGTCAGATACAGAGAAGGTTTCATAACTACCAATTATGTAGGATTCAAAGGTATTGGGGACCTTGGTCAGTTAAGATGAGCCTTGGCCTATTCTACCTCTCGACGGACAGGATTGTGAAGGTCTTACAACTTTGCCCAAGTCTTGTACAAACTTTGCTACATTAACAAACTACTAATTTTTTAGGGTTTGGGGGATAAAAGATCAAACAGGGAATAAGGGACGAGTTTGGAATGAACACCCAAGAACACTTAGTAACTTAAAACTCACTTTAAGGCAACCTACACCGGAGATGACACCAAAAAACCTAAAAAGTCCCCAAACTTTGTTAAAACCTCAAAACTACTATAAGACGAACTCCTAAATGCCTAAATAGCTAAAACTACCAACCAATAACCACTATAAGAGGAAGAAAAATACATAATGATCGTTGGAAAACATAGAAAGATCGTCGAAAAAAATTGAAATGAAAAAAATGGTCGAAAGACAGCTATGAAATAAATGGAAGAAAAGGTCGGGAGTACCTGGAAGAGAAGGGAGCAACATGGATGAGAATGGAGACACTAGGGAAGAAGATCAGAGAGAGTTTTTATGGAAGCTAAAGAGATAAAATTTTGCTAAAGGTTAGCTCTAGTTTGTTTGAGAAAAATGACAAAAAAGGCTTTGTCTCCTAAACTAAAACAAGGATGATCTCAAATGTCTATGATGAATAGCCACATCTCCCAAGGAATAGGGTGACACAATGGCTGTGGGAATGGGCCAAGCCTACCAGGGAAGTTATGCAACCTTTGTCTTAGCCAAGTAATAGACGTCAGTTAGATAACTTATCATAATTGGATGGGCCCAAAGCACGTAGGCTGATATGATTGTTACATATGACTTGACCCTTAGGTAGCCTCAGAAATAACCTACGGCCTATACATTAGGACGAGATGATATAACTAGAACAACTATTAAACCTCATCCACCTACTGATGTCAAAGTCTAAGGTCTAGGGGTAGTTGATATATATATAAATGTTGTCTCATCGAGACAACACCCAAGACAATGACTACTATAGACTCATCCTTCAGAAGAGACCAATACACTCACCCAAGCCCTCATGAGTAGTCTTATCGCACGACTGTGTTATGCCATGAAGGACTCGTATGCATGACAACTTGGAAACCTACTAGAATTCATAGTCTTGTCTCGTAATAGAGACCAACCTCATCCCCATCTACGTGGGTGTTGGCCTTAGACGAAACTAATGTTACGAGAAAGTAACCTAAGTCTAAGGTGGGAGCATCACTAAAAAAATACCATCCAATATCGTCTAGGCCTACAATATAGAGAAGGACTTCAGTATTCTAAGCTTGGTCGAGACCTCCCACCTCCGACACGTTATACAAGCATGGAAAACATCACAAGGGCATTTTGAGAATACCACACATCATTTGGATCGAACTCCATATTTGTATTATATATATATATATATATATATATATATATATATATATATAGAGAGAGAGAGAGAGAGAAAGCTTACTTGTTTGTCTTCTATGGCCATTATTTCCTGAATATAGTGAAAACTAGTCTCATACTCTTATGATGGACGTAGGCCAAGGCCGAACCACTTAAATACTAATCTTAAGCTATTTTCTATCATCCCTTCTGTGAGTTTATTTGAGTATTTACAATCTAATTACATCTGTATAAAAACCATCTTTAAGTGGATTCATTGCATGATATTTTGGTATCATCAGTAATCTTAGATTGCCTGACTAAATTCACACATTTTTTATGAATCAGAACTACTGATTATTTCCATCCACTCAACGAATTATATATTAGAGATATCATAAGACTCCACTGAGTACCTTTATCCATAATATTGTACGGTGATTCTCAAATTTTTTGAAGATTTTGGCAAGCACTACAACACGCCATGGGAACCAAACTTCATCTATATATGATTTTTCATCCTCAAACTAATGGATAATCAGAAATAATAATTCAGATAGTGGAAGACATGTTGAGATCTTATACATTTGATTATTAGGAAGTTGGAGTGATCACTTAGCATTAATTGAATTCTCCTACAATAATAGATACCAAGCCAACATCCAGACGACCCCTTACGAAGCACTTTACGAGAGACCATATCATTCCCTATTATGCTAGAATAAATCAGGAGAAAATATTTTCTTTGGGTCTGACATTATAGCATATATAACTAAAAAGATACGATTGATTAAAGAAAGATTACATGCAGATCAAAGTCGACATGCAAAACTTTCGTAGACATTAGAAGAAAACCCTTGGAATTTCAGGTAAAGGAAAATGTATTTTTAATGATATCTCCAAGAAAGGAAATTATACGATTCATAATTAAATGAAAATTAACATCACGATATTATAACTTTTGAAATCATTGAACGAATAGGACCAGTAGAATATCATTTAGACATACCCGCATAATTATCCAATATACATGATATCTTTCACGTGTCATAATTAAGGAAGTATATACCTGATCCTAAGAATATCATTACTTGGAAAGGAATATATGTCCGGCATAACCACGATTTTGATGAAAAACCTATCAGGATTCTAGATATCCAGACCACCGTAACTCGTTGGAACTGACCGCGTAGTCACGGGACTCTTGGTTTGATAATATGACAATAATTTAAAAATATCTAGATTATGCTTACACACTAGACGTTAAAGGGTGAAAACCCAAAGCATCCCTCAAACGGCCCCATAAGAGGCATGTGCACCTCCCACGGGACTAATGTAACTCGTAGGGACTGACCGCGTAATCTCGGCTCTCCCGATTTGAGAATATGACGATAATTTGAAAATATCTAGATTAGTCTTTAAAAATAAGCCGTTAAAGGGTGAAAACCCAAACAAACCCTCAAACGGCCCTATAAGAGGCACAAACACCTCACACGGGAGCAATGTAACTCATAGGGAGTGATCGCGTGGACCTGGGTCTCTCGATTTGAGGATATGATGAATATCTAGATTAGGCTAAAAAATAAGTCGTTAAAGGGTGAAAACCCAAACCAACCCTTAAATAGCCCAATAAGAGGCATGACCACCTCGCATGGGACTAATGTAACTCATAGAGGCGTAGTCCTAGGTCTCCCAATTTTATAATATGATGATAATGTTAAAATAACTAGATTAAGCTTTAAAAATAAGCCATTAAAGGGTGAAAAACCAAACCAACACCCAAACGACCCCGTAAGATGAATGAACACCTCGCACGGGACCAATATAAATCGCAGGGACTGATTACGTAGTTTTGGGTCTCCCGATTTGACAATATAACAAGAATTTTAAAATATCTAAATGAGGATTCAAAACACACTGTTAAAGGGTGAAAACCAAATCAATCCTCAAATGGCCCCGTAAGAGGCATGAACACTTAGCGCAGGACCAATGTTACTCATAGGGACTGACCGCGTAGTCCCGGGTCTCTCGATTTGAGAATATGATGATAATTTAAAAATATTTATATTAGTCTTTAAAACCAAGTCGTTAAAGGGTGAAAACCCAAACCATCCCCCAAACGGCTCCATAAGAGGCATGACCACTTCGCATCGGACCAATGTAAATCGTAGGGGGGACTGAACGCATAGTCCCAGGTCTCTCGATTTAAGAATATGATGATAACTTGAAAATATCTAGATTAGCCTCTAAAAACAAGTCGTTAATGGGTGAAAACCCAAACTAACCCCCAAATGGCCCCGTAAGAGACATAAACACATCGCACGGGACCAATGTAACTCGTAAGGACTGTCGCGTAGTCCTGGATCTTGCGGTTTGGGAATAGGATGATAATTTGAAAATATCTAGATTAGACGATAAAAGCAAGTCGTTAAAGGGTGAAAACCCAAACCAACCCCCAAACGGCCCCGTAAGAGGCATGAACACCTAGCACAAGACCAATGTAACTCGTAGGGGCTGACCACGTATTCCCAGGTCTCCCAGTTTGAGAATATGATGATAACTTAAAATATATAGATTAGGATTTTAAAATAAGTCGTTAAAGGGAGAAAACCTAAAACATCCCCCAAACGGCCCCGTAAGAGGCATGAACACCTCGCACAAGACCAATATAACTCATAGGTGGGACTGAGAGCGTAGTCGCGGGTCTCCCAGTTTGGAAATATGGCGATAATTAAAAATATGTAGATTAGGCTTTAAAAACAAGTCGTTAAATGGTGAAAACCCAAACGAACCCCCAAATGGCCCCATAAGAGGCATGAACACCTCGTACAGGAGAAATGTAACTCGTAGGGACTGACCGCATAGTCTCGGGACTCCCGGTTTGAGATTATGATGAAAAATTAAAAATATCTACATTAGGCTTTAAAAACAAGTCGTTAAAGGGTGAAAACCCAAACCAACCATCAAACAGCCCTGTAACAGGCATGAACACCTCGCATGGGACCAATGTAACTCGTAGGGACTGACCGCATAGTCTTGGGTCTCCCGACTTAAGAATATGATGATAAGTTGAAAATAACTACATTAGGCTTTAAGAACAAGTCGTTAAAGGGTGAAAACTCAAACCAACCCTCAAACGGCCCTGTAAGAGGCATGAACACCTTGCACGGGATCAATGTAACTCGTAGGGACTGACTGCATAGCCACGGGTCTCTCAATTTGAGAATATTATGATAATTTAAAAAATATCTATATTAAGCTTTAAAAACAAGCCGTTAAAGGGTGAAAACAAAAACCAACCCCCAAACGCACCCGTAAGAGGCATGAACACCCCATAAAGGGCTAATGTAACTCGTACGGGGGACTGACAGCCTAGTCCTGGGTCGCTCGATTTGAGAATATGAGGATAATTTAAAACTGTCTAGATTAAGCTTTAAAAACAAACCGTTAAAGGGAGAAAACCCATACGAACCCCTAAATGGCCCCGTAAGAGGCATGAACACCTCGCACATGACCAATGTAACTCATAGGGCCTGACCGCGTAGTTTCAGGTCTCCTGATTTGAGAATATGATGATAATTTAAAAATATCTAGATTTGTCTTTAAAAATAAGCCATTAAAGGGAAAAAACCCAAAACATCCCCAAAATGGGGGGACTGACCGCGTAGTCGTGGGTCTCCCGATTTGAGACTATGATGATAATTTAAAAATATGTAGATTAGGTTTTAAAAACAAGCTGTTAGAGGGAGAAAACCCAAACCACCCCCCAAACGTCCCCATAGGAGGCATGAAAGCCTCGCATCGGACCAATTTAATGCGTAGGGACTGACCGCGTAGTCTCGGGTCTCCCGATTTGAGAGTGTGATGATAATTTAAAAACATCTAGATTAGGATTTAAAAACAAGCCGTTACAGGGTGAAAACCCAAATCAACTATCAAATAGCCCCGTAATAGGCATGGACACCTCGCATGTGACCAATGTGACTCGTAGGGACTGACCGTGTAGTCTCGGGTCTCTCGACTAGGGAATATGATGATAATTTGAAAATAACTACATTAGGATTTAAAAATAAGCCATTGAAGGGTGAACACCTAAACCACACCTCAAACGACCCCATAAGAGGCATAAACACCTTGCACGGGATCAATGTCACTCGTAGGGGCTGAACGTATTGCCACGAGTCTCCCGATTTGAGAATATGACGATAATTTAAAAATATCTAGATTAGGCTTTAAAAACAAGCCGTTAAAGGGTGAAAACCCAAAATAACCCCCAAACAACCCCGTAAGAGGCATTTACACCTCGCATAGGGCCAATGTAACTCGTATGGGGAATGATTGCGTAGTCTCGGGTCTCTCGGTTTGAGAATATGATGATAATTTAAAAATATCTAGATTAGGCTTTAAAAACAAGCTGTTAAAGGATGAAAACTCAAATTAAACGGCCATGTAAGAGGAATGAGTACCTCGCACAGGACCAATGTAATTAGTAGGGACTGACCGTGTAGTCCCGGGTCTCTCGGTTTGAGAATATGATGATAACATAAAAGTATCAAGATTAGGGTTTATAAACAAGTCGTTAAAGGGTGAAAACCCAAACCAACCATCAAACAGCCCCGTAAGAAGCATGAGCCCTTCGCATGCGACCAATGTAACTCATAGGGACTGATCGTGTAGTCCCGAGTCTCCCGATTTGAGAATATCATGATAATTTAAAAATATCTACATCAGGCTTTAAAAACAAGTCGTTAAAGGGTAAAAACTCAAACGACCTCGTAAGAGTCATAAGCACCTCGCACGGGATCAATGTAACTCGTACGGACTGACCGCATACCCCCGGGTCTCCCAGTTTGAGAATATGACGATAATTTAAAAATATCTAGATTAGGTTTTAAAAACAAGCCGTTAAAGGGTGAAAACTCAAATCAACCCCCAAACGGCCCCGTAAGAGACATGAACACCTTGTACAGGACCAATGTAACTCGTAGGGACTGATCGCGTAGTCTCGAGTCTCCCTGTTTGAAAATATGATCATAATTTGAAAATATCTAGAATAGGCTTCAAAAATAAGTCATTAAAGGGTGAAAACCAAAACCAACCCCCAAACGACCCTGTAAGAGGCAATAACACCTCGCACATGACCAATTTAACTTATTGGGACTGACCGCGTAGTCTCGAGTCTCCCAGTTTGGGAATATAATGATAATTTAAAAATATCTAGATTAGACGGTAAAAATAAGATGTTAAAGGGTGAAAACCCAAACCAACCCCCAAACGGCACCATAAGAGGCATGACCACCTCGCACGGTACCAATGTAACTTGTTGGGACTGACCGCGTAGTCTCGGGCCTCCCGGTTTGAGAATATGATGATAATTTAAGAATATCTAGATTAGGCTTTAAAAATAATTTGTTAAAGGGTGAAAATCCAAACGGCTCCGTAATAGGCATGAACACCTCGCACAGGACCAATGTAACTCGTAGGCACTGACCGCGTCGGCCCGGGTCTCCTGATTTGATAATATGATGATAATTTAAAAATATCTAGATTGGGCTTTAAAAACAAATTGTTAAAGGGTGAAAACCCAAACCAACCATCAAACAGCCCAATAAGAGGCATGAACACCTCGCATGGGACCAATGAAACTAGTAGGGACTGACTGAGTAGTCCCGAATATCCCAATTTGAGAATATGATGATAATTTAAAAATATCTAGATTAGGCGTTTAAAACAAGCCGTTAAAGGGTGAAAACCCAAACCAATTGTCAAACGGCCCCGTAAGAGGCATCAACACATCGCACGGGATCAATGTATCTCGTAAGGACTGACCTCATTGCCACGGGTCTACCGATTTGAGAATATGATGCATATCTATATTAGGCTTAACAATAAGCCGTTAAAGGGTGGAAACCCAAACCAACCCTCGAACGGTCCCGCAAGAGGCATGAACACCTCACATGGGACCATTGTAACTCATAGGGAGGGATGGACCGCGTAGTTCCCGGTCTCCTGGTTTGAGAATATGATGATAATTTAAAACTATCTAGATTAAGATATAAAAATAAGACGTTAAAGGGTGAAAAACCAAATAAACCCCCAAACGGGCCCGTAAGGGGCATGGACACTTCGCACGGGACCAATGTAACTCGTAGGGACTTATCGCGTAGTCCTGAGCCTCTAGGTTTTTAAATATGATGATAATTTGAAAATATCTTGATTAGGGATAAAAATAAGCCGTTAAAGGGTCAAAATCAAACACAGTCTCAAATGGATCGCAAGTGGCATGAACATGTCGTACAAGACCAATGTAACTTGTAGGGACTGACTGCGTAGTCCAGAGTCTCCCGATTTGAGAATATGATAATAATTTGAAAATATCTAGATTAGGCTTTATAAACAAGCCGTTAAAGGGTGCAAAACCAAACCAACCTCAAAATGGTCTCGTAAGAGGCATGAACACCTCGCACGGGACCAATGTAAATCCTTGGGATTGACCGCATAGTCCCGGGTCTCTTGGTTTGAGAATATGACGATAATTTGAAAATACCTAGATTAATATTTAAAAATAAGCCATTAAAGGTTTAAAAAACAAACCAACCCCCAAACGGCCCCGTAAGAGGCATGAACACCTCGCACAGGACCAATGTAACTCGTAGGGACTTACCACATAGTCCCAAGTCTTCCAATTTGTGAATATGAGGAGAATTTGAAAATATCTAGATTAGGATTAAAAAAAAGTCATTAAAGGTTTAAAACCCAAACCAAGCCTCAAATGGCTTGTAAGTGGTATGAACACCTCGCACAGGACCAATGTAACTTGTAGGGACTGACCGCGTAGTCCAGAGTCTCCCGATATGAGAATATGACAATAATTTGAAAATATCTAGATTAGGTTTTAAAAACAAGTCGTTAAAGGGTGAAAATCCAAACCAACCTCAAAACGGTCCTGTAAGGGGCATGAACACCCCACACGGGATCAATGTAACTTGTTGGGACTGACCGTGTAGTCACGAGTCTCTCAGTTTGAAAATATGATGATAATTTGAAAATATCTGGATTGGGCTTTAAAACAAGCTGTTAAAGGGTAAAAATCCAAACCAATACCCAAACGGCCCCGTAAGAGACATGGACACCTCGCACGGGATCAATGTAACTCATAGGGACTGACTGTGTAGTCCCAAGTCTCCCAGTTTGATAATATGATGATAATTTGAAAATATCTAGATTTGGATTAAAAATAAGTTGTTAAAGGGTGAAAAACCAAACCAACCCTCAAACGACCCCGTAAGAGGCATGACCACCTCGCACGGGACCAATGCAACTCGTAGGCACTGACCACGTAGTCAAGAGACTTTTGGTTTGAGAATATAATAGTAATTGTCGGTCATATATTCAATTTTTCACCTTGAATGAGATTTTTTTTAATTACTTGGTACTAATATTCTCTCTTTTTTGTATCCTATTTTTTTTGTAGGATAACATTTTATTGTTAGGTTTTGTCCACATGGAACACATGAAGAAGTCAATGGTTACAACAAGGGAATTATTGAATGTCGTTAATATTTAGGATTTCATTTTTTGTGTTATGGTCGTGCGGGCTTTTGTAGTTTTATTGTTTACTTTTATGGTTATGCGGGCTTTTGTAATCTTATTATTATATTTTATGGTCGTGCGGGATTTACATTACGCATGTTTTATATTAATATGTTTTAGAATGTCCAGAAAATATAGGATACTATGCCCAATTTTTTTTAGCGTGTGAACAATTAAGATTTGTAATATTTTGAAGCTTGTATGTACATCAGTTTATCAACAACGTGCGAGATTCATAATTTGTGAATTTTCTTATTTTTAAATAATTGTTTTTTTTTCTTTGATCCAAAAATTTGGCACAGTTAAAACCGTGCTAAAAGTGTATCAATTTTTTGCACGGTTTTGAACGGTGCCAAAAGTGTATCAAAATGTACTCAATCTGGCACTGTTGTAAACTGTGCCAAAAGTGTGCCAGAAATATCAAATTTTGGCACAGTTTAAATGTGTACTGGAAGTGTTCTTGTTTGGCCAAATCTGGCTTACTTTTAAATTGTGCCAGAAAAAAAATGGCAATTTTTGAACACCTGATTCTTGTACAGTTCAAAACCGTGGTTGATTTTATTTGGAACAGTTTTAAACCGTCTAAAATTTATGTTTTTGGTGTAGTGTGTACTCAGATTCAGCAGTGGATAACGATGTACAATTATGTTTTTTACTAGACCGTCCTACTAAATTATTTCCTATGTAATAATAGGCTCTGGACGTACTCTTACTATCATTAGAACACCCTGCGCAATCAGCATCGGTGTAACTAATTATAGTGGTGGATGTGTCATTGGTATACCAAAGTCCTAAATTGAGAGTTCCTTTAACATATTTAATAATTCTCTTAATGCAGGATAAATGACTCTCTTTAGGTGATTTCTGATATCTAGCTCAGACATAAACAACATACATAATGTCAAGGCGTGAAGTAGTGAGGTATAGTAAGCTTCCTATCATACTACGGTAAAGAGTGGGATCAATAGATTTCCCATGTTCATCCTTAGATATTTTTACGAAGTTACTCATAGGTGTCCTAGCATCTTTTGCGTTTTCTAGGCCGAATTTCTTAACAATCCCTATAGCATATTTGGATTGAGAAATGAATAAACCTTCTGAATTTTGTTTGACTTGAAGTCCTAAAAATAATTGTAACTCCCCCATAAGAGACATTTGAAATTCTCCATGCATAACTTTGGTGAGATTTTCAACTTCTGTTAGGGATGTAGATCCAAAGATGATATCATCTACGTGGACTTGGGATATACTATAGTTTTGTCAAAATATTTAACAAATAGAGTTGGATCATTACCACCTCTCCTAAAGCCGTTACTTAATGAAAAAACGTAGACAAACAATCATACCAAGCACGTGGTGTTTGTTTTAGACCATATAAGGCATTTTTTAAATGAAAAACGTGATTCGGATGGTGAGGGCCAACAAACCCTTTTGTCTCTTCTACATAGAGTTCCTCGGGCAGAATACCATTAAGGTACCCAGATTTCACATCCATTTGGTAGAGAGTGAATTGGAAATGTCAAGTTATTGCTAAGAGTAGACGAATAGATTCAAGGAGAGTTACTGCTGCAAATGTTTCCTCGAATTCTATTCCTTCAATTTGAGAGTAGCCTTGGGCAACTAATCTAGTCTTATTTCTGACGACCTTCCCAGTCTCATATGTTTAATTTTTGAAAACCCAGCGTGTGCCAATAACCTTTTTATTTTCTGGCCTGGGTACAAGATACCATACGTCATGAGAGAAAAATTAAAGAAGTTCCTCTAACATAACACTTATCCAAAAGGAGTCACTTAGGGGTTCATTTACATTATTTGGTTCTACAAGAGACATAAAGCATGCATAATGAGCAAAATTGCGTAGCTGGGATCTTGTACGAAGAGGATCAGTAAGGTTACCAACCCCGATGTCTAAGGGGTGATCTTTAGAAACCCAATTAGGTACTTCGAGAATCTGAGTTGGTAAAGAAACATCTATCTCTGGGGAGTCACGGTTTAAAATATTTTCAGACTCTTCCACGATAGTTGGCGATGTGGGTTTATTCTCAACATTAGTATCACTAACAGTCACATTTATGGATTCCATTAAGGTTTTGGTCGAAAGATTATAGACACGATAGGTGATAAGCACCCAAAAGTGTATATTTTATACCTCGAATCACTACAAAAAAAATTGCTTTTTACTACGGAGGCTTTTGAGACGGCTAAAATTTGACTCTCTAAAAGTTACCTTTTGAGACGGATAAAATTACCCGTCTCAAAAAATATAGTTTTTAAGACAACTAATTTTACCCGTCTCAAGAAATATACCTTATAATACGGCATATTAAGAGCCGTCTCAAAAAGTATACTTTTTGAGACGGCTAAAACCAATTTCGTTTCCCCCTTTACCGATTTTAACCCATTTGGTTTCCCCCCTCTTTCTATTAGCCAAAGAAAATAGAAAAAATAAAGGAAAAAGACACAAACAAAAACAAGTCAGCATAGTTGCTTCGGCCGTATCCCCCCCCCCCCCCCCCCCCCCCCCCCGCGGGTTACTCAGCCTCCATGTTGTTTTCCATCAAAGTTATACTTATCTAGGTTAAGTAATTTAGGATCTATAATTGTATTTTTTGTTTATACATTTAAGATTTGTACTAGATGAATATGAGAGTCGATTGGCTTTTTGATTTAAAGTTGTGGTTGATTTACATTTGAGAATCTGATTTGCATTTACTCTATTGTATTTATTTTCTTACAAACAGTCACATTAGGTTTTGCAACAATTTGTAAATTGTTTGTTTTCTCTAGGTTGATTTTACATAGCTGAGCATGTATGATAATGTGTTGGTTATATTTTGTTTTTGAATTCACCTCTGTAAATGCTATTGATTGTATTTGTATTTTGTAATTGGAAAATAAAAAACAATGAAATCATTGTAGTATTGGTGAATAGTTTTATTATACGATCATTCATCATCTTCTTACTAGGAAAATATTATCTTAAAGAAGTAAAATACACAAATTAGAATTAGAAAGTTTCATATTGAACATTATATTCAACTTTATTCTCTGAGTTATAGTTCGAGCATGTAGATTATGGTAGTTTGTGCAAAAACACATTTTTTTTTCCATATTTGGAACCATCCCTGATACACACGTTTTTCATTTATGGGTATTTGACAGGGAGCTACTTCTTGCATTACCGTTTTTCATTCATATTGAAACATATTATCGAAGCGTGGGCATTTAAGTTACAACATTGAATTGATGTGGATACGAGGTAATTTTAGTTCTTAATTATTGATCTATATCATTATTTTTTGACAAAAACTTTTTGTACATATGATTTATAGCGATGATATGAAGTTGATGGTGAGCCGATTGAAAACTTGGATTGATTTGTAGTGGTGATAGGAGGTTGAGGGTGAGCCAATTGAAAACCCGGATTGCCAATTAGTTGTTGTAGTATGTTTTTATATTAATATAAGATAATATTTGTTTACTAGTTTGTATGAATTTTAGTTAGATTATTGATATGTTTGTTTATAATTAATAATATAATTCAACTGGGCGGGTTTTGGTGGGGACCCACCCCGCACCAGCCCCTAATGGGAGGAATTTTGGGTAAATAAATGGGTGATCGGGTCGGGTTTAAAATAAAAAAAAACGTCGAGTTCGAGGCACGGTGGGTTTTGTATGGAAAAAGTTTTGTTTAAGGGTATTATTTCAAGTATTCTAGTTAAATATATAGACCTTAGTTAGTGTGGCACATACTTTTAGTTAGAGGACTTAAATTTTATATTAGTTTAACATTAAAAAAAACTTAAAATCCGTTAAAATACTTGAATACAATAAGTTATAAAATATCATAAAAATGTTTTAGGGTGGGTTCGGGTTCCTCATGGGATTTTTAAATTGGTTTGGGGCGGCGACGGGGTCAACGGGTTTGGGGCGGGGTAATGGGGTCACATTTGGCCAAATCCACCTCATTGCCATCCCTAAGTGTTACACTTGCCAGTCAGTTAAAGCGCACCACTCCCAATGCTGGACTTTATATTCCCCTTCTAGTCCACCACCAACAGGATGTTTTGATCGCAAACTGCAGAGGACATAGTTATATCTTTATGATATTCAACAGTTCAACACTATTATGATGGCTCATAATGACATTTTTAGTGCCTTTTATCTGAAATTAATTGAAATTATCAACAATTTAGATGCTAATGGTGTCGTCTTTACTGATGTAGATGTTGTGAAAATTAGAACACCTATTATTAAATGTTACTTAAAAGATCAATGTGAAACTATGGACCTAACTAATGATGGAATCTTAGCGGACTACAATATCTAGTCATGTAGACATCCGTGCTAGTATGGAATGACTATGTCCCTCAATATTGGGATTTTGTTAGGAAGGAAAATAACTGAGTGAAGACTATGTTGAGAAGGTGATGAATCATGTTACTAGAACTTCTGGCATGTTTGGGGTGGAAATGGCAGTAGCTACTGGGACTACAAATAAATACCTTCAACTCCTACTCTTATTCAAAGCTTTTTCCTCCCTACCTCTTTAAATATTTTTTTCCTTCATTTTTCTCAATCTATTTTTCATGCACTACACAAATGGCACGCAAAAATATGCTCATATAGTGTTAAATCACATTCCTTTAAGAGTGGCAATATCTAAGCCTCAGAAAATTAGGATGTTTCTGATCTTTTACCTGAACAACAAGTATATAATATAATTATAGTTCCCTTTATGGGTATTCCTTCTTAGAAAAAGCCTTTGGGATCTGTTCTCATGGTATAAAAAAACGCCCCAAATTCAATTTCTTCGTCTTAGGAAACTTGAAAATATTTTTAGAAAATCATATCTCATTAGATCCTACATATGCGAGAAACTTTACTAAATCAATATTAAATGCAACTCATGTTGTCCTCGTCGTCACTCACACCAAAAATACCTCACTTCGATCAAACGAATGTCCTACACTTATGACAATCTAATACCAAACGACGGAAGTAATCAACTCCCAAGACTTGGTGTAACTATTAATCTTTAAATGGTAATGTTGGTATACTAAGATGAGAGATCACTTGACTAACTTGAGAATATAATCACATCATTAGCAAAACCAAGATGAGAGATCAGTTGACTACCTTGAGGAAGGGAGAAATAGACTACCTTGTGGGAATTATAGAGCTGATTGGTTTGTCTACTAAGAACTTATGCTGCTATAATAAATAAGGTAGGAGATAAAGGATCTCCGTGCCTTAGGGCCCTTGTAGAATGAAAATAACCTTTACTTTGCCCATTGATAACTAAAGAATACCAGTTATTTGAAATCAATCTCCACACCATATCAATAAAGACTTCATTAAAGCCAAATATTTTAAGAACTTCACATAGATAAAGGCTAGTATACCCTATCATAGGCCTTTTCATATCCAACTTAATAATCATATTTGCTCCATGAGCTTTTCTTCCAATTAAGTGGACCATTTCCTAAGCCAACAATATATTGTCTTGGATGCTTCTACCTCTGATAAATACACTTTGATTGAGGGATATAATATGAGGGAGGATATCAACTAATCTCCCACTTACGATCTTTGACGTGATCTTATTAGAGAAATTACAAAGTCTTATTGGCCTATAATTGGAGCATTGAGATGGATTATTGATTTTGGGGATGAGAACCACTAAAGTAATGGACCAACTCCTTAAAATCTCTGCACCAGCAAAGAAGGACTGAATGGACATAGTTAAACCTTTCTTAATGATGTCCCAAAATTTTAAATTAAATTATCCACTATATCCATCAGGACTTGGGGCACTAAAAGAGTTTAGACCTAAAATTGCTGAGAATATTTCCTCTTGTGAAGGGTACTTTGTGAGTTGCTTATTTATTTCTGCTGAGATGATGCAAGGAACCACATTCAACAATTCAGAGTTCATTGATATGTAATCCACCTGCCAAAAATGTTTAAAATGACCAATGAAAATATTATCAACCTCCTCTTTGTTCTCTTCCCAAATATCAGCTGCATTTTTTATCATGTTGATGGTAAGTCTTCTCTGTTTGAGCTTTATTGAGGTATGAAAAATCTTTGTGTTTAAATCCCCTAACTTTAATCATTTGATCCTTCTCTTTTAGTGCCAAAAACTTTATTCTCTTCTCAAGGAAGTGTTGAGCTTAGCTTTGGTTTAAGCTATCTTTGTTTTAGTTTCTTCATTAGGATTATTCTCAAATTCATTCTCTCTTATGATCAGGGAGTCTTCAAGGTCCTTAACATTCTGAAAGATATTTTTTAAATGAGTTTTGTTTTGCTCTTTCAACTTAATTTTCAACCTTTTGAGCTTAATAGCAAATAGGTTCATAGGAGATGCATAAATATTGGTGGTCTAGGAGTATTCCACTAACTCTTTCACATTATAATCAATGCACCACATGCTTAAAAACCTGAAAGTCTTAGGGTAAGCATCCAAACTAGATTTGATGGAAAAAAGAAGTGGTATGTGGTCTGAACAGTTTCTGTGTAAATGGCATATTTAAGAAGATGGGAATTCTAGCAGCCACTGGTGATTGATAAGGCCCTTGTCTAGTTTGGAAAAAATAGTCCCATTGACTCTATTGTTAGTCCAAGTTAATCTTGAACCATTGTAGCCTAAGTTTATTAGGGAACAGGCTGCTATCATGTCATTAAAGTCTTCCATTGCATTGAACTCCACCTCATCACCTCCTGACTTTTCTTCTTCATTTGAAATCACATTAAAATCTCCTATAATCAGCCAAGGAAATTTAGTATGGGAATAAGTTATATCTTCTAGACTAAACCATAATATTCTTCTTTCCATAGTAGAGCATTTGGCATAAACAATAGCCACAAACATGGTTTTGTTCATAGCTTGGACTTCCACTTGTAAACACAATAACTCATATTCATAACTTACAACCTTAACTTAAATATCATTGTTCCAAAAAAACCATATTTTGTTGGATATATTGAAAATAATGTTGGGGAATTTCCATTTCAACTAGTATTTCCTTATTTGGGATGACTCGATTTTAGGCTCTATTAAAGCCATAGAATGCACGCAGTGGGATCTCTTTATTCTCTTAATTCTTCTGTTACCCACTCCTCTTATATTCCAGTATATGTAATTGATCATTGAGAAGTTAAAGAGAGCGTTTGAGAATTTTACTTACCAGTAGATCTTGTGAATCTCTTGAAGAGAGGATCAATGGGGATAAGTTTGATTAGCTTAACTGAATCTTTGGACTTGTTCTTGAAGAGAGGATCAATGGGGATAAGTTTGACTAGCTTAACTGAATTTTACTTACCAGTAGATCTTGTGAATCTCTTATTTGGCTTTAGCATCATAATTGTTCTTCAGCTTTATTTCCAAATAAGAAGTAAAGCTTTTAAGTTCCTCCATCATAAGGACTACATTTGCACTATCTTTTATATCTGATTGAAAATCTTTATTACCGCCGTCACCGATGACAATTTGTAGAAATAATAACCTTTTTCTGACCCACCGGACCACTTTGGTTTGGTATTGTCGTCACAAATGGAACTGCCGATAATCGATGTAGCTCCTTATTTGGAGATCTCCAATCAAATTAGCGGAGTAGAGGTGGATCCTCAAGTGAAGGAGTTGTGCTTGGAGATTAGTCAAAGCCTAAGAGAAATGTGAGCTCTGTTAATATATACCATCATACCAGCATTAATGATACAGAAATCTTTTGGGGTTTTAACGGATCTAAATCAAGGACAAACTATTCATTCTCTTGCTCTTAAATCGGGCCTTGATATGGATATGTTCATCGAGACTGATATTATTGATGTCTACTGTAGGTGTGGAAGCATTAATGATACAGAGAAGGCCTTTAGGAATACAACTAAAGACAATTTAGCAGCTTAGAATGCCATGATGATGGGATAGGCTCAATATGGTTAGTGGATGAAGCACGGTATCACTTAAATTCCATATTTAACCTTCATGGAGTGGTACTATGTATAGAACACTACGCGTGTTTGGTCGACGTGCTTGATCGAGTTGGTATCCTTGACGATGCGAGAAGGACTATTGATGAAATGCCTATTTGCCCAGATGCTCGAATGGGTCAGATTCTTTTATCGGCCTGTAATGTCCATGGAAATGTTGATTTAGGAAAAGTTGCAGCAAAAAAACTTCTCAAGCTGCAGCCTGAGAATGACTCCGCTTATGTCCTTATCTCCAATCTTTGTGTATCCGCTGGTATGTTTAGCGCAGTTGGAGAATTGAGAAGGGAGATAAAAGTTAAAATAGTTTATAAAGAACCTGGTTCAAGTTTATATAAAGCTGCAAATTTTGACGAAATAGATGCTAGAATTTCCTAATGAAGAGAAAGATGGAATTTTTTTAATGAGCCCATGAAGTATGAATTGGATAAGAAATATGTATGTTAGATTAAATTGTAGAAACAAATGATTAGATAAAGGAGGAGGATAAATTTACCTCATTTTCTTAGAGGTGAGATGGAGGTACAATCTAGTTGAGGTGAGAACTTTTGGAGTAATTTTGATCCATTCATAGGATGTATTCTAAGTTTACAAGAAGCAAAAGCAGTGTAGTCAGTGCACTATAAGCTTGCTCTTTGTAGTAGATGCAAAAGATTAGATATGCTACACGGTGTATAATTTTGAAACAGTAAGATTAGAGTTTTTTTTGGAATGTACAGAAGTTTCTTGTAGTTGTCACATGAATAAAAACGCATTGTTTGACATGTAATTCAAAGAAGTAGAATAAGAGGATAAAATATCAAACGTGGATCTTGAATCAACCTCAATATCAATGTTAGATATGTTGTGTTCTGAACAGAATAAAAGACCTTCTTTGATTACTTGAAATTGGACTTCTTTAGATGAATAGAATTAGGCCTACCCGATATATTCATGAAATCTCTAAAGAAATTCCACGTATTTGAAGCAATTGAACCTATAATTAAGAGATGATTTGATAACAACACCCCCTCCTTGCCTAATTTCCAAGTTTCGGGAAATAATGAAAGAGTGGAATTGTACAAACTTAAAGTATGTGCCCTCCAAAAGATCATAATAAACTAATGTGGAATGTAAAAATTGCTTGCCGAATTCATAATCTGAAACACATAAAAGCCAGCAACCTGACTCCTCTGTAAGGGTCTTCATCAGAACCTGTCAATTTAAAAAGTGACCAAAGCAATGGTTTGGACTGTTTTGCTAGTGTAGTGGTATCATAGAACCAAGTGGTTTGGTTATGGTAATTGTATAAAAGATTTAAAACTGAAAACCAAATTGAACTGGATCGAAATAGAAAGAAATATTGACCCAGATCACTGTTCTAAAAATTCCGTATAGGTGCTGCCTAAGCCCTGCCTAGGGTCTAGGTGAGATGGAAGATGCTGCCTCGCCTACGCACACTATATATTTGGTTAATGTTTTGCTGTAAGCAATATTATTGCTATATTTCTTTCCATAATAGTTGCATCCCCGAAGCTTTTATTCCACCATGTAAATCTAGATCCATTGAATCCCAAATCAATTTGACCACAACCATCCATACACTTTTTCATATCATAAAGATATTCCCAGAGACTAATGTATCTTTCCTAGTACATTTAGCATAAGTCATTGAAAAAAAACTTTAGATTTAAAGGCAGGGTGTTCTAGACATACTGAAAAGCATTGATTATTTTGGGGAATCCATGCTTGTAGAAACACAATATAGTACTAATATCATTATAAATGATATTTTGGAACCCAGATTTGCTCCTATAGCTGTTATAACATATGTAACTGTTATAACAGTTATATTGAGTCCATTGAGCATTAAAAAAATGAACGTGCATTGAGTCCATTGAGCATTAAAAAAATGTCATATATATGTTATAACACATATATAACTATTATAACAGTTATATCTGCTATAACATATATAACAGTTATATCTGTTATAACATATATAACTGTTATAACAGTTATATATGTTATAACACATATAACCTATGTTTTTGGAGAATGACAATTCAATGTTAAATTTGATGTATAACACTATTAACCATCCATTTTGATGTATAACTACACGAATGTTTATTCCAATAGTTGTTAACTTTAATTTCTTCCATTTCTTTGGTTGTTACTTCCATTATGGTAGTCCATTCTGATTTATAACACTAATGTGGAGTGTTTTATTTTTATTTTAAAAATATCCTTCTCAAAAATTATATTTCCAATATTTTTAGAAAATATTATAACCGTTGAATATTTTTTTTAAATTACGAGTTGTAGCTAGTTCATGAATACATTTTTCTCTTTCGTGCGGGGGATGATGTGGCAAAAACCAATTTCATGACTAGATATCATTACGCGCCATCTCAAACGTACTGTGTCAACGATAGATTTTAAACAATGTGAGTACCAAAACAAACTTACCTATCTTATATATGACTTCACTTATGTATGCCAATATAATGTATGCATAAATATCTTTGGAAAATTGCAGATAATCGATTGTTACGCACTTACCTATCTCATATATGACAAGAATGGTGTGGATATAGAAAGATGAAGAAGATCGAGAGGCTCAACATCGACAAGATGCTGAAGATCGAGACACTCAATATCGACATGAGCTCGAAGAATTATAGATTCATCACCAACAAGCACTACTACAGATAAAAACTGAAATGAGAAGTGAAATGCAGAGTTAGTTTCAGAGTATTATCCCTCATCATTCTTCCATTGCTTCAATGGCCCATAACGACTAGGTAATAACACATCTTTATTTTATTTTTATATATGTATGTGGAGTGTTAGGTAGGATATATGTTGTGGCTATTCTGCCCGTAGTTGTTTACAAGTTGTGGCCATTTCTATTGTTGATTTTGAGTTAATTTTTATGTTTAAACAAGTTGGTTTTCACGAATAAACAAAGGAGACTTTGTCGATTTTTTTTAATAATAAGTGTTTTTAGAATTAAATAATATGAAGATATACAAATTTGTTAATGTTTTTAAAGATGGTCATAAATAGGAACTAATAAAAAGATTACGTCTTTGTTTACAGTAACTGACACTAAATAAATTTTATTGCAGGTCAAAAATGGAAAAGGCAAGACATGTTTTGATGGAGGTCGTATGCTTGAAGATTGCAAGTTTACTTGCATTAGTTTATGTTATGAATACATTGGTTTTTATGTATTTGTTCTAATGAGACAAGTGAAATTTTGTATAGATATTTAGTGTGATGATCACAATATTGAAATTGTCTATTTTATCTTTGTATGGACTATAATTTAAGTTGAATGGAAGATTGTGTTATATTTGTTGAAATGGGATGTCAAATATGTTATATATTATTTTTAAGAGTTTTTGCTTAAAAGTATATTGAGCATATTATGGGATGGATGAAATTTTAATTTTGGGGCAAAAATTATTAAAGACGGCTTTTTTGCCATCTCAAAAGGATTCCATAAATGAGGACTTTTTGAGACGGCTAAGTTATCGTCTCAAAAATTCTTTTGGGACGTTTATTGGCGCCTCTAAAACTAACTTTAAAAGACAGATTTTTCGCCGTCTCAAAAGGGTCCTATAAGCAGTGACCTTTTGAGACGGCGTATTTCCCGTCTCAAATAAACTTTTTGAGACGGCTTCTACCGTCTCAAAAAGCTTTCAAAACGTGGGTCTAATACTACGCCCATTTGTCATCTCAAAAGGTGTCACAAAAGGCTTTTGAGACGGCCAGAGGACTTTTTGAGATGGCTGGAGCATCGTAGTAAAATGCAGTTTTTTTTTGTAGTGAATAGACATATTTTAGTTACTTATTCTCGACAATTTGGGTCTTATAAGCGTAAATAGTTACTTTGCAGGCTTGATTGCAGTTGCGGTGTCAAAAGTTATATTTCGAGGCAATTTGCAGTCCAAATGGATCTAATTTCCCTCCCCGTGAGCTTATCCGAGCCTAAACCTACCCCGAACCCCATGTGTGTTTAGTTTGTGCTTTTTAGATTTTTCTTAGATTTTTAGTTTGAGTCGTCTTATTTTATATTTATTTAGAATTTTCTAGGTTTTATTTTCGATTTTTCTATTTATAAGTGTGATTTTATTTTTATTTCGATTTGTTTTATTATTTGTTTTTAGTTTTATTTTATTAGGATTAGTTTTTTTAGGATTTTATTTATTTTTAGTTTTATTAGATTTTACATTTTTTTAGGATTTTAATTTTAGTTTTAATAGATTTTGATTTTGATTTATTTTGATTTTCATTTTTAATTGAGTCTTCATTTTATTTTTAGAGTAGGATTTTATTTTTAGATTTTTAGTTTTGTTAGTTTTATTTTTTTAGTGTTATTTGTTTTAGGGTCACAAAGTAAACACACTAATCCACACTCACACCCACCTACCCTACACACGCCAATACACCTAGACACTCTCACTCATACACACCTTATCCCATATACCTCACCACACACAACACAACCCACGTAATCTTCTTCCCCAACAATCCATTTCTCTTTCTTCCCTCCATAACCAACCTACAACCTCACCACCTTCATTATCACACCTCCGTTTCAACCAAACAACACATTCCCTAAACCTCCCAACAACCCAACTCCCAAACCCCATCTATCCAAACCCCAAAACCGGACCTGCCCCATTACCCGGTTTCGAAACCGTCTCCAGGTCGTGACCCAACCACTCGACCTCAATCCAGGTCGCGACCCAACCCCTCCTACTCGGAATTACCCGAACCCTTCACCATCAGACCCGTGTCCAACAACAGCCCATGCTCCATTATCAACAAACCCATTTTCTCCCTTTTCAAGCCATACACGATTTTGCATAAACAAACCAAAGGCCAAACAAACCCAAAGTGAAAAAAATAAATAAAAACAATAGTCTGAAACCATCTCACAGCCCCTCCAACCTGCAACCTCGAGACCTCCAACTTGTCCCATCAGCTGTACACACCCAAACACCATTTCCAATCCCCTCACCTGTCATCCAAGCCTCCATTTTTCACCACCAGACCCTTAAACCTACAGACCCAATCGGCAAAATAAAAGAAAAAGAAAAAAAAAGTCACTTCTTTAACTTTTACCCCCATTTCCTATTCTACCCTCATTTGTATCTACCAATTTTACCCCTTGCCCCATTGTGTGCCAATTACAAAAGGAAGATACTCTCATTTAGAACACTGTTGGAGACTAGAGGGTGAAAACAAGCTGAAAATAGAGTGCTAGAAATTCGTAGAGAGAAAATTTTGTGGTTTAGTGAGAGAAAAGAGTGAACAAAAAATTATATTGTAACATCAAAAAGAGATTTTCATGATATATATTGATTAGTTGAATCCTTTTTCTCTCACATTCTTATGCACTCATTTATTTATTCTATGTCTTAGAGTCGCATTATGGATGACTAATCTCCCATTTCAAAGGATGAAATGAAGCCCCCATGGATCCAACTTATCTAGTTTGCTAATTTATTTTTATTTAACTTCCTTTGATTAGTGACTTTGATTCCTACAATTGTTTACGAATTTAGAAATGGTAAATATATCCTTGAGAAAGGATGAAATGTTATTTTTATAATTTTAATTTTAAGATTCAAACTAGAGATATACTAATCTTATTATTAAAATTATAATATAGCATTCTTATACTCTTATTTCATGTTGTTGAATTAAAATTTGTTTTTTACAATTTTCCCAAGCAGGTAGTTCATCTAATTGATCTTAATTGTTGTTTTTGTTATGAGTATGTAGGAGTCAAAATTACTTTTCTAAAATCATGTTTATGGTAGTTCATTAGTTTGATGAGAATCAACTTTTAAATTACATAAATATGTTGGAAGTTAACTAAACTCAAATATGTCAAGTTAGTGTTAGTTGTGATAAGTGGGGGTGGTTTTCATTCCTTGTTTCTTTTTTATATTAATTACATCACTTGTTTTATTTCTCAACATCTCACTAATTAGATTACTTTAGATTTTATTTTACCTACTTACTTAGTTTCATTCCCCACTAAAAAAACATTATCTTTTTTTAAAGAAAATTAAAAAAAAAGTAGAAAACAAAAGCAAAAAAAAAATTGAAGATAAAAAAATAGTTAGTTAATTGGATTACATGATTTTTCTTGTGTTTCATTCCATTAAGTTGGATAGACACCCTTATTTACCTCTACACTAATTTTGTTATATTTTTGTACGTAATTGAAGGGAATTGTTGATTAGGAAGGATTTGCAACGACTATACGAGAGGACACTAGGAAGCAAATTTTTCTTTCTATCAGATGGCGTCGTTGCCACTTTTTGGAGATTGACGAACTCGGAAGATTGTGATTTGTAATTCATTATAAATGTTGTATTAGGATTATTGAGGCCTTGTATTTATTCGGGTGCATTTTGACACCAATTTATTTATAATAATTATTCATAAAAAAAGAAGCAAAAAGCGAAAAGAGAACTCGAACAAGGTAGAGAGAGGGCGTCCAAATGCGAGGAAAAGATGCCTTTCTACTTTGGGTCGGTAGGACTCTAGGGGCCGACTGAGATTGGAAAAATCTCCCCCCGGTCGACTCACTTGATCGTCACCCCCCGCATGTAAAAACCGTAGGAGTTACATTTCTCAACACTCGCGAACCTCCGACAAGCGAGTCAATATTTTGTGTGCCTACTTGCTCTTATGTGATTGTTATTCTGGTATTTATTTTTGAATGGTGTGATGAATTAATCAACTAATACCTATACCCGATCATTCACGAGAAGGGATTTAATCACCCGACTCACTCACTTATCCATTGTGTGCTACCCTAGCCATCATTAAATTTAAAATCAATAAACTAGATAGCCCCACAAGATACGGTGTTCGTAGGGCCCTTTTTGATCAATTTGGCTTGTAAAATAACCCGTAGAGTCCTCTCCACCCGAAAAATCCTCAAATGGTTCGCTTTAAGGCACGCAAGTGTCCAGGGAAACTGGGTTTTATGAGTGGTTGCCTAGTAAAACGGGTTTGTGTTGTCCCCAGCATTGTACCGACCGACCGTTTCGTCGTAGTAGCTTTATGGCAAATCTCTGCGGCATGCCTCTATTCATCTTGTGATAAAAGTAGGAACACATAGTTTTTCAAAGGCGATCACAAAGATAAATTTCATGAATTTTTATCGCCTGCGGAGTAATTAAAATTGACTGCCCTCTCTTCTAAATTAAAGAAAGAATTGGCTATGTGCTAGTTAGGAGTTTTACCTTGCTTGAACGTATCTACTTTACTCTTTAGGTAGTCATTTTTACGCTCCCTTATTTTTGAGTTTCAAGTTGAGTCCATTCGCCCCTCTTTCCAACAAAAATCCAAAAATATTTTATTTTTCATTTTCTCTCCCATTTTTCAAAAAATTCAAAAACATTTCTCCCTTTCTCCAAAAATATTTTTTTCCTTCATTTTCTAAAAAAAAAATCCAAAAATATTTTCCTTTTTTCTTTTCAAAACTCACTATTCGCATGCCCACGTGGCAACGAGTTAATCATCGAGTAGTTCGTTCCTGGAGCCCTTCTCCCGTCTCGCCCACATCAGGAGAACTATGTGTTCTCCTCGATTTTTCCCTACCACCAATCACATCAAGTTATCCCCGAGTCGACATGTCTACTTCATCCATCACTCCACCCACTATGGCCGACGAACATGCCTTAAGGGACTATTTTGCGCCAATAACGGCTACCCCACCATCATGTATCGTTCTTCCACCCACCCCAGCGGTACAATTTGAAATTCGCCCGGCGAAAATTACGATGTTGCCCACTTTCCATGGCCTTGAACATGAGTCCCCATACACTCACTTGCAAAAAATTCTCACGGTTTGTGCTACTTTTAAAAATCAAAACTTAGATGAAGAAAATGTACATCTTCGGTTGTTTCCATTTTCTCTCAATGATAATGCATCCATGAAGCTCCATTCATTGCCATGAGATTCTATCCTTACATGTGAACAACTTATGAATAAGTTCATGTCAAAGTTTTATCCAATGAGCAAAACCAATGAGATGCGCCAAGCCATCCAAGATTTTCATTAAAACCCCACCGAGCAATTTTGTGAAGCATGGGGTCATTTTCAAGATTACATCAATAGTTTCCCACATCACAGTCTCGAGAAAAGTCACTTAGTCCATAGTTTTTACAATGGTCTCGTTCCCGCTTCTCGAACCATGATTGAATCCATGCATAAAGGGAAGTTCATGCACTTAACTCCCACTGCCACCTACAATTTTCTCTTAGAACTAGGCGATGACTCCCAAGATTAGGAGGGAACCAATGACTTTTCGAGATCTGAGCCACCATGCATAGGGAGCACTTATGAGGCTAAAATTGATTTTGATTTTAAAACTTTACTCCATGGCTTAAACACTTTGACTAAAACCGTTGACGCTCTCAGTTGTTTTATGCAAAAAAATGTTTCTCTTTCTAAATAAGTGATGAATGTCAACGTGTTTAGTCCTTCTTCTTGTAATGTTTGTTTAAGTAAAGATCATTTAACTCATGTGTGCCCCTTTGGTCAAGATGATCCCGAACCCACCATGGCCCAGGCATGTGCTTTCGATACCACTAGGAAACCCGTTCCCCCATCGTTTACTTACAACCCCAATAATATGAACCGTCCCTATTTTTCCTATAAGTACGACAACAACCTTACTCCATCACATCCACAACAAAATGTGGTTGGTCCACCCAGGTTTCAATAAAACCCACAAAGGCAACATCGCCCTCCCATCCAGAATCACCATGCTTCATACCATCAAACACATCATCCATCACCATTTGTCCCCTATGGAGGACCATCGAACTCACATCATCAAATTATCCCAGGTCCACCTCCATCTTACGAGTCTTCCCCGCCGCTTAGTTCTCACCATGAGTTGGTTCCCCAATCACCTTATGCCATGCCGCCCCAAGAATCCACCTCCTCTCTTGAGAGTCTTCTCACTCAATTTATCATGACTCAACAACAATTCACGCACGCGCAGACTCAAACCATCCAAAGGCTTGAGCACCGTCTTAACCAGTTTGAGTCTGAGCGAGAGAAAGGTCATTTTCTGAGTCAACACATTACTAGACCTAAGCATAATGCCAAAGAGTCGGCTTATGATATTGGATCTGCTCCCACTCCACCCACATACCAAGCGGACATGAAAGCGATGAGTACTCTCAGATTCGATAAATTGGTTGACAATGGTGTTGATATCCCCCATGATGTGCAAACCCCAACCATCCGTAAATGCCCATTAGATCCTCTCCCTAAGGTTCTATCACCTACCAAATCCACAGAAAATACCAACTCCAAACCTAAAGAGCCCACCCCTGTCTATGTGCCTAAAGCACCCTTCCCTCATAGGCTGGCTCCGACAAAGAAATCCCAACAATTTGATGAGATCAAGAAAGTATTTCAAAATTTTCACATTAACATTCCATTCCTCATCGTGATTCAACAAGTTCCCTCATATGCCAAATTCTTGAAGGACTTATGCATTGTGAAGCGTCGGACGAATGTGCCACGTGATGCTTTTGTCACTGAGCAAGCCACGTCCCCTTATCCATGAGAACGGTGTTATGAAATATAAAGACCCCGATCGTAGTACTATCTCTTGAATGTTAGGCAATAAGTTCACTACTCGGTCTTAACATGACCTTGGGGCTAGTGTTAATTTGTTACCTTACTCCCTTTACCTTGAGTTAGGTTTACAAAATATGAAACCTACACGGGTTAATCTTTAACTTGTCGATCGTTTCGTAAAAGTGCCCAAAGGAATAGTTAAGGATGTTTTGGTGAAAGTTTCTGACTTTTACTACCCTGTGGATTTCATCATCTTAGACACTCCTGCTCCCAACCCAACCAATATTCCAATTATATTGGGTCACCCCTTTTTGGCCACTGCAAATTCCATCATCAATTGTCGTGATGGGTCCATGAATCTTTCTTTTGGAAACATGACCGTTGAAGACAACATATTCCACCTTATGCAATAAAATGCCAACATCGATTCTATTGATTAGGTGTGTATGATTGACTCCTTGGTCCAAGAAATGTTGGATCAAAAATATCCCGAAGATGCTATCAAACAATGTTTGGCTCACTTTGGGTCCGACTTTGATATTGATTCCTCCATTTCTACACTAAATGCCTTGTTAGATTATACACCACTGATGCACACTTCCACTTGGGCTACTCCTTTCGAATCCCTCACTATCAACACTCTTCATTCCGTGGATCACCCAGTTAACCCTTGCCTCGATATTTCCCCGGACTCTATTTCTACATCCGAGTCTGATGCCTCTCCTGAATCTCCACCTAGTTTGGAGCTTAAGCCATTACCTGTTGAGTTGAAATATACTTTATTAGGCCTAAATCAACATCACCCAGTCATAATTGCTTTCGACTTGACCCTGGATCAAGAAGAACAATTGGTCCACACTCTTACTAAACATAATACTGCTATAGGGTGGACCATTTCAGACATTCACGGTGTGAGCCCCAATGTTTGTAGCCATTGCATTCATTTGGAGGAAAATGCCAAGACTTCTCATGAGTCGCAACGTAGACTCAATCCTTCTATGAAAGAAGTTTTGAGGGCTAAAATTTTAAATTTACTTGATGCCGGTATTATTTACCCCATTTCGGATAGCCAATGGGTCAGTCCCATTCATGTGGTGCCTCAAAAGTCTGGCGTCACCGTCGTTAAAAATAGTGATGATGAGCTTGTGCCTACCCATATACAAACCGACTGGCGTGTTTGTATTGATTATATAAAGATCAATGATGTCACTTGCAAAGACCACTTCACTCTCCCGTACATTGACTAGATGCTTGAACTCTTAGCCGACCATGCTTATTACTACTTCCTCAACGGATATTCAGGGTAAAACTAAATACCGATTGCCCCCTAGGACCAAGAGAGGACTACCTTTACCTGTCCATTTGGCACATTTGTATACTCTCGTATGCCCTTTGGACTTTGCAATGCACCTGTGACTTTTCAAAAGTGTATGACTAGTATTTTTAGTGACATGGTAGAGTGTTTTATCAAAGTCTTCATGGATGACTTCTCCGTTTTTGGTTCATCCTTTGACAAATGCCTATCTCACCTCACTGTGGTCCTCCAGTGCTATCAAGAAAAGAAGTTGGTCCTCAATTGGGAGAAATGCCATTTCCTGGTAAAAAAGCGTATTATTTTAGGCCATGTTGTCTCTAGCTCCGGTATTGAGGTAGATAAAGCGAAAGTCGACTTAATTTCCACACTTCCCATTCCTAAGTGTGTTAAGGACATTCGCTCCTTCTTAGGACATGTGAGATTCTACCGGCGCTTAATTAAAGACTTTTCTAAAATTTCTCAGCCTTTAGCAACCCTTTTATCCAAAGATGTCCCATTTGTCTTTGACGACGTGTGTATTACGGCCTTTGAGCACCTCAAAGTCAAACTCACTTCCACTCCTATCATGCAACCTCCCAATTGGTCTCTCCCATTTGACCTCATGTGTGATGCTTCTTGTTTTTCACTTGGTTTTGTGCTTGGTTAAAAGGTTGACAAGTGCCCCCACTTCATTTATTATTCTAGTAAAACTCTTCATGATGCTCAACTTAATTACATGACCACCGAAAAGGAGTTTTTTGCGATAGTTTTTGCGCTTGATAAGTTTTGGTCATTTTTCATAGGTTCTCCTGTCATTGTGTACACTGACCATGCTGCCCTAAAGAAGCTTCTTCATAAGAAGGATTTAAAATCACGATTGATACGATGGATTCTCTTACTCCAAGAGTTTAACTTTGAAATCCGTGACAAGAAAGGTTGTGAAAATGTAGTCGCTGACCATCTTTTTCATATTACTATTTTCTGTGACTCTAATCATGTCCCCATCTCTGAGTCATTTACCGATGAATAACTTTTTGCTATTTCCACCTCGCCTTGGTATGCTTATATAGTCATTTTCCTCGTTATCGACCAACTTCCCAATCATTGGTCGAAACAGGATCGATCCAAATTCATGGTGAATGTGAAATATTACTCTTGGGATGACCCGTTCATTTTTAAGTATTGCACTGATTAAGTCATTCGTCATTGTGTTCACAAGTGTGAACAACTCAGTATTCTTTCCTTTTGTCACGATGGTGCTTGTGGTGGCCACTTTAGCTCAAAGAAAACTGTCGCAAAAATTTTGCAAAGTGGTTTATATTGGCGCCCATCACTATTGTCAAGCTTATTCTAATTGCCAACAATCTGGGTGTATCTCTCGTCGTCATATGATGCCTCTCACACCCATCCTCATTGTTGAAATATTTGATGTGTGGGGTATCGATTTCATGGGACCATTTCCTTCCTCTCATGGTTTTTAGTATATTCTAGTTGTTGTTGACTATGTTTCAAAGTGGATCGAAGCAATTGCTTGTCGCACCAATGACCATCGGGTTGTAGTTTAATTTCTCAAAGAACATGTCTTCACACATTTTGGAACCCCCAAATCTATCATTAGTGATGACGGTAAACATTTTTGTAATCGAGTCTTTGAACACCTTATCAAAAAGTATGGTGTTACCCACACGGTTGGTCTCTCTTACCATCCCCAGACTAGTGGTCAAGTTAATGTCTCCATCCGTGAGATCAAGCAAATTCTTGAAAAATCCGTTAATCATAATAGGAAATATTGGTCCTTACGCTTGAATGACATGTTGTTGGCATACCATATTGCTTACAAGACTCTGATTGGCATGTCTCTTTATCGATTGGTCTTCGGCAAGCCGTGTTACCTTCTAGTCGAGCTTGAACATCATGCCTATTGGGCCGTCAAAGCCCTTAATTTTAATATAGATGAGGCATGTGTCCATAGGAAACTGTAGCTTAATGAATTGGAGGAAATCAGAAATGATGCCTATGATTTATCCAAGAAATATAAGGACAAGATGAAGTGGATCCATGACCAAAGAATCATGAGAAAATAATTCCACCTTGGTCAAAAAGTTTTGTTATATAATTCCCGTCTTCATCTCTTTCTCGGGAAGCTGAAAACCAAGTGGTCTGGGCCCTTCATTGTTGAGTCAGTTACTCCTTATGGTGCCACTATCGTTCAAAATCCCAAGGATGGTAGTCTTTTTCAAGTCAACGGTCAACATTTGAAGCCTTTCTTAGAGTTAAGCCCTGCTCAAGTTGAAGAAATTGACCTTGTTGACCCGACCTATAAAGACTGACGATTTAGTCTTGTTTACGGGTGATTATCATCACCCAATTTTTCTGTCGCCCGGCGCTTTCATAGTTCTTATCTTTAGGGTGAGTTCCCTTCAGTCTGGCTGAAGACATTAAAGTTAGCGCTACCGGGAGGCAGCCCATTATTTCTTGTGCGAGTCTCATCCTTCTTGGGGGTGTTGTGTCACACCACTCTATGCTTTCCATGTTTATAGACTTGTACACATTTGTTCTCTTATCATTTATTCAGGTTTATTATTGCCTTCATCTGTCCACTTCATTAGCGGTTGATTCTGGTAATCTCTTTCCTACCTTATACTCTTAATTTTAAAAATCATTGTACTCAACATCGAGGACGATGTTCCTTTTTGTTTGGGGGTGGGGAATTTTATTAAAATTGTACCTCTTTTGAAAAAATTTTGAATTTCAAAACCTGATTTTTAAAATTTCGTGCAGTTTCTTTCATCTCACTCATTGACGTGAATCTTCTATCATCCATCTTTTAAGTCTAGGAATCAAGCTAGAGTATTTATCTTTTTATAAATAACTTATGTAATACATAACAAGGCATTTTGCACCATGAATTTCTAGACTCAACAAAAATTTGCGCACTTATCACGTCACTGCGGTTTAGAGTTAAAGAGTACTATAATTCTCAAGAAAACCTTAAAGATCACTAGTAGAGACTTTAACTTGTGACATTTGTGCCCTTCACCCTTTCAGAGAGTTTTACGCAATCTCCGAGCCACAAGTTGATTCAACTTCCTTTAAGTCCGCATTAAATCGTTGTATGATCTCATTATTCTTCAATTTTTGGCTTGATAACTGAGAATGACATCACTTTCGAGTTATAAGAAACACATGTCTTAAAATTTGTCCCGATCACTAGGTTTTCACCCATTCACATCACCCATTACTATTCCACATTCCCATATATTTCTCCACACCTTCCATTTATCATCTCCATATCATCCTTCATTTTTTAGAAAAAGAGTGTTGTTCCAAATGTAAAATGTCTTCCATGTTGAGAGTATAATAAAAAAAAGAAAAAAAATAGAAACATAGAAAATAAAAAAATGAGAGGAAAAAGAAAAAAGAAAAAAAAATTCGAAAAAAGAAGAAGAGAGAAAATAGAAAAGAAAAAGAGAGTTTGTAGTTAGTAGTTAGTTTTTCTGTAATAAAGACATTTGTTTTTCATGTATAGAACACTCTTCTCGCATACGCATCCATCACTCATCCATTATCTGTACAACACCATCATACCTCATCCTCCTCATCCCATTTCATTTTCCCCACTCATAAACATCCATATTTCCCCTAGGTGTTCGGGCAAATAAAAGTCAATGTGGTGAATAACTCTACATTCTCATTATAGTGATTAGCATTCTTTTATGAGATCATTTTATTTCCTTCTTATGTGTGTGTGAGACGTTTGAATTTGATTACATTTATTCACCTCCTCACACACAAGAGTGATACACTAACCCTAATCTCGTGAGTTCGTTTGAGAGAGAGATATCTGTGAGATTTGAAGTTGAAGCGTTGATTTCGAAAAGGCAATCTAGGAATTACTCTTATGATATTAGACCCATTTTGACTTATTCACACCACACACGTTGAGTTCTAAGAAGTATGTACCTTGTGTATTTACTTAACTAAATACTTTTACACCCTTCTAGCTTGTATTTCTCGAAACATTTCTTTCACGATGGATTGTGTGATTATTCTACGTCTAATAAGAGATAGACTGCCTTTTTGCAAATAAAGAATTTTGTGGGTAAATTCCCTGCAAACCCTCACGAGACACAACTCATCCTGTAGGGCAACCTATAGGTTTAAAGGATTATTGCACATGCTAAGCGCAGTCGCAAGTGCCCACGAAAATGGTACACTTTTGGTTTCTTATTTTTTTTCTTTCTCTCTATCTTATTGCTCCAGGACTAGCAACGCTCTGTTTGGGGATGTTGTGATAAGCCCCCAAAAGTGTATATTTATACCCCGAATAGACGTATTTTAGTTGCTAATTCTCGACAATTTGGGTCTTATATGCGTAAATGTTTACTTTGCAGGCTTGCTTGTAGTTGCGGTGTCAAAAGCTATATTTCTAAGCAATTTGCAGCTCAAATGGAGCTAATTTCCCTCTGCCGTAACCTTACCCGAGCCTAAACCTACCCTGAACCCCATGTGTGTTTAGTTTATGCTTTTTAGATTTTTTTTCGATTTTTAGTTTGAGACATTTTATTTTAGATTTATTTAATATTTTCTAGGTTTTATTTTATATTTTTATATTTATTATCGTGATTTTATTTTTATTTCGATTTTTTTTAATATTACTTTTTCGTTTTATTAGATTTTACATTTTTTTAGGATTTTAATTTTAGTTTTAATAGATTTTGATTTTGATTTCTTTTTAGTTTCATTTTTAATTGAGTCTTTATTTTATTTTTAGAGTAGGATTTTATTTTTACATTTTTAGTTTTATTAGTTTTATTTTTTTAGTGTTATTTGTTTTAAACACAGTAATACACACTCACACCCACCGATCCTACACACACCAATACACCCAAACACTCTCACTCACACACACCTTTATCCCATACACCTCACCACACACAACACAACCCACATCACCTTCTTCCCCAACAATCCATTTCTCTCTCTTCCCTCTATAAGTAACCAACAACCTCACCACTGTGACACCCCACCTAATAAAATACCGGGTGATCATTCCTATATCAAATTAAAATAGGAGTCGCATATGGATCATTCTCAGCATCACTGTCGGAAACCAATTTAATTTCTAATAACCTATTAGGCTGGCGTCAAAATTTTACTTAACTAATCTTTTGAACAACTAAACAATATAAACATCCTCACGGTTTATATAAATGAAACTGGAAAGAGATAAAATAATCGAACATTCGGTTCAAATATAATACAACCAAATCGAAGGCCGCACTAAAAGGTGGTAAAAGAATAACTAGATGCAGTTGGGCTTTCAACTCGAATTTTATTACAATACTTCCTATCTAGATCACAAGAACATAAGCGTCTAAAAATAAACCTGCATGCATCCACAGCTGCTGCAGCAGACGTTTGACTCGAAAGGATCATCATGCAGACGTCCCTGTGTCTGGACACCTATATATATATAATATATAGCAATAGAGGAAAAATATAGAAACAGGTCAGAGCCCGAGTTGTGAAAATATTTAGCAAGTGCATAAATTCTTTATTTTAAAAAATATGTTTTATCTCATATTTAAATTGGTATCGCACTCCCATGAGATTCCCCTCACCTCTATTCTAATAGTGCACACCTAGCGCATCCCTTTAAACCTCCTAATCAAACCACACTGCCTAACTAATCCATCACCCCCAAGCTGTAGAAGTCCTAAACAACCCAAGTACTAAGGGCTCAACTTCTCCCTAATCTCAAGGCTATGCCATATTCGTGCGTGGGGTGTCTCGCAAAGCGAAATCCAAACAAGGAACCCCCCGATACACTACTACTTGGCAAGGTCGATCGTCTAGATCCATTAGACCCTCAGCACACGAGATATATATATACACCATATAATAAATCCTAATATTAGAGCACTAAGGGTTAAATTTCTCCCCAATCTCAACACTAAGCCATGTTCGTGCATGGGGTGTCTCGCAAAGCGAAATCCAAACAAGGAACCCCCCCCGATACACTACTACCTGGCAAGGTTGATCGTCAAGATCCATTAGACCCTCAGTACTCAATTTATATACATATACTCATATAATTATACCCATTTTCATTCTCATCTTTTATTTTTCATACTCAATTTTTATATACATATCATATTACACTTTCGGATATAATCTCCCGGAATAATAATTCATTTCTTTACATTTCATATTCATTTTATCTCCTTATTCTCATAGAGATATTATATCTTGTTCTCATACACAAGCAATGTACTATCACACAAGTACAATAACCATCCCAACGAGCTATAACTCGAGGATGCGGTCTCATAGTGCCGATACAACTCCGGGTTTACTCACTGAACCACGGTACCAAGCCAGACTCTCTCAATGGACATGGTAAACAAAAATACATAATGGTAGAGGCGGTCATGTTCCCTCTGCAAGTGGAGTTCCACACATCGCACTCGAACGCTGGACGATAATGACATGGGGACTATACTCTCCCTGCTCCTCAAGCCAGGGGATTCAACAACATCGCGCAACCTCCCTGGATCGCACTAGAGAAATATATAATTTGGTTGTCCTAACCCTATACCAAAGGAAAGCCCGTGGAAATCAGCCTCTAAGATACACATATACCAATCGCACAAAGATATATATGTATTCGTATTATATAATATAAATACTTTACTCACATAGTATATATTATATATTCCACATTGTTCCTTAAACATACAAATAAATGGCCATAATTGCCAATCACACATAGCAATGACCAATAATCCCCAAAGATTCTCACAATCAATAATATTCGAGTATTCCCACACTCACGATACTAATCGCAAAAGTGTTCCCTCGCTTGATAAATAGCGTGTACCTTATTCACACTTAAGGATTTATACAATTTCTCCAACTATACCCATTCACACTAAGTAAATACACGTTTTTCCAAATTCATCCTAATAGTCTCGCGGGAGTTACTCAACCACAATTGTTATGATTATGTTTTCTACGCGCATAATTATATATATACACACTTGCCGAATGATTTTCTCGAATGCCTCTTGTCTCTAAACATTAATAAAATCCCTACCCCGGATCGTACTCTATATTAGTCAGAGGTTTTCCTATCCTCAAATGATCTTCTAGGGGTCCTAACATCCCATTTAGAAACTCCTACAAAAATCTCCAAAACCATAATTTAAGTCTCCCTAAACTTAAAAGGAGAAAACCTCAAAATCTGAATCGATTGGGCCTGTCCGAATCGATTCGTCCTGGTTCTACTTTCAAACTGTCTCTTACCGAATCGATTCGGCTCGTCCTAAATCCCCAAATCTGCTTAGGTTTTATATATATCCCAAAAAACTAAAAATCAATTCAATCTCCATTTAAATTATAACTCGGATTTATTTCAACGAACCTAAAGTTTTCATATCTCCCCATGTCCTTTAGAGGTCCTAACACTCTCTTTGACAACCCCTAATATTTATCTCCAATTTATTCTAGCCTTAATTTCTAACTAACTATTTCGATCTCGGACAGCTTTCCGTAGAAAAATCACTATAAATCCAAAAAAAATAAAAAAAATACGCGGTCGGCGCCCACGCGACCATATCGAAAATATCTACAAATTTCATTTTGACAAAGAGCCAAATCGATTCGCCCTGGCTGAATGATTCGGATAAGACGCAGGTCACTATTCACCTTCTTCTCCAAAAATCCAAACCTCCATTATTCTCCATTTTTGTTGTTTCTAAACTCATCCAACAACTCAATAAACATCTAATCTATGTTTTACAACTAACACATCAATTAATTTGGGGTATTAAACCATTTCTTTTAGATTTAAACCCTAAAACCATAAAAACCCCAACTTATCATTTTGACCCATTTCAATCCATTTCTTCACTCCATTTACATGGATTCAACACTAGAAATCATTAAGAGTTTACATTACATCAATATGTAAACTCATATTCAAATTTTACCAAATTTATTTTAAGGGTTCTAACCCAAAATCATATAGTTTACCAACTATAATATGAAATAAATGCACACAATGAAATAAAGCAAGTATACACAAATCTCCCATTTCTCTCTTCTTTTCTCCTATTCCTTTCTCTCTTCCTTTCTTTCTCTCTTTCTTTCTTTCTTTCTTTCTTTCTTTCTTTCTTTCTTCTCTTTCTCTCTCTCTCGTGACCTTATATTGGGAGAAATAAGGGTTTATCCCTTTAAACCCAAAAATAACTCGTTTACTCAATTGTGAGTCCCTATTAATCCAAAAATTCTTCGAAACTCAATTACGACCTCCGAATACTCTATTCTGACTATCTCGGCCATTCCGAGACTAACCGCACACTCAAAATCTCGATCTGAGGTACTTGATCGCAAATCACTATTTCAACCCAAGACAACTTAATGAGGTATTCCCATTAAAATATTATCCTCTGTCGCTTTACCCAGCTGCGACATATAATTAAAATACTCCGACTTATTTACTTTACCCCAAAAGTAAATATAACACCCATCGAAAATCATTTAATCCTTGAAAACTCCAAAAATTACTATTCGTGATAATTCTTAAATTCCCAATTTACTCTTAATTATTGAATTTAAATTTCCCATAAAAGTGCGGGGTATTACAACCTCCTTCGTTATCACACATCCATTTCAACCAAACAACACATTCCCTAAACCTCCCAATAACCCAGATCCCAAACCCCGTCTATCCAAACCCCAAAATCGGACCTACCCCATTACCCGGTTTTGAACATGGCTCCAGGTCGCAACCCAACCACCCGACCTTAATCCAGGTTGCGATGTAACGCCTCCTACTCGTAACTACCAGAACCCTTCACCATCAGACCCACATCAAACTCGTGTCCAACAACAACCCGAGCTCCATTGTCAACAAACCCATTTTCTCCCTTTTCAAGCAATACACGATTTTGTATAAACAAACCAAAGACCAAACAAACCCAAACTGCAAAAACAAACAAAACAAAAACAGTCTGAAACCATCTCACCGCCCCTCTAACCTGCAACCTCGAGACCTACACCTAGTCCCATCAGTTGTACACACCCAAACACCATTTCCAATCCCCGCACCTGTCATCTAAGCCTCCATTTTATACCCCCCAGACCCTTAAACCTGCAAAACTAATCGTCCAAATAAAAAAAAAATCACTTCTTAAACTCTTACCCCCATTTCCTATTCTACCCTCATTTGTATCTACCAATTTTACCCCTTTCCCCATTTTGTGCTAATTACAAACGGAAGACACTCTCATTTATTTTAAATAGAACACTATTGGAGATTAAAGGGTGAAAACAAGCTGAGAACAGAGTGCTAGAAGTTTGTAGAGAGAAAATTTTATGGTTTAGTGAGAGAAAAGAGTGAACAAAAAAATTATATTGTAGCATCAAAAAGAGATTTTTGTGATATATATTGATTGGTTGACTCCTTTTTCTCTCACATTCTTATGCACTCATTTATTTATTCTATGTCTTGGAGTCCCATTATGGAGGGCTAATCTTCAATTTCAAGGGATGAAATGAAGCCCCCATGAATCCAAATTATCTAGTTTGCTAATTTATTTTTATTTAACTTCCTTTGATTAGTGACTTTGATTCCTACAATTGTTTATGCATTGAGAAATTGTAAATATATCCTTGAGAAAGGATGAAATGTTATTTTTATAATTTTAATTTTAAGATTGAAACTACAGATAGACTAATCTTATTATTAAAATTATAATATAGCATTATTATACTCTTGTTTCATGTTGTTGAATTAAAATTAGTTTTATGTAATTTTCCCTGGCGGGTAGTTCATCGAATTGATCTTAATTCTTTTTTGGTTAAGAGTATGTAGGAGACAAAATTACTTTTCTAAAATCATGTTTATGGTAATTCATTAGTTTGATGAGAGTCAACTTTTAAATTAAATAAATATGTTGGAAGTTAACTAAATTGTAATATGTCAAGTTAGTGTTAGTTGTGTGAAGTGGGGGTGGATTTAATTCCTTGTTTCTTTTTCCAATTAATTACATCATTTGTTTTATTCCTCAACATCTCACTACTTAGATTACTTTAGATTTTTCTACCTAGTTACTTAGTTTCATTCCTCGTAAAAAAAAAAATCATTTTTAAAGAAAATTAAAAAAAAAAGTAGGAAAAAAAGCAAAAAAAAAAATTAGAAGATAAAATAATAGTTAGTTAATTGGATTACGTGATTTTTCTTTTGTTTCATCCCATTAAGTTGGATAGACACCCTTATTTACCTCTACACTAGTTTTGTTATATTTTTGTAGGTAATTGAAGGAAATTGTTGATTAGGAAGGATTTGCAACAACGACTATACGAGAGCACACTAAGAAGCAAATTTTTCTTTCTATCAATAGGCTCTACTATTTGGAGAGTAACCTAAGAAGTTGGTTTTATCACCTCTGGTTTCGAATTTGGACAAATTCTCTCTATCCTTACATACGTAACACACACAGCCAAAGGTTCTAAAATACTTTAAGTTAGGTTTCTTTTCGTACCAAAGTTCGTAAGATATTTTCTTGATAGTTTTTTTAAGGTAGACACAATTTATGATGTGGGAGGCATTCCTACCAGCTTCTATCCAAAAATACTTAGGAAGGCTTTTGGCATAAATCATAACTCGTGCCATTTCTTGAATAGTCATAATCTTTCTTTCAGCTATACCATCTTGCTGAGGGGGTTTTAGGAGCACTAATTTCATGTTGATATCCATTATAGGTACAATATTCACTTACTCCCAAGTCTTTAAACTCTCCACCTCGGTCACTACGGATACTATTTACTTAACCATCCTTTTCGTTCTCAATACTTAGAAGAATTTTGAGAAATTCTTGAATGGTTTCAGACGTTTGTTTAAGGAAAGTTATCCAAGTAAAGCGGGTAAAATCATCGACCATCACTAAGATGAAGCTATTGCCACATTGACTAACAGTTCTAGCAGGACCCATTAGGTCCATATGTATGAGTTCTAGAGGTTTAGAAGTCAATACATCTTTAACTTTCCTATGTGTAGACTCAACCATTTTTCCTTCTTAGCAAGGCCCACAAATAATGTTTGATATAGGCTTTATCTTAGGAAAACCTCTAATTATTTCTTGAGAACACAATTTACCAAGGCTATCAAAATTTATGTGACCCAGCCTATTATGCCAAATCTCATTATCATCCATTCTAGAAATGTTACAAACCTCGTTACTTGGATCAAGTGTGTGACAATTATTCGGAATACAAAGGCCTGTAATATTGTAGTCACCATTTTCATTTAAAATTTAGCAATTATTCTTTGAAAATGTGACAGTATGGTTAAAGACAAAATTTTGATATACTAAGTAAATTTTCTTTTAGACCTTTTACTAGAAGTACATCTTCTAAAGTAGGTAACCCTTTTTCATGAAGTGTCCCTTTACCAATGATCTGGTCTTATACCCTATCTCTAAAAAAAACATTACCTCCGAAGAAGCTAGTTTTATTTAAAAGTTTGGTATCATCCCCAATCATATGTTTAGAACATCCTAAATCTACATACCATCCACATGTTGTGTGCTCGGCTTTCAAAGCACTGATCACGATATTCCATTTCATCTGGGTCTTAATTCATCCTTCCTAAGCCAAATTGCTCTAGTTTTTAAACTTTTGCGCTAATTAGCTCGAATAAAGTAAAATTTGTTAGCATTAGCCTTTTCTTTAAAAGATTTTTGCGCAAATTGATTTTTCTCAAATTTCTGAGCATTCATGAATTTAGGATTTCCTCTTGTTGATGATCTTTTAGTACTAGATCCTTTCTTCCTATTACGATAGTTAGAGTTCTTATGTAGTTTCCTAGGAAGAATATAGTTATTTCTGTCGTTCCTAGAGTAGTTGAAATTATGATAGACATGTGAATTAAATACTGGTTTGTATAGACATTCAGAAAAACATCCATCAACTAAATGTCCATAGACATCGCAATATGAGCAATAAAGATGGCTCGTAGGAGGCGTATCCTTAGGAAAGTTGTTAAACATGAGTTTGTCTAACGGTTGGACTCTAGTCTTATTTCTAGGGGGCACAAGTTAGAAAGATGATTCACATTTCATTATGGGAGGACAGACGTATTTAGCCTCATGTTCAACATTAAGCTTAGAGGTACTGGCATCACAATTGTCTATCTTTTGTTGTTTCAAATCAAAGTTATTTTTCAAGGCCCGAAAATTTGGTCAAGTTTCAATAGGTCTTTTGCCACCGGACAAAAACTTAATAGTTTCGAGATTTTTTGTTTGTTTGTTAGTACTGGGGAAAAATCTTATTCTAGTTCTATCATCAGAATTGGTTTTACTTTCAGCAACAAAGTCTTCAAAGAACTTTGAGTTATTTATAAATTTTGAAATTTTTTTGACGACTCTTGATGTCTTTTCTTTAGTTTGTTCTAATTCGAAAAACGTCCCTTTATATTTCTTTTCCATAATTTCATTTGATTTAGGCAGTTCCTTGATTTTTTTTAGAAAAAACCTTAGTCTCATTCTCATGATCTAGACATTAAGAGGTGTAATCTTAAGCATTTTGTTTGATCATTTGGCTTAGGGCTTCTATTTTTTGGCTAAGTTCTTTAACTACTCTTTCAAGTTTAGTACTTTTCCTGAGGGTTTTGTGTATAGTATGTGAATATCTTGGAGGTCCTCATTGTCGAAGTTACTAAGTGTACAATGTGCAGTGTTCCCTAGAGATTCATTTTTGGGACTCACACACACATTTCCATTGTCAATAGAACATTCCCTTTGACTCACACACACGACATTAGAACTACTAGTAGCATTTTCCAGTAACAAAGAAGATAAACCATTAGGAACAATATCATTCAACATAGCATGGTTAGAGATACTACTATCAGATTCAGTACTAGTCATAGGTTCATTAGTATAGATGATTTTGGCAAAGAATGACATATAGGGGTCAAAAGAATTAGATGACTCAAGCTTATCAGTTTCTGATTCACTTGAGTCATCCCAGGTCTTTCATAAATTATCCCTATTGTTTTTGTTATTCTTATTCAAGTTGACTCTACAATCATTTTCCATATGTCCTATTTCCCACATAAAAAACACTCAACATTTTTTAGGTCTTTTCCAGGTTTGTTTTGGTTATCAGTATGGTGTTTGTCCTGTCTTTTCTCATGAGGACTATTATTAGAGAAATTTGAATAAGCGGGTTTTCCTTATCTGTTTGCAACTTTATTTTAGAATTTTAAAATTTTCTTAACCTGTTTAGACATTAAGGCAATGTGATTATCCAAATTGTCTAAATTATACTCCTCATCAGAGTCTAATTCAATATCAGTCAAATTAAACTCAGGTTTGGTTAACTTAGAGGAGAAGACAAGAATATAAATGGACTATTTCTTTTGACTCTCAGTTAATTGCTTCTTAAACTCTAATTACATTTACACTATCCTTAACTTGCTAAAGAGGAGTTCAGGTGTTAAGTTTGGATCGTCCATCTCCTCAAGGGAATAACGCTCAATTTTTTGTGGAAATGACCTTAGAATTTTAGAAATAATTTCCTTCCTATCATACATAATTACATTAGCATGCAGCTTAGTCACTATGTCTATTAATATAATATATAAGTCATCAAATGACTCAGTCTCAGTCATGACCAAAGTGTAATACTGCTGGATTAACATTTGGGTTTTAACAGCTCTAACACGTGTGTCTCCTTCGTGTGCAGTCACAAGAGTGTCCCATGCTTCCTTAGAGGTAGTACAGAAAGATATCCTCTTGAATTCGTGTTCATTGATAGACTTGAATATGCATTTTTGCCTTTATTATTGTTAAGGGAGGCATGTTTCTCTTCTTTAGTGAATTCACTTAACAATTTCCTAATCCTCACAATACTTCTTTCTGTGGCTGGTTTAGTAAGAAAAGTGTATCCATTTTCAATTGCATCCCAGACATCATCTCCCAATGCACCTTGGATTAAAGAAACCATCCTCACTTTCCAGTAAGGGAAGTTGGTTCCATCAAAGAGCGGGGGTCTTGATAGGTTACCTAATCTCTCAAATTTCTTGTCCATTGTTTTGTTTTGAATTCTTTTGTCCTGAAACACAGTATCAAAAAGATTTTATAAAACCAATGCTCTGATACCAATTGAAAAATAATTCCACTTAAGTTTTTTAAAAGGTTGAAGATAGTTTAAATGGCTTCGAACAGGTTGTTTGAGAAACTCCTTTTTTTACAAAACAAGTACTAACACACGATGTGTATAAAAGTTGTGAATAAGATATTGTTGTTAGGTGACCAAGTTTTGAAAAATAAAACTAAATAAATTCTATATCAGCCCGCAATCAGAAGGAGGTGAGAGGAAGATTAAACATGCAAGAACACAAGATTTTAACGTGGTAAAACCTCACCCAATTGAAGAAACATCCACGGAGGTGTCTAAACCTCAAAAGAAAAATCCACTAAAATTGAGTAAACTAATTACAAGCTATATAACAACCTAAACACACAATCAGACCTAATCTAAGTCCATAATTTTTACCAACCCCATTAGTTAATTCTGGCTTCTCTGAAGGCTCTAATGTTATAGTTGTTCTCCCAACTTTGCAACTCCTCCTCCTTTAGCTTTACGTCGACTCTAAAAGTCAAGAATCTCTCTACCAACACTTCTTTAGTGTTGTAGTGTGTAAAGTGTTTTATGGTGAAGTTCTTAACACATGGATGCAACACACACACACACACACACACACTTATACAGACACATTTTCCTATAAATTACAGATATTGTCTAATATGAGTTTCGATTCTGAATCTTAGTTTGTTGAAAACCTTAGACTTCTGATTTTGTACTAGATCGAGTGACAACCTTGCTTTTTAAAAAAGCCAAGGTCATATATGCTTTCTTTTTATTTATATACACTTTTATTTCTCAAAATGTGAAATGTGAACTTTGAAAGCACAAACGTCTTAAGATCTCTTATTCTTATGACGTTTGTTTTTTGCAAAACTTGAAACAGAATGAATATTTGCTGGTAAAACGTTTTGAAGAAATATTTAAGTATAAAACAACCAACAAACAAGGATCTCTTGAAAAAGATATTAAAACTAAAGAGATCTAAGTGATTTATAACAACTAAAATCATATCTCTGTTTGTATGAAAGAGAAAACAAGATCCAACAACGTGGCTATATTGGAAAAAAGATTGAAAACTGAAGATGAATGAATCTTCAAAAGAGGACGAACACATAAACACTCAAGATAAATTTTCTGAATAAAATTGGCTAGGGTTTAGCTTAGTTTTTTCTATTTCTTTCTTTTTTACACTCTTGTTTTTCCCTCTTCTCTCTTTTTTCTCTCAATTCTCAACTAATCCAAAGATTATAAACGTTAAACCAAGGTCATATATTTATAGTAGAGGTTGGAAGGTCCTGGAATCTCTGGTCAAAACAATGTCTGAGATTAACTCATATTGAACGATGTAAATCTAATGGCTTACAACGCACCGCATTTAAATGACGTTTGATTGGCCAAAAAGGTTGAAACTTGGATTGTTAAAAACAACATGCAGACCGTAGATAAAATAGATCCAAGGGCTGGTAATGGTTCTCAAGAATGTGAGAGTAAGAAAACACAATCTGGTCCGTTGTGGATGCAACACGTGTGTGGCTCAGATGGGTTAAAAAACGCGTGTTTTTAAAGTTTAACGATTCCATTTTGTACCACACATCTCTCTTCCGCTTTCGGATTCTACCCAACCAAAGTTTTAAAGAGATAAAAGAATTTACAAATAGGCCCAAAACATTTTAAAACCAATTTTTAAATGTTTTGAAAATGTTTATAAATTCCAAAAAATTATTTAAAAAATCCCAAAAATTATTAAAAAATTATTTTAATGGGAATTAATACTCACGCACCTAAATTAATATGAATACAACATAAAAATTCAATCCTAGGTGCAGTGTTGGTATTATACCTTTGAGACTAATAGAGGAAATATCATGTAGAGTCTAAGGTTTTTGGTAAACTAGGGTATGACTCAAATTTTGCCACTATTTCCAAACTAGATAAGCACATATATAATATAGACTCAAGTGAGGCAAAGATTTATGGTGCTTCAAACTATTACACCCCATAAAATCTAAACTAGATTAATGAAGTCTAAAATAAATAAAATAGAAGTCTAAAATGATTGAGTCTCATTCTAAGCATGACTGAAGATAAATCTCAATACATAGATGAAATAATGGAAATATAATAAAGGTGAACCATATAATCTCTAATACCAAACCAACCAATATAAATAGCACCATCTCAGAACTACAATTGTCGCATAATAAATTTCATAACAAATGTAATAGTAATATTGACTCGATAATACTAAATATAAGTCTGAAACGACAAATAAATAAATAGGAATAAGAGAGTAAGCACACAGGCTCGACAGCTACATCCTATCTGAGTTGCATCTGATGGAATGAATAAGACAGGATCAGGGGTGGGGATCCACTTGTGGCATATGTCCTAAAAAGGGAATTCAACAACAATGTTCACAACAAGTCTATGAAGAGTAATAATATAACTGAGTTTGGGCTATAATATAACTATTCACCTTAATCTCGTATTTGAGTCATTTTTAAGTTATGCCAACCCAAACAACCCTAAATATCACATATGTCTAAGACTAAGACCAAGTGAACCCCATGATTACGTATTATTCATCTCAACTAAATATAGGTAGTTAACCAATCTATACATCTCAAGTATATAAACATATCCGGGAAGACATTCTCTATCTCTACAACCATATAAGTACAATCCATACTATGTACATCATAAGTCTTCTCCCATTAAGCCCGCACATAATGAAGGCCTATCCCTATTGCCTTCTGAAATTTCTTCCACGTACTAAGTATAGTAATAGGTTGTCATACACCTATAACCTCAAAGCATAAATAAGGGATAATCACTATGCCTTCACACCAATCATATGACCCCATACCCCAGGCGATATGAGAGGATCCCCCCCCCCCCCTTAATCACATCTAGATACAATGGGTACTTTATGCATGTAGTGTCTTAGGTAATTATGACAAAGGTAAAAGCCCATCTCTATCTTCCATGGTACCAATGCGGTCTCCGTCATACGCGCCCCATAAGGATATCCAACCTAGTATGTATCCCACATGTACACATACATGGTATGTTACACATAATGCCCAAGAACAATAATCATAGTCTCAGAAAGATTACATATCTTAAATCCAGAATTATTCAATTAACTAACCAATTTTAATTAAGAAATAAAATTTCCAACTGTGCCAGACTCGTTCTAATGAGTTTTCACAGGTCGTTGGAATGGGAATGACTACTTTGTTCAACCATGACTAAATCTTGTTCAAACATACTTGCAAAATATTCTTCAAATCAGTTACTAATCTTGTTTGAATGATATATCCCAGATCCATCTTCTTCACAACATAACTCTGCCATTATTTACCCTAAAACCCAATTTCGAAGCTTCTAAACGTCACCAAACCCTACCTCATTTAGGTGTAATTGGTATAACATCGATATTAACCAATATCTAATATTTTTCTTCAATTCTAACATGAATTAAAGGTGTATTTCCTAAAATCATCTCAACAACCCTAGTTTATAATTCTAACCAAATTTAACTCAGATTTATGTTAATTTATGAAATTAATAAGGGGCTTTTTATTAACTACTAAAGTATAACATAATCCTAACAATTATTGATTCAATCTATCTCAAATTCATGACGAATTATGGTAGTTTCATATTATATTATAAACATGGAGATTAATGTAATTCCTCAATTCAGTTAATTTCAAAATAAGTGGATTGATTAACAAGACCAAATTATTCTACAATTATGTGTAAATTCTAATGAATAATCATATTATAACACAAACAATTATATTCAAACACTAAGTAAACTTGCCTCAATTAAAAGGAGTGACGTCCATGCTTAAGCTCCCAATTTCCTTTCTTTTCCAAGCTGCCTCCTCTATCTAACTCTAGGGTTTCTCTCCAAAAGAGTTAGAATGAATTAGCTTTAACCTAATGATATTTTTAATATGCGAATTTTGAAATTAGGATTAGGCTCCGTATGGGCCTCTACCTAATGAGCCCAATTACATCTCTAAATGACTCAAAACCTTGACCAACTAGTATACCAACCCATAAGGATTAAATCCCATCTCGCTAAGTCATAAATGGAGATTCTATATTCCCTAAAAGTCAAGCCAAACTACCAAACCAAAGTTTTTAATATTGTAATCTGTGAAAATCCAAAAATTAATTATTAATTTATTGCGACACGACATTATAAGAAACTACTTCATGATCAGTGAAACCCTAAACCGAAGGGATAATCCAAATAAAGAAACCCTCGATACTAAAACCCTGGTCGTTCCATAGTCACCCACAATACATAGTTAATTATAACTATAAATTTAATGGACTATCGTATATTACTTCTGATTTCAATTTCGAATAAATAGTGACATTACATGTTACTACATGCAATTTATAAAATTTCACAATTTAATTTAATAAACTAAAATTAAGGGGTATTACATTCTTCCTGCTCATAATAAGGAATTGCGTCCTCGAAGTTCTAATTTATTCATGACTAGAATAACTCTAGATATCTCGCTCGTCTGTCATCATCTCTTTCACATGTAGATTCGACCTCTCTATGGTGTATCAACGGGACTATAACTAACAGTATCACCTTTGATCACAAAGTCTTCTCTCTCCAATCTGCTGTGGTTGCTTCTCATAGATCGCATCGAGTTACATCTCAATCCCGTTAAGGCAGATACGATGATAGGCATCCTCATCCCTCAGAAACATCCTCAACATTGACACATGGAAAACATTATTTACTCACTAAATATGGTCGTGTAAGGCCAATCGGTATGCAACTTGGATTGCCTTATTGAGTATCATGAAGGGACCTATGTAGCGGAGATCCAATTTTCCCTTAGATCCAAGTCTTAGAACAACCTTCATCGGATATACTCTTAAAATAACCTTCTCCCCAACCTAGAACTCTAACTTTTGTTTCCTCTTATTGACGTAACTCTTATTTTGATACTGTGTTATATTCATCCAAGCTCGGACGAGTGCCTTCTCTAAGATGTCCCGAATAATGTCTCGTTTAAATATCCTATGTCCCCTAACTCTAGCTATTACCTCGATGAATAACATAGTTTCCCATACCATGCCTCGTACGGTGCCATCCTAACAGTCTACTGATGACTATTATTGTAAGCAAACTCCATAGTCGGTAAGTACTGGTCCCAACTGCCTTTGAGGTCCAAGACACATGCTCGAAGGATATCCTCCATAATTTGGTTAACTCCTCAGTCTGACTGTCTAACTGAGGGTGAAATGTTGTCCTCAAATTCAGCTCTATCCTCATAGCATCCTGAAAACACCTCCATAGTTGAGATACGAATGTACTATCCCGGTCGGACACAATGTCATGAGGTACTCTATGAAGTCCTATAATCTTCGATAAAAATAACTTGGCATATTACACAGCGATGAAATATGTCCGGACTGGAAAAAAATGAGCCACAGTTGTTAATCTATCGGTGATGGCCCAACTGGAATCATAACCTCTCTAGGACCTTGGAAATCCCACTATAAATTCCATGGATATTTTCTCCCACTTCCACTCGAGAATCTCTAAAGGCTATAATTCCCCCACTATTCTCTGAAGATCCACCTTTACTAGCTAATATGTGGCACACCTAGATAAACACTATAAAACATATATTTTCATCCCGATCCACCAATATGATCTACATATGTTCTGATACATCTTGTCTCTTTGGGGATGTACCGTGAATATTGTGACATGTGCCTCGTCTAAAATAACTCTTTTTAACTAAGGACTCTCTGCACAACTAGCCGTCCCTAAAATCTCAATCCACCTAATGAACTCATTGAGAAAGAAGGAACTCCTCTTGATACAATTTTCTCACCTTCTCCTTACAGAAGGAATCATAATCTTGTGCATATATCACCATGGTTGGTGTAACAGTTATAATTCCCAAAAAGGTTGTAAAAAAACTAAAATCTCAAGTGGCACTCCACTGTGCTTCTTGTAAGGACACAAATTTCCAATTGTGTCCTTTGTAGTTTTGGCTCATTTCCGAACAAAAACATTTGATTCATAGGATAGTGTTCTTATGTATCCTTCAAGCTTGTGACAAGTTTGAGTTGAAGACGTTGCGGCCTACTTTTTAAGAGAACATCATTGTCGAGTTTCAGTGCCACGTTTCACCTCATTAACGTCATATTTCAAGTCTCCAAAGGTATAAATGCTTTTATATATTTTTAGGGGACTTGGAATAGTTTTTAATGGGTGTAATGTTTATTTAAGTTTTTGGGCTTAAATCTGAAAAAATGAACATGCTGACATTTTGTTCGAAATTGTCGTTCAAACGAGTTTGTCGTTCGAACGAGAATTTTGTTCGAACGAGTTTGCTAATGACTTTTCCCATTTGTCAACTGGAACATCGTTAGATGGTCGTTCGAATGAGATTTCTGGCAAGAAATTTTTTTGGGAGTTTTTTCCATGTTCCCGCTTCTTTTATCCCACTAAATTTTGACATAATTAATAGGTGCGGGAACCAACATTGGAAAATCAACATTTGACATTTTCTAAACACATTTTGAGAGAACATTTTAGAGAGAAAAATTTCTTAGTTCAAAATTTCATTGTTTCGTGTTTTTGTGCAACCATGATTTAATTTCTACAAAAACACTTAGACCCAAAGTTTAGTTTGTTTTATCCAAGTATCTCTTCACATATATATATTGCTTGGAGCTTGTTGTTTGGCACCATTGGTTCATCTCTACCAATAAAAGGAGAAGTTTGGGTTTACTTCTACATTCCACAATGAAGAAGACATTCAGTTTTTTGCTGCGGCGTTCTCATACGGTGAAAGTCACCATGTGTGGTTGACTGGTTCCAATAACTTTATTAGTGGATTCCAAGGTTCTGGTGGATTCTAAGATTGTCGACTAAGTAGAGGTTGGTAAAAGAAAACGCATCAGGGGCTTGAAGGGAGTCAAGTCGAGTTGATTAAGTCATTTGTCTTGTACTTGTAAAAATTCCATTCTTAGTGGACTTAAGGCTAGGGCCATTCGAGGTTTTTCCCATTTGGGTTTTCCTCGTACATCGCGGCGTAGTGGTTTGTTTATTTTATCTTTTGCAAAATACACCTTATATGCATGCTTAGGTAAAAAGATAAAATTTGGTTTAAATTACTACTTGATTAATTTTGTGCTTATTAATGTTTTGGGTGAAATTTAACTTCACTTAATCAAGTCAGATATTTAATTTGGTAATTTGGTTTGGCCTAATTTGCAAAATTGTATTAATTATTGTTAGGCAAATTTTCTAGGACTTGGGTTGAATTAATTGGGTTTAAATGAATTTAAAGTGTGTGTGTGTTTACTTTAATTCACTTTGTAGTGTGTAATTTAATTTTTCATCTTTTTAAAGAAAAGAAAATTAAATATATTTTAGAAAATTAAATTTTGGTTATGTGTTGTGTTGAACCATCTTTATTCCGCACTTATAGGAAATTAAAGTGAATGTTATTAAAATTGGGGGTCCTAGCACTTTTCACTACCAAAATATTTGATAAATAATCCTCATGCTCTGCCACAATGCTGCTAACGTAACAGTCGGTCTCCGACTCAATGTATCCTCTACCACATTCACTTTCGTCGGGTGGTACTGAACTAAAAAGTGGAAGTCCTTTACAAACTCGAGTTATCTTCTTTATGTCATAATCAACTCTCTCTGTGTAAATAAGTACTGGAGACTCTTGTGATTAGAATGCAGTCTGAACCTCTCACCCAATAGATAATGTCTCCAAATACGTATGGAAAAAGAACCGCTTCCAAGTCCAAATCATAATTGGGGTAATTGACTTCATGAGGCTTATTCTTTCATTAAACATAAGACATCGACCTCTTTTCTTGTATCCACATGCCACCTAGGCCCTAGAATGATGCATCCGTATATACCAAATATTCCACATCACCCCTTGGAAAAACAATGATGGGCACAGTAGTGAGATTCTCCTTGAGCTCCTCAAAAGATCTCTCATAATTTGTGCTCGATACAAATAGAACTCCCTTTCAGGTGAGGTGAGTCAGTGGTCTAATAATCTTTAAGAACCCCTGGGTTAACCTCCAATAGTACCCTGCCTTACCCAAGAAACTCCGAACTTCTGTAGATTTTGTGGGTTATCCTCAATCAACAACTGCAGATACCTTGCTACGATCCATTGAAATCTCTATTGCAGATACGATATAGGCCAAGAATTGTAGCTCACAAAGCCAAAATCCACACTTAGAGAACTTAGCAAAAAACTTATGTTCTCGTAGTCTCTGCATGATCCTCCTTAAACTGAGAGTAAACTAAGATTTCATCAATAAACACAATGATAAACTGGTCTAGAAATGGTAAAAATACCTATTAATCATATGCATGAACATTATTAGTGCGTTGGTCAATCCAAATGGCATGTCCCAGATATCATACAATCCATATCACATAAAAAAATCCCTCTTTGGGATGTCTTCCTCCCTATTATGTAACTGATGATAACCCAAGCGTAAATAAATCTTAAAGAAGAATGACTCTCCCCTCAGCTGGTCAAACAAATCATCGATACGAGGTAAAAAATACTTGTTTTTGTATTGTGATCTTATTCAACTCCCGATAATCCACATATAATTGGAGCGAATCGTCCTTCTTCTTCATAAATAAAACTGGAGCTCCACACGAAGACATACTCCTTTGTATTAACCCCTCAAAAGCTATGGAATCTTATCTCTTAGTTCATGAATCTCCAATGAAGCCATCTGATATGGTTCCCTCTCCATGGACTGGTACATGGTGCCAAATATATACAAAAATCTACCTCTCTAGCTATGGTAATCTTGGCACATCATCAAACACATTCGTAAACTCCTAGAGAATCGATATTGAATCTAACAATATTGTGACTTACTCAGATGAAGTCACATCCATATAGTACAAGTATATTCTAGACCCTCCCTCGAGCCGATGCATAACCACTATCTCCTGACCGGGAACAGAAAACATCGTCACCTTCCTGCTATGTGCATGATAATGAGATAACCAGCCCATACCCAATATGGCGTCGTACGTCGACTTAACCAAAAGTAGTTAGTCAACGGAGAAACACAATTAATCGCTCTCAACTGCCACACCTATACAAACATGGCGTAAGGAAACAACCATACTTAGTGGGGTATCCACATGCAACGACACATCGTCAGCTATATCTACATTAATCTCTAAGGTTGTGCTGATTTGTCAATTTGATGTATGTTTTAAATATTTCTGTAGTGAAGTTTTGTGTCTGGTCCCTAGGTGGAGGAAATATCGAATACGCTAGTGCGGGTGGCAATGTCTTATACTGAGGTGGGGTTGGAAGATATTGTTGCTACCCCTATTTTAGGTGGACCTAACTAGCCTAATTTCCCCTGTGGCATCTACTAAAGAGTGGTCCAACTCTCAACAAGTATAGTACGATCACTTAATGGGATTATCCAGAGGACAACCATGTTGCCTCACCCCTAGGGCCTATCATATTGTTTCTAACCTTGGTCTTGGTGTCCCTATCCCCTCTAGCCCTACTAGTCATACTGCCCCTAGCCCGGGTGGCCCTGGCCCTAATCGCCATGTCAATTCTCATCATCACCTCCTTTTATTCGCTTGTGGGGTTACACCTTTGAATCTGACCTCTCTAATGTGATGAGACTCCCTGCCCTCGAGACAACTCACTGATCTCCACTGGCCCTTGGTTGTTTCCCACTTTATCTTTATTTGGGTATCTTTTTCTCTGAAACTCTCTATGATCCTGACAATGCAGGAGTTCGGCATCCACAATTTGTGTGTATGTGGTGAATGGAGGATTCCCCATCAAAACTCGCATGATCCCCCACGTCAGGCCTCTTACAAATATTCTTGCCTAACTAGCCTAATGGAGGATTCTGTGCATAGTACGAGATAAAAAAAAAAGTAGAGAAGACAATGATAAAAATATGAAGTTTCTAGAGGAAAATAAATTTATTGTAGCCTTGATGCAAATGACATCTTATTTATTACAAACCTTAAGTATCTACTGGTACAAACTTAAAAGTGAAATGACATAACTATATTTACACAAGACCATAAGTAGTAGCATATAAATTCCACACGGTAGTGACTTCTTTGTTTAAAATTGTCCACTCGTATGTAACAAAAAGTAACTTGTATGTTAACGGAGATAGAAAATCCATGCGGTCAGGGGTATTTCACCTTCCTCTATCACATTAACTATTTGGAAGGGGAAAGAATAAGCAAAACTTGGCCAAGAAGATATATCTAAGTCCATAACAATTATAAAGATATGTAGAATTTGAGGAATTATTTGAATGTACATGTAAAAGATTGTAGAATGAACCAAAATTAGAAGGAATAATAATGTGAATGAAACTGTTGTAATAAAAGCATTACAGTAATATAACTAAATATAGTAATATTAAGTCATAGAGAGTAAATGTTCAAACATTTCAAAAACAAGATAACCCATAATTGTCCAGTTATAGAGGCTTAAAGTCCATAACAACAATAACAATAACAATAACAATAACAATAACAATAACAATAACAATAACAATAACAATAACAATAACAATAACAATAATAACAATAATAATAATAATAATAATAATAATAATAATAATAATAATAATAATAATAATAATAATAATAATAATAATAATAATAATAATAATAATAATAATAATAATAATAATAATAATAATAAAATATGACATTTGAAGATAAAATAAAAGTAGCCCTCGTAACATTGTTGAGCGCTACTCCGAATAGCAGCATCCATATGGTTAGCTAAACTAGGCACCCAATCCCTGATTCTTTCAGGCCAAGTAACACTATCGTGGCTAGAACGGTAGTCTTTTCCCTGATCATAACGTATGTTATTAAAGGTTTAATGAAATAAGAAAAATAAATCAAATCATTGATTTAGGTTGTAAAAACTATATTTTTAAACATTGGAATCAAATTTAACGGATTATGAATTACAGATAAAAGTTTAAAATGAGAACAAGAATTCAGGGAGTATCACAAAGTCATATATACAATTGAATTATCAAGGTAATTTTGGGAAATAATACCGAATCAGAATTCACCTACTTTGATATTTTGGGGCTTTGGTTAAATTGAAAGTTCGTGAGTAGGCTTTGAACTGGTGTTTTCTGTAATGAGGAAACATATGGTGAGATGAGGATTTAAAAAAAGTATGGGTAAGTAAGTGTGTAAAGGGGGAAAATGTGCACATATATTTGTTTTAAAAGATTTAGGGTTTAAAGTAAAAATAATAAAGTTTATTTCTTTAATAAATTTTGATTTGTTAGAGGATTAAATATGTTAAATAAGTGGGTTTATGAAATATACTTAGGGTGTCATGGTTTTTATTTTTAGGCTTAAAATGTAATTAATAAAATTTAGAGGGGGTTGTGAGAAAATATGAAATTTAACAACCTTAAGATCCTTTTAGGTTTCTATGGAAATCACTCTCCCGTTGAACAAACAGGGTGTTTCCATATAATATTTTGACCAGAAAAAAAAAATATTTTTTTTTGGAAAAAAATTTAAATTATTTGATTGGGCATGCCTTCTCACGCACTTCGTCAAAATCCACACGCGCTGGCATTGACCTCACGCGCATTGCATCGGGCACTATTTATCGTCTTCATTTGATTAGGTGACTTTGGGTTTGAAAAAATTTGACCGCGAATAACTTCTCTTACATATTATATTTTGCCTAGATACCTTAATGAAATTTCTTTGATTTTTCTAGAGCAATTCGTCCATATAAGTTTTAAGCATCGAGGTATCCTATAGAGATCTACTATTTTTTTAGTAAAATGCCAAAAAAATGACTAAAACATTTGTAGATTTGATGTTAAATTCGAATAAAGACATGATTACAACTGTGTTTTAGACTGAAAAACGATTCAAATTACTTCGGTTTCATGAAAATGGTTTATTAAATTGCCTAAATGTGGTTTTTAAAAAATTTCCTAATGATGTTTTAAATCTTTGATTTGGGGCATTCAACGTTATTATAATTGAAATTAAATTTTGCACTTAGGTTCCTGGGAACCAGGCTAGAATTCTCCAACTTTGAAACTGGTTCAAAGTCAGAAGTACCGAATCCGCCATTAAATATCTAGCTTTAATTGTGTTTTTTGATATACCAGCCTTTTCATTACCTATTCTACTTAAGAACTTGAATATTAATGCATAAAATGAAGCTATGATAGTGCAAAAATCAAACTAAATACTAAGAACTAGAAAAACTGCATAAAATCATAAAATACCAAAATGCTCTCCAGTTATGCTTCAAATTTGAACTTGGAATGAGTGAGTTTTTATTGAGGTAAGTTAGTGTTTATATAAGCTTGGTCAAGGAGTGTTTATTGGTTGAATGGAAAGTGGATTTCAGGATGGTTTGAAATGAGTTTTTGTTGTAAGCTTGTTGATGGTTAAGGTGGACATGTGATTCCTCATGTCTAAGTTGCTTAGTACGCTGCCTATGTGGCTCCACATCATCAGGGGGTTTCTTTACATTTTTAGGTTTGAGGGTTCGGTTCTTAGGTAGTTTATCGTTCCTTATTTAGTCTTTTTACATAAATTTTGGAAAGTTTTATAGGCTAATGAGTAATATTTCAAACTTTTAAGGGTAGGTCTTTATAAATATGGTAATTCTAAGGGGTTGATGTGTAATAAGTTTTGGAAATGAGGGTTAATTGCGAGGGTTAAATGATGTTTTGAAATTTCCAGGGGCATTTCTGGTAATTTTCAAACTTGAGTGTCATCAGGGTAATTTGCATATTTCTTTAGGATTAAGTTGGCTATTTATCTCTTCCTTAGGTTTCTATGAAGTCTCACAATGATTAGATATATATATATATATATATATTCATTCTTTAATGAATACATTTCTGATGCAATATTTCTTTTGGTATGTATATAAGAAGATTAGACGAAATATAACGTATACTGAAAGTACAGGTTGTTACAATCTAACCTACTTAAAAAAAGATTCCTCGAAATTACCTTCGAAGAGTTCAAGATAACATTATTTCATAGCATCCTTATTTTCCCAAGTTTCTTCTTCTTCTTCTTCGAGACATTTCCAAAGAATCTTCACAAAAGGAATGGTTTTTTTTATGAACTTTTTTCTTCGTGCGAAGTGTGCATGCCTCTTATGGGGCCGTTTGGGGGTTGTTTTGGGTTTTCACCCTCTAACGACATATTTTTAATAGAGGAGATAGTTAAGTCTCTATGGAGGGTGTTAAAAGGAATTTATTATAATTTAAATGGAAACATAACTTTTATGACAGTTATTATATAATACTATTTAGGATGCATCGAATTTATAGAGTAGGATGAGGACATGTGATTAGATTAGCCAAGAAAACACGATGATAGTCTTGAGTTAGATAATTTTAAACATCTCTAGTAAGAATAATTTTGATGATTTTTCAAGGCAGGATGATAATGGTTGATGATTCATTAGAGGTGCCTTGTTCACTCTTATTGTTCATTCTTATAAACGGAACTTTTTTCTATCCGGAGAGAGAGAGAGAGAGAGAGAGAGAGAGAGAGAGAGAGAGAGAGAGAGAGAGTGAGTGAGAAAGTAATGACCGTATGGAGGATACAATAAGATAATAATGATGTACTACCTTGTAGGCGTAATGCTAGTTCCGACCAATTTCAGTCAACTTTATCCAAAAAGCATTCATAACCATTTGACATTCAGAGACGGAGAACATCTCAAAAGATTATCCATGTAAAAGATAACCAAGTCATTTATCTATCAACAAAAAGATACTCGATACAGGAATAATAATGTTAGATCAATGAAATAAATGCAAAAATTTGGAAGTATAATTTTTTCGTTGCCTGAGCAATCTCTGCTAACAATAAATTTTGTCTATTAAGAACGGAACATATTAAGACATGCACAAATTTACCTCGTGTTCATCAAAGAATTCATATAAAATAGAGCAGTCTGAAAGTGGACTGCAATAATAAAACATTAGAATTATATTCAGCTCCTTATTTAAATGATTAAACAAGCATCATCATGACCTAATAGGTCATGACCTTAAAACAGAAATAAAATAATGAAAATAGATCAAGCTTGTAGAAGTCATTGAAAATTATATTTTCCTGCATCCAAAAATAAGTTGAAAAGAAATCTTGTAAAGGGAATAGCAGTGTACCTGAGAATTTAAAATAAGTTGAAAAGAAATCTTGTAAAAGAAATCACACATACCTTTTCTTTCCTTTCTTAGAGAACAGATACACAATCTTTGCAATCCTACACTCGTTTTTATAACCTTTGAGATATAAGAAGCAGTGTACGTGATGCTGCTTAATCCTTTGAGCCATGTCATGGATGTTGCTTAATTGAGCTCTCATCATATTCATCCTTAACATTTCCGATTTTCATATGTATTTGTATGTTCTCCTTATCATTTGATTTCGAAGAGAGAGAATCAAGTTTGTATCTCTTTAAACAAGTGTTTGTAATCTCAGTCCCAAATATTCTCCTCTTAGACTCATTCAAATCTGAAGCAGCATCAAGTCCATTCTTAGCGGCTCCTTTCATTCCCAACCACCTAAATTCTAGCTTCCCACTTTTTGGGTGATGAATCTGCAAATTAATCAAGAAAATGTAGGGTAGATGAGTACGAAGGAGGGTTTTCCTCATCAATCACATGTGTTAATATATATAATCTAACCTTCTCGATAAGATCCATAGATGAGACCGCGTTTTCCATATCATAAAGACGTCTTACTTTTGTTGTAGAAGTATTTTATTAAAAGAATGTCAGTCAAAGTAATATGATTTTTTTATCATACCATACACTTAACATATCAAACGATAAAGATAATGTGAAGGTGGGTTACTTCTCAAAGATGTTAAATTGTGTTGATTACCCAATAATGTTGTCGCAGCGTTATCCAAAGAGATCAAGTCTTATTGAACAAACTGATGAGGGGGGTTTAAATCAGTTAATCCCAATAGAAAACATGTAGTTCTTAATAAATTGAGGCCCCTTCTGCATAGAGTATTCTGAACAGATTAAGAGTTATAAATTCAATGATTCATAATAAATTGAAAATAATCCATCTCAATTTGGGCTAACTATCTAAATGGATAGCTTACATCTGAATAGAGGAAAAGCTTGACAAAATTTTGTGTAAGAAGCTCCAGAGATTTTTCCTTCCGGTTGTCTACACATAGACATTTACAGCTAAATTCACATAAGTAAATATTTTTTTAGGAGTAGATACTTAGTTTGTTGAATCTATGGTACAAGACATGCAATATAGATACTGATGAAAGTAATTCACTTAACAAAACAAGTAAAAGAATAGAGAATTCCAAAACCAAAGAAACATACCCAAAACTGTTTGAGAACGTTTTGACAACGTTTAACCTAGGCTACTTCCAGCTTACCCCTCACCTTCTGCCCGAAACCCATATCCGACCAGTACCTTCTCCAATCAGCACCAATCTGACCCACGAGACATGTTTCCCTTTTAAATACAAACCCCATTTGACCCCACATGACTTAAATCGACCCCATGACTGCCAAGATATCAAAACAGACCGAATAAATAAATCTCTCATGTTTAAAGTGACTCATATCCTTTAGAAGATACATAAGATTTCTTTATTTGACAACGTTTGTATTGAAATTCCCTTTCAAATCCAAAAACCCATTACTTGGCTTCGAAAATGGAAGTCGAAGCAAGATTTATTTCGTTTTGAGGGTTTGGGGGTTTGTGTAACAACCCTCGATTTTTGGAGACTGAGAAATTAAATTTTGGGAAAATAAAATTTAATTGAATTGGAGAATTTCAAAATTTGGGAACTTAGGCCCAAAAATAGAGAATATTTTAAAGTATTCTGGATGATATTTTTTAGGGTACCATCGATCCCAGAAGGGTCGAGATAGTCAAAATGACTGTCATTGGGTCTTATTTCGGCTCCGGAATGTTTTTAAGTTTTTTTGACTTGAATTGGAGTAAACGAGTCATTTAAAGTGTGTATTAACTTTTAAAACTGGGATTTTGTTTTAAAGGTTTATGTGGCTTACGGATTAAGCCATTCTCATTTGAGAGAAAGAGAGAAAAGCCCTAGAGAGAGAGGAAGGGAAGGAAAGAGAGAAAAGGAAGAGAGAGAGGAAGAAAGCTTGGGGATTTTCGGCCCAACCGCGATTTCGAGGACGATCCAACCTCTACAAATCTGAGGCAAGTGTTTAATCTTGCTAAATAGCTATTTGTGTATTTCATTTCATAATTTGTGGGGTAAAGAAATGGATTTTTGGGTATTAATCTCAAAACCTAGATTTTGGGTTTAAATCTTGAAATCAATGTGTAAATATGGATTTAATGGAATAGAAATGGTTGGGATCAACTTTAGGTTGATTTATTGGCTTAAAATCATGTTGTGATAATAATTTGGGGATTGGAATGAGAATTTTAGGGTTTAAATTCGTGGGGTTTGCTGAAATGGAAAATCGGCCAAGGCAACTGGTATGGCCGGTCGACCGCGGTCTGGGGACCGGTCGACCGCGCCTTAAAGGAAAAGCCTACTGCATTTCTTCGTAGGCAAAATTTGGACCCGCGATCGACCGGGGATCTGGGACCGGTCGACCGGTCCCCTGTTTTTAGCCCAAAATTTGGATTTCTCCTTCCCCTTTTCTTTTGGAGTTTACTCTTAGGGGCTTCCATTATGGGCTGTTTTATGGGTTTCCTAAGATGACTTCTAGCCCTTTTTGGTCGGGTTTGTTGATTTGAGGTTCTCTCTTATGAAGTAAGAGATATCTTTTGGTGACTTATAGGGGGTCTCTCACTCAGTATTTTTATAATGGGAACTTCTTGGAATAATTGGATAAGAAATATCCATGTATGTGGTGAAATTTCTAGGCCGACATTTATGTCAAATCCTTATAAGGATAGGATATTGTTAAGTTACATACTGTGGCCATTTGAAAGAGAGTGGTCGCCTACCCTTTAAAGAGTGAGGGGTCTTATATCCTTATAAAAGTATAGTCTAAGGGCAATTGATAACTCAATAGGAGTGAGGGTTCCTGATTTTGACTCGAGCCATAGGTGATATTGAGAACGCTTTGGGATCATACTATCGACTAGAATAAGCGGTACCATAAATTCTAGTTAGGGTAGTTTTCACGTATTATGGGGGTATGACCTGTGAGATTCCAATACTTGAAATGAGGTTGGAATAAATTGAGGCTTTATACTGTTAAGTCATGTGTGTGCCTATGGTTAAATAGTACAAAGGTAATTATGTACTTTTGGTTATGGATGAATTGCGTAGTGATGGATGCCTACACATACTCTTGGGTGATAACCCTAACGCTGTATATATATGTATAGATATATACATATGGTTTTGGGAGACTATTCATCATAGGAAAACTGATTGAATGTGTTTCAAGTGAGGGATTGTATTCACATATCGAGGTATATTTATTGGAAATTGTGGTGACGGCTTGTATATTGAGGATTATGTATACTTATAGCCGGGTTTATATATCTTATACATATGAACGGGAATTAGTTTGTATATATATTGATATAGCGATGTGTGAATATATGTACATATATCTATGTATGAATGTGAATATATGGATATATTTTATGTTGCGGACATACATGGTATGGATACTTAAACCTTATATTATGGTTTATTATATTGGATCATATGATGGGATCATATGGATGTATGTATATTGCGTATGTGAGCGATATATATACTTATATTATGGTTTAATATACTGTATCATATGATGGGATCATATGGATGTATGTATATTGCGTATATGAGCAATGTATATACTTATGTGGTTAGGCATACCCCGCTCATGCTATCATTGGGAAGTTTCCGCGCAGAGGGTGAGCATCCTGGCATATAGAGAAGGGTGTGGATATTCCCCAGGTCATAGTCATCCCTTGTGTTATTATACGATATAGATATATATTTTTGGGATGAGACGTGGTGGGTATGTTTCGTCTCTTTGCCGGTTGGAGCTATGACCGCTTCCCGGGACGTCGTGTGTGTGTGTTACCACGAGGTGGGTGTCGTTGATCCCCACCAGGTGGTCCCCAGTTGTTACGTGAGCCGGACTCTGGGAAGATGATAGCATTGATGCAGTTTTATCGGCGCTATATATAGCCGGGTATTATATTTGCATGGCCATTGTACATCATATATGGTATGTACACTTGGTCATGGGTATATGGATGATTGATATATGTATATATATGGTGAGCATAAAATACCTATATATATGTATTTATATATACTATAGAGGAAAGGATATAGAGTTTTGATAAAGTACATCTTAGATGATTATGGTGTACTAGATTGATGGGGGTTGATGTATCGCACATAAGGTATAAGTCGGTTACATCATCCCAAGGATATTATTGGAGGTTCTTTTATTTTATTTTATTTGTTTTCTTTTTTTCTTTTCTTTCTTTCTTTCTTTGGTAGTTATAGTTTAGTAGTAATGGTAGTATTATATAGTATGTTAAGGATTATGGATCTCTAGGATCGACATTGCCCAGGAGTAGTGTAACGAGGGGGTTCCTTGTTTGGATTTCGCTTTGCGAGACGCCTCACGCACGAAACGCAGTGCTATGTCGAGAGTTGAGAGAAGTAATTCTATTTGTGGCATCTCGGATCTCTGGTCTTGACCTTGTCAGGAGTAGTGTAATGAGGCGGTTCCTTGTTTGGATTTCGCTTTGCGAGACTCCCCACGCATGAAACGTAGTACAAGTTTGAGATTAGAGAGAGGTTTTGCCAATATTCCATGTGCATGTTGTTAAGAATATAAATTCTTATATTTTTTTTAGCCTATATATATGTACATATATAGATATATGTATATATATATAGGGGTAACGTATTAAGACTAATAATTCTTTAATTATAAATCGGAATCCATTAAGCCTTTTAGGGCATATTTGTTGTTATCATAACCTAGTGGGATTAGATAAGGGTGAATCCTTGGTTTATGATGGGAGAGTAGGTCTCGTGGGTATAGGCTAGGCCTATGATAAGTTAGGTTGTCCAAATAACAATACGGGGTAATTTAACTAAAACTTGAGGACGCGAATAGGTGCGCGCCTTTAGATGAGAGGTGAGTTGGGGTCCCATGAGAGAGCGGTCTCACTTTAATTATGAAATAAGTGCACCGATAATTATTATGCACGGTTAACACACTTGCTAAATATTTTTCACATTCGGGGCTCTGACCCGTTTACTTTTCTCTCCTCCTTGTATATATATATTACCTCAGGTATCCTATCGCATGGATGCCGGATGACTTTCTATCCAGAGTCTTGGGAGCCGTGATAGGTGCGGACTGTTGCGGGATGTTTCATGTATCCGCTTCCTACTTCTTTAAAATTCTAGGTAGGATCCATGTTGTATATCGGGTTTGTACCCAAGGGATATTTATATACATGTTTATATTTATTCCATTTCAGTTGTTGTATTGGCTATGGCCCGACAGCTTATTCGGGTCTATGTTGTGTAGTACATTCGGTTGTGTTTATTTAGTTCATTTTTTTTATTTCTAGCATCTCATTTATCTTGTTCTTTCTTGCATCTTTCTTTTCTTTTTAGCGTTAGTTGGTGGTGTTGCACATTTTATTTGAATTTTCACATCCCGCTTATATGATTTCGGGTAGTTAGTCCTATATTATATAGTACTGACAGTTGATGTTGAGACTGGACCATCTGAAACTCCTGATTTAATATAGTATAGGGTTGGCCACCCGTTATTATTTTAGGCGGGTTGTGACAGTTTGAAAAGAATGACTTTTGTTGAAGGAAGGAAACTGGGATGTTTCATTTTAGATTGGTGGAAATTTTTTTCAGGGTATTTATATTTTAGTTAAGTGTGATCAATTTTGGCACACTTTTAAACAGTGCCAAATTTTGGCATGGTTTTAAAGTGTGTCATATTATCACTAAACAGTGCCAAAATTTGGCGCATTTTTAAGCTATTCCAGATTTTTAATATCAAGGTGTGTCAAATTGTTGTTTTTGGTATAGTGACATCGCAGTCGGAAGCTATTTTTCGCAATTATTTTGGATAAAATAGATGTTAAAATATTATGGCATAATAGAATATAAGTTGCATATATATTGTGATAATCAAAGTGCAATTAATATTTCCAAATATCCTATGCAACATTTTCGCACAAAACATAATAAGATCCGATATCATTTTATTCGTGAATTAATAGAATCTAAGGAATTGGAAATTATGTATTTGCCCACAGATCTTCAATTAGATAATTTGTTCATAAAGCCTTTAAATAATACCATATTTGAGTCTTGACGGAAATCTATTGGCATGATATTGCTTGAATAAATGCTTATCTTCAAATGAATATCATCCGGTCATATTCACGCTAATAATTGATCTTTGAGGATATAGGGCACAGATGTTTCAAAAATGACAAAAGACACCTCCTATATCTATTTTTTGCAGAATACTCTTAATGTGACTCGTTAATATTTATGCGTGGATAAATATTTATCTTCTTTCTACCTTATTTGTTCATGTATAATAATGCCTACCCTTTGTCCATTTGAGACAAAATGGGGGAGAAACTTTGAGTCCACTTGGACATTATTTTGATTACTTCAACTAAAATACTTGATCTTAGTTATCTAATTTTTCGGAAATCAATACCACATTTTATCAGAATATTATTAAGGTATTGGTCTGTATTTAGCTGAGTAATGTAATTTTCTTTTCTAGGATATAGGGTAGATAGAATTTTGTATAGGAATAGGATTTTCTTATTTTTAGTATCCCTACGAGTCCTCGATGACTCAAAGGAGATTTTTTCTCATATTTCCAAAGGGGGAGATTGAAGCACCCTATATCTTTAACACACTTGAGTCTATATTATATAGGCACTTTTCTAGTTTGGAAATAGTGACAAAATTTGAGTCATACCCAAGTTTACCAAAAACCTCAGACTCTACATGATATTTTCTCTATTAGTCTCAATGGTATAATACCAACACTTCACCAAGGATTGAATTTCTATCTTTCATTCATATTAATTTAGGTGTGTGAGTAATAATTCCCATTAAAATAATTTTTTAATAATTTTTGGGATTTCTTAAATAATTTTTAGGAATTTATAAACATTTTTAAAACATTTAAAAAAAAAATTTAAATGTTTTGCACCTATTTGTAAATTCTTTTATCTCTTTAAAACTTTGGTTGGGTAGAATCCGAAAGCGGCATAGAGACGTGTGGTACAAAATGGAATTGTTTAAACTTCAAAAACACACATTTTTTAACCCATTTGAGCCACACACGTGTTACATCCACAACAACCCAAATTGTGTTTTTTTACTCTCACATTCCTGACAACCATTACCATCCATTGGATCTATTTTATTTACGATCTTCATGTTGTTTTTAACAATCCAAGTCTCAACCTTTTCGGCCAATCAGATGTCATTTAAATGCGGTGCATTGTAAGCCATTAGATTTACATCGTTAAACCTGAGTTAATCTCAACCGTTGTTTTACCTAGAGATTCTTGGACCTTTCAGCCTCTACTATAAATAGATGACCTTGGCTTAACGTATATAATCTTTTGGATCAGTTGAGAGTTGAGAGAAAAAAGAGAGAATAGAGAAAAAAAAAAGAATTAGAAAAACCGAAACCAAACCCTAGCCAATTTTCTTCAGAAAATTTATCTTGAGTGTTTGTGTGCCCGTCCTCTTTTGAATATTCGTTCCTCTTCAGTCTTCAATCTTTTTTCCAACATAGTCACATTGTTGGATCTTGTTTTCTCTTTCATAGAAAACGAAGATCTGATTTTAGTTGATATAAATCACTTAGATCTCTTTAGTTTGGATTTCTTTTTCAAGAAATATTTGTTAGTTGGTTATTTTATACTTAAATGTTTCTTCAAAACGTTTTGCAATAAATATTCATTCTATTTCAAGTTTTGCAAAAAACATACTTCATAAGAATAAGAGATCTTGAGACGTTTGTGCTTTCAAAAGTTCATATTTCACATTTTGTGAAATAAAAGTTTATATAAATAAAAAGAAAGCATATAGGACCTTGGCTATTTTGAAAAGCAAGGAAGTCTAAGGTTTTCAACAAACTGACATTCAGAATCCAAACTCATATTAGACAATTCTGTAATTTGTAGGAAAATTTGTATGTATAAGAGTGTGTGTGTGTGTGTGTGTGTGTGTGTTGCATGCATGTGTTAGGAACCTCACCATAAAATACTTTACACACTACAACACTAAAGAAGTGTTGGTAGAGAGATTCTTGACTTTTAGAGTCGACGTAAAGCTAAAGGAGGAGGAGTTACAAAGATGGGAGAACAACTACAACATTAGAGTCTTCAGAGAATCTAGAATTACCTAATGGGCTTGATAAAAATTCTTGACTTAGATTAGGTATGATTGTGTGTTTAGGTTGTTATATAGCTAGTAATTTTTTTACTCTATTTTAATGGATTTTTCTTTTGAGGTGTAGACACCTCCGTGGATGTTTCACCAATTGCGTGGGGTTTTACCACGTTAAAATCTTGTGTTCTTGAATGTTAAATCTTCCTCTAGTCCCCTTCTTATTGCATCCTGATTTATAATTTATTTAGTTTTGTTTTCCAAAACTTGATCACCTAAATGAAATATCTCGTTCATAACCTTTTATACACATCTTGTGTTAGTATTTGTTTTGTAAAAAAGGGAGTTTCTCAAACAAACTGTTCGGAGCCATTTAAACTATCTTCAACCTTTTAAAAAACTGAAGTGGCATTATTTTTCAATTGGTATCAGAGCATAGGTTTTATAAAATCCCTTTGATCCCGATGTTCTGAAATTTTTTTTTTTTCAAAACAAAACAAATGACGAGAAATTTGAGAGATTGGTTAACCTATCCAGACCCCCACTCTTTGTGGAACCAACTTCCCTGACTGGAAAGTGCGGACGGTTGCTTTCATCCAAGGTACATTGGGGGACAATGTCTGGGATGCTATTGAAAATGGATACACTTTTCCTACTAAACCAGCCATAGAAGGAAGTACTGTGAGGATTAGGAAATGCTAAGTGAATTCACCAAAGAAGACAAACAGACATGCCTTCATAATAATAAAGGCAAAAATTCCATATTCATATCTATCAATGAACACGAATTCAAGAGGATATCTTTCTGTACTACCTTTAAGGATGGGACACTCTAGTGACTGCACATGAAGGAGACACACATGTTCAAGCTGCTAAACCCCAAATGTTAATCCAGGAGTACAACACTTTGGTCATGACTGAGACTGAGTCCTTTGATGGCTTATGTATTAGATTAACATACATAGTGACTAAGTTATATGCTAAATGAATTATCTATGATAGAAAGGAAATTGTTTCTAAAATTCTAAGGTCACTTCCATAAAAAATTGAGCATTATGTCATTAAGGAGAGGGGCGATCCAAAATTAACACCTGAACTCCTCAATAGCAAGCTAAGGACATTGGAAATGGAATTAGAGTTTAAAAAAAATTAACTCAGACTAAAAAAGAAACAGTCTATTTATGATATTGTCTTCTGCTCTAAGTTAACCAAACCTGAGTTCAATTTGACTAATATTGAGTTAGACTCTAATGAGGACTATAATTTAGACAATTTGGATAATCACATAGCCTTAATGTCTAAACAGTTTAAGAAAATTTTGAAATTTTGAAATAAAGTTGCAAACAGACAAGGCAAACTTTCTTATTCAAAGTTCTCTAATACTAGGCCTCATGAGAAAGGACAGGACAAACACCAGACTGATAACCAAGACAAACCAGGAAAAGTCCTAAAAAAATGTTGAGTGTTTTAGATGTGGGAAATTAGGACATATGGCGAATGACTGTAGAGTCAACTTGAATAAGAATAACAAAAATAATAAGGCTAATTTGTGCAAGACCTGGGATGACTCAAGTGAATTTGAAACTGATGAGCCTGAGTCATCTAATTCTTTTGACCCATGTATATCATTATTTGCCAAAATCATTTATACTGATGAGGCTATGACTAGTACTGAATCTGATAGTAGTATCTCTAACCATGCTATGTTGAATGATATTGTTACTAATGGTTTATATGCTTTGTTACTGGAGAATGCTACGTAGTTCTAATGCCGCGTGTTTGAGCCAAAGGGAACGTTCTATTGACGATGAAAATGTGTGTGTAAGTCCTAAAAATGAATCGTTAAGGGACACTGGACACTGTACACTTAGTGACTCCGACAATGAGGACCTCCCAGATATTCACATACTATACACAAAAACCCTCAATAATAGTACTAAACTTGAAAAAAAGAGTTGAGAGAAAAAATAGAGAAGAGGGAAAAAAAGAAAGAAATAAAAAAACTAAACCAAACCCTAGACAATTTTCTTCAAAAAATTTATCTTGAGTTTTTGTGTGTCCGTCCTCTTTTGAAGATTTATTCCTCTTCAGTCTTCAATCTGTTTTCCAACATAGTCACGTTGTTGGATCTTGTTTTCTCTTTCATAGAAAACAGAGATCTGATTTTAGTTGATATAAATCACTTAGATCTCTTTAGTTTTGATTTCTTTTTCAAGAAATCCTTGTTTGTTGGTTGTTTTATACTTAAATGTTTCTTCAAAAGGTTTTACCAACAAATATTCATTCTATTTCAAGTTTTGCGAAAAACATACTTCATAAGAATAAGAGATCTTCAGACGTTTGTGCTTTAAAAGTTCATATTTCACATTTTGTGAAATATAAGTGTATATAAATAAAAAGAAAGAGTATAGGACCTTGGATATTTTGAAAAGCAAGGTTGTCACTTGATCTAGTACAAAATTAGAAGCCTAAGGTTTTCAAAAAACTGAGATTCAGAATCCAAACTCATATTAGACAATATCTGTAATTTGTAAGAAAATTTAGCTGTATAAGTGTGTGGGTGTGGGTATGTGTGTGTCTGTTGCATGCATGTGTTAGGCATTTAACCACAAAACACTTTATAGACTACAACACTAAATAAGTGTTGGTAGAGAGATTCTTGACTTTTAGAGTCAATGTAAAGCTAAAGGAGGAGGAGTTACAAAGTTGGGAGAACAACTACAACATCAGAGCTTTCATAGAAGCTAGAATTACCTAACGGAATTAGTAAAAAAATTCTTGACTTAGATTAGGTTTGATTGTGTGTTTAGGATGTTATATATCTTGTAATTTGTTTACTCTATTTTAGTGGATTTTGCATTTGAGGAGTAGACACCTCCGTGGATGTTTCTCCAATTGGGTTGGGTTTTCCCACGTTAAAATCTTGTGTGTTTTCATGTTTAGTCTTCCTCTCTTCCCCTTCTGATTGCGTGCTGATTTAGAATTTATTTAGTTTTTTTTATCTAAACTTGGTCACCTAACTGAGATATCTCATTCATAACTTTTTATACACATCCTTTGTTAGTATTTATTTTGTAAAAAAAAGGAGTTTCTCAAACAAACTGTTCGGAGTCATTTAAACTGTCTTAAACCTTTTAAACAACTTAAGTGGCTTTATTTTTTAATTGGTATCAGAGCATTGGTTTTATAAAATCTTTTTGATCCTGAGTTTCTAAATTTGTTTTTTTTTCAAAACAAAACAATGGACGAGAAATTTGAGAGATTAGGTAACCTATCCAGACCCCCACTCTTTGATGGAACTAACTTCTCTTACTGGAAAGTGAGGATGGTTGATTTCATCCAAGGTATATTGGGAGATGATGTCTGGGATGCTATTAAAAATGGATATACTTTTCTTACTAAACTAGTTGCAGAAGGAAGTACTGTGAGGATTAGGAAACTGCTAAGTGAACTCACCAAAGAAGAGAAATAAGCCTCCCTTAATAATAATAAAGGCAAAAATTCCATATTCATATCTATCAATGAACAAGAACTCAAGAGGATATCTTTATGTACTACCTATAAGGAAGCATGGAACACTCTAGTGACTGCACATGAAGGAGACATGTGTTAATATTGCTAAAACCCAAATGTTAATCCAGCAGTACAACATATTAGTCATGACTGAGACTGAGTCATTTGACGACTTCTATATTAGATTAACAGACATAGTGACTAAGTTGCATGCTAATGGAATTATCTTTGATATGAAGGAAATTGTTTCTAAAATTCTAAGGTCACTTCCACAAAAATTTGAGCGTTATGCCATTAAGGAGAGGGACGATCCAAACTTCACACCCGAACTCCTCAGTAGCAAGCTAAGGACAGTGGAAATAGAGTTAGAGTTTAAGAAGAAATTAACTCAGACTCAAAAGAAACATTCCAGTTCAAATCTTGTCTTCTCCTCTAAGTTAACCAAACCTGAGTTCAATTTTAGTGATATTAACTTAGACTTTGACGAGGACAATAATTTAGACAATTTGGATAATCATATTACCTTAATATCTAAACAGTTTAAGAAAATTTTGAAATAAAGTTGCAAACAGACAAGACAAACCTGCTTATTCAAAGTTCTCTAATAAAAGGCCTCATGAGAAAAGACAAGATAAACACCAGACTGATAACCAAAACAAACTTGGAAAAGACCTAAAAATGTTGAGTGTTTTGGATGTGGGAAATTAGGACATATGGCAAATGATTGTAGAGTCAACTTGAATAAGAATAACAAAAACATTAGGGATAATTTGTACAAGACCTGGGATGACTTAAGTGAATCCGAAACTGATGGGCCTGAGTCATCTAATTATTTTGACCCCTGTATGTCATTCCTTGCCAAAATCATTTATACTGATGAGCTTATGACTAGTATTGAATCTTATAGTAGTGTCTCTAACCATGCTATGTTGAATAATATTGTTCCTAGTGGTTGATCTGCTTTTTTTTACTAGAGAATGATGTTAGTAGTTCTAATTCCATGTGTGTGAGTTAAAGGGAACATTATATTGATGATGAAAATGTGTGTGTGAGTCCGAAAAATGAATCTCTATGGGACACTACACACTATATACTTAGTGACTCCGACATTGAGGACCTCCCAGATATTACATACTATAAATGAAAACCCTCAAGAAGAGTACTAAACTTAAAAAAGTAGTCAAGGACCTTAGCCAAAAAATAGAAGCCCTAATCCAAATGAACAAACATAATGCTTAAGAGTACACCTCTCAATGTCTAGATCATGAGAATGAGACTAAGGTTTTTTCTCAAAAAATCAAGGAACTGCCTGAATCAAATAAAATTCAGGAAAAGAAATATAAAGGGACTTTGTAAGAATTGACACAAACTAAAGACAAGACATCAATAGTCTTCAAAAAATGTGCAAAATTTGAAAATAACTCAAACAGTTTTGAAGACTTTGTTGCTAAAAGTAAAACCAATTCTGATGACAGAACTGGAATAGGATTTTTCCCCAATACTAACAAAGAAACAAAAATCTTGAAACTATTAAGTTTGTGTCCAGTGGCAAAAGACCTATTGAAACTTGTCCATATTTTTAAGCCTTGAAAAATAACTTTGATTTGAAATAACAAAATATAGACATTGGTGAGGCCAGTACCTCCAAGATTAATGTTCAACATAAGGCTAAATACGTATGTCCTCCCATAACAAAATGTGAATCATCTTTCCAACCTGTGCCCCCTAGAAAAAAATCTAGAGTCCAACCTTTAGGCAAACTCATGTTTAACAGCTTTCCTAAGGATATGCCTCCCATGAGCCATCTTCATTTCTCATATTGCGATTTCTATCTACATTCTGTTGATGGATGTTTTTCTAAACGTCTATATAAACCGGTCTTTAGTTCACATGTCTATCATAATTTCAACTACTCTAGCAAAAGGAAAAAATAATAATATTCTTCCTAGGCAACCAGATAAGAACTCTAACTATCTTCATAGGAAGAAAAGATCTAGTACTAAAAGATCATCAACAAGAGGAAATAATATATTCATTCCTAAACCAAATGCTCAGAAAATTGAGAAAAATCAATTTACGCAAAAATCTTTTAAAGAAAAAGCTGATGCGAGCTAATCAACACAAACGTTTAAAAACTAGAGCAATTTGGGTTAGGAAGGACGAGTTAAGACCCCAGATGAAATGTAATATCGTGATCACTGCTTTGAAAGCTGAGAACACAACATGTGGATGGTATTTAGATTCAGGATGTTCTAAACACATGACTGGGGATGATACCAAACTTTCAAATAAAACTAGCTTCTCCGGAGGTAAAGTTTTGTTTGGAGATGGCATATCAGCCCAGATCAATGGTAAAGGGACACTTCATGAAAAGGGTTACCTACTTTAGAAGATGTACTTCTAGTAAAAGGTCTAAAAGAAAATTTACTTAATATATCACAATTTTGTGACTCTAACCATACTGTCAAATTTTCAAGAATAATTACAAAATTTTAAATGAAAATAGTGACTGCATTATTACAGACCATCGTACTCAGGATAACTGTTAAATAGTTAATCCAAGTAATGTGGTTTGTAGCATTTCCAGAATGGATGACAATGAGATTTGGCATAATAGGCGGGGTCACATAAAATTTGATAGCCTTGGTAAATTGTGTTCTGAAGAAATAATTAGAGGACTTCCTAAGATAAAGCCTATATTAAATATTGTTTGTGGCCTTTGCCAAGAAGGAAAAATGGTTAATTTTGTGAAAAACATCCTTAATACTAAAAGCTTTGTTTACAATATTAATAGCAAATAGTTATAAGTTGAGTAAACTCCGAATAAACATTTTGGGAAAAATTCTTTTCGAAAAACACATGATGTGTTGTAAAAGCTTTTTCTGAATGTATGGATTAAATTCGACAGTTGATTACCTTCTATTTAATTTTTAATAAACATCTACTAACGTTACCATGCAGTCCCAATCACAACAACATTTAAGAACATTCAAAGAAATAGACACAGGAATTCTAACGTGGTAAAACCCTTAAACAAGGGAAACATCCACGGTGCCCTCTACGGCACAAAACAAAAATACACTAGAATAAAAATCAAGGTACAACACTTAAATAAACCACAAAGATCCTAACCTAAGTTCAGAATGTACCTACAAGAGATTATCCACTCCAAAGGTATTCTGACTTGGAACTTGATCTTTTCTTGCTGCTTCTTTGTCTTTTCCCTGATCTCCTTCTCTTTGAATGCTAATTCCAGCAACTCTTTCAAATTCAAGATTCTCAGACAGAACCACAGTGTTTAAGTGTTCGTGTGAGATAGTGTTTGTGATGTGCTACTACATGCAAACATGTAACTCACCTTATCAATATTTATACAAACTTTCCTAACAAATTACAATAGTTCTAAGATGAAAGTTAATTCTGAATCTTGATTTTTCAAGCAAAGACTTATTGATCTTTTATTTATCCACAGATCTCAAGGATACCTTGCTCAGAATACGGTTCAAGGTCTTAAACAATTTCAGGGTTTTGAAAATATTTTTGAAATTGTAAACCTCCAATTGAGATCCAAACTAGACTAGAAGTCTACTTTAACAAAACAGATTTAGACTTAACATGCAAAGACTGATTCAACAAGTTTTGATATATAAAAGTTATTTTCATATATGTACGCCTTAAAACTTTAGCAAGAGTTCTTTTGTGTTCCTTTTATTTTTATACACCAGTATTTCATAAAATATGAAATAAAAATTAGAAACACACAACTCACTAGATCTGGAAAATTATTTTTGAAACTAAAGGTTTTTATTTCAAAAACTCGTTGAAACAGAATAGATCAAAAATATCAGATCTAAAAAGAGAAACATAAAATAAACGTGAGATGTTCTCCTTTAGAAAAACTCAGTTTCAACAATGAAACTTAAGTCTTTCTTAGAGATTAGTTATGAGAGAATAAAAGATTTTGAAGAGGTCTTCAAAAAGAAAACACAACACCAATGAACACAGAAAACCTAAAAATTCTAACTCTCAAGAATGGGTTTTCTGGTGTTTGGGACTGTTTTGGTTTTGGTGTTTGGTTTGAGAGAAAAACTCAGAGGGTTTGAACTACGAAGAAAACTTAGGGTTACTTCTTTTAATCTCTCCCTTTCCTTTCCCTCTCTTTACCCTTCTCTCTCTTCTTTCTTTCTTCTCTCTACTCTGTCTTTTCTCTCAACCCTTTTTGTACTAAGCGTAAAAGGATCGAGAACTTTGGACTTTATCCTATGGCTGAGATTAAGTCCAAATGAGTTGACTTAAATCCAAAGGTTTAACACAGGTGGTGGGTTAAATGAACACTGATTGGTTAAGGCTGGGTTCACAAGGATTGAGTTAAATCGCATGCAGTACATTGATTAAAATGATCCGAGGGCTGAGGATGTGTAAGTGTTTTATGTCTAACAGAAAGCACAAATCTACTCGATAGGTTGCCAATACGTGTACGCACATGATGAAGGCTGAGACGCATGGTGAAAATAATTATAAAGCACACCTCCAACTCTCTAGGGCTTTAGAATTCTACCCAGGCAAACAATCAGCATAGAAAACAAGTTTCTCAAATTCAATTTATACCCACAACACTTTTAAAAACATATTTTAATTAATTCGAAAATCATTTAAAAATTCTTTAAAATTATATAAAATTATTTGAATTAAATTAAATTGATTTTAAAAAGATTTGAAGTGTTGAAAAACCATTAAACCAATAGATGATATGTATGATGCAGAGTAAGTGTCCTATTTGTGGTTTTAGGGTTTACAATTAACTTCCTTTTGAAGGTTCTCTTGGAGTGGATTTCTTCATAGAGCATGTACCTTTGAGAAGATGGAGTTATCAAACTATTCTAACCTATTTTTTCTAGATATCCAAACTAGTTGGAACTCCTATATATGCAGACTCAAGTGAGTCAATATATAGCGTGTTCTCAATCTCCCCCTTTGGATATTAGAGACAAAATTCCCTTGAGTATTCAGTACTCTTTGGTCAAAATAAAAAGAAATCCTATGTGTCCTATTCAAAAATTCTAACTACCCTTTTCCCATCCTAGAACCGAAAATAAGGTAAAGAAAATACAGTACTCAATTATGTACAGACCAATACCCTACAAAATATAAACAAGATGTACCATGGGTCTGAAATGCCTATAACAAGATAAACACTAAATTGGCATATTAGTTGAGTTAGAATCAAGAATAGATACTAAAATCGCTAAGCAATACTCAAGATCTTCTCCCCCAATTTTTCTCAAATATACAAGGGGTATAAATCACAAAAACATAGAGATTAATTGAGAGTGATCATGCCTATAGCTGTAGGCAAATACTCAAAACGAATGTTATCTAATGGTTTGGAAAAGAGATATGCGGGCTGTTTTTGAGTGTTCAGATATTCAATAATGAGGTCTTCAGATTCGACAAGGTCACGGATAAAATGATGTCTAATCTTAATATTCTTAGTTCGTGAGTGCAATACAGGATTTTGGGAAATATTAATGGCACTTTGGTTATCACAAAACAAGGTTAATTATTTTTCTATGAGGCCATAATCACTAAGCATTTGTCTAATCCAAAGTAATTGAGAACAACAACTACCAGCTGCTATATATTCAGATTCGACGCTAGATAATGAAATGCAATTATGTTTCTTACATGACCAACCTACGAGATTATTGCCTGAGTAGTAGCAAGCACCAGAAGTGCTCTTACTATTGTCCGAACAACCGACCCAATCGGCATCGATGTATCCTACAATAGAGCTAGTCGTATAATTTGTGTACCAAATATCAAATTTTATAGTAACCTTAATATATTTAATAATCCTTTTTACAATTAATAAGTGAGATTCTTTAAGGTTACTTTGATATCTAGCACATATACACATGGCAAAGGATATATCAGGTCGAGATGCGGTAAGATACAGTAAACTCCCTATAATACTTCTATAAAGAGTGGGATCTACACTTTTCCCAGTATTATCCTTAGAAAGTTTAGTTGAAGTACTCATAGGAGTTCTAGAAGATTTATCATTTTCTAAGCTAAATTTTTTAACTAACTCTGTAGCGTATTTGGATTGACAAATGAAAAGACCACCACTGCATTGTTTTACTTGTAAACCCAAAAAATATTATAGTTCACCCATTAAAGACATCTAAAATTCGGTATGCATGATATCAGAAAAATTCTCTACTTATTTAGGAAAGGTGGAACCGAAAATACTATCTTCCACATAGACTTTCGTGATTAAGACATGTTGATTTTCCTTTCTAACAAACAATGTTTGATCGTTTATGCCACAGATAAAATTATGAGACACTAAGAAGGTAGACACTCTCTCATACCAACCTCTAGGAGCTTGTTTCAAATCGTATAATGCTTTCTTAAGCTTAAATACGTGGTCCGGGTGTACAAGATCAACAAATCCTTTGGGTTGTTCTATGTAAACTTCTTCAGATAAAATTCCATTAAAAAAGAGGATTTAACATCCATTTGTAATAATTTGAATTGCATATGACAAGAAATTGCAAGGAGGAGACGATCTGATTCCAAACGAGTAACATTTGCAAAATTTCATCGAAATCAATTCCCTCAATCTGGGAGTATCCTTGTGTAACCAACCTAGCTTTATTTCTAATGACCTCCCCATTTTCATCAGTTTTGTTTTTAAAAATCCATCTTGTGCCAATAACCTTCGAATCTTTTGGTCTAGGAACCAGATTCCAAACATCGTGACTCTTAAATTGGACTAGCTCTTCTTTCATAGCATTTATCCGAAATGAGTCAGTAAGGGAATCATTAACATTTTTAGGTTCCTCAAGAGAAACAAAATAAGAAAATTGTGCCACTTGTCAAAGTTGGGTCTAGTTCTAACTAGTTCCGAAGGATTATCGACAATGGTTTCAATGGGATGATCTTTAGAAACCCAAGTGAGTACAGAAGGATTCTCAGGTGGTAGTGAATCAGTATCATCTTGAGGATTAGGGGATAAAACTAGTTCATCCTCATCAAATGTTACTGGTTGACTGTCACTACTCCTAACACTTGTGTCATCTACAATTACATTAATTTATTACATAATAGTTTTGGTTCTATAGTTAAAAAGATCCAAAGCCCCATTGTTTTGGAAATAGCCAAGAAAAATTCCCTTTTTCTCCTCGGGTATCAAATTTTGAAAGATGCTCTCTATCTTTACAGATATAGCAGATACTACCGAAGGTTTTAAAATATTTTAAGTTTGGCTTTTTGTGGAACCATAACTCATAAGATGGTTCTTTGGAAAAAAATTTAGGTAGATATGATTAATAATGTGACACGCGATTTGGACAACTTCTACCCAAAAGTATCTAAGGAGATTCTTAGCATGTAACATAACCCTAGCCATTTCTTGTAAAGTCCTATTCTTGCGTTCAGCTATACCATTATGTTGCGGGATTTTAGGAGTGATAAACTCATGTTTATAGCCATTAGCTACACAATACTCAATGACTCTAGAGTTCTTAAACTCTCCACCTCTATCACTCCTAATTCGACATACTTGGGTATCCTTCTCATTCTCAATTTTCAAGAGGATTCTTAAGAATTCATTGAAGGTTTCTGATTTATGTTTCATAAAAGCTACCCATGTATATCTCGTATATTCGTCCACTATAACAAGGATGTAAGAGTTTCCACAGAAACTAACAGTTCTTGAAGGACCCGTGAGGTCCATGTGGATCAGTTCTAGGGGCTTAATGGTAAGGACATCTTTAACTTTCTTGTGAGGGGATTTACTTATTTTGCCTTCCTGACAAGGTCCACATACAGGGGTAAAAGAATTTTTAATTTTAAGTAAACCTCTAATTATCTCTTGGGAACTCAATCTTCTACGGTTATCATAATTTGTGTGTCCCAGTCTATTGTGCCATAGATCAGAATCCTCTAATCTGGAAACATTACAAGATTCAAAATTTGGAATTACTGTGTAACAGTTTTTCAGGGTACTATTTCTTGTAAAAATATAATTACCCTTTTCATCAATAATTTTGCAATCATTTTTAGAAAAGGTAACTGAGTGATTGGAGTCACAAAATTGTGATATACTTAAGAGATTGGCTTTAAGGCCTTTAACTAATAGAATATCATTCACTTTAGGAAGCCCTTGCTCACTTAATATTCCCTTACCTATGATCTGAGATGAAACACCATATTCAAACATGACACTACCTCCAAGGAAGTCTGTCTTGTTCTTTAATTTGGTTTCATCCCCGGTCATATGTTTAGAACACCCGGTGTCTAAATGCCATCCAGTTGAAGTACTTTGTGCCTTTAAAGAAGAAATGACAATGTTTCACTTGAGTTGGGGTAGTAAATCATCTATTCTAATCCAAATATGCCTAGTTTTAAAAAATGTGTGGCCTTTTGACTTAGAAAAGGTTTTAGGGGTCTTTCTAAATGATTTTTTCTTAGTCTTGGTCCCTCCCTTTTTTTAGAGTTAGAGTTGCTTGTGGCCTGTCTAGGAGGTATATAAATATTTTTGGATTTCCTAGAATAGTTAAAGTTCTAGGAGGTAGGAGTGTATGTCCTTTTCTGGGAACACTCATCTAGAGTATGTCCAAAAATATCACAGTAGGAACAGTATTGATGGGTATGGGACTTGAATTTCTTACTAAAGTCTTTAAAAATTGGCTTGGATATATTGGGTACAGTAGTCCAGTCATTATTAAGTTTAGGTTTATGTCTTTGGTCTCTGGCAGAAGGACAAACATATTTGGTTTAACAGTTTGGTTTCAACTGTTGATTGTACTGATTATGTGTTGATTGAAAGACATTGAGATTAGGTTCACCTTTTTGAACATTTTGAGAAGTTTGGCCTTATTTTATAAAAGCGACATTTTTAGGAGAAACTTTGGTCTTACTTGTGTGCACTATTTCTTCAAAACCTAGTCTAGACTTATCTTTAGAGTCAAATTTGCTTCCATTAATAATTTTTTCATAAGTCTTGGTTTGTGTTTCATTGTGTTGATATTTTTTAACAACATTTGAAACCTTTTGCTTTGACTCTTCTAGTTCAATAAGGGTTTCCTTGTATTTTTGTTCAAATTCATGGTTCTTTTGAATCAAAGAATTTATTCTCAAGTTGTAATTGTCAATCTCAGTCTCATGAGCAACACATTGGGCAGTATAATCTCCGGTGTTCTTCCTAATGGTTTGGTGAAGCAAATCGATACGATCACTTAAGATTTTTATCATCTTTCCTAGGCGAGCACTCTTCTTAACCGTTTTAGTGTATAATTCATGTAAATTTGGCAAGTCATCATCAGACTCACTATGTGCATCGTGTGAATTTCCCCCTATGATTTGGTTGGGTTCTTTACTATTGCACGCATTCAATTCGTCATCAACATTATAACTTTGACTCACACACAATTTTTTAGCAATAGTAGGAACAGAATTATCATTAGGATCATTAACAGCATCAACAAGCATATCAAGTTCATGAGTAGGCAAGCATGCATCTGTAACACCCCGTAATTTTATGCATTTAATATTTAATTAATTCAAAAAATTCTAAATTACTTGTGTGTCATAATTTTGATTGAATTAATTATTGTAATATTTATTTAAATATTAATCGGAGAGTAAATGATTAATATTTAGGGAAATTTAAATTACTATATGAATAGTAATAAATTATTTGCGTCAGTCCGAGTATTAGTGACGGGGCATTTCGTTATCTTAGTCGGGAGTCGGTATAGACTAATTTTGGGTGTGAGATAAGGATTTTTATAAATTATTTCGAATGCCAATTCTGAGTGTACGATTGAGTCCGGATGCGCCGAGATAGTCGAAAAAGTGTACCCGGGGGTAATAAACAAGTCATGGGACGTTTTTAGACATAGCCGGGCCCACACGGGGGCATTTGGGTCACTTGGGCTTGGTCCATCAGGAAAAAAATGGGATTAAGACTAATTACTTAATTACAAGGAAAAGGGGAATGGATGATGAATGTTTAGAAAACACTTAGTGGGAGAGGAAACCCTAAGAGGCAGTTAAAAGAAATTTGGGGGACAAAGGAAAGAGCCAAAAGAAGGAATTACATATTCAACCTTGGAATTCATAACTTCAAATCAGACCCTACGAAATCATAAGTCAAGTGGTTAACTTTCTTTGTCATTTAATTATGTTTTTAATTCATATTTATTTGATGTGAATACCTAAAAATTCGTTTTGGGGATAAATGGGTACAAAAAAGGGATTTTTGTAATTGGAACACAAGATGAGAATTCGTGTAAGAAATTATGGCGTAACATGATTCTGAACAGATATTTGCCTTAGTTATAATAAACCCAGACGAATTTGGAATGAAATCGAGTTAGTAATTTGGTGTTATGACTGATATACGAATAACCCGTCTTTTCCCCAAATTAGAACAAAAGAGTAGAGAACGAAAAATTAAACGAAATTGGGGACTTTATGGGGGTCACTTATGGTGTTCTTGACGTGTTATATTGATGAGAGGACTTGGGTTAGATAGTAGAAGAAGTTGGGGATTTGATTTTTTCGTCCATGGCTGAAATAGAGACCTGGGGAAGACGAAGACCTGTTCGATCGATCGATCGATGGTCGGGGATCGATCGATCGATGGTGGGGGAATTCTGGCAGTTCGTCCAGTTTATATATATAAGGGAAAATTAATTAAAAACTTCTTCCCAAACCTTCTTTAATGAGAAATAAAAATAGGAGATATAATGAAATTAATTGTGAGGGAAAAATAATTGGGATTGGAGAAACTTTATGTGTGACACACTATGGTTAAATATTGGGAAGAATATTTCGATATAATTAAATACGGATCAAGTGAGCGAGTCCGGGTATAATGGTTAAGAGATACCAAGGAGTTGAATTAATTTAGAGTGAAAGATAAATAATTTGGAGTCGGGGATTCAGACTCGGGTATAGTTTTATTTCGGGCCACGAGGGCGAGTCTGAATACATTGGTTGGGGCGACACCAAAAGTAATTTAATTAATTAATATTCAGAGTGGGCCATAAACCCAGGATAAATTGTAGGGGCTTGTGTTACGGACTTAGTACACGGTATATCCAGGGAATTTTTCATTTATATATATATACAGTGTGCGATAGTATATATATGGTATGTACATTAATATCAGTGGCTAGATATTAGTATTATATATACCCTACTGCTATAAGGGGAGGTTGCGCGTAGTGGATGAATCCCCTAGCTTGAGGAGTAGGGCGAGTATATTCCCAGGTCATAGCGTTCATTATATGGGTGAGGAACATCTCACTTTCAGGGAAGGAATATGACTGCCTCCAATATTTATGTATTAACCAAGTTAGTGAGCGATTCTGACTTGGGGTAACTAGGTTATGTGAATATACCTAGTGGGATAGCACTTTAAAGGATATACATCTGGTGTGTTATTACTCGGGAGGATGTTCATTATTAATTATTATTTCAGCATATTTGTGCATGTTGTAATATGACTATACGTTTATAATTAGTTAAATAATTATATACGGGTTAATTGATACTGACCGTGAATGGTATTTTATGTAGAACGGGTGTGAAAGTTATATGAATTTAAAAAGGAGGATGATTAATTAAATTAGTGTTAGTAATAACATAGAAATCATAAGTATGGCATACTCGGTTAGAGTAGGGTGGTTGCAAGGGGCTATATTAGTTATCTAGTCATGGGATGAATAACTAGGTAAATTAATTAAGGAGTTAGTAGTGCACATTAGAGGAGGGGTGAGAATGTCCTCAAGGGAGTGCGGCACTAACTAAAATATGAAGAGCATGCATACATATTTATTACTGCAAGTTAATCATTTGCTAAATATTTTCCAAATCTTTTGGGTACTAACCCTTGCCATAAAAACTTTAAAAACCTTTTATGTGTCCAGCCACAGGGACGCCAGGCTTGACTCATTCCAGGGATCCGTTGCTACAACATATATGGATGTTGCGGGAGTTTGATAGGCGCCTCATTCTTTTCATTTCTAGTGTAGAGATTTCCTATCAGTTATTCGAGAATGTCGCTCACTGTTTATTCAGTACTTATGTCAGACTCGTTGGGAATTATTACTTGTCTTTACTTTTGTTGGATTTGAGCCGATGGTTTATTCGGTTAGCTATTTAGATATGAATGGTTGATTTCAGTTAATTGGGATTGTTTAAATTAATTTGTTTTCGCATGAGTATTTCATTAGATTAATGAAAAATAAAACTTGGCACCAGTCTAATTTTCTCAATTAGGTGGTTAGTAATTAAAAAGGCGACCGTGATGCTAACAATAAACCAACTGAGAAATTTGTTCTAATTTAATTTAGGACTGATCACCCGGGGTTATTTAGGTGGGGTGTCACAACATCATCATTATATACTATCTTAGAAAAGAAATACATGCAATACTCATTTATTTGAGTTGACTCAATTTCAGCCTCATCAGAATCACTAGAGTCATCCCAAGTCTTTCATAAATTGGCCTTGTTGTTGTTGTTAAAATTGGTTGGACATTTACTAGCATAGTGACTAAGTTTACCACAAGGATGACACTTAACATCTTTTATGTCAGGTTTAGGTCTGTTGGGGTCAAAATTCCTCCTATTGTCATAAGTGTGTTTGGTATTGTTTCAGTCATGAGGTCTGTGAGATTGATTACCTTGATAATTTGATTTTCCTTGTTTAGAGGCTACGGCATTTCTGAATTTCAAAATCTTTTTGAAATGCTTACTCATAAGAGCTATTTCATTGTCAAGGTTTTATTAATCATAGTTTTCAAGACACAGTGTCAAAGTCTATAAAGTTCAATTTAGGCACTGGTAATTTAGATGAAAACATAACATTTGAACTAGAGGCTTTATTAGTCTGTCTGGTCAATTTCTTTTTAAAGTCTAGTTCCAATTCAACAGTCCTAAGTTTACTGCTAAGTAGTTCAGGAGTCATATTAGGGTCATTCATTTCCTCAATAGCACATCTCTTGTTGTCAAATTTAGATGGCAATGGCCTAAGAATCTTTGACACAATTTCCTTTCTACTGTAGGTTATACCATTTGCATGAAGTTTTGTAAAAATATCAGTTAACCTTATGTAGAATTCGTCAAAAGATTAATTGTCATTCATAATCAGGGTGTTATATTGCTCAATAAGCATTTGGGTTTTTCCAGCTTTGACACGTTCATCACCCTCATGAGCAATGACTAAAGTGTCCCATGCCTCTTTAGAAGTAGAAAAAATGGATATTCTTTTGAATTCATGTTCATTAATGGACATAAAGATGGCATTCTTCCCTTTGTTATTATCAAGAGAAGCTTTTTTCTCTTCCTTATTAAATTCAATGAGAAGTTTCTTAATCCTTGTTGGATCAGTGGCAGAGGTAGGTTTAGTAGGATGTTCAAACCCTGTTTCAATCATTTCGTAGAATTTATCACATAGGGTTTCTTAAATGAAAGTAGTCATTCGCATTTTCCAGTATGAAAAATTATTTCCATCAAAGAGTGGTGGTCTGGATAGGTTACCTAACTTCTCAAATTTTTCTTCCATACTCAGAGATTTTTTTTCAGAAATAAGTTTCGAAAATAATTTCTCAAGTTTCAGGATCACAAAAGGTGTTCCTGCTCTGATACCAATTGAAAAACAACCTTAATACTAAAAGATTTGTTTACATTATTAACAACAAATAGTTATAAGTTGAGTAAACTCCGAATAAACTTTTTGGGCAAAACTCTTTTAAAAAAGAACAAGATGTATTGTAAAAGCTTTTTCTGAATGTATGGATTAAATTCGATAGATGATTACCTTATGTTTAATTTTTAATAAACATCTACTAACGTTACCATGCAGTCCCAATCAAAACAACAGTTAAGAAGATTCAAAGAAATAGACATGGGAATTCTAACGTGGTAAAACCCTTAAACAAGGGAAACATCCACGGTGCCCTCTACGGCACAAAATGAAAATCCACTAGAATAAAAATCAAGTTACAAGACTTAAGCAAACCACAAATATCCTAACCTATGTTTCGAATGTACCTACACGAGATTCTCCACTCCAAAGGTATTCTGACTTGGAAATTGATCTTTTCTTGCTGGTTCTTTAACTTTTCCTTGATCTCATTCTCGTTGAATTCTGATTCCAGCAACTCTTTTTGAAATTCAAGATTCTCAGACAGAACCACAATGTCTAAGTGTTCGGGTGAGATAGTGTTTGTGATGTGATACTACATGCAAACATGCAACTCACCCTCTCAAGATTTATATAAACTTTCCTAACAAATTACAATAGTACTAAGATGAAAGTTATTTATGAATCTTGATTTTTCAAGAAAAGACTTCTTGATCTTTTATTTATCCACAGATCTCAAGGATACCTTGCTCAGAAGACAGTTCAATGTCTTAAACAATTTTAGGGTTTTGAAAATATTTTTGAAATTGTAAACCTCTAATTGAGATCCAAACTAGACTAGAAGTCTACTTTAACAAAACAGATTCAGACTTAACAGGCAAAGACTGATTCAACAAGTTTTGATATATAAAACTTATTTTCAGATCTGTACACCTTAAAACTTTAGCAAGAGTTCTTTTGCGTTCCTTTTATTTTTGTACACCAGTATTTCATAAAATATGAAATAAAAATTAGAAACACACAACTCACTAAATCTAAAAAAATATTTTTGAAACTAAAGGTTTTTATTTCAAAAACTCGTTGAAATAAAATAGATAAAAAAATATCAGATCTAAAAAGAGAAACATAAAATAAACGTGAGATGTTCTCTTTTAGAAAAACTTAGTTTCAACAATGAAACTTAAGTCTTTCTTAGAGATTAGTTCTGAGAGAATCAAAGATTTTGAAGAGGTCTTCAAAAATAAAACACAACACCAATGAACACAGAAAACCTAAAACATTTAACTCTCAAGAATGGGTTTTCTGGTGTTTGGGACTGGTTTGGTTTTGGTTTTTGGTTTAAGAGAAAAACTCAAAGGGTTTGAACCACGAAGAAAACTTAAGGTTTCTTCTTCTAATCTCTTCATTTTCGTTCCCTCTCTTCTCCCTTATCTCTCTTCTTTCTTTATTATCTCTACTCTCTCTTTTTTCTCAGAAATTACAAAATGGCCAAAAGTCTCTAAATACTAAGGGTTGATCCCTATTTATCCTAAGCGTAGAAGGATCGAGAACTTTGGCCTCTATCCTATGGCTGAGATTGACTCCAAATGAGTTGACATAAATACAACGGTTTAACACAGGCGGTGGGTTAAATGAACATTGATTGGTTAAGGCTGGGTTCACAAGGATTGAGTTAAATCGCATGTAGTACATTGGTTAAAATGATCCAAGGGCTGAGGATGTGTAAGTATTTTATGTCTAACAAAAATCGCAAATCTACTCGATAGGTTGCCAATACGTGTACCCACGGGATGAAGGATGAGACGCGTGTTGAAAATAATTACAAAGCACACCTCCAACTCTTCAGCGCTTTCGAATTCTACCCAGGCAAACAATCAGCATAGAAAATAAGTTTCTCAAATTCAATTTATACCCATAACACTTTTAAAAACACATTTTAATTAATTCAAAAATCATTTGAAAATTGTTTATAATTATATAAAATTATTTTAATTGAATTAAATTGATTTTAACAAGATTTGAAGTGGTGAAAAACCATTAAACCAATAGATGATATGTATGATGCAGTGCAAGTGTCCTATTTTGGGTTTTAGGGGTTAGAATTAACTTCCCTTTAAAGGTTATCTTGGACTGGAGTGAGTCAATATATAGTGTGTTCTCAGCCTGCATATAGGAAAGTCAAAGATATATTGACTTCTAAACCTTTAGAACTCATCCATATGGACATAATGGATCATGCTATAATGGTTAGTCTATGTGGCAATAGCTACATCTTAGTGATGATCGATGATTTTACCCCCTTTACTCGAATATCTTTCCTTAAACAAAAGTCCGACACCCTTCAATTATCTCTAAAAATTCTTCTACGTATTGAGAACAAAAGGGATAGTCAAGTTAAGTGTATCCTTAGTGATCGAGGTGGAGAGTTTAAAGATTTAGGAGTAAGTGAATATTGTACCTATAATAGATATCAACATGAATTTAGTTCTCCTAAAATCCCTCAGCAAAATGGTATAGCTGAAAGAAAGAATAGGACTATTCAAGAAATGGCACGATTTATGATTCATTCCAAAATACTTCCTAAGTACTTTTGGATAGAAGCTGTTTGTACTGCCTGCCACATCATAAACCGTGTCTACCTTAGAAAAATACTAAGACAACTCCTTACGAACTTTGGTATGGGAAGAAACCTAACTTAATGTATTTTAGAACCTTTGGTAGTGTGTGTTACGTATGTAATGACAAAGAACATTTGTCCAAATTCGAAACTAGAGGTGATAAAGCCATCTTCTTAGGTTACTCTCCAAATAGTAGAGCCTATCACGTCTATAATATTCCTACCCAAACGTTAATGGAATCCACTAATTTTATTGTTAGTGACACTAATGTTGAGAGTAAACCCACAGAACCAAGTATCGTGGAAGAGTCTAAAAATATTTTAAATTGTGACTCCCTAGAGATAGATGTTTCTTTACCAATTGAGATGCCCGAAGTACCTAATTGGGTTTCTAAAGATCACCCCTTAGACATCGTGGTTGGTAACCTTACTGAGCCTCTTCGTACAAGATCCCAGCTAAGTAATTTTGCTTATTATGCATGCTTTATGTCTCTTGTAGAACCAAAGAATGTAAATGAAGCCCTAAGTGACTCCTTGTGGATAAGTGTTATACAGGAGGAACTTCTTCAATATGTCGCTCATGGCGTATGGTATCATGTACCCAGGCCAGAAAATAAAAAAGGTTATTGGCACAAGCTAGGTTTTCAAAAATAAAATAGATGAGACTAGGATGGTCATTAAGAATAAGGGTAGATTAGTTTCCCAAGGCTACTCTTAGATTGAAGGAATATATTTCAAGGAAACATTTGCACTAGTAACTCACCTTGATTATGTTCATAAACTCTTAGCAATAGCTTGTCATTTATAATTCACCCTCTACCATATGGATGTGAAATATGCGTTCCTTAATGGTATTCTAACTGAGGAAGTCTATGTAGAATATACAAAAGGGTTTATTGACCCTCACTATCCGAATCAAATTTTTCGATTGAAAAAGGCCTTATATGGTCCAAAACAAGCACTCTGTGCTTGGTATGATCGATTGTCTACGTTTTTATTAAATAACGGCTTTAGGAGAGGTGGTAATGATCCAACTCTATTTGTTAAACATTTTGACAAAAGTGTAGTTATATCCCAAGTCAATGTAGATGATATCAACTTTGGATCTACATCCTTAACAGAAGTTGAAAATTTCTCCAAAGTTATGCATGGAGAATTTCAAATGTCTCTTATAGGGGAGTTGCAATTCATTTTAGGACTTCAAGTCAAACATAATTCAGAAGGTTTATTCATTTCTCAATCCAAATATGCTTTAGAGATTGTTAAGAAATTCGGCCTAGAAAATGCAAAATATGCTTGGACACCTATGAGTACCTCCGTAAAAATGTCTAAGGATGAACATGGGAAATCTATTGATCCCACTCTTTACCGTAGTATGGTAGGAAGCTTACTATACCTCACTACTTCACACCCTAAAATTATGTGTGCTGTTTGCGTCTACATTTGATATTAGAATGAACCTAAAGAGAGTCATTTATCCTGCGTTAAGATAATTATTAAATATGTTAAAGGAACTCTCAATTTAGGACTTTGGTATATTAATGACACATCCACCACTGTAATTGGTTACACCGATGCTGATTGGGCAGGGTGTTCTGATGACAGTAATAGTACGTCCGAAGCCTGTTATTATATAGGAAATAATTTAGTAGGATGGTCTAGGAAAAAACAAAATTGTACATCGTTATCCACCACTGAATCGGAGTACATTACAACCAAAAGTTGTTGTTCACAATTACTTTGGATAAAACATATGTTAAAAGATTATGGCATAATTGAAGATAAGTTTCATATATATTGTGATAATCAAAGCATAATTAATATTTCCAAAAATCCTGTGCAACATTCTCGCTCAAAACACATTAATATTCGATATCACTTTATTCATGAATTAGTAGAATCTAAGGAATTGGAAATTAGGTATTTGCCCACGGATCTTCAATTAGATGATTTGTTCACAAAGCCTTTAGATAATATCATATTTGAGTCTTTACGGAAATCTATTGGCATGATATTTCTTGAATAAGTGTTTATCCTCACATAAATATCATCCGGTCATACTCACACTAATAGTTGATCTTTGAGGATATAGGGCATGGATGTTTCAAAAGTGACAAAAGACACCTCCTATACCTATTTTTTATAGCAGCTCCGTGATGTGACTCTTTAATATTTATGTGTTGATAAATATTTATCTTTTTTCTCCCTTAGTTGTTCATGCATAATAGTGACTACCCTTTGTCCATTTGAGAAAAAATTGGGGAGAAAGTTTGAGTCCACTTGTACATTATTTTGATTACTTTAACTAAATTGCTTGATCTTAGTTATCTTATTTCAGGAAATCAGTAACACGTTTTATCAGAATATTATTAGGGTATTGGATTGTATTTAGTTGAGTAATGTAATTTTCTTTTCTAGGATATGGGGTAGATAGAATTTTATAAAGGAATTGGATTTTCTTAGTTTTAGTATCCCTACGAGTCCTCGATGACTCAAAGGAGATTTTGTCTCATGTTTCCAAAGGGGGAGATTGAAGCACCCTATATCTTTGACTCACTTTAGTCTATACTATATAGGCGCTTGTCTAGTTTGGAAATAGTGACAAAATTTGAGTCATACCCTAGTTTACCAAAACCCTCATACTCTACATGATATTTCCTCTATTAGTCTCAAAGGTATATACCAACACTGCACCTAGGATTTCATTTATATGTTTCATTCATATTAATTTAGGTGTGTGAGTATTAATTCCCTTTACAATAATTTTCTAATAATTTTTGGGATTTTTTAAATAATTTGTAGGAATTTATAAACATTTTTAAAACATTTAAAAATGGGTTTTAAATGTTTTGGGCCTATTTGTAAATTCTTTTATCTCTTTAAAACTCTAGTTCAGTAGAATTCGAAAGCGGCAGAGAGATGTATGGTACAAAATGGAATTTTTTAAACTTCAAAAACACGCATTTTTTAACCCATCTGAGCCACACACGTGTTGCATCCACAATGACCCGGATTGTGTTTTCTTACTCTCACATTCCTAAGAACCATTACCAATCCTTGGATCTATTTTATCTACGGTCTGCATGTTGTTTTTAACAATCCAAGTCTTAACCTTTTTGGCGAATCAGAGGTCATTTAAATGTCGTGCGTTGCAAGCCATTAGATTTACATCGTTCAACCTGAGTTAATCTCAGCGATTGTTTTGCACAGGGATTCCAGGACCTTCCAACCTATACTATAAATAAATGACCTTATTTTAACGATTATAATCTTTGGATCAGTTGAGAGTTGAGAGAAAAAAGAGAAAAGAGAGAAAAATAACAGAGAAGAAAAGAAAGAAATAGAAAAACCTAAACCAAACCCTAACTAATTTTCTTCAGAAAATTTATCTTGAGTGTTTGTGTGTTCTTCCTCTTTTGAAGATTCATTCCTCTTAAGTCTTCAATCTCTTTTGCAACATAGTCACGTTATTGGATCCTGTTTTCTCTTTCATAGAAAACAGAGAGCTGTTTTTAGTTGATATAAATCACTTAGATCTCTTTAGTTTTGATTTCTTTTTCAATAAATCCTTGTTTATTAATTGTTTTATACTTAAATGTTTCTTCAAAACGTTATACCAACAAATATTCATTATGTTTCAAGTTTTTCAAAAAACAGACTTCATAAGAATAAGAGATCTTGAGACGTTTGTGCTTTCAAAGTTTATATTTCACATTTTGTTAAATAGAAGTGTATATAAATAAAAAGAAAGCATATAGGGATATTTTGAAATGCAAGGTTGTCACATGATCTAGTACAAAATTAGAACTCTAAGGTTTTGAACAAACTAAGATTCATAATCCAAACTCATATTAGATAATATTTGTAATTTGTCGGAAAATATGTCTGTATAAGTGTGTGTGTGTATGTGTGTGTATGTGTGTGTGTATGTGTGTGTATGTGTGTGTGTTGCATGCATGTGTTAGGCACTTCACAACAAAACACTTTACACACTACAACACTAAAGAAGTGTTGGTAGAGAGATTCTTGACTTTTAGAGTTGATGTAAAGCTAAAGGAGGAGGAGGAGTTGCAAAGCTGGGAGAACAACTACAACATCAGAGCCTTCAGAGAAGCCAGAATTACCTGATGGAGTTAGTAAAAATTCGTGACTTAGATTAGGTTTGATCGTGTGTTTAGGTTGCTATATAGCTTGTAATTTGTTTAATCTATTTTAGTGGGTTTTTATTTTGAGGTGTAGACACCTCCGTCGATATTTCCCCAATTGGGTGGGGTTTTACAACGTTAAAATCTTGTGTTCTTGCATGTTTAATCTTCCACTCATCCCCTTCTGATTGCGTGCTGATTTAGAATTTATTTAGTTTTGTTTTTAAAAACTTGGTCACCTAACTGAAATATCTCATTCATAACTTTTTATACACATTTTGTGTTAGTATTTGTTTTGTAAAAAAAAGGAGTTTCTCAAACAAACTGTTCGGAGCCAGTTAAACTATCTTAAACCTTTTAAACAACTTAAGTAGCATTATTTTTCACAGTTGGTATCAGAGGATTACAGGTTCTAGCGTCCTAGGATCTTGAGTCCGTCCATCGTTTTCCACGCAGCATTCTTTGATACTTTAGAGCTTATTAATAGATTTTTGTACTCCATTTTGTACGTGTGCCTATTAATTGTTGTTTACTATCTAGTTTTGATTTTGTGGAGCGTTACAGCTCGTCCAATTCCCCAATCTTGATTATATTTATAATAATAGGTTTTATACACACAAAACCCAAACTAACACCAAACCTTGTGGTCCAATACCTTATAAACTATATGCTTAATGTGTGTGTGTGTGTGTGTGTGTGTGTGTGTACAAAGACAGAGAGTCAGACTCCTATATATACCAAGTTTACATACCGATTTTTTAAAAATAGTAAACAAATTATTTTTTTGTTGAATTTTTTTATATGGTATTTAAACATTTCGAGGGAACCATATAAAAAATCAACTCAAAATAAATTTTTTTCTATTTTTAAAAAATGGGTCAAACTTTCCCAGTATTTAAAGAACTTTAAAAGATGTGAAAGTTAGACCGATTTTTTTAAAATAGCAAAAAACGTTATTTTGAGATGATTTTTTATATGGGTCCCTTAAAATGTTTAAATATCACATAAAAAATTCCACTCAAAAATTTGTTTTACATATTTTATTAAAATAGGTTTGCACCAGCAAATATGTAAACTTGGTAAGTATGAGAGGATTCCCCCCTCTCTCTCTCCCCGCCAGGTGACAGATGTTTGGTCCACACTCTTAAAATGTGGACTGGTCCGCACAAGAGCAGTACTATATATATATATATATATATATCATCCCCACAACCCTAGCCCCCTCCATGGAGGCTTCTAGAATCATCCCTAATGACCCCCTTACCAAGACATTTGCCTCCATTGTTGAAGGTAACTCACGTATCGTTGTCATTACACTAACTAGTTTTTAACCCCGCGCGATGCGCGGGCATTTTAGAATTCTCATGGTAGAGTGTATGTATGACATGTTTAGAAAATCTGATCATTTTTTATCAAATTTGTGATATCAACCCAGAATATACTTGTCAAGTACACAAACAAATCTTTTCTACCCTTCGAATGCTCTTAATAGTCGTCTTTGACAAAAAAATATATATCAATTTTTCTATAATGATTGTTGACCAATAAGGCAAGGTGCAATTTTGATTAAAGGAAGCTTACAAAGTTTGAATTTCATTCAAATTTTAAAATTATGAAAGAATGCAAGTAATTTGAGAGCATGCATTATATGAAGAAAAAAAATAAGATACAACAAAATTACCATGTATTGAATTGAGACCAAATTTATAAAGTATTTGAGGCATGAAATATGTGATGAAAGTTAAATTCTATAAGTAACATAATTTATTTAACTACTGTGAACAGTTCTAATTGTAACATGTCAATATACTTTTAAGAACAACTAAAGTTACGCTTTCAACATTACAATCACTCCAAGTTAACAAAGGTTGTAAATAAGTAAGGGTGAAACATAGCTTTTCCTTTTAAGTAGTTGAACTCATATAGATCTCAAGGTTGTTTTTCATGAAAATTATATATCAATAATTCACTCCTTACCAGCATGCCAAATATACATGAACAAAATGCATGAAAGGAAGGAGAAAAAAAATAAAGGAATGAACACATAATTAGTCAACCAGAATTACAGTAGTACGTATTGAAAGATAATGAATTAGTACGAGAAATTTTATGGGAAGATCTTTCTAATACAAATTATGATGTTGAAAGAGGATGAAGAACACACAGGGGAATGCAAGGTTTAGTTTAGGATAGTTTCAACTTTAAAAAATATATGATTTTTTGTTATTTTCTAACCCCCTCTCGTAATAGTTTCTTTGTGCTAGAATTATTTTTTCATGCAGATTCTTTCATAGGCTAAAGGTTTAGAACCAAATTAGATAACGATGAAAGTAAAAGTACTTGAATGGGATTTGTTGATGTAAAAAACTAGATTTTATCTAATTAATTAATCACAGATAAATATGAAATAAGAAATAAGATAAGGGTTTTTTAAAGTGGTTCAACCTTAATGAAATGGCCTACGTCCACTGTTTTGTATTGTCGGGTGTCTTGCCTTAATCTTGATTATCTTTGCTTATGATAGCTTACCCCGTTATGAGGGTATTACAATGTATTTATAGCCCTTGGACTGCCCATATGAATAGACATTACGCCATCATTAGATAGGCATAAGTATCAGTACATAGTAAGAATATTCATTGAATTTGTCTTGGTCGTTTGGTCTTCCCAGATAGTTGCTCGATATTCTGAGTAGCTCGGCATGTTAAGTTATTAGGTGTATATAATTATGCCATGTTGGATAACACGTGTCTTATCATAACTGGTTCACGTCAGCTGACTAATTTTTGTATCAACAGAAGCCCCTAATGTTTCACAGTTGAAGTTAGATATGAGAGTGTGGAATATTATATGCAAAAGTTGCTCGAGCATGTTTATTCTGTCTTGTTTGATTATAGACCTCCAACACTTGTAAAATTTCGCACTTATCATAACAGTCTTGAGCGCGAAATGGCAAACTTGTAAATATTTCGAATTTTTAGCGGACGCTTGGGTACTTGCATTTTTTTTACTTTATTAGCCGCCGGAAACGCAATCGTTGTCATTTGTGATCATTACTTTTCCCATTTTCCAAGGCAGCGTATTTAAAGATGATAACATCATATTATCTTCTACCTTTTTCCATTTAGATTCCCAAACCTTTTGTCTTCTCACTTTTCTTCTTATGATCATTCTTTCTGTCATCTGCCTTGGCTGATTTCTTGATTTTCTATAAGAATTTCTTCCTTCATTCTTCTTTCTTTATTTTAGCCACCATTGTTTACCTTATCTAATTGTTAGATAAATTTAGGGTTGACTTTGGGATTCCTTCTTGGGTTATTTTGGAAGAACCTCCTTTCCCTTCTGATTTATTTTCTCTAGCTGAGGGACATTGGTTACCTTCCATTTTGTAGCAGAATGTTGTTTTTCTTTCCCGCCTAATCCCTTGTGTTTGGAATTTTGCCAATATTTTGATATTGTTCCTGCAAGAGTAGTTCCATATACAAGGAGGGTAGTTAATAGCATATATAGGTTACATCAAATTTATGGAACTCGTCTAGGGATTCCTAAAATTGTGTACTGATATAAATGGGTTACCACCGACCCAACCTTTTATTTAAAAACTAGGTTTTCTAATAGAGCTTTAGTGGTCAATCTCCCCTATGCTAATAGGGATTATTTTTAACATGGGGTTGTGATGAAAAATTGGCAACACCCCCCACTAAAAGGGAAAGATGTGTACCAAGCTTCCAGATGTCCACTTTCTGGCAATGGGATAGGTTGTTTTATTTTTCAAATTAGCTCTGTTTTTATTTGATAAAATGTGTGACTGACATCATATTTTTTTATGCCTGATCTCTTTGACAAGGTCGCCCCTGGTGCTGATGGGGCGAAGAAGAGCAAATATGATGTCCTAGTTGAAGGGACTAAGAAAAAGGATGTTGCTCCATCTAGAGGAGCAGTCACAACTGTCAAGGAGATCAGCAAGAAGCCCCATGTTGCTCTGAAAGAGGCAACACCTTTGATTGACGGGGTTGCCCTTATTCAAGAAGAGGCACCACCTTTGATTGAAGCTGCTCCTTTGAGAAGATTGAGAGGGGGTCTTGCTGAGAAGACTGTGGATGTTATTGCTCAACCTTTTGGGGTTGAGGTACCTTCTTTGAGAACTAGTTCTTCAGCACTCATTACCTTTGGCTTGGCTAAGAAATTGATAAGGTCTGGAACCCTTCCTAATTGCCGAGCTACTCAGACGTCTATTCCTCATGAGAGGGTCACTGAGTTGTCATCCTAACACCTTGCATCAGTAAGTGTCATTATACTTTTCATTTTGATTCTTCGTACCATGTTCATGAATCCCTTATGTTTTTTACTCACTTGAGTCTACATTGTATAAGTGCTCATCTAGTTTGGAAATTGTGATAAAATTATGTCCTCCCTAGAAACCAAAGAACCTCAGAAGTTGGTTTGCTACTTCATCTCTCTATCTTGTAGTGATCAAGAACAAATTGCCAACACTCACACACAGTAGAATTTATTTATTGCATGTCATACTGCATAATAATGTGTGTATATATATTGAGTGTGTTTAAATCCCTAAGTTTGAATTTTAATAATTTTTTGGGATTTTATAAACATTTTTTAAATAAGGTTTTCTATATTAAAACTTGATTTAAAAGTTTTTGTGGTCAATTTGTAAATATAATTTGTTGGGTATATTGGCCTATTGTTACCTTGGGTAGAATCCGAAAGCGGAGTAAACTTTAGGGTGTGGTTTTAATTTCTTTAGGACGCGCGTTTCATATCCTGTTATTGTCCAACACCTGTCTTCATCTGATTGGCTGCGACTGTGTTTCTTTACTGAGTTATAAACGCGTATGTTTTTAACCCTTGGATCATTGGTTATCGACGATCTACATGTTGTCTTGGTGAATCCTCGTACAAATTTTTAAACCAATCAGGTATCGTTAGGCACCGCGTTCTTAGAACCCTTCGATCTAAGTCAATTTAACTTGACTTAATCCTGGCCCTTGGTTTTGATCCAGTCTCTTGAACCTTCTCTTCACCCTATAAAAGGAGCCCTATTCTCAGACTTCGAAGACTTTTGCCATTTTCATTTTTCTGAGAAATAGAGAGAGAAGAGAGAAAACAAAGAGAAGAGAGAGAGTTAGAAACCCTAACCCTGTTCGTCAAAGCCTCTTCCATCCAAACTCAAACACTTCTTCAAAACTCCTTTATATCCAAAAAACTACCCTGAGTGTTCTTGAGTGATTGAGAGTTTGAGTTGAGTTTGTAATTGCTGCTGTAACCTCTTGTTCTTTAGATCTTGTTTTCAACTTAAACTTTTACTCAGATCTACTTTCTGATTTCATAGAAATTTCAGATCTGAGTTATTCATGTTACATTACACTTAGTTTCATTCTTTATTTCTCATCTTGAGAAATATATTGTTGATTATATTCTATAAAATGTTTGCTTACTTTGAAATCAACAATAAATGCTTTCTGTTTCTAGTTCTTGTAAAACTAGACCTTTGACCTAGTTTGGAATCTCACTTGGAGGTTTTCAATCTCGAAAAGCTTTTCTAAATTCTGAGATTGATTAAGTCCTTGTCTGTCTTCCTAGCAAGGTATCCGTGGATTCTGGGATTGATTTAAAGGTCAAATAAGGTTCAAAGTTTTGTAAAAAGAAAGAAAAAACAAAATCACAGCATATAGTGTTACTGTAATTTGTTAGTACTGTTTGTACTTAATAAGTGTGTGTGTGTGCATGCATGTGTTAGAGAGCACCTCCACAAACACTTTCACCCTACAACACGAAAAGTGTTGGTAATAAGATCTTGTGAACAAAGAGTCGACGTAAAGTGCTGGAACAAATCAGAAGTTAACAAACTGGGAGAACTACATCTACAATCAGAACTGCAGAGAAGTTATAAGGACACCAGAGGGTACATTTCTAAACTTATATAGGTCTGAGTTGTTTGCATGTTAGTTATATAGTTTGTAACTCATATATTTATTTTAGTGGATTTTTCATTTTACTCCATAGAGGGAGTCGTGGATGTTTCCTCAATTGGTGAGGTTTTACCACGTAAAAAACATCGTGAACATAATCTTTCTACATCTCCTCATCTCATTCTTGGTTGTGCTGAGTTTAAGTTTTTTAAACTACTTTATAAACCAGTTATTCAAATCTTGAATAGATCTCGTACATACTGATTTGTTAAACACATCTTGTGTTCAAATAGTTTGGTTTTTAAGAAAAGAGTTTCCTAAAAAAACAGATCGGAGTTACTTAAATAGTTTATTTTTATAAACGGCCTTAGTAACATATTTTTCAATTGGTATCAGAGCTTGGTAAACTGCTTTCAAAAGAGATCCTGTGTTTCTGAAATTGTTTTCTAAAAATCAAATATGGACGAGAAAAATGAAAGATTTGGTAACTTGACCAGACCTCCAATCTTTGATGGAACCAATTTTGCTTACTAGAAAGTAAGGATGATTGCTTTCATTCAAGGAACTCTGGGAGATGATGTCTGGGACATTGTTGAAAATGGTTACACTTTTCCTGCAAAACCAGCCACCGAAGTAAGTAATGAGAGGGTTAAGAAAGCATTAAGTGAGTTCACTCAAGAAGAGAAACAAGTTTCTCGAAATAATAACAAAGGAAAGAATGCCATATTTATGTCCATAAATGAACATGAGTTCATAAGAATCTCATCCTGTACCACTTCTAAGGAAGGTTGGGACACCTTGGTTACTGCTCATGAAGGAGACACTAGAGTTAAGGCTGCTAAAACTCAAATGTTTATTCAACAATATAACTCCTTAATTATGTCTGAGACTGAGTCATTTGATGACTTCTATATGAACCTGACTGATATTGTGACCAAACTGCATGCTAATGGGGTGACTTATGACAGACATGAAATTGTATCTAAAATTCTAAAATCATTACCACAGAAATTTTATAACAAAAGATATTCTATTGAGGAAATGTGTGATCAAAATCTCACTCCTGAATTACTCAGTAGTAAACTAATAATTGTGGAAATGGAACTAGAATTTAAGAAACAATTGACACAAACTCATAGGAAACAGACTAGTTCCAATCTGAGCTTCTCTTCTAAGTTAACTAAGCCTGAGCTTATATTCCCTACTTATGATTCTGATGAGGAATGCAATATAGAGAGTTGGACAATCAGATTGCCTTAATTACAAAACAGTTTAAGAAAATCATTAAGTTTAGAAACAAAGTGGCAAATAAACAAGGCAATTCAAATTATCCAACTTCCTCTAATCACAGACCTCATGAGAAAAACCATGACAAAAATCACAAGGACTCTCATATTAGACCTAATAGAGACCGTAAGAAGACTGAATGCTATAGATGTGGTAAACTGGGGCACATTGCACAATACTGTAGAGTTAACTTGAACACTCAAAACAAACACACTAGAGCTAACATTTGCAAAACATGGGATGATTCAAGTGACTCTGAAAAGGAGGAACCTGAGTCATCTGATGTTTTTGACCCTTGCATGTCTTTCTTTGCCAAGATCATATATAATGATGATGTGCCTATGCCTGTGTATGAAAATATTTCTAGTAACTCTACTCCTGCTATTGAGAATGATGTTTATACTGGTTTAGATGATTTGATTACTGAGAATGTTTCATGTTCTACTTCGGGGTGTGTGAGTCAAAGGGATAGCGATAATGACGATGTCAATGGGTGTGTGAGTTTAAAAAATGAATCTTTAGGGGTCACTCTGCACACCACACTTAGTGACTCGGACAATGAAGACCTCTGAGACATTCACACACTTTATGCTAAAACTCTCAAGAAAAGCGCTAGACTAGAAAAAATTGTGAAAGAACTTACCAAAAAGTTGGAAGATCTAAGCCTAATGGTCAAACTAAATGCTGAAGAGTATACTACCCAATGTTTGACTTATAAAAGCGAAATCAAAATGTTTGATGAAAAACTCATAAATTTAAAAGAAACAAATGAAACTCTGGAGAAAAAATACAAAGGGACATTGTTAGAATTGGAGCAAACTAAAGAAAAGACAACAACTGTTTTCAAAAAATTTATAAAATTTAAAAATAATTCAAAATGTTTTGATGAATTTGTTGCTGAATCAAAAACTAATTCTGATGATCGAACTGGAATAGGGTTTTGCCCCAATTTGAAAACACAAACAAAATCTTTTGAACCTATCAAGTTTGTGTCAGGAGGCAAAAGACCTATTGAAACATGCCCAGACTTTCATTTTCTAAAAACTGAGTTTGATTCAAAACATCAAAATTTTAACATTGGGGAATCAAGTTGCTCTAAACATGAAAGTTCACCTAAGGCTAAATACGTTTGCCCTTCTATTAGGAAGAGTGAGTCTGTATTCAAGACTGTCACACCTAGGAATAGAGTTCAGCCTCAAAACTCTTCAAAACCTTTGTTTAGAGACTTTCCTAAGGAAACTCCAATTCTGAGCAATCTTTATTGCTCCTACTGCGACATATATGGTCACTCTTTTGATAGATGTTATGCTAGGAGACTAGTTAAACCTGTCTATAATCCTCATATCTATCAGAACTTTAACTATTCTAGGAGGAACCGCAAAAATTATATACTTCCTAGATAGCCAGATAGAAACTCTAATTATAGAAAGAGAAAGACCAAACCTAAAAGAACATTTCCTAGAAGGAATCCTAAGCACTTTCCTAAACCAAATGCTCAAGTCTTTCACAAAATTCAAAATCATGCGCAAAATATTTTTCAGCAAAAATCCAAAGCTCGCAAATTTTATCAATTGAGAGCTAATAAGCGCAAGATGAAAACTAAGGCAATTTGGGTTAGAAAAGATGATCTATTACCTCAGATGAAGTGTAATGTTGTTGTTACTGCTTTAAAAGTTGAACACACATCATCTGGTTGGTATTTAGACTCTGGATGTTCTAAGCATATGACTGGTGATGAAACTAAACTTTTAAACAAAACCAGCTTTGCTGGTGGTAAAGTCATTTTTGGTGATGGAGTTTCATCCCAAATCATAGGCAAAGGAACTCTCCAAGAAGATGGGCTTCCTATTCTTCAAGATGTTCTTCTAGTCAAAGGTCTTAAGGAAAATCTACTTAGCATATCGCAATTTTGTGACTCAGATCATACTGTTACCTTTTCAAAGAACAATTGCAAAATTTTAAATAAAAAGGTGAATGCATAATTACTGGATTCAGAACTCCTGACAATTGCTACACTGTCATGAACAATTCTGAAATCTGTAATGTTGCCATAATGGATGACAATGAGATATGGCATAACAGAATGGGTCATATAAATTACGATAACCTTAGTAGACTGACTTCTCAGGAAATAATTAGAGGAGTTCCTAAAATCAAACTTATACCCAATCTTATCTGTGGTTCCTGTCAGGAAGGTAAAATTGTTAAGGCACCTCATAAGAAAGTCAAAGATATTCTTACCTCTAATCCATTAGAACTCATCCATATGGACCTAATGGGTCCCTCCCAAACTGTTAGTCTATGTGGACACAGTTACATCCTTGTTATGGTTGATGACTTCAATAGATTTACCTGGGTAGCCTTCTTAAAACAAAAGTCTGAAACAATTCAAACCTTCCTAAAAATTCTTCTTAGAATTGAAAATGAAAAGGATACTCAAGTGAATAGAATTCGTAGTGATAGAGGTGGTGAATTCAAAGACACTGGTATTATAGAATACTGTGACTATAATGGTTATAAACACGAGTTCAGTGCTCCTAAGACCCCTCAACAGAATGGTATTGCGGAGAGAAAGAATCTTACCTTTCAAGAGATGGCACGTGTTATGTTACATGCCAAGAATTTACCTAAATATTTTTGGGTATAACCTATTCGTACTGCGTGTCACATTATAAATAGGGTCTATCTTAGAAAGGATTCGAAACAAACCCCTTACGAACTTTGGTATAATAAAAATCCTAATCTCAAATATCTTAGAACCTTTGGCAGTACTTGTTATGTATGCAAAGATAGGGAACATTTATCCAAATTTGAGAGCCGGGGAGATAAAGCCATATTTCTAGGATATTCGCCTAACAGTAGAGCTTATCGAGTGTATAATCTTCGCACTATGGAATCCATAAATGTAATTGTTAGTGACACTACCGTAGAAAGCAAGACTGGTGAATTTACTATTGAGGAAGAGTCTACAAATATTTTAGAAAATGACTCCTCTGAAATGGATAATTCATTACTTATTGAGACACCTGAAGTTCCTAACTGGGTTTCTGAAGATCATCCCATAAATAACGTAGTTGGTAACCCTAGTGAGCCAGTGCGTACAAGATCCCAACTAAGAAATTATGCACATTATGCATGTTTTGTTTCCCTTGTGGAACCAAAGAATGTAAATGAGGCATTTAATGACTCTCACTGGATTTCTGCTATGCAGGAAGAACTTTTATAATTTGTCATTCATGATGTTTGGTATCTTGTTCCACGTCCTGATCACAAAAAGGTTGTTGGCACACGTTGGATTTTCAAAAATAAGACTGATGAAAATGGGATAATAATTAGATATAAAGCTAGATTAGTTGCTCAAGGATACTCTCAAATAGAAGGGATTGATTTTAACGAGACCTTTGCTCCTGTTACTCGTTTAGAATCTGTTCGTCTGCTTTTTGCTATAGCTTGCCACATGCATTTTACATTGTACCAAATGGATGTCAAATCTGCGTTCCTTAATGGAATACTGGCTGAAGAAACCTATGTAGAACAACCTAAAGGGTTCATTGACCCTAAATATCCAAATCATGTATTTCGTCTGAAAAAGGCTTTGTATGGCCTTAAACAAGCTCCTAGAGCTTGGTATGAGCGTCTTTCCAGTTTTCTTTTAGATAAAGGTTTCAAAAGAGGTGGAAATGACCAAACTCTTTTTGTCAAACATTTTGACAAACATATCACTATTGCTCAAGTTTATATTGACGATATTATATTTGGATCAACTTCTCCCTCAGAAGTCAAATCCTTCTCTGAAACTATGCATAAGGAATTTCAAATGTCCCTTATGGGGGAGCTACAATTCTTCTTAGGCCTCCAAGTCAAACAAAATTCAGAAGGATTATTTGTATCGCAATCCAGGTACGCTTTAGAGATAGTAAATAAATTTGGCCTCGAGAGTGCTAAAGATGCTAAAAAGCCCATGAGTACTACGCTAAAAAATTTTAAAGATGAAAATGGAAAATCTGTAGATCCTACTCTGTATCATAGTATGATAGGCACCTTACTATACCTTACTGCCTCGCGTCCTGATATTCTGTATGCTGTGTGTGTATGTGCTCGATATCAAAGTGACCCTAAAGAGAGCCACTTGAATGCTGTTAAACGTATCATTAAATATGTAAAAGGCACTCTAAATCTAGGACTTTGGTACACTAATGACACACCAAGCACTATAATTGGGTACACTGATGCTGACTAGGCTGGGTGTACTGATGATAGTAAAAGCACATCAGGAGCATGTTATTATATAGGTAATAACCTGGTAGGATGGAGTAGTAAAAACAAAACCGCACATCACTCTCGACAGCTGAATCTGAATACATAGCTGCTGGCAGCTGTTGTGCTCAATTAATGTGGCTTAAACAAATGCTAAGTGATTATGGTATTCAAGAAAACCAATTTCATCTCTATTGTGATAATCAAAGCGCGATTAATATTTCTAAAAACCCTGTTCAACACTCGTGAACAAAGCATATTAAAATAAGACATCATTTCATACGTGAATTGGTTGAATCTAAGGAATTAGAAATCAATTATCTTCCTACTGATCTACAACTCGCAGATATGTTTACCAAACCTCTAGATTATAATAGATTCATTTCCTTACGTAAATCTATTGGTATGGTTTATGCTGACTAATAACTTTGTTGTTTATCCAAGTTTTTCCCTTTGTCCATTTGAGACAAAATGGGGGAGAAATTTGAGTCTATTCAATTCTTACATATGCTAAACAGCTTGATCTTAGTGATCTATTGCAGGTTATTATTGTACAGTTACTCTCAACAGTTGAGTAGATAGAATTTTGATAGGAATAAGTTGAGTTATGTACTTTTTGATTTCTAGGTATTGGGTAGATAGAATTTTGATAGGAATAAGTTTTTCTTATTTTTTGTGTTGCCCTACGAGTCCTAGATGACTCAAAGGAGATTTTGTCTCATATTTCCAAAGGGGGAGATTGAAGCCCTTATGCTTTTGACTCACTTGAGTCTACATTATATAAGTTCTCATCTAGTTTGGAAATTGTGACAAAATTATGTCCTCCCTAGAAACCAAAGAACCTCAGAAGTTGGTTTTCTACTTTATCTCTCTATCTTGTAGTGATCAAGAACAAATTGCCAACACTCACACACAGTAGAATTTATTTATTGCATGTCATACTACATAATAATGTGTGTATATATGTTGAGTGTGTTTAAATCCCCAAGTTTGAATTTTAATAATTTTTTGGGAATTTGTAAACATTTTTTAAATAAGGTTTTCTTAATTAAAACTTGATTTAAAAGTTTTTGTGGTCAATTTGTAAATATAATTTGTTGGGTATATTGGCCTATTGTTACCTTGGGTAGAATTCGAAAGCGGAGTAAACTTTAGGGTGTGGTTTTAATTTCTTTAGGACGCATGTTTAATATCCTGTTATTGTCCAACACCTGTCTTCATCTGATTGGTTGCGACTGTGTTTCTTTACTGAGTTATAAACGTGTATGTTTTTAACCCTTGGATCATTGGTTATCGACGATCTGCATGTTGTCTTGGTGAATCCCAGTACAACTTTTTAAACCAATCAGGTATCGTTTAAGCACCGCGTTCTTAGAACCCTTCGATCTAAGTCAATTTAACTTGACTTAATCCTATCCCTTGGTTTTGATCCAGTCTCTCGAACCTTCTCTTCACCCTATAAAAGGAGCCCTATTATCAGACTTCGAAGACTTTTGCCATTTTCATTTTTCTGAGAAATAGAGAGAGAAGAGAGAGAAGAGAGAAAACAGAGAGAAGAGAGAGAGTTAGAAAACCTAACCCTGTTCGTCAAAGCCTCTTCCATCCAAACTCAAACACTTCTTCAAAACTCCTTTATATCCAAAACACTACCCTGAGTGTTCTTGAGTGATTGAGAGTTTGAGTTGAGTTTGTAATTGCTGTTGTAACCTCTTGTTCTTTAGATCTTGTTTTCAACTTAAACTTTTACTCAGATCTACTTTCTGATTTCATAGAAATTTCAGATCTGAGTTATTCATATTACATTACACTTAGTTTCATTCTTTATTTCTCATCTTGAGATATATATTGTTGATTATTTTCTATAAAACGTTTGCTTACTTTGAAATCAACAATAAATGCTTTTTGTTTCTAGTTCTTGTAAAACTAAACCTTTGACCTAGTTTGGAATCTCACTTGGAGGTTTTCAATCTTGAAAAGCTTTTCTAAATTCTGAGATTGATTAAGACCTTGTCTGTCTTCCTAGCAAGGTATCCGTGGATTCTGGGATTGATTTAAAGGTCAAATAAGGTTCAAAGTTTTGTAAGAAGAAAGAAAAAGAAAAGATCACAGCATGTAGTGTTACTGTAATTTTTTAGGACTGTTTGTACTTAATAAGTGTGTGTGTGTGTGTGCATGCATATGTTAGAGAGCACCTCCACAAACACTTTCACCCTACAACACGAAAAGTGTTGGTAATAAGATCTTGTGAACAAAGCGTCGACGTAAAGTGCTGGAACAAATCAGAAGTTAACAAACTGGGAGAACTACATCTACAATCAGAACTGCAGAGAAGTTATAAGGACACCAGAGGGTACATTCCTAAACTTATATAGGTCTGAGTTGTTTGCATGTTAGTTATATAGTTTGTAACTCATATATTTATTTTAGTGGATTATTTATTTTACTCCGTAGAGGGAGTCGTGGATGTTTCCTCAATTGGTGAGGTTTTACCATGTAAAAAACATCGTGAACATAATCTTTCTACATCTCCTCATCTCATTCTTGGTTGTGCTGAGTTTAAGTTTTTTAAACTACTTTATAAACCTGTTATTCAAATCTTGAATAGATCTCGTACATACTGATTTGTTAAACACATCTTGTGTTCAAATAGTTTGGTTTTTAAGAAAAGAGTTTTCTAAAAAAATAGATCGGAGTTACTTAAATAGTTTATTTTTATAAACGGCCTTAGTAACATATTTTTCAGTTCATACTCTTATTTGTGCTTTTCTTCCACTTGCAGTTTTTAGTGTACTTTAATAATATCCTGGAGAAGGATAAGGCTATCAAAGCTTTAACTTCGTCCATTGGAGTAGAAGAATCCATTGTTGGGTTGTCAAAATATTTGGTGGAGTCTCGGTAGAAGTAGGAAGAGGACAGAGCTGCTTGGGAAAATTAAATCAAGTCTGCTGAGACAGCTCAACAAAAAGCTGAGGAAGCTGCCAAGGAGGCTGATATAGCTAGGAAGGAGGTTCATACAGCTCGACAACAAGCTGTAAATGCTTCCAAAGAGGCAGAGGAGAAATTAAAGGTTATCGTTTCCAGTAAGGTGGAAGTTGAGGGAAAGCTTGAAGAGGTTGAACGACGTAAGAAAGACCTTGAGGATAAGGTGAAGTCTGTTGAAGAGATTCTTAGGGAAAAAACTTCCTCGAAGAAGGTGAAGAGAAAAGCTACTGTGAAGAAGTCTTTTAGCTCTGGCTGGGAAAAAGGGTGGAACAAAGCTGTAGCTGTTGCCTCTATTCAAATGGAGTATGAAAGTTTGAAGTTCTTCAAGGATGGATGGGTTGCAGCTTTGAAAGAGTTAAATGTTACTGAGGATTTTGAACTATTTCAGAGACATGTTCATGGCCCTCCTCATGCTATTGAAGAAGAAGAAGAAGAAGAAGAAGAAGAAGAAGAAGAAGAAGAAGAAGATGAAGATGAAGATGGATCTGATGAATCTTCTTTGATGATAGTAGAACAAACACCTGCTTCCACTATCCCTCAGTCCTCCGAGCAATTTCAGCAGAAACCCACTTCTACCGAGCAACGCCAGATGCCCACCGAGCAACCAATTCCTTCCTCAAAATCAATTGAGGATGTCTTATAGAATAAGGAGAAGGTGTAAAGTTGTTCAACAATTTATTTCTTTTCTTTATTTTTCCCTTTTGTTTTGTACCTTTGGTTGTACCCTCTTCTCTTATGATCAATAAAATATACTTTGTTATTTATTCTGAGTTTTTCCTTTACTTGTTCAATATAACTGTATTATTATTGATCTACTTTTACTTTTCCTTGCTAGTTTATTGCCAGGATGGAACTGTTGTCAGCTCATGATACAGAGTTGATGAGGAAGTGTATGGGTTACTTCAAAATGGTCGTGCAGATTTCACTGAAGCACAAATAATTGATATTCTTGGGTATGATGCCTCTGAGCGAGCAATTTATGCTTACCAATATTTAAAATATCTACTTGATCGATCCATTGCAAGTAACATGGCTTACTATGAAATGATTGAGGATCTCTAAGGAGTGATCGAAGAACTTTAATTTCAACACAAGGAAGCCACTACTCTTCTGTATGAAGGTTATGAGAAGAAGTACCAACAGTTGAGTGCTGATCGGGGTTATGACAAATTTATTTCAGCCGATAATAAGAGAGAGAGAGAGTGCTGAAACTTGAAGTTGAGGAGTATAGAAACATTGCTAAGATGCTGGAGGAGGAAAATATTTCTTCAAGAAAATAACTGAGACAACTAAAATCTGTCTCTTCCTCTGGAGCTCAGGTCCCAGTCAATGATGAAGGCTTTTCTTTTTTGGAGATCGAAAATGCTTCATTGAGTGAAGAATTAGAAGCTTTGAAAAGGTCCATGCATATATCTTCTTTGTAGGGTAGAGCAAGAGTTGGTCAGAGCAGCATTGAAGAGACTAGGACTCAACAGGACTTAGAAAATCAAGTTGTTCAACTGAAGGCAAAAAATCAAGCTTTAGCTGAGATGTCCCAAAAAATTCAAACTCTTACCGAGCAACTTTCCAACCAGAGTTTTGCATTGGAGAGTAAAGAAAACTTTATGAGGAGGCTTCATCAGCATGTTGAACGATTGACTTATCAATTCCATAAGTAGCCCAGAGAGTTTTGGATGGGGGGATATAATGAAGCTTTATGCCATCTTGATGCCAGGTTGAAGCAAGCCAACAATGAGGGATACAAACAGGGGTGGTTGAACGCCTTCACTATGATGAAGGTTGAGGTCGAAACCGAACTATGGGGTTGGTCTGAGCGTGGATTACTTGATCTACCAGTACCTCCTTTCAAACTAGATGTTAGCTGGGTTCCATTCCGTTTCATTCCTCAGTGTTTGATTTCCAAATACCTCGGTGGTTATAATTTTCATGAAGATTTTGAGATATCCCGACCTCCACATCTACTTGACTGACCAAGTTCGTGCAATACCAGAATGCAAGATTTGAACTTTATCAACTCTTCTTTTGCTTTAGATGATCCTCCATTTGGAATGGATCCTGTACCTAAATCTGAAGGAAAGAAACCAATAGAATAGGCTATTTGTATTTTGTTAGTGATTGTTTCTCAAAGAAAAATAATCTTTTGTAATATTGTTTCCTTCGAAATAAATTAATTGTATGATGTTTATCTTGTCAATCTTTATGAGATTAACTATAATGATGTTGTTCTTCGCTGAGTACATATATACCTATAAAGGGATAATTTGTCCTGTGTTGATGTGATTGCCTAGACAATGGAACTTTACCCCATATGTCTGCCTAGTTTTAGTGACTTATCACCCATAAGTGCCTAAGCAATGGAATTATTATTATCACATGTTCCTGCCTAGTTGTAACAATCATTTTAGTAAATAATTACCCTGGTGCCTAGGTAGTGCATATTTTACCCATCTTCTTGCCTAGTTTAGATGCCACTTGGGTCACCCATAGTCAAACAGGCTTTCCCTTGTTCGATTGTTATACTAACATTCTTGGTTATGTTGATGCCGACCAACCTTGTTGGTTTGTGTTGATGTCGACCAACTTTGTTGGTGTTTGTGGTGATGCCGACCAACTTTGTTGTTAAGAGAAAAAAAATTGTTGCTGTAAAATGAGTTTAAGTGTAGTGTAGTGTGTAGCACTAGTACTCCGAAAAAAATAACACAAACGAATATAGGAAAATAATCATTTTCATTCATACTGAAACATTGGGGTACATGTGTAGTTACATTACTGGTAGTACTTTCGTAGGTGCTCTGAATTCCAAGGGTTTTTAAATTCTCCTCCTTCTAAAGTTTCAATTCTGTAAGTGCCAGGTCAAACAATAGTTGTGACGCGATAGGGCCCATGACAGTTAGCTTCTAACTTATTGTGCTTTTAAATTACTTTCTTAAGCACATAATCTCCTTCCTTGAGATCACACTTCTTGACCCTCTTATTGTAAAACATGGCAGTCATTTGCTGATAAGCTGCATTTCGAATTTTTGCGTCCTCTTTGACTTATTCGAGCATATCCAAGTTCAAGCATCTCATCAAATTACTTACTGCAGAATTGAAGTTAAGCACCCTATGAGTAGGTAAGCCTAATTCAGTAGGTATGAACGCTTCGCTCCCAAAAGATAACATGTAAGGAGATTCCCCAATTGTTGTTAGAGGAGTTGTCCACTAGGCCCACAACATAGAATGAAACTCGTTGATCCAATTCCCTTTATCATCATCCAATCTTTTCTTTAACCCATTCAATAGAGTTTTGTTCATCACCTTTGTTTGCCCGTTACTTTGGGGATGACCCGGAGAAGAATGAATCTTTTGAATGTTAGACTGTAGACAGTACGCAGCGAACTCCTCATTATCAAATTGGGTACTATGATCGGTGATAAAAGCATGTGGCAGACAATATCTACAAATAATGTTCTTCCAAATGAATTGATAGACCCTTTCGTAGGCCATATCGATGAGAGGTTCATCTTCCACCCATTTTGTGAAATAATCAACAGCAACGACCAAATATTTGAATCGTCCTCTTGTAGTTGGCAGAGGCCCGACTAAATCTATTCCCCACATGTCAAATGGATAATGTGAAGTAATTGGTGTTAACAATGCCTGAGGAGTTCTTTGTATAGTAGAAAATCGCTGACACTTATCGCATTTCTTGGTATAAGATGTACAATCAGCGTGCATTATTGGCCAATAGTACCCCTCCATATTTATTCTCTGTAAAAGAGTTCTACCTGCTACGTGAGCTCCACAAGATCCTTCATGAATTTCCTCTATTAGATCTTTAACTTCTGTTGGGTGAACATATCTTTGCAGACTAGCTATCACACCTCTTCTGTACAGAACTCCATTGTTTAAGACATATCTTGCAGCTTTAAACTTCAACCTCTTGGCTGAAAGTTAGTCGACTGGTAACGTGCCTTCTTCGATATAAGACCTGATGGGATCCATCTAGGAAGGTCCCATATCCAAAGCGATAAAATTCACCATCAAATCTTCATCGATACTTCTGCTTGCCAGTATCTCAATTGGAATTGTTCTTCGTGGATCGGTGCGTGTAGCTGAAGCTAACCGAGTAAGTGCATCTGCTCTCGCATTCTCCAGTCTTAGTATTCTAATCACTTGGACAGTTGCCAAAATTGGATACAATCTTCATGGCTTTAGCTAAATACCTCTAAATGAACTCTCCTTTCGTTGCGTAAAGATTGGGCATCTGATTTACCACTAGTTGCGAATCACTGAATACCATAACTTGCTCTGCATTCAATGATTTAGCTAAGCTGAGGCCCACAGTTACGGATTCATACTCAACTTCATTATTGGAATCTTTGAACTGGAAACATATATCATATTCTATGTCTAATCCGTCTGGACTATTGAGAATAATTCTAGCTCCGCGGCCTATCGCACACGAGGAACCATCAACATATAAATTCCATATAGAGATATTATTATCAAACCGTTGGTCAGACAAAATCCCTTGATGGAGTATCTGGCACTTCCTTTCTCCATCCTTCAACTCTGACCTCTTACTAGAAGATTCGGGTTGATCGGCTACCATCTCTTCTGGTCGGTCTTCTGACGAGAGTTGATCGGGAACAGTTTATGTTGATTCTCTAGCATCCTCGAGTTGCTATGCATTAACCCCCTGTTGATCGGAGGTATCTGGGTAGGTAAATTCAACGATGAAATTCGCCACTGCTTGCCCTTTGAGAGAATATCTTGGCTCATAAATAATGTCATACTCCCCTAATTCTACTGCCCAATACATCAGTCTTCCAGACTTTTCTGGCTTATGTAAAGCTTGTCTGAGTGGCATGTCAGTATATACCACTATCGTATAGGCTTGGAAATATGGTTTCATCCCCCTGCTTTCCTCGATCAACACTAATGCTAACTTCTCCAATTTTGGATACCTGATCTCTACTCCCCTAAATGCCTTGCTCGTATAGTAAACTGGTTTTTGTACTCCATTTTCTATTCGTATCAAAGACGAACTAATTGAACTTTCAGAAACAGTTAAGTACAAATATAATTTTTCTCCCAACACCGCCCTGGACACTAAAGGATGTGTTCCTAAGTATCTCTTAAGATCTAAAAATGCTTTATCACATTCGTCGTTCCATTTAAAGGTCTTTCTAAGCACCTTGAAGAATAGAAGACATCTATTAGTTGTTCGGGAGATAAATCTGTTGAGAGCAAAAACGTGCCCCGTAAGGCTTTGCACTTCCGTCTTGGTGGTTGGAGATTGTAACTCTAGGAAGTCTTTTATCTTATCATGAGGATTTGCTTCAATCCCTCTTTGATTTACAATATACCTGAGGAACATGACTTCTTGTACGCCAAAAATGCACTTGGTCGGGTTCATCTTCGTCTGGTACTTCTCCAATTTGTCAAACATTTGGCTCAAATCAGCTATATGGTCAGCAACTTTCTTGCTTTTGGTCAACATGTCATCGACGTATACCTCCATATTTTTGCCGATTTGCTCTGCAAACACCTTGTTCGTCAGCCGCTGATACGTAGCACCTGCATTTTTAAGACCAAAAGGCATAACATTGTAATGCTATGTTCCTCGTGGGGTACTGAAAGAGGTACTATCCTTGTCTTCTGGCTTCATTTTAATTTGATTGTATCCGGAGTAGGCGTCCATAAAGCAGAACAATTCATGCCCCGAAGTAGCATCTACTAGATGATCTATCCTGGGCAGAGGGAAATGATATTTTGGGAAATCTTTATTTAGGTCTGTGAAGTCCACACACATTCTCCACTTGTTGTTCTTCTTCTTCACCATCACCATATTAGCTAGCCAATTAGGATACTTAACATTTTCGATGAAAGAAGCCTTTTGTAGCTTTTCCACCTCCTCTTGAATAGCCTGATTCTTCTCCAGACTAAAGACTCTTCTTCGTTGCTTCACTAGTTTGATCTCTTTGTTGACGTTGAGTTTGTGACATAAGAAAGCTGGGTCTATCCCCGGCATATCTTCGTGACTCCGCGCGAATGCTTGTTTTTTATGCTTCAGAAATGCCACCATCTCTTGTTTCAATATCAGATCAAGTGAAGCACCAATCTGAGATATTCTTTCTGGTCGCTTATCATCTAGAATAATTCTCTTTGTTGCCTCCATGACCTGGCCTTTAACGAGCTCTGTTTCATCTCTAGGGTCAAAGGTTTCAATCTCAGACTCATCAGATTCATCCACTTGATAAGTAGTAGTTTTCTTCCTGGCATCCTCCAATTCTTCTTGCTCGGCAGATGAGTAGTAGCATTCTCGAGCTACTTTTTGTTCGCTCTTCACAATTCTAACACCAAAGTTGGTCGAGAACTTTAAATATTGATGTACGGTGGATGGAACTGCTTCAAACATTTTCAAACCTACTCTCCCCATGATTATAATGTAGGTTGATTGGATATTTTTATCCATCACAAAGAAGCGTACCTTTTCTGATCAGCAAACAGGATAGGTGCCAATCAATATGTCAAACTTAATCGTCCCAAGCGAAAAACTTTTTCTCTAGAGAACCCAATAAGGGTCTTGTGATATGTCTCTAATTGACCAAGTTTTAAGTTCAAACTATCGAAGCAAGGATAAAACATGATGTCTGACAAGCTACCATTATACACCAGTACTCTCGAGATGATTACATCCTTCATTCTCATCTTGATCACTAGAGGATCATCGTGACGATACAAAGCTCCTTCCAGATCATTTTTGGAAAAACCAATGACTAGCTTATCTTTGTTAACCTTCCTCGAGCGATCCTCTTCTGCTAGATGTATCCATTGTATATAAGAACAAGCTTTTTTCCTCATTGAGGTAAGCTTTTCTCTCAGCGGTATGATCACCCCCTCCTGCATCTCCACCTGTAATCATGCTATAATTGAATGAACCAAAACGAATTGAAAATACCTCACGCTCAGGTTGTCTTATCCTTTTGAAGAGATCGGGGTCATCTTTAGGGTTATCTTCATGGTCCCTTTTCTCATTGTCTCTTGGTCGACAAAGAGACTTGGACCTCTACCGAGTTCTATTGTTGGTCCTGCTACTATTCTGGCGATCAACATACTTGTTCAACTTTCCTCGTCTAATGAGTGCCTCTATCTCATTTTGGAGACCTATACACTACTTGGTCGTATGACCGTGATCTTTATGGAACTCGCAGTACTTGGATTTGTCCCTTTTTTCAGGGGTTGTCCTCAGTTTTTTGACCAATTCAGTTCCTTATTGTTCTTGATCTCTTCCAGAATGTGATTTATATCCACCTTTAAGGGAGTATAATTTGTGTACCTCCTCATGTGGTTTAATGCTTATTTGCCTTTCGACTACCTGCTCCCACCATTATGCTTGTGATCTTTCCTCTCTGATTTTCCTTCAACTTTAGTTCCGACCTTTGCCTCTGCATTCCTCTTTGCATCCATAGCTTCTTCGACATTCATAATTTTGGCTGCTTTAGCCATCAATTCAGCCATGGATTTAGGGGGATCCTTGGCTAGGGTGTAGTATAGCTTGTCTGGTAAAAGACCACTCATGAGATCCGTGATGGATGTCTTCTCCTCATAGTCAATGACTTCCAGTTTCTCATTGTTAAAACGAGTGATATAGTCCCTGGTCTTTCTCCTGCCTTCTGCCTAACACTCAACAAATGTGCTACTTTTTTAACCATCTTTGCACCAAAATAGAAATTTCCTATAAAGAGATCGGCCATCTGATGATAGGTTGCAATCTTCCCATGAGGAAAGGTATTGTACCATATCTGAGCAGATCCAGTGGTGGTTCCTGAGAATGCCCTTCACCTCATTTCATTTGGGACCGCATAGATGTCTACTGCAGCTTGATACTGCTCTATGTGGAGAACATGATTAGTTTTACCATCATATCTAGGTGTAACCACAAGAGCCTTGAATTTTGATGGCATGGGAAATCCACAATTGCTTATATAAATGGAGATCCTTTGATAAAGGTTCTTTGGAGAGGGTTTTTGGCCTTAGCCATCTCCCCTAACCTGTTTTCCAATCTCTTAATAGAAACCTTCCATGCATCATTTCCAACCTCTGGTTTGTTTGTACGAGCAACAGATCGCGCAGAATTCTCCTCTTGGGATCTTTCTGTAGGAGCTACATGCCTGGAATTGGGATGTGACTGGGCTAAGCCTTCCCTTAAATCATTTGGTCGTTGAGAATTTCTCGATGCAATCCCAGAAGGATTTATGTTCCTCCTAGGGCCCAAATTATCGAACGGAGAGACTCTGCTCAACCTTTCCAGGGCACTTGTTCGTTCTAGAATTAGAGTAACATCTTCCTGAGAATCCAAAATTCTTATAGGCGAATTTAAGACTAGGTGATAGGATGGATCACTTGAATTCTTGGCATGACGTAATTTAGTGTGTCTAGATCTTGAGGATGGTAGACGCATGATTCTACGAACGCTACGTTGTCCTGACTAGGTAGATCCTCCATTTTGGATAGTTTGGATGAACTATCGCATGGTTTCCTGCATGGCTGTTTGTCCCTTGGCTAGATTTACCAGTATCCCAGTGAGATCTTGTGTATATAAAGGAGCCGAAGGGTTTGGGGGATTCCCGTCATTATTCCTATTGCTAGATTCTGGGATATCATCCATATCTGATGAGTTTTTAGTGAAAAACGCTACGTAGATTCGTTCCCACAGATGTCCCCAATCTGTGGATGTAAAAAACTAGATTTGGTCTAATTAATTAATCACAGATAAATATGAAATAAGAAATAAGACAAGGGGTTTTTAAAGTGGTTCAGCCTTAATGAAATGGCTTACGTCCACTGTTTTGTATTGTCGGGTGTCTTGCCTTAATCTTAATTATCTTTGTTTATGATAGCTTACCCCGTTATGAGGGTATTACAATGTATTTATAGCCCTTGGGCTGCCCATATGAATAGACAATACGTCGTCATTAGATACGCATATGTATCGGTACATAGTAAGAATATTCATTGAATTTGTCTTGGTCATTTGGTCTTCCTAGTTAGTTGCTTGGTATTCTGAGTAGCTCGGTGTTCTCAGTAGCTTGGCATGTTAAGTTGTTCGGTGTATATAGTTATGCCATGTTGGACAACACGTGTCTTATCATAACTGGTCCACGTCAGTTGACTAATTTTTTTATCATTAGGATTATTTACCTCTACCAAAATCTAACCAATTCACTTTATATAAATTAAAAAATTGTTTTTTATCCTTAAAACCACTTTGTTATGTTCGACATATTTAGTTATCCTTCCCAAACTTATGCTACTAAAAAATTCTCTATTCATATTTATTCTAAAGTTTGTTTAAGGTGGAGGCCTTTACTTTATCAACAATTTAAGGTATTTATGCAAATTCAAAATGCATTACGTTGTTTCAAAGCATGAATAAAAGAGTGAGTGTCTTCCTAAACTTGAAATCTTGGATAGGTTATTTTTTAAATATTGTTTCGTTACATGAAGTCCAATGTCTCTCAGGAGTATTCAATTGGGTGCAAAGTTTTGTAAGATCCCCTTCATTTTTCAAAGTAGAAGATTTAAAAGAAATCAGTAAATTAAGGGGCTTAATAATGTCAGTAGAACGATGGTAATAGAAAAATGATAATTGTAATCTAAGCCCTTATAAATGGAACATATAAAACAAGGAATTAAATTCTTGGAATTAGCATCTGCTCATAGACATTTAAGGCCTACACAAAATCATGGCAAACCAATAGAAATAATTTATGACAATCATCAATGCTTCCACATTTTCAATACGAACCAGTGAACTAACTATAGAAACTCATCATTCTAAAACCATTTTTGGAAAATGGTATGGATACAAAGAACCCACATAAATTAATATTGTAAACTGTATTGAATCGAGTGATGTACAATAGAGTAAATCTATCGCAATGCCGCTTTAATTTATGTAAATTCTTTCTATGCATGTCATTTATTTGGAGATGCATATGCCTAATATATATGCAAGCACAAAATCCCCCAAAACGTATGCTATTGTGACGGGATGAATTTCCAAATCAGAAACCAACAGTTTTAATGGAACAGATGAATTACCTACTCAATATGCCTAACTAGATTAACGGTGACTGAATTGCCTACTCAACACATCTCTCTATACCACAAATACCCTAAGCAAAACAAACACATATTGAAATTGAAATAATACTATAAAAAAAGATACCTAATGTACTGTAACAAAACAAAGATCAAAGACCCAAATGAGTTAAATTTATAGAAGTTCCCTCATACCTTAAAAAGTAAACCTCAAAAGTACTGAGTTTGATTCCACATGTACGATCAAAATTACCTAAAATATAAGATTGTATTATACAAAAGTAAAGAGTTTTATCTTGGCCTAAAAAAAATTAAACCAATCAAATGGATATCACAAAAATGAAGCATAACTTAAAAATTAGAGGAATTTTTTTTATAGAAGAGTGGGGAGATGTTAGGGCTTGTTGTGATAGGGTGTGTACTGTATTGAGTTTGATTCCACATGTACGATCAAAATTACCTGAAATATAATATTGTATTATAAAAAAAGTAAAGAGTTTTCTCTTGGCCTAAAAAAATTAAACCAATCAAATGGATATCACAAAAATGAGGCATAACTCAAAAATTAGAGGAATGTTGTTTGACAAAAGAGTGGGGAGATGTTAAGGCTTGTTGCAATAGGGTCTGTAGTGTATGCTAGACAAAGAGAGTAAACCATACAAGTCTTTGGGGAAATGACTGAATATGTATAATGTGCATAATAATATCCCTTGTACATCCAATGTCCTTTTTTGTATCATAGTGTATGCGTGTGTGTTGATTGTATAATTGCAGCATATCCACTCTCAACTGTTTAATGGGAGTCAAGAAGTTCTTGAACCATTGAACAGAGGCCTTAGGGTATCTCTTGAGCTTGTACTTGTAAACAACAAAATAGAGGCCAAACTTGGAACTGAATCCAACACCCCATTCCCAGTTATCCAGAATAGACCATGCAAAATATCCTTTCACATTGCACCCTTCCTCTTTGATAGAAGCTGGCAAGTTCAAGAGGTATTCATTATGTTATTTGATTCTTTTCTGATCATTTAGAGTATCTTTATCGGAAATACATGGGTTATTCACATCATTCATCCTATTTTTAGTGATTATGATTAGAGCGTTCCCATATTTTTCTTGATGTAATTCATTAGGATTTTGATCCCATGAGGTATAATGTACAACCATATGGAATTCACCCAATCACCAATAGCTTTTTCGTTTTTAAATGGAAGGCTGGTGGCACCAGAGTCTGCTAGGGAGTCATTGAGCAGAACACCAATAATATTGGTGAATTATGCTTAACATACCATGTGGTGTAGTGATTTATGCCCACAAAATCAAACAAACCCTTGAGAAGAGCGGACTCAATTTTTGAAAAACTCAGTAACATGCTTTGTACTCTACTTCTCATTGAACTTGGATAATCCCCCAAGATCAAGGGATCACTGAACCATCCCAAATGAAAATATATTTTGTGTTGTGTTGCTTTAATATCGTTTGTGGAGTTTGTAGCTAGCTTATATAAAAAAAATCAAGTGATAACCCAACCGATCCTTTATTCATTGGCTTGTATTTCTTCCTTTAGATATCTACAGCAGTTTCATGAGCATGGAGAAAGAGAGGGGGGCAAGGGGGTGATATTTTGTTTTAATATCGAGATGAGTCAAAGCGTCGTGATGAGATTTACGGTTAAGTATAGAGGTAAAAGAGAGGAGCTAAAAGGTTGCATCAATAAAAAAATGAGGGGGGGGGGGGGGATTGAGAAGGTTTAGATGATCTATGGTTCACATAAATGTAATTGAGCGGGGCAATGGGTTTCTCTGTTTTGAGGTAGCTGAAAGGGATAACCGAGCAATTGGAACCTTATATAAATTCAGGACACGTGTTGTATAATGGTCGTGGCGCTTCTGTTATTATTTTTAGTCTTAAAAAATATATTATATAATTATAAGTTCAAATGTATCATATATTATCATTCGTTAAACAAAAGTTTAAATCTTTTTATGTTAGTATCTTTAAAAAAATTCATTAGTCATGAGGTAGATCAAAGAATTGATTGTAGCACAATGAACTTGCTAAAAGATATTTGTGTAGAGATTGCTAAGAATGCAAACCTGTAACGTAGATAGAGTAATTAATCTTTGAAAGCTTCATGTAAATATGTTGAAAGTTTCTCAGTTTGATGATGCACAATGGTATTGAACTTCCAACGCATTTTATGTTATGAAGATGATATGCCCAAAGTACACCTTCCTACTAAGAGACACTAACCTCGGCCTGACTCATAGTCGAGGTGGAAGAAGCTCATAATAACCATTGGCAATATCGTCTTTTGTATGGTCGGCCCTGGCCAACATTGCTCCAGCCTTATACATTAACCTCGACTGGACATCAGCCTAGGTATTCAAGTACTCGTGGGTTCGGCCATCCATCAACAACAACGTCGGCCCAGGCCAATGTTACCAATTACCACCTGAAGAAAGCGAAGCCTCGCAGGCTCAATCATCAAACTATCATGACAACATCATCCCCGGTTGACGTTCCAAGTATCTAACCTCAGCTGGCATCCTAGTCGAGGTCATTATATAAGTTGGACTCGCACATGGAGGGGGCAGGACATCACCAACCTCGTACTCATCCAGGCCGAGGTTGCCCCAAATCGAAGACAACCGAGCATTTACAAGTACATAAATGGCTTGGAACACGTGGACAAATCTGCTATAACTTAATCGTTCCCTCCACGTGAGGGAATATTGAGGTCATCATTATTTAGTTAAGATTAGCTAGGTTTCATCCTGGCACTGGTTGGATCTTCATGCACATGCTCATTGCATGCTTGGGGGTACATTACACCCCTCAAGCATTATATATAGAGGTCATCCTCAACATTGTAAAGGATCCAGAATTACAACCCTAGCTGAAACTCTGTCATTTTACACAGTAGAAAGAGAAAGCTTGAGAGATTGTATCCATGGCCATTAGTGCCTTCATTCAATGATATTACTCACACACACTCACAGTGGACGTAGGCCAAATTGGCTGAACCACTTATATTCAAGTGTTCATACTCTTCTCCTCACCTCCTTCTACATATATATACATATACTCTCTTGTGTAGCCATTATTATCACTTGATTGAGCCTGTAAACACCTTATCTGGTGGTATTGTTTCCAGCATCATCATTTTGGCACCGTTTGTGGGAATAGCATCGAAAATGGGGGGAATGGCCACACTTGGCCCTACAATTTCTACATCAGAAGAAAACTGAGATGTATTAGCCCCCTGATGTGATGAGACACGACTCGAAACCTCGACATCAGGGACCCGATCTTATCGAATGGAGAAATCCATAGAATCTTAGAAAGAGCATACAGACATGGGGTCTGAGGTAGATGACTCAGACTCAGACATAGGCGTTGGTTCCTCTGGAGCCTTTGCTGGTTTAGCAGGCTCGGCTAGTTTAAGGTATATTACCTTCATAGGTGGAGGAAAGACGGGTCTGACAGGAAAGGCCTCAGCCCTATGAGCTTTCTCTTGGGCTAGCTCTATCTGCCTAATTTTTTTCAAAGGTTTTTTCTCTAAGTGAAGGGAACTCTTATATAAGCTGATATAGGGGTCTGAGCATAAGGCAGACGACATAACACTTGGACTCTAAACCACAGATAAACAATTCAACTCAATCTAAATCGAAGATCAAAATTAGAGTTGAAAAGTTTTTTAAACCAAGAACACCTAAGAACAGGGGACCGAAAAATGCAAAGAGTGGCCCAAAAACACAAAGAACTCATCGAAAAATACAAAACTCTCACCGAAAAAAAGCAGAAATGAAAATAAAGGCTGAAAATGGAAGGGAGAGGATTAAAAAGATACCTGGCTTATTGTGAAATAGAGAAGAAAAGGTTTGGAAGTGAAGGGGCCCTCAAACGAACAGTTGAGCTCTTGAAGAGAGAGAAAGTCACAGAGATAACACAGGCGGGAAGAAAGGGTTTAAACCCAAAATCGTGTTAGTGCGCATCCCAAGGCCCATCATTGCCTTGGGAACCCAAAGGTAAAATCAAACCATCATGACTTGGTACACACGCCACTCACCTCAGTACGTGACATGTGTGAAGAGAATGCTGGCACATAAGAAAACTTGGCCTCGGCCTTGCAATACCCCTCAATTACCTACTTACATAGGTAACTAAGGGCTAGGGGTGATTATATGCCCAAAGTACACCTTCCTACTCAGAGACACTAACCACGGCCTGACTCACAGCCGAGGTGGCAGAAGCTCATAATAACCATCGGTAATATCATCTTTTGTAAGGTAGGCCATGGCCGACATTACTCTAGTCTTATACATCAACCTCGACTGGACATCACCCGAGGTCAGGAAGTACTCGTGGGTTCATCCATCCATCAATAACAACATCATCCCAGGCTGATGTTATCAGTTACCACCTGAAGAAATCAAAGCCTCGCAGGATCAATCATCAAAGTATCACGACAACATCGGCCCCGACCGACATTCCAAGTATCTAACCTCACCTGGCATCATAGCCGAGGTCATCATGTAAGTTGGATTCGAACATGGAGGGGGAAGGACATCACCAACCTCGTACTCATCCATGCTGAGGTAGGCCCAAATCGAAGACAGCCGAGCATTTATATGTACATGTATGGCCTGGAATATGTGGACAAATCTGTTATAACTGAATCGTTCCCTCTACGTGAGGGAATATTGAGGTGATCATTATTTAGTTAAGATCATCCAGGTGTCATCCTAGCACTGGTTGGATCTTCATGCACATGCTCATTGCATGCTTGGGGGGTATATTACACCCCCCAAGCACTATATATAGAGGTCATCCTCAACATTGTAAAGGATCCAAAATTACAACCCTAGCTGAAACTCTGTCATTTCACACAGTAAAGAGAGAAAGCTTGAGAGATTGTATCCATGGCCATAAATGCCTTCATTAAGTGATATTACTCACACACACTCACAGTGGACGTAGGCCAGATTGGCTAAACCACTTATATTTAAGTGTTCATCCTCTTCTCCTCACCTCCTTCTACATATAGATACGTATACTCTCCTCTGTAGCCATTGTTATCACTTGCTTGAGCTTGTCAAAACCTTATCTGTTGGTGCTGTTTCTAGTATCATCAAAGACCTTCTTGCTTCGAAAGTAGACTTTTTACAAAATTGATGCTTGTACACAACGTAGTTAATCATTCAAATCCAATTAAACAACTATATATATACAGAATATTGTAATCATTAAAGCGTAACTGAAGCTGAGGTGCTGTATTATTAAGGCACAGTGATAGTAAATATAATTTAAATATTTTAAAACCTGATTCGAGGGAAGAAATTTTCAATCAATGTTGAGAGGCCTTCAATAAATGTTTTTTAATAATGTGTAAATCTTACTTTCAAAGGACTATAATCGAAATCGTTTTATGAAAGCATCTTTAGTTTTCGCAAATAATGAAATCAAAATCCAATGGATCATATAATTGAAATTATGGATATCCGAAATCTTTTTTATGTATTGTTGTAACCGAAATCATTTCAAAGGACTAAATAGTGAAATCCACTAGAGTCAAAGAAAGTGGAAGACCTTCGTTTAAAAATTGTATGGATGCAACACAAAATTTAAGACTTTGGAAAAATACTAACCAATATATATTCTTTAGGTTGTCAGCATCATCCCTAATCATTTAAATTTCAATGAGGTAAACAAAGTTGATTCACATAGACAAAAACACACACATGTTGTATGCATTCGAAGGATCTGCATTACTTGTATAACTAATAATCATGCTAAAGTGTGATTATGATTTATTATACATTCAACTTCTGAAAAAGACCCAAAAATATATACAAAAGTTTTTCTTTCAAAAAATCCCAAAGAACAAAGTCATGCCATATTTATTTAATTAAGACATTTTTATTTGTAGTACAGCATATTTGGTAAAATGTAAGAATTTAACTGCTCTGGTCAACCCTTAGCATAAATATCTTATGGAAAGGCCTACAACAAATTTGAAAACAGTGTTGATTTTGTATGTAGTATAGCATAGTTGGTAATATGTAAAAATTTAAATTATCTCGTTAACTGGAAAAAAATAAATATTTAATGTAAAGTCTTGGAACAAAGTTGAAAACAGGATCGATTACTAACTTGTTAACAAATGAAGAAGCATGCGTTTGAAATAAATAAAAATCAAAATACATTCAAAAATTAAACCACAGAAAATAGTGTCAATTTTTTCGGTACTACACAATAGTTGGTAAAATGTAAAAATTTAAATCTAAATATAGTCAAAAAACAAACCATATATTTAAACCTCATACCTATATCCCAATAAAAAAATCACCAATTGCATAGGTGCGAAGGGGTAAGTTTTTTGAAAACGGAAATGCAAATGTGAATGACAAAAAAAGGGCATCAAACAATAAAATTTGGGAACTTGACAACAAAAAAAATGTGTGATTATGGTTATTATACATTCAACTTTTTTCGAAAAATAGATAAAAATATATACAAATTATATATTTTAAAAAAATCCCAAAGAACAAAGTGGTTCTATATGTATTTAATTAAGATGGTTTGTTGTAGTACACCATATTTGGTGAAATGCAAAAATTTAACTCATATAATCAACCCTTAGAATAGATATATTATGTAAAGGCCTACAACAAATTTGAAAACATTGTTGATTTTCTGCAGAACAACATAGTTAGTAATATGTAAAAATTTAAATTGTGTGCTCAATCGAAAAAAATAGATATCTGATTTAAAGTCCTACAACAAAGTTGAAAACAGGGTCGATTACTTACTTGTTAACAAACAAAGAAGCATGCGTTCAAAATATATAAAAATTTAAATACAATAAAAAATTGAACGATAGAAAATCGTTTCGATTTTTTCTGTACTGGGCTATAGTTGGTAAAATGTAAAAAATGTAAATCTAAATACAATCAACAATTAAACCATTAATTTAAACATAATACCTAAATTGCAATAAAAAAATACAATTTGTATAGGTACAGAGGGGTGAGTTTTTTGAAAATCAAAATGCAAATGTGAATGACAAAAAAAGGGCATGAAACAATAAAATTCGGGAGGTGGACAACAAAAGAATGGGTGAAAAATTAACATATGGATGGAAGAAAGAGTTTGAGTAGCATATTCAGATTGTGTTCATTTCAAAAATTGAAATTTCTCTTCAATGTTGTTAATATAATAGTATGTTGTTAACGTAACTTATTTTTGAGTAGGTGATCATCTCCACAAGTAAGTTAAATACTTTGTTAAAGGATTTTCTATACTTTAAAATTCTTTTAAAATAACAAATAAACATAAAATTTCAATAAAGGAAACAGTCCACGAAGAACATCAAATGAATGAAAACACAGTCATGTAATATGCATTCCAAGGAATCTCTTGGCTTTTATAACCAATAATAAAGTATTAGAATTTTTTTTGGATATCAAAAAAGTGACATGTACCATTCACATTTTCTTTCAATTAAATCCACAACAATTACAGCATGCCATTTGAAGCATAAAATAGAAACACTAACTAATAGGGACATTTTGACAAACACTTAGCAGTCAACAATTACAATATGTCATTTAAAGCATAAAAAAAGAAACAATACCTAATAGGAACATTTTGACAAACACATAAGAGTCAATTTAAATTAATATATGTTCTTAAAATATTATATGTAATTCAATGAAGATTTGGCATCGCGTTGGTAATTGAAAATAATATATGTTATTCAAATAGTATATGCTACTCAACATAAGAATTGGCATGTCTTCTGTTATTGCAAATCCAGAGTTAGATAACAATGAAATAGGGTGAGAAATACCTTACAAAATGATCTCACGGATAATTGATTCAGTAGCAAACATATGCTAAAAACAGAGAGGGATAGGGGACTATCAAAAACCAAACTCAAATAAATACTAAATGGATGGAAGAGGAAGGGTATCGTGCAATAGGAATGGGTTGAGTTCGAAAATACTAATACTTAAGGAGTGAACAGGCTATAATACAATAACCAAATCGATTGAGTTCTTCAGCTTCTCACCTGTTCAACTTCTCAACTTATGCGAGAAGAGAAAAGAGCACTAAGAATACATATTAGATACACATTAGTTGTTAATAAATGAACCCAAAATACTATACCACGTGGCTCAATTTTCAAAGAAGACACCATTTTTAATATTAGACTAGGTTTTAGATCCGCGTGATGTGCGGGCTGTTATAATAGAAAATAAATTATTTTGGGTCAACAATCTAAAATGAAATATCTTCAATGCAAAATGTAAATGTATTATATCTAAATACATTGTCAACTTGGAACATACTAATAGTTCAACAAATGTGAATCACATCGCCACAATTTTATTTTCACTTCTCTCCATTTTATAAAGTTTATCGAGAAAGAGGAGAATGAAAGTCATGAGAGACTTATCCTTGATTTTCTTCTTGTATTGAGAATTATAGGCCTATGTTATTATCAAAGAATATTTATATAGAGCTAATTAAAGTAAACGAATATGGAGAATATAGTTACAAATCATAAGACAATATTGACAGCATAAGACCCATCATTAAAAAAAATACTACACTTCTATCAAATCAAACAAACTTGTCAAACATATCAAAATACTCTCTGATTTGCTAACCAAAGAAAATTCATATGTTTTTTATCTACAAAAGTTGTATAGGTGGAACAGAACAAAACAAATCGAAATTACCATATCCCAAGCACTCCCAACCTTCCTACATATGCACATAACATCACAAACATACAAAATCACTCACACACAACAATACTCATTGATACCCATCCTTGCACATCTCAAAACCTCGGAACTCACCTACAAATATTATAATGAAAAAAAAGATAGACAAAAAGTGCAAAATAAAAAATAAAAGATGATTGTAGGGCTTGAATTGTTTTAATATCTCTGAACTCACCCACAAACCTCAGCTGCCCATTCTTCTTGTCATCCACTTGCCCAACCCCACATGCATTTCTCTCCTCACACACCTATTTCACCCACTCCCGTTAATAAAACTTCAAGTCAATCTGACCAGTCCCAAACACCCTTTTCACCCACTTCCTCACCTATCACTTCAGGTCAAAATGTTGCTAATAATCTCCCCACTACGCCAAACTAGTTCCATTGTAATGGGCAAAAACTATTACAAAAATTATTTGTAACGGATTAAATCTGTTAGAAAATTGATTTTACTAACGAAATTTGCAATGGGTAAAATCCATTAGAAATTCACAATTTGTAACATACTAAAACCGTTGCAATTTATTTTATAACGGATTTGGCAATGGTACAAACCCCCATATGTTAGTAACGGATTTACTAAATTGTAACTGTTTTGACCCGTTACAAATATAGATTTTGTAACGGATAAAAACCATTACAAATGGGAGTGTCATATATTTTTATTTGTAATGGTTAAAGTATGTTAGCAATGTTATTATATTTTGAAAAAATATTAAATTCTCATTAAATAAATAAATATAAATACACTAGTAACAACCCGTGCTCAACCAATGGAAATGCATAATCAATGCCCGCAAATTTTACTCAAAACATAATTTAAAAACAAATGTGACAAAATGAATGATACTACATTTCGATAATATTAAACCGATCTCAAACTATATTTCATTCATAACCATTAAAATTCCCAAAACAAATGTAATACAAGATAAACCATCAAGATTTTAACCATAAACTTGAAACGAACTCCAACATCATTAAAGTTTTAAATATATTATTCTTCCAAAAGTAGTCTTCATGATATTCCTGACAAAAGTAGACTTCATTCTCCCAAAAGTAATCTTCATATTTTCCAATAAGAACCTGCTGAACAAAATCAACCTTAGGTAATTGTGTAATCATAAATGAGTAAATAACATAAAAGACTAGTACATTTACATATCATTGACACACATGTAATTTTATTGAGGAGTAATCGATACACAACAAATGGCCATATTTACTTTTGTATCATTTGATGTGTTTGTACCTAATGTTGTTTTCAATTTTCGCCATCAACAACCATTTTTAACCCCCCCAAAAAAGCGTATACTAGTCAATTAAGCCAACCGCAAGTAAGATGAGGATGTGGTTAGTTTAGACAAGTTACTTTGGTATCGCTTGATGTGCATAACCTAAACCTAGGCCGCTAGGTGGTGGTTTTCATTTTTTGCCCCTCAATGCCCATTTTTACCCCCCCCCCCCCCCCCCCCCAAAAAAAAATGTATGCTAGTCAATTTGGGCAACCGAGAGTTCGATGAGGACACGGTTAGTTTAGGCAAGTTACTTTGGTATTGCTTGTAGGCCTGTAAATTGAGCCGCCGAGGCCCGAAGCCCGCCCGTTCAGCCCGCTATTTTGGCTCAAGCTCGGCTCATCTCAAACTCAAATAAAGCTTGCCGAACTTCGCCAAGCCCGAATTGGGCCCGAAGCCCGAACTTCAAATTTATAAAAAAAATAAATAAATAATTTATATAATACAACATATTTATGTTAACATTGTTTAATTAGGTTTCGTTCTTTTATTTCATTTACTACTTTTTTTTAAAGTTTCATTTGTCATAATCCATTAAATTACATGAGATTTTCATTTTTGTGATTTTATTGTTAATCTCATTATGGGTATTTTACTTATTAATTGCTCAAGTCACAATAGGCCCTTGTTAGTGCTCAAATAATGCTAAATGTATGAAATTTAATAGGAATTTGTAGGTTTTCACTCTTATTTACCATGTTTTAATTTAATATATTTCATAAATATATATTTTATTTTATGAAATATCAATTAGATTTTAGTGTGTACATTTTTTCCATGATGAAAATACAAGAAAAAAAATACTAATTCAAACTTTTTTAACAAAAAAATTTGAAATCGGGCCCGAAGCCCATAACATTTATGAGCCGAGTTCGGGCTTAGGTAGAAAAAATTTGTTCGAGCCAAGCTGGGGCTTGAGCATGGGTAAGTGAGTTTGGGTCAAGCCTGAGCAACCCCAAGATCGTACCACCTAGCCCGATTTACATCCTTAATCGCTTGATGCATTTGTACCTAACTCTAGGCAACTATGTTGTTGTTTATAGTTTTCGCCCCCTAACGCCCATTTTTAACCCTCAAAAGAAGCGTATATTAGTCATTTGGACAACCGAGAGTCCGATGAGAGCGTGGTTAGTTTAGACAAGTTACTTTGGTATCAATTGATGTGTTTGTACCTATTTTTAGGCCGTTAGGTTGTTGTTTTCAATTTTCACCCCTCAACACCTATTTTTAACCCCCAAAAGAAGCCTATACTAGTCAATTTGGGCAACCGAGAGTCCGATGAGGACACAATTAGTTTATACAAGTTAATTTGGTATCTCTTGATGTGTTTGTGCCTAATTTTTAGGCCACTAGGTGGTTGATTTCAGTTTTCACCCCCCTCCCCCAACACCCATTTTTAACGCTAAAAAGAAGTGTATACTAGTAAACTTGGCCTATCGAGAGTATGATGAGGACACGATTAGTGTAGAAAAGTTACTTTCATCTCTCTTTATATGTTTGTATCTATTTTTAGGCTGCTAGGTTGTTGATTTCAGTTTTTGCCCTCCAACGCATATCTTTAACCCAAAAAGAAGCGTATGCTAGCCAATTTGGCCAACCGAGATCCCAGTGAGGACACGATTAGTTTAGACAAGTTTCTATGGTTTATCTTGATTTGATTATATCTATTTTAGGCCTCCAGGTTGTTGTTTTCTGTTTTTGCCTCCCAACGCCCCTTTTTAACCCTAAAAAGAAGCGTATAGTAGGCAACTTGGCCAATCGAGAGTCGGATGAGGACGCGGTTAGTTTAGACAAGTTAATTTGGTATCACTTGATGTATTTATATCTAAATCTAGGCTATTAGGTTATTTTGTCTCAGTTTTTCCACCCCAATGCTCATTTTTAACCCCCCAAAGAAGGATATACTAGTCAATTTGATCAATCGAGGATCCGATGAGGACATAGTTAGTTTAGACAAGTTACTTTGGTATCACTTGATGTGTTCGTACCTAAATGTAGGCCTTTATATTGTTATTTTAAGTTTTCACCCCTAACGCCCATTTTTAACCCCCAAAAGAAGCGTATAATAGTCAATTAGGACAACCAAGAGTTCGATGAGGATGCGTTTAGTTTAGACAAGTTATTTTTTTTTTAATTTATATATTAATATATATACTTTTTTCTTCTTTTAGGGGGTGGGGGTGGAGGGGGGGAGGGTGATGTTGAGACGAAGAAAAACAAAGCAAATAATAGTGAACTAAGTTTTGAGGACTTAACTGCCATGGATCATCCCCAACCATCATCATGTAATCCTCATCATCAGTATAGAAAATCTTCCATTTATTTGTTGATCCAAAAAGTTCACCTTCAATCTCAAACATCTCTTCAAGTTTTTTGAACGGATCCTCATACTCGTTAAACCTTGTCAAATCTACTGCCATGCCAACAGCCATCCCTTGCATGTAAACCTGCACATTTAACGATCATATATTCTATCAAAATGCTCTGATTTGAAGAGAGAGAGAGAGAGGGGGGCATAAGAGGAAAATATGCTTCTAGTTGCAATGGCATGACACGCAGTAGCAAGAACACCAAGATGCATACTGTGACTAGGTATAACAAAAGATAGCATATTATTTAGTTGTCTTATGAGCCTTCTTACTCCAACACCTAACTCCCCCTTTTATCCTCTTGAAAAAAATAAGAAACATTTAAACTAATTTCTAGCAATAGAGCGCAATAAAATGAAAGCACTACCAACTTCATCATGCTTGATAAGACTCACTTTAAGAAGATAAAAGCATCACCGATAACTAAATTTTTTCCACTAACAAATATGCTCCACCCAGTAGTGAGTAAGTGACGGTGAGGTTCACCTGGAAGTAATCTGTACTATATGTCAAAACAACACTTTTTATATTTATATACCATTGAAAATGAGGTCAGAGCATTTTGATTTTCAACTATTGACGGTTTCTAAAAACTAAATCCCAGCATAAATGATAAAATTTATTGTCAAGTGACTCAGTCAATAGACGAATGTCAACCTTGAAATACGTGACGAAAATGCCATTCATTTCCATTAAGATCCATCGTAAATAATTCTTGCCAGGTTGGAAGTTAGGGCATATCCTGAAAAGAAGAGTATAAATTATAATGAGGCTAGAAAAGCTTGAAAAATAAAAAAGTGTTAGCAATGTGGATAACAATGGAACTTTAACTAATATATGGATGAATGAAAATTATAGCTTACCAATGGAGATAAACAATCATCAGCGTGCCTCCGAAGAACAGAGAATCCACCATAGGTGCTTGTATCGGAGGTAGTAAGTGTCTTGCAAAATGAATGGACATTGCACCTTTAAGGTTCTGGGTGTGGAGAATCTGGGCTTGTCACCTTAGATTGTTGATCCACATAAGAGAATAGGAGAAAGGTTAGGAAACTAACGCTTAAAAAGGAGGTCAAAGAAGATAAAGATAGCTTAGATAAGGAATCAATAGTAGCTATTTACTGTTAGCAACAACTAATAGACAACATGAAGTAGAAATTCCCGGTTCAAAATGAGATGAAGGAAGAAAACTCACATTCGATTCAGGTACCAGAGTTATCTGTGCATAAACTTCATTTGTGTCTGGTTCAGCCTGCAATCCAAGTAGGAGTTACTCAATACTAAACTAGGAAGGCTGGGAGGGAGGGGGGGGGGGGGATCTTGGTGCAATCCTAGTAAATAAGAGAAGTTTGTTTATAAACTCACCCAAAGTTCAATGTGCATCACTTTGCATAGTATTTTGGTAGGTAAATTGAATGAAGGAAGTTGTTGGTCTAAACCTTGATGCGTCGACGCTTCAAGGTGTGATATAACCAATATTCGTAACAATGTAATATAGTGAAGATGAAACTAATAAGCTTAAACAAAGAAAAAATATTCATATAGTCATGGACTTGGATGTGAATGTTCTCTTCTAACAATTCTCAGGTTGCTAAAATAAGCATGTGTTAGATGATAAACTCAATCTACATGAAGTTCCATTTAAAAAAAATTAACTTCAAAAGATGAGTGAGTAGTTGTCTCTGCAAGTGTTACATAAGAAACTATTCGATATAAATGTAATGCCCATATGGATTTACTTACTTGGGAGAGCTTCTTTAACCCCCCAAACTAGACCACTGAGTATGAAATTCCTTTAAAAGAGCATCCATGACTGTGAAATTAATAGAACTTGATAGTATCCATGGCTTGTAAACTTTGACCGAGGCCCCAAGAATCGCAACCACTTTGTAAATCTTCCCAATGGAAAAAATAGACCTCCTACCTTTCGGTTCAGAGAGTATTTGACTTTGTACATTCTTTTCTAATGGCTGCCTCCAGATCCACGCCCCGTGTTTTAACTCTTGAGCATAAATAGATAGCATCTTAGAACATGTGGATACATAAGAGGATTGTTCTTATAATGAAACTAATGTCAAAATCTGTAGCATGGTCCTCGAATGTTTAACAAGTTCAATCGTTGATCTCAACTCCTTCTCTGCTGTTGACAATCTTATTGACAAGTGATATTCTGACTGAAGTACTTCAAACTTCAGTTCATGCAACACTTCAAGAAATTCGTTAAGGGAAATATCACTCGTTGGATAATCCTCCGAATTGGCTTCTTTGAAGATTATACTCTCTTGGTGCAGTTCCTTAAATGCCTCCTGGATTTTATCATCAAGAGTTGCCACTTTTGCTTCTTCACCAGAAAAAGCAATGGTTTTTTAAGCTTTCTTTAGATTGTCAAGATGGTGTCTAGCAACTAAGTATAACAGATTCTTTAATTTACAATAAAATCCACATAATCATTCAGTTTTGTTTGGTAGGACCATTTTCATGTACATCTTGAAAAGGAAGAGGCATATGATCTTTAGCTCCAATTTGAGAGACAACGTCCTTAAATTCCCATGAACCATCATCAAAATCATCTTCTTCATCACACATTAAATTAGAGTTGAAAACTCCATCATTGGAAATAAATCCATTTTCTATTGGCTTTTGCATGGAGTCAAATGAACGGACCGACTCAGCTTGATTATAAATTTGACAAGAGATCACTAATTAACAGATTTCAACTTTGACACTGAACATTTCTTAGAGGTGAGGTCCCTTTAAACTATATTTATTATTTAAGGACCTATCAGTTTCAAGTTCTTCATCACTAAAAATAGACAGGGGGACGGTCCCTTTATGATTTTCTGACCTTGTTTCATTTCCTTAGTTTTTCCCATCAAATGCGCGTGCTTCAACCTTTGAACTCGAAATATTACTAAACTTTGGTTCCCTTTGCTTCGATGCAATTTTTAAAAATACAGCCTTAAATCCCCCATAATTTCCATTAGAATCATCGATCGTAACACGTGAATGAGAATTCAATCCATTTTCAGTACCATTTTGCTCACTTTGAAAGCATGTATCCGTAAAAAAAATATTTTTCACAACTGTGCTCGAATTGAAATCAAACCCAACATCCGTTTCATCGGATTTCACAAAAGTTCTATTTGATACGACAAATAGATCTTTAGGTCCTTGCGAACCATTACCAATCGCAGAATATGCTGTTGCCTTTGAATTATCTTGCACCTCCAGGTCAACCTTCTGCTTCAATACAGTTTCTGAGAATCCATCCTTAAAGTCCCCAAAACCTTCGTCAGAATCATCATATCCAACACGTGGATGAGGATTCAACCCATTTTCGGAACCTTTTTGCACACTTTGAAAGTATAAATCTGTGAAAAAACTATTTTCAACAACTATGCTCGACTTGAAATCAAACCCAAAATCCATTTTATGGGATATAGCAGAAGTGCCATTTGATGTGGCAAACAGAACTTTAGGTCCAGTTGAACCATTACCAATGTGAGATGAAAATGCTGTTGCCTTTGAATTTTCTTGCACCTTAAGGTCAACCGGCATTTCTTGACCCATACCAAAATGACACACTGACTTGACCAAACCCCCAGACCCTTAAGTAATTTATGGCTATAAAATACATGACGTAAATGTTCGAAATGATATAATTGAGTACTATCGTAGAAATTGTCCATATAAGAATGAACCCAAAACTGTACCAGTTCATAAATGGGTTGCAAGAAAAATTTACCAATAATTTAAGCCACTACTGAACATATGTGAATCGCATATGTAAGGATTCAGTTTCCGAAATTAATTTCTCTTTACAGTAGAAAGACACTTGACATTCTATAAAATTTAACTCATAAGCATGAACAAAACCAAACAACATAATTCTTTCCTAAAAATTTAACGTATCAATTTCATAAATTACTCACAGGGAAGGCACATGGCATCAGAAGTAGATGATAAAATGCAACTTATTCCAACTACATTCCACGGCCAAACAGTTTTGAACTTTAAGAAACACTAGAAAACATATGGATTTGACATGTCTATGAAATGACCTCCAACACACGAGATAAAATGAATATAATCAATAATTGAAGAAGTATTATTCACAAGGTTGATTGGGACATTTGGATTCTTAACCAAAAGAATTAATTCATCATTCCACTCTTCACTACACGAGACCTTAGTTTATATATAGATATATAATGTTAGAGGAGGGAATGTCATCAACAACCACGAGAATTCAATTCATGCAACTGAGACATAATCTTAACCTAATAATAAATAAACTATGTTCTTTTATACGAATAAAATTAAGGGCCCTACTATACTATGGTTGACTTATGACCCAATACTTAACATCAAAATCAGCATAAAACGTAACCATTATAAGACTAAATCATCATTGGATAAATAATATTCTGAATAACTATCTATTAATAAAATACCCTTCTTACGTTTGTAAAATGCGTCCTACTGGCTGTTGATCAGATATTCCAAAGGCCAAAATTCAAATGAATTTTACCATGCAACCCAAATATGCCATTGTTTTCATATTAAAACCAAACTTGCTCATAATTCCCTTTCCATAAGCTGACAAATGCATAAAATCAATAGATGTTTGGACCCTAGAAAACCAAACCCAAATAGATGTTTGGACCCTACAAATTCACAAAACCAAACCTTAATTCTCTTTCCATAACCAACACTTTGTTTTTGTCTGACAACCCTAAGAAATCTTATTAATATATTTAAAGTATGAATGTAAATGAATGAGTTTTCATAGACGGTATTACAAATTAGATTTTGTCTAAGAAGCACTAAGAAATCTTAGAAAAAAATTTGTCATTGTTTCCTTCTCACATATCTTAAATCATTCCATTATGCGCTCTATAAGTTTGGGAGCATCCATCAGAGATAATATGAATTAACATATGTCAACATATATCAAAAGAAACTCATTGTCAACTTCAAAATGAAGAAGAAGACGTTCAAAATTATAATTGAAACAAATTTAACGTTACTTCAGCCAGAGTAACTAAAGATGCAACAGGTAACGATGATATTACGATTGATGCAATAAACTGTTTAGCTAAAAAAGTCTTACAACAAAGGAATGTAGTATTTAAGATTCTATGAAAGGAAGAAAAGCAAAAAAAAATATGAGCAGATGCACCACACATTTTAAATAAGTGCTACAAAACAAATACCATTAACCAAGTCATGATGAAGATGAGGGGAAACAATTAAATGTTTAATCCATGTAATCATCTTTCCATTTCCCAAAGCATAATACTACCTATATTAAACATAATATTATATAACCTATCTCATTTACAGAGTGAAAATGTGGAGGTTTCCTTGTGTTTTAAGTTCCACAATCCATTGCTTCACTATTCTGATTGGAACTCACTATTACCATAAAGATAATAATCATCTTAACTTTTTCAAGAGTTCAATTGTATATCCACATTTTTGTAATAAAACATTAATGAAGTTTTTTTTCATTAATAGGAGAATGTATTGTGGAACTTACTTCATTAATACTTCTCATTCACGATTCTATAAAAGGGTAATCAACTAAATACACATGAAATTATCTTTGTAACTATAAAAATGTACAGTAACATCATAAAAAATAGACTAAGTAATCTTACTACAAAATTTCTCAACAAAAGTTCCTTAAACCTATTGACAGGTTGTTCACCTCTAGAATATATACACAAAGAACATATAAAAAAATACTATCGATGCACATATTCATGCAATTCTTGTGGATAATAAACGTATCTGCCAAAGTACGAAATTCATTACCCTGAATTCAAGAATTGCTAGCAACTAAAAACTACCGATGCAAATATTCATGAACCATAGCAGATCAATAATCCCTGACGCGGGTTTCACCCTTCCACACAGTTATCAAAGAACCTACATGACCACAATATTTAGAAGAATTTAAATTCCTTGAATTAATGAAACAATTTATTAATATAGTCATGTCAAAGATAAATAATAATTTTTGACAAAATTTAGGGTAATGTTATGATCATCACAGACATTTTTTTGAAAAATGTCTATTCAATATACACTTCATTATCAAATCTAAAAAATACAACAACTACACTAAAAACTTGTGAGTCATTAGCTCAATCGTAGAACATCGAATCCTACAATTTGGTCAAGAAGAAAATAATCGGCTTATCACATTGAAATTAATTTTTAGTAATTAGGAGTGCAAGACGCCTAGTGGGCCAACATCATGTAGTTAATGGCAAGGTGCATAATTAAGGGCATTGGTCAGCAAAGCTAAAAATTTCTTAGGTACATTTCAAATTAAGATTTTGGGAAAGTAAAAGGGAAAAAATATCTTTAGCATCGTCAGTTGAATATACGTAACATAAAAATTAAATCTTTTTCATTTCATAATTAGAAAGCAATTGAGCACATCTGAAACATTTAACAAAGATCAGGTGATATTATATTATAATATACCACATTGATGGCAATCATCTCACTATTGTTTTTCTTCACTTTCTTAAGCTTGCTTACAAAATAACTGATTAACAAAAACCAACTAAAACTTCATAAGAATATCAACACCGCCAATTAATATGATTCATTACATAAACAATAAAAACCACATATAAACTCATGTAAGTATAAAAACTTGGATTTGGCACGAACCTCATTAGTGGCCTAAAGCTTCATACTGTAGATTTTGGGATGTTCATCTGTCTCCAAAGGGAGAGATCTCCTTGCAACTTAAAACTGATGGAACTGCACATAATCTAAATGTAGAGAAACAGTTTCGGAATTTAGAACACTTTACATTAATTGATCAAACATATACCTATCTACCTATATACAGGGTAAAGAATTTAGGACAGACAACTAATTTTGTAAGTCACAATTTCTCAAGAGCTCTCTCACACCGTGGGTATGTGTTTTACCGTGACACCGGTTAGGGTTTTATTTAGTTTATATGTGAGATGGAGTGAAGCCCTAAAATAATGTTATCTGTGTTGGGGTTGTTGATTTGGTGGTGTTAAACGGGCAATGTGGAGAGGGACACAAGTCGATGGGGAGAGGGAGGTGGATAGGTATTAGGGGGGAAATGATCAACCAAACAAGTATCTTTGGTTTGGGAATCGGAGGGAAATGAGGAATAATCCCGCTCGATCTTTCTTATTTTTTCCCTTTTTAATGACTTTTGCAACGGTTTTATTTTATTTGTAACGGTTTTTAGTCATTATAACTTTATGACGGACAATATCTGTTACAAATAGAAGAAAAACTCTGTTACAAAATAAGCCTTTTGGTGTAGTGCCCTCCCTTTCCAAATGGTTCCCGGCCTCACTCATCCACAGTTTCCACAATACCCTCACCCATTTATTGTTTCAAAATTGATCTTTAGCATTCTAAACAGTCCCTTTTTTTTTAATACCCAAAGCACTCTCCCCACTCCCCACGCTCAAACCCAATTCCCACGCACCTCCCTAAAATTCCTTATCCCTTGGTCATGTCCCAAGTCCGGAACCCACACAACCTTGAAACACATATACCCAACTCACAACCCTCCTGCCTACCACCCCCTTAACACCGATGATCTCCCTTACTAGCACTACCACTAACCCGCCCTTACCATTGTTGACCCCACAATTAAACCCTTAGCCCTGCTTCTAACCGCCTTGTTAAGGGTAAAAAATGAACCACCATGAATTTACAGGGTACGATCAGACCCAACTCAAAATCAAAATCCAATTGATCTTTATTCAAAGTTGTCTCCGACATTTGAAAATTAGACAAACCTTGTGCCGACAGATATCGGACTGGCAAGAAGCTATCACTGCTACTCCGACACACCATAATCGCAAAAAAAAAATGATTTACTGGAAGCTGACTCACCGTATATTTGATTCATCATATATTTTTTTGGATCAAATACCAAAAAGTCCCTCAAATATTTTTTTAATACACATTTAGTCCAAGCCTTTTATTTTGTACCAAAAATTTCCTTGTCCTCTTATCTTTAAAGGTCTGCGCGAGCGGCATAGTAAAGCCTTTTTGGCATGGTGAAGGACTTTTTGATGCAAAATAAAAAGGCTCGGACTAAACGTGTATTAAAAAAAGTTCGAGGGGCTATTTGGTATATGCCCCTATTTTTTCCACCATAATGTTGTGTCGGTAAACCAACACCAAATTGGAGAATCACGTTTGATTACAATATTCATGGGTATTTCATGGTTTGGAAAAAAATCACATAGGAACGATACACCATGCGTTACTCCAAATCCACCCACCATGATTTATCAAAATCGAGTCACATACATTATTACCTGGGATTTAACCAACCTGCAACTTCTCACAGACCTACCACATGAGCTTAAAATCCTACGAACCATGGTTAGTCTGACTAACTTGTTGTTATGAAATCGAGGGATATTGATTTCTCATATATGAGTTGCACCAACCTACTTTTCCATAGCCAACAAATTCCTTGATTGTAGGTGTTGAATTGTTATATATATATAGGGGAAAGAGAGAAGGGGAATATCGAAAAATGGAGAGGTTTGAAGAACTAAAGAGAGGGTAAGAGGGAGGTGTCAATAATAGGGAAAAGAAATAAATGGGTGTGAAAATGATGTGTGTGTGTGTGGGGGGGGGGGGGGGGGGAATCAATAGGTAGAGAGAAGTGTGAAAATAGTTGCAATCAGTGGTGTTGTCATGTGGAAACTTCTAATGTAAATACATCATTTTATATATTAGACTAGATTTATGTCTCATGCGATGCGTAGGTGCTTTAAAGGGCTTGTTTAAATCACCCCAAAAATGAAGACGAATTCACTAATATATATAAACCCAACTAATTTTAGTAGACAACATATAGTTTAGGTGTTGATAAAGAAAATAAAGGAAAATGTATAAAAGAAGGAAAATACTTTGAGAGAATGTAGAAAGAATGTATATTAAAAGGAAAATACATTTTTCTTGCCAGAATTGAAGACATGTAGCACTTGAATAAAAAAATCTAATCAGTAATATATATACCCACACTTATGCATATATTTGAAATCAGTTTACCCTTTCATATTTTATTTTATCATAGAGGATTCACAAATCAAAATATTGAAACTAAAATACATAAATGGAGGGTATGAAAGTGATTCAAAGGATGAATGGCAAAGGCACAAAAGGCTCAAATTAATGGTCAATCCCTTTTTCTTCTTTAACATCATGGACTTTGGATAATATTAGTCACTATACATTTACTACCTATTTATAATGTTCATTTCTTGTAATTCAAAATAATTGTGTAAGTACCTGTAAAATTAGAATATATAATGAATATTAATCCAGCTTTTAGAGTTGCAAATAGCCATTTTGTGAGTACTTACCTAGTAAAACTGGAAATTTTATCAACTCAAATATATCTCAATCCATAGCAAAATGAAAAGCCACAGTTGGCGTGAAGGAATTTATGATATTCAAATACATTGTATAGTTAAAATTGAAGGAGCCTACTTAGATGCTGAAACTTCTGAAATTCCAACCTTAAAGATATAAAAACAAAATTCAAAAAAATTCCTTAAGGGGCTTATAAAAATTAGAGTAAACTATCCCATTGACCCCTTACCTTTCCACTGATTTCAATTTAGTCATTTTTCTATTTTTGTTGTTTCAATTTCATCCTTAACCTTTCATTTGTCTCAATTTCATCCCTCTCCTTTTTTAGTTTCAATTTCATCATCAACCTTTCATTTTGTCTCAATTTAGTCCCTCAGTTAACAATTCCGTATATAGTCGACTATTTACCCCTATTTATTGAAAAATAATAAAATGGATGTTATAAAATTTAAAAAATACACTATTTTATTATTATTTGGGGATAAAACATAGTTTTTTTTCGAGAATAATAATATAAAACATTTATATTTTTATTTTATCCCAGTTGTTTTTATTTTTTTTTAAACTTGAATTATAATTTTAATAGTCAACATAGTTTTTTATTTATAATTTTAATTAAAAACATTTAATTTGATGTCTTAAATTCACGATTGATTAGTGCCGCTGGTGCGGACCCACATCATTTAAAGAATGAGGGTCCGATCCAGAGAACTAACCAATCGCAAATCTAAGACATCAATTTTTCCTTCATCTATGTAATATAATTGATAAATAAAAAAATTCATGTGATGTGGGTCCAGGCCAGCGGCACTAATTAATTGTGAATCTAAAACATTAAATTAAACATTTTTAATTAAAATTAAAAAAAAAGTTTTTTTATAAATAAAAAAATTATGTTGACTATTAAAATTATGGGGCATGTACCAAATAGTTCCTCGAATTTTTTTAATACACATTTAGTCCAACACTTTTTATTTTGCACCAAAAAGTCCTTCACCATGTCATGCCCCTGACGCGGCACTTTAAAGATAAGAGAATAAGGGACCTTCACCATGCCATGCCCCTGGCGCGGACTTTTAAAGATAAGAGAATAAGGGACTTTTTGGTACAAAAAAAAAGGTTTGGACTAAATGTATATTAAAAAATGTTTGTAGTACTTTTTGGTATTTGATCCTAAAATTATTATTCCATTTAAGAAAAATACAACTGGGATAAAATAAAAATAATAATAAAAAATGCTTTTTTTATTATTCTAGGATAAAAAAAATATTTTTATTCCCAAATAATAATAAAATAGTTTATTTTTCAAATTTTGTAACATCTATTTTATTATTTTTGAATAAAGAGAGGTAAAATAGTCAATTGTATCCAAAATAATTAATAGGGGGACTAAATTGAGACAAAATGAAAGGTTGAGGATGAAATTGAAATAAAAAAAGGAAAATGACTAAATTGAAATCAATGGAAAGGTAAGGGACAAATGAGGTAATTTACTCTAAAAATTATATATGAAAAAGCAAGCTGAACCAATATAGATTGTAGAAAAAACGTGTATACTCTGTAGAGCTGTCAATGGGTCGTGTTAACGGGTTAACGGGTTGGGTTAACGGGTTAACGGGTGAAAACACCCTTAACCCGTACACGACCCGTGAAGACTAACGGGTCAAATGATAATACCCAAATACGACCCGTTAATATTAACGGGTACACGCCCCGAACCGTTAACACCCGTTAATATTAACGGGTCAAAACGGGTAACGGGTTGGGTGACCCGTTAATACCTGTTAGTACCCGTTAGTACCCGTTAATACCTGTTAGTACCCGTGTAATATTGGTTCGGGTCACACGACCCAATAAAACCCGTTACCACTAACGGGTGATGATGGGTATAAATGGGTTTAATCGTGTAAGAGTATAAACCCAAACACGACCCGTTATGATAACCGATCTACCGTGTTGACCCGTTAATGACCCAAACCCGATAAGACTAAACCCATTAACTTATAATTTCGTGTCGTATCGTGTCGTGCCTCATTTTGCCAGGTCTAATACTCTGAACTGTAAAGAAATGATAGTTGAATTCATTAGATTACAAAACTGAATCGAGGTAATCAACGCCCACTACACCAAAATGGGCAAATTGTCACCTTTCAGTCGGCCAGCCTTGTCAAGGTCATTGACCGTGATAAAAAAACACGCGTTTTATGTCACGGTCATTGACCTTGACACGACCGTGGCAACTAATTGTCACGGTCATTGACCGTGACAAGCCCGTGACAATTCAATTTGTCACGGTCGTGTCACGATCAATGACCGTGACAATTCGTGTCACGGTCAAAGACCTTGACACGACCGTGACAACTTTTCCAGCAAAAACCCTACCCCCCTTCTTTTTTCCCTCCCGCGTCGTTCCCTCCATTTCTCTCTCTCTCTCTCTCTCTCTCTCTCTCGATGCTGCTCTCTCTCTCTCTCTACTTTCAGGTCCATTTTCTCTCTCTCTCTCTCTCTCTCTTTCATTTATATATATATTTGTGTGTATATTTGTGTGTATGTGTATATATATATATATGTGTGTGTATGTGTGTGCGTGGAGGGGGGCAGGGGATGGGGGGTGGGCGGGGTGGGGCAGGGTGGGGGAGGGGGTGGTGGAGGGGGGCAGGGGGTGGGGCAGGGTGGGGCGGGGTGGGGCAGGGTGGGGGAGGGGGAGGGGGTGGTGGAGGGTGGGGTGGGGTGTGTGTGTGTGTGTGTGTGTGTGTGGTGGTGTGTGATGGGGGAGGGGGTGGGGTGGGGTGGTGTGGGGTGTGTGTGTGTGTGTGTGGTGGTGTGTGGTGGGGGAGGGGGTGGTGGAGGGGTGGGGCAGGGGGTGGGGTGGGGTGGGGTGTGTGTGTGTGTGTGGTGGTGTGTGGTGGGGGAGGGGGTGGGGTGGGGTGGAGTGTGTGTGTGTGTGGTGGAGGGGGGCAGGGGGTGGGGTGGGGTGGGGTGTGTGTGTGTGTGGTGGTGTGTGGTGGGGGAGGGGGTGGTGGAGGGGTGGGGTGGGGTGGGAAATCATATGAAATGAATTCAAATTATTGTTGTAGCACTAAGGGAATAAATGAAAATGAATTGGAACTATTGTCTTTTCAACCATCCAATAAAAGTTTTCCTTCATGGAATGTTAGAATTGTTTCTAGGATTATAATCCTACTATAAGATAATTGCTCAAAATAAATATTAAATAATAATTACTAAGATATCAATTCAAATAAAGTCTTAATAACCTAACCAAAAGAAACAAAATAAAATATCAAATAAATTATCATCCACCTCATAGACATTCCCTACCAATCATTTTAAGATAATTTTATCCTTATAAAGATAAATACCTTTGATTGCAAAGCATGCACTTGTATTATTATTATACAACATGTATTATTTCGACGTGTAATTCTAAAATCTCACCTAGTTTTGTATACTATTTTTAAAATCATACTATCAATTCACGAGACACTAAACAAGAAAGAGGACATATTAATTTGGAAATGCTTGTTTTTCTTTCTAGAGACCCGTGTCGTCAAAACTTGGTAGTGTTCGAGTGTGTTTTTATCACTAAATTATTATTTCACTAACAAATACTCCTTATATCCTAGATTAAGAGTCCATATTTAATTTTTGTACTTACTAATAATACACTTAATCAATGGCTAGGATTAACCCTTATTCACTATTATGAAATTTGGTTAATTGATTATTTAAAAAAAAAAAGCAAAAGTAGACTAACATATATACACAACACTAAAAGTAGACATCAATTTTATAAATAATTGATATTTTCATTCAAAATAAATATTTCATTCAAAATAAATATTTCATTAAAAAATATTGGATAATAATTGATATTTTCATTTAAATTGATAATAATTTTATTCATGAAATTAATTCAATTAGGTAAAACCCATGATAATGAAATTTATGCTACAATTATCTCATGTCATAATTTTATGTAGTTGTCACGGTCGTGGTGGGGGGAGGGGGTGGGGGTGGGGTGGGTAGGGGTGGTGTGTGTGTGTGTGTGTGTGTGCGTGTGGCGGGGGTGGTATTGACGGAACTTACACATACGTTATAATATAGACGAAACATTTTTTTATCTGTACTAATAACATTTTTTTTATCTGTACTAATAACATTTTTTTTACAGCAAAAATGTCTCCTTCAGATGTTAGGGCGAAGATGATGATGCTGTTTATGATGATGTCGTCGTCTGGGTTCGGTGGTAGCGGAGGTGACGAGGGCTCCTCCGCCCCTAGGCTCCCCAAATATGGAAAATTTGGGATTACCGTTGAAAACAAGTCGGAGCTTTTAGCGAGATCCCTCGAGCTGCTAAAGACGGTCATCGGCCCGGGGTTTATGAGTTGGAAGGAGGTGCCGTATGAGCTCAAGTTAGCTGTTTGGGCGGCACTACAGGTAATATTTATATGAATATTTCAATTTCAATTTATATTTATATTTATATTTATATTTATATTTATATTTATATTTATTCGCAACTAACATTGTATTTGTTGGACAGGAACAATTCAACTTGGATCCAAAGCTACGCGATTCCGTCTTCGAGCAGTTGAGGGAGCAACACAAGACGTGGAAAAAAAATATGCGGACACGGTACTTTGGAAAAACACGAGAGACCATTTTACAATGGCGCGGATCCGTCCCGCCCAAGGAGCCGATCTCATTGGCACAATGGCAAAAGTTCATTGACAATGAGATCGAGGATCGACAATTGGCATCTCGCCAATCGGGGAGGGAAAATCGGGCTAAAAAGACGGACGTGCACTACTCCGGCCGGACCTCTTACGCTGAGGTGGAGCATAGGATGAAGGTAATATTTAATTTATCTAAACTACAGAAATATATTATTGGATATTATTTTACTTTGCGGGGCCGATACTAATTTTACTTTACTTTATTTTATTTCAGGGGATAGGGAGTGGGCCAGGGGGTAAGCCACATAGGCTCGATACTTATGTGGCTCTTCGGACGAAGAAGGGGAAGGACAAGGAGGTGTCCCCGAGCGTCGCGGCCACGATTGTAAGTAATCCGACAGTTTAATTATTGTTAATTACGTTATAATTTTTTAGTTTACTAATCATGTGCTTTTTGTCGTTTCAGGCAAAGCTTAAGGAAGTGCATGAGTCGCAGTCTGATGCCGACAAGGCATCTTTGTCCATAGACGCACTCAGCCAAGTGCTTGGCTCTGATCGCAAGGGGAGGACAAGGGGAGTGAGCTCGCGGGTGGCCAAATCTAGGATCATCGGATTGGAGACGAGCGACACCGGGTTGGCTCGAACGGTGGATTCACACGACGCGAAGCTGTCCCGTTTGGAGGCGACGGTCCAAGATATGTACGCATTCATGAAGCGTACGTTGGGTGGAGACCGTAAAGAGAAAGGTAAAGGGAAAGGGAAGGAGAAGGCGGTGGAGGAGGAGGTGCGGGAGGACGAGGAGGTGCGGGAGGACGAGGCGCAGGATGACGAGGATGTGGACCTCGCTGCTTCATCACCGACACGTTCGTACTTCGACGATCCACTTCCCTATTTGACGCCCTCCAACAGACCATTATCGACAATTGGTTGGCCGAGCGTGTTCATATTGGACATATTTGATGGCCAGCGGATAGGGCGGGGGTTGAGGGACCCGAACATCGTCGAGGGTGGAATAGTCCATGGACGTGTGCTTCAAGAGATGGAGTCCAGGGTGCTCGTCACGCATGTCATACCCGGGAAGGAGAACTCCCTATTGTGGTTGCGCGAACAATGCGGCACGACGTACATTAGTGGGTGCGTCAATTCATATGTCGTGTGGCCTACTCACCTCCTAAGTTTTATCTAAGACATGTAGTAACATTATTTTTAAGTTTGTCCATTTTAATTATATTTGGATTATATCGTCATGTATATTATTTTTACTTTGAAGATTTGGATTATACTGTCATGAATATATATTTGCATTATCTTTAGTTTGTGTTGGATATATGATGTTTGGAACAGGTACAACGTTGCTATAACAGGTACAAATATACTGCTGGGCAGTGGCGGTGGCCATACTGCCCAGCAGATTTTTTTTAAATTCTGCCCAGAATTGTCACGGTCATTGACCGTGACAATGTTTTTACTAAGGGTCACGGCTTTGTCACGGTTATAAACCGTGACAAACGTGTCAAGGTCAATGACCGTGACACGACCGTGACACGACCGTGACACAAAACGCGAGTTTTGTGTCAAGGTCAATGACCGTGACACGACCGTGACAAAAAAAGTTGTCTCGCCTCGAAATGTCACGGTCATTGACCTTGACAAGGTGAATTTGTCAAGGTCAATGACCTTGACAAATGGGCAGATTTGGTGTAGTGGCCTTGAATATGAATTCCCTTTGAAATCTATTCTTTCTTCATAATGTGTCTCTGTACAGAATATAGCAGGGATTCAGGATTTTTGTTCAGGGGAAGCCGAACTTTTGAGTGGCAGCGGGGGTTGGGAGCGGGAGCCCCCGTGGCGAATTTTTTTAGAGCTAATTCAACTTTAATTGAGAGTTTCACAAATTTTTAGACTTATTTTTTCCAATCATTTTTTACTCCCAATAAATATATACCAACATTTATTTGGCATAAATACACATTTTTTTCGGCATAAATAGGCAATTAAAAATATTGTGTCTAAATAGTATAGTTTGCCTAAATAATTAATAATATTCAAAATGAACAACTGAAATACTAAAAAAAATGGGCACATTCAAATATCAAAATCTCAAAAAATATGCAAAAACAAACAACATTCTTCTTTGGAACAAAAAATAACGGTAGCCAAAAATATATAGCAAAAAATTACGAAGGATTAGATATTAGATATTAGATTAGGCTTTTTTTTTGTGAAAAGAGGAAATTAAATTAAAATAACAACCACAAGTTCAATACAAAGATAACAGAGCAACATAGGGCTAAAAAATTCGGTACATGACTAAAGCAAAAGCCTCCACGTAGGGGAACCAATAAACTAATTGGAGTTGAACTCCTCAATTTGATTCTTGTTCTTCTCTTCATCAATGATTACACTCAACTGGTCCGGGGGATCCATCAGGATGAGAAACTCTTCCGCACAAGTCTTCGCAAACTTAGCAAGCTAATCTGCACACCTATTAGCCTCTCTTGGTATGTAGCTCACCTCAATGCTCATGTCCTTTTTCTTGTCGCGACAGTCCAGGATGATGGCAAAATAAGGGTGATTATTCGACTCTCCCCCATTTATCAAATCAACAGCATTCTTGCAGTCAGACTCCAAGCTGACGTCCCTCCAGCCCCTATCTTTGGCCAAGAACAACCCATAGAATATTCCCTCGAGCTCAACCCGCAACGGGGGCGCCCCACTGATTCTTTCAGAAAAGTCAGACTCATTTATCAAATCAAAAGCCAGTGATCCACTCGCCCCTATAATCACGCCCAATGCCCCCAAAGGAGCCAACACTGGTATTATTGTCCCAACCGCCATCCGTATAGATAGACATTACTCAATACAAAGGAGAACCTCCTTTAATTGTCCCTCAATAAGACAAACAAATTGGTTGCGCCTTTTAAATTCACATTGGTTGGCAAATTCACATATGGGCGCCCATCCGTTGATGAGATTAAAAGAATCTTTAACACTTTGAGCCTGAAAGCTACTTTTAACATAGGAGTCATCAAACACAAACACACTAATCATGAAGACGACTTCCAACCGGGTATGGCTAAAAGAATACTGGTACTTACACAGGCGCGCAGCGAGTGTTTAAATGGAGCCCTGATTTCCATCCTATAATTTAGAGTAATACTACACGGACCCCTGTTTTGTACCCTCATTTTGTACCCCATGATAAGACAAGGCAATAACAAGTTGTATTCTATGCCTTGACGAGATCCACAATAATAAAGTATAAACATTTAAAGCAGAGAATATGAATGGCGTACATGTAATTTTATTGTATACTTTAATCCACCATTGCACGTGTACGAGAATCTATGTCGCTAGTTCGTATTCACTTGTATAACAATGAAAGTATCTTCACAATTGCTAAGGCAATTGAATAACCACTCAAACTCAAACTCAAACTCGTTGCTGCTACTGTATAGCAAATGTTTGAATATAACAATATTCCTATCTACTGCCAAACATGTGGCAAACACAACCATCTCTAAATTGAATGTGAACTTAGAACTCAACAACATGAGAAAAGGAATAACAGTGGCTCAACTGCTCAGAGGGAACCTAAAAGCAAAGTAGTGACAAAATCGAAGGAGAAGAAATCAGAAAGTACCAAAGAATACGTGAACAAAAACATAAGAAATAACGCGATAGTTGAACAAAAAACCGTTGATTGATTAGGGGAGCAAAGAAAGTGTTACACATGACATGAGGCTAGAGAAGTACACGAATGTCTGCTGGATATTGGAAGAAGAGAGCAACTGAACGATCCCAAGCAGGATAAACAATGCAAGCTAATTGTTTGCATAAATGCCACAACTAGAGATAATATCAGAATTTGCACGCACGACTCTAAGATTGTATCCACCAGTGAAGATGCCAAGATTAACCAATCTCAGCATGAGAAACATATGGAGGAGGGAGAAATAAAAAGAAAGAAGAATGACCACCAGGTAGTAGAAGACGAATTGGGAGAAACAAGATAAACAAGAAGTGAATAAGCAGAACTAAATGGAGGAAGAGAAGCTGGAAGTAGAGCAGGTTTTTTAGCAAAAAAAGGAGGCAGTCGTGGGAGATAATAAGGAGACTGAAGCCGAACAAGAGAAAAATATAAACACTTGGAAAGATGATATACAAAGAGTGACTCAGTTAAACCTTTCTCCTAGGAAAATCCCTTCAAACCCAAATACAAGAGTTGATTCTTGGCAAAAAGTGAAAAATAAAAAAGGAAGACCTCAGAAATTCCCAAGCCATTCTCATAGTGATGACCAAATAAGGACACTAAGATAAAACTCTAAGAGTTCCCACCCGAAACTGTTTAATGATTAGAGTGATGTTTTGGAATGTTAGGGAGATATACAAGAAGAGTATTGGTTGGAGAATAAAACGTTTCATTAAAATGTACAACATTTATATGCTCATTTATATGGAGCCAAAGGTGGATGCAAGCAGAATTAAAGAATTTAGAAGGAAATTCGGCTTTGATAAGGTCAAGCCTAATGGCTCAAACTCAATCTGGTATTTTTACTCTCATGGAATAAATCGTTGAGTCATATCCCAAATAGATCAATGTATCACCATTAAAGTGAAGCACCCTACTATGCAGAATTATTTTAAAATGTCCCTTATTTATGCTAAATGAACAAGAAATGAAAGGCCTGGACTGTGAAAATATCTTTCAAATAAAGCTACTAATGAAGATTAGGGAGTGGGAGGTGATTTTATCACTGTCTCCACTGCTAGTGAAAAGGCAGGAGGAAATGATTTTAATCTTCAGGCTGCCAATGACTTCTTAGACTGTGTTGCTACTGAAGGGCTAATTGCTACTGTGTTGCCAATGATTTCCTGACTAGTGATGACCAGCTCCTCAATGTTCTCCCAGATATGATAACTGAGGAAGACAACCAAATGCTTAATCATATTCTCTTAATTGAAGAAATTAAGTCCGCAGTTGACAGCCTCATTGGCGATAGTTCTCCCGGTATGGATGGTTTCACTGGGAATTTCTTCAAAGGTATTTGGAACATCATCAGTGATGACTTACGGAAGATGGTGGAAGGGTTCTTTCTAGGTATGGAACTTCTAAAAGTATGAAATCTACTTCCCTTGTCCTCATCCCTAAAGCTGAGTGTGTGTGTCTAAATATGGCGGTATGAGACCTATAAGCTTCTGCAACTCCTCAAACAAAATCATATCTAAAGTTATTGCTGCTAGACTAGCTCTTCTCCTGCCTGAAACCATTTCTCTAAATCAACGTGATCACAGATAAATTTTATTGACTCAAGAAATGATATGCAAACTGAATGCCAAAAATGAAGGGGGGAATATTACAATCAAATTGGATATGGCTAAAATTTATGACAGGGTGAATTGGTTCTTCCTCATCAAAGTGCTTAGTGGCTTTAATGAAGAATGACTAGACATGATATGGAGGATTATCTTAAATGTTTGGTTCTCTATTATGTTTAATGGAGAAGCTAATGGATTCTTTAAATCTGCTAGAGGTCTAAGACAAGGGCACCTTCTTTCCTATAGTCTCTTAATCATAGCTGCTGTGGTGCTCTCCACCTCTTTTAAGCCTTTCAAAAGCCCAATTGGTTATCCCATGATATCTCACTTAGACATGGAAAGCTTACGACATAGTGAATTGGTTCTTCCTCATCAAAGTCCTTAACAAGTTTGGCTTCAATGAAATCTGGCTAGACATGATATGGAGGAGTACCTCAAACGTTTCGTTCTATGTTATGTTTAATTGAGATGTTAATGGATTCTTTAAATCTGCTAGATGTCTAAGACAAGGGGCCCTCTTTCCCCTAGTCTCTTCATCATAGCTACATAGGTGGTCTCCATAAATATCGACCACATTGCTAATGAATCCTCTTTCAAGCCTTTTGAAATCCCAATTGGCTGCCCCATTATATCTCGCTTAGCTTTTGCTGATGACATACTATTTTTTTCTTCAGGTGATCTCTCTTCTATAAAGAAATCAAAGAAGGTTATTGACATATATGAAGTCATGTCGGGCCAGTCGATTAATTATGGGAAATGCTCATTATTTTGTTCCAATTTTATAACCACTAGTAGAAGAAGATGGATTTCAAACCTTAACAAAGTGGAAGTCAAAGATCCTCCTTTCAATTACTTGGGTTGTCCAGTCTTCACAGGGAGAAAGAAAAGTGTCTTATTTGATGACATAATCCAGAAAATTAGAGCTACATTAGCGGATTGGCAGGGTAGGTTCCTCTCCATATGTCTTAGAGTTACTTTGATCAAACATGTCCTCCAATCGGTTCCCCTCTACATCATTTTAGCGATTGACCCTTCAAAAAAGGTCTTACACGACATTGATAAGATTTGGCTGACTTTTTATGGGGCTCTATTGAAGGGAAGCCCAAGTACCATCAGCTAAGTGGAAGGACATAAAACTTTGGTGAAAATTTTGAGAGCAGAAGTCCCTTTGGACTACCTTCATGATGAAAAAATATTATAGACTGACACACCCATTCCTTTCTAATTATAAGGGTGGCTCGACCATCTAGAGAAGAATGATTCAAGGCAGAGATAATGCAGAATCTAATTCCATGTGGCACATTAGCAAAGACGATATTCACTTCAGTTGGGATAACTGGACAAGTGACGGGGCTTAGCTAACCAAGGGCTCCATGTTAACTGTCATGTTAAGGAGATGATGGATGACAACGGGAACTGGAATACGTCCAAATTAGCTTTATACGTGCCCTATCAAACAGTGAAAAAAATTGCTGTGATAAAAAACTAAGTTTGAATTCAGTAGATACGCTAGTTAGGATCAAAGAATGATCTGGTAGCTTTTTACTCGAAGACGGCTAAGCACTCCATCATAACTAATAGAGTCAGATCCTAAACTAATTCTCTAATTTGGCACAAGGCCATCGCTATTAAAATCTCTACCTTTATTTGGAGATTTTTGAGAGACAAACTCCTAGTTGACAGTGCGATAATGAAAATGGGCATCAGAGGTCCTTCCATCTACTGTTGTTGCAAGACTCACAAGGAAGAAGACCCTAATAATTTATTTGGGGATAGTTAGATGGCTGTGGAGGTGTGGAATCATTTCAATAATTTTCACGGGGTCTCTAACAGCAACACTTCTATTAGGCCACGTTTGGGAGTTTGGGAGAGAAAAGAAAGGAACGGAAAATTTTATTAGGAGAGAAAAGAAAAGAAAAGAAAGTTAATAGGAGAGAAAAGAAAAGAAGAGAAGAGAAAGGAGTTTGGGAGAGAAAAGAAAACAATTTTCTTTCTTGCGTTTGGGAGTTTGGGAGGAAAATAATTTTTTTAAGAGGAAGAAAGAACAATTCATTAAAAAGCTTTCCTTTCTCTCCATTTCTTTCTGATTTGGAAAGAAAGTTTGGAGAGAAAGGAAGGGAAAGTTTTTTAAAAATTTTCCTTTCTTTTCTCTCCTTTGAAACTCCCAAACGAGAGAAAGTCTCTTTCTTTCCACTTAAACTTCCAAACGAAGGAAAGAAAACACTTTCTCTTCCTTTCCTTTCTTTTCTCTCTAAAAATAGAACTCGCAAACGAGGCCTTAGGGGCAGACTGATTGGATGGTGGACTGGTCTTATTAAAGATTCGTCCAAAAACCATCTGGGAAATGTGGACTGCTAGGAACAAAAACGAATATGATGGTATGAAAATCTCTACTAAAGGGGTGATAATGAAGATAAAGGAGTTGATTGGCCGACATGATACTGAAGACATTTGCTGGGAAGTCCCCAAATAGCAGCCCTCCGAAGCAGGAAGTCATTAAGGTGAGTTGGACCCCTCCAAGGGTTTAGAGTTGAAATTGAACGTTGTTGGTTGTGGCAATCATAATCCGGGTTCAAGTGGTGTGGGTGGAGTTACTCGAGATGCCAAAGATCAATTCTTGAGAGTTTTTTCTATCTGCATTGGTGACCACTCTAACAATGAAGCTGAAACGTATGATATCTTTATGGGTCTCATAGAATGCAAAGATTTCCTTCAGTATGGCATTGTTGTTGAATCTGATTGCAATGTTTTAGTGGAGATTATGCATAAAAAATGGGCATGCTCGTGGTCTATCAAAATCACTCATCAACAAATTATGGACATCATGAGAGGCTACAAAGTCACTTTATGTTAGACGTTTAAATAAGGAAATAAGATCGCATATTTTCTTGCCAATTTAGGTTGTGACAGCAGGAAGTCTATCATTTTCAGTTTCCGAAGGTTATTCAGGGTATGATTAAACTGTACCAGTCTGGGTTGCCAAATTTTATATTCACGAAGAGGCTCTAACAGGATCCTCCATTTTTGTAAGCCTAGAGGAGGGCTTTTCTCCTCTCTTATCTTTATCTATACATTCCGGGAGTTCTTGTCCCTTATTTTATATATATATATATATATATATATATATATATATATACAGTTATGCTCTTGTGCGGATCAATCCGTATTTTAAGAGTGCAAATCGAACATGTGTTACCTATATAAGCAATAATTTCTAAGCGCACGATTGGGTGACACATGTTCGGTTCGCACTCTTAAAATGCGAACTAGTCCCCAGAAGAGCATTATATATATATATATATATATATATATATAAACTCAACTAACCCAGAATAACTTTCCGTCACTTTATGATATACGTTTAGATAAGGAAATAAGATCGCGGATTTTCTTGCCAATTTAGGCTGTGACGGCAGGAAGTCTATCATTTCCGATGAGATTCTAAACTTTCCGATGGTTATTCAGGGTATGATTAAATTGGACCAATCTGTGGGTTGCCAAATTTTATATTCACAAAGAGGCTCCTCTCTTATTTTTATCTATATATTGGGGGGAGGGGGAGGAGGGGGGAGGGGGGGTCCAGTTCCTTATTATATATATATATATATATATAGGGAAATGATCAAGTGAGGACCCCGAATGAGGACCATTTTTTTAAAATAGTAAAAAAAAAAAATTTGGACTGATTTTTTTTTTTATAATTTTTAAACATTTCAATAGGACCATAAAAAAATAATCAACTCAAAATGATTTTTTTTGGTATGTTAAAAAAATCAGTCAAACTTTGCCAGTTTTTAAGTTGTTAAAAACTGACAAAGTTTGATCGATTTTTTTAAAATAGTAAAAAAATTCATATTGACCTGATTTTTTTTATATCGCCCTACTGAAATGTTTAAAAACTATATAAAAAAAATTAGCTCAAAAATATTTTTTTTTACTATTTTATCAAAATTGGTCCGCATCAGCGGTATGCAAACAGATGTCCTCATGGATCCTCTCTCTCTCTCTATATATATATATATATATAAACACTTGAGTAACCATCCCAGAACATAAATAAAATCGTAAATTTGCTCCAACCACATTGCTCTATAGTGGGAGAATTGATTCTCCCCAGTCCGAATCAATTTGATTAGGGCCTGGTACGGATCTCCGTCCTAAAATAAATTCATGGAGACCTCCCAATCTTCCCAACTCAAGTTAGAGTTTCTACATCAACTAAAACCCAATCTTGGATACGCAAACGTCACATGTTAAAGTATATAGCAACTTTCTATCAAGTTTAAACATGATTCAAAATCAATTAAAGGTTTAAGATCAATATCTTATCATTTAAATATAGTTAATCTTCTTCATGAAATATGCCAAATTAACTTGAGATTATCATTAATCATTTCTTTAAACATGTTATTACACATAAATTAATTGTTTAAACAATACATGAATCATAATTAAAATACATAACAATTCACAACATGGCAATCAAGCGTATTCCCATAAATAAATCATGAGGTTCTAAGTTTGACATGAGTTTTAACCTAAACAAGTATCTAATCAATTGATTCTACATCAAACGTGTTTAGACAATAAAATCATATGAATCTAAATAAAATTTTATACCATAATAACATACTTCTAATCCATTAGTTCCTACATAACAATGAAAGTCATAAACCAATTACATAGTATCACGATAAGTAAGATATAATTTATTTCCTTAAATGAAGCTTGAATATTGATTGGTTCTCTTGAATGTTCTTCCTCTTCTCCCAAATCTCGCCTCTTGAAACTAAGGTTTAAAATATGATATATTATGATGTTTAATGAGTGTCATAAACCTATTTAAAACTCCAAATCCGTAGGTCTAATATGGGACAACTTTTGGACCCCCAAATAATCCCAAACCACTAAGCATATAGTCTCAAAACTTGGCCTAAAGATATACTTACCACATGACCCAATTTGCAAAAATAAAACCACCATTATTGTCCTTTATACACCCCTAGAATCACATCAAAATATACCAACCCAAAATATCAAATCAATTATAGCCGAATTAATTTAATTTACTAGTCGTACAAAAATTATATAAATTTCTCATTTTAAATTCTGGTTAATATTCCAAAACCATTAAATTTAATAAATTACCCGTTAACTCACTCGAGTTACTATTAATTATGAATTAAATAATCATTTAATTAATTCCCAAAAATATGGGGTATCACATTATCCCCCTAATAATTGTTCGATATGAGGACATGCCCAGTCCATCCAATATGGTACCCATTCTCACAAGGTACCGCACCGATCGTAATCCTTAAGCAGTAGTTGTTGTCTCGTCAACCCCTCGTGTGCTGGTCAAGCTAGTGGAACGTCGTCAACTGCTGGTAATTACAGTGCCGAATAAATGACATAAAGCGAAAGGATCCTATTACTCTGCTCATCGAACTCCCCTTGGTTGGCCTTCAGTCACCTCTTGGTCGAATGGCCCTCTTCCCCGCATCCATAACAATGTCCTCTGAAGACACTTTTATGAACCCTTGACTTCTGATCCACTATTTACTTTCTCTATTTCTTCCATGACTGGCAGTCTCCCTGCTGATTCTCATACTGTACCAGTTTTCTCTCTTGATAATGAAAATTATTTCCTCCATTAGCCTCACCATTCTTCTCTTGAGTAAATTCAGTTTCGATTTCTATTTCATTCCCCTTATTGAGCTTTTGTGAGTATGAGTTCTCATGAGAGTGCAAAAGTGCGACATTCACCACCTAAGTATGCGTGGTGTATGCTGAATTCCCTAATAGTACATGTATGATCTTACAGGTCAATACTAGGATGAAACAATGCATTCGTTTCTCCTCATTGTTTACCTCTTACAGTATAAACAAAAGGATAAATGTGAACTCTTGCTCGTACTTAGACACTATGCGGATCTCCTGAAAAAAATCCATAAAATATTTTGCATTTACGGCACTAACTTCTGGAGGATAATACTTGTCCTCAAACCCCTTCCAGAAATCATCATTGTCCATGATTCTCTTCTTCTCTATAATGGTGATAGACTCCCACCACTGTAATGCCTCCCCACAACCTTAAAGTTGACAATCATTTATCGATGAACCTCTATGCCCTCTATCATCCTCAAGTCCTGTGATTATCTTATCTCCACTACTATGCTACCAAAACATTCATGGTCCCCACAAACTCCGATGGGTTACACTTAACAAGAACCCCAAGTTCCCTCTCTAAAGTAGACAATGGTGGCAAATAAGGAATAACCACCTGTTACTGTGGCTGTTGGCATTTCAAAAAGTGACGATCATCTTTAATGTAACAGCCAGAGCAATGATGAAAACATAAACTAATGTTGCCTGTGGTGGCGGCTGATGATCTGGCTTAATCTCCTGACTGGTAGCCCTAGTGGAAGTTGTATGTACTCTCCTACCTCGAATGTTTGCCATTTAAAAGCAAAAAAAAGATTTGCATAATAAAATGAGCACTAATGAAGAGTATAAATAAAATAAACCATATGGCTTTAGTAACCAAAGAACGCAAGTCAAAAACTTAATGAGCACAACACGTATTGTGAGGACACTAGAACCTGAGTGTTTTGATACCAACTGTAAAACCCCCTATTTTCCATGCCCAGTTGATCAGGCAGAGCGCAAAACACAATGAGTTCTATGTAATTCATATCATTCTCAACATCAACGATGAATACAAAAATGACAGTAAATAAGAAACCATCTATGACATAAGTTTAAAATATAATGAACAATAAAAAAGTGAACGAACTGAATAAAATAAATCCCTAATAAAACTGAAGCCACTAATACGAGTTTCCAAAATATAGGAGTCTCCAACTAAAATGTAAATGAAACTGTTGAATACAAATACTAGCGAAATGACAACAGAAATAAAACCAATTTGTACACTAAGGATAATGAACTGGATCTCCAAATAATTTGCAACTTTGACTGCTCTATCCAACTCTAACTGCACACTCATGTTTCTCTAAAGGTAAAGGTTTTATAGATATGGGCCAGCATCCCAAAGTTTGAAGAAATATTATGTTTCATAATTGTTTTAAATATGATAATATTACACCCCCATGCCATCACCCATCGACGATCATACAAGAATAATTCTCACATCTCATCTAACCTTTTTTTCTAAATAAACTGGACCCAATCCATCCCATAATATACTAAGGCTACTAATCCACATAAATAAAACACAAAGTAGTAAACCAAAAGTCCTAGCGTCCAATTGTCTCTCAACTCCTGGCCCTAACTAAATTTCGTGTGTGGTACGTGTGACAAGCGAAATCCAATAAGGAACTCCCTTAAAAAACTTATGTAAATCCCCACCGTTCGTTCTAGACAATGGCAAGAGACTCCCTAAGCTAATATCCAAAACCAACATATGTATATACAATCTATTATACATACATTACATCATCCCGTAGAAATCAACCATCCCGGATCGACCACAATAAAGAGTATTAACCGAAATCATAAAGTCTATCATCAAGTAATAGATTATAACAAAGAGTATTAACTAACTCGTACCTTCTATCATCCCAACAAATACATCCAAAACACAAACGCCCGATGGCCGAGCAATATCCCAACTCAGGCCCCACATATAATCCATGTAAAGGTCACTACTCTAGATAAATCCATAATAAAGGATATAATTAATCATTCATTACTCACGATGATTAACCATTCCCTGGAGTGTTTTTAAAATTTTCCACTAGTTAGTTACACCTCCATTAATTATGTTTTACATTTACCAAAATATTTTAAAATTAGTCTGAGAGAAATAGTTGAACCCCAAGTATAACAATATGCGTATACAATAACAATCCAAACTAATTGATGAGGGGTATTTTTTACTAGTCCAAATCCGAATAAAGAGCATCATCAAAAGGCATAGCGATCGCCTAGTAAAATAAGAAAATGATTAATTTATGAACGAGGGAATGGTGAAGTGGTCATCGGGTAGACGACCTAACACCCATTGTTTTCATGGCATCACGATAACTTTGTGAATATAAATAATATATCACAGTCAACCAAGAGCTTAGCTTCGTCAGACAAACACCCCACCCCGGTCATCCAGACGCCCAACTTCGTCAGACAAACAATAACCAAAACATTAAATATCCAAGACTTTGTCAATAGGCCATTGGTTTAAATGTCTAACACGTTACCTATTGAATAAGTTGGGAATAATGGTGAACATACTATGTGGGAATATGTGGAGAAGCTATAGAAGAACATGTGTCTTCTCTAAATTAAAACTCTCCCAACGTGCATGCTATGATTTAGGAAAGACAATGTAAAAGTTGAATATATAAAGCCTCTTATAGTATGAGAACAAACAAGCATACGAGCACTGTAACTTTTTGTAATTTTCTTTTCCCTCAGAAGAAATAAAAGAAAACTATAAGAGCAAGTTTTATAATTGCTCAATTTATTTTTTATTTGGCTTATCCCATTATACATACATTGTACCATCTAACTGATTCAACGTATTCGAAGACTAATTTGAAGACTTTTAGAAAATTGAAGAATCATTCATCTCAACAACATTAAGAAGAGGTATGGTAGTTTGGTAAAGCCTTTATTTTTCCAGGGTTTACATTTGTATGGGTTTTCATTTAAAAATGTTTTTAAAATATTTGTTTAGAAAATTTTGAAATTTTCGACGACTCGTTTGAACAAGATTTTCTTGTCGTTCGAACAAGTTACACTAGGTCGTTAGAACAAGTTTCATGGTTCGAACGAGATCTGTTGCCTTTTAGCATGCACTGAAATGTCGTTCGAAGTCTCTTTGGATATCATTCAAGTAAACGCGGTTATGTCATTATAATGAAGGTTCCCATGTTCGAATGAGATGCCTTTTTGTCAAGAACTCTAATGTTGTTCAAAGTTTCATTCGAAACATATTCGAACGAAAAAGGGTACGTCGTTCGAACGAGGTACAAGTCGTTTGAATGAGCACGTGAGATTTTGTTAAATCTTATCCAAATCTCTTATGTTTATCCTTTTGCAACTAACTTCCTTATAAAAAGATATGCGAGATTAGAGTCTTTTAGAACTATTTTTAACATTTTTCCACACCCTTTTAGAGTTTCTTTTATGATCAAACTCTTTCAATTTTCATCCAAAACCCTAGGAAATTTAGTGATCCAAAACCCTAGGAAATTTAGTGATTCTTTTGTGATCAAATTCTTCTTGATCACTTTATCAAATCAAGAAGAACATAATCCTTATTCAAGAACCCTTGCAGAGTCCATCTTTAGCACTGATTTGTGGAGTAGAGGCTATACTTGTGAAGAAGAAGGTTGATTGGTGGATATTAAGGGAAGACTGCTTCCTGTAAGCGGTGCTGGACTATACCATTGATGTAAAAGACTTCCACGTTATACTTAGTGAGCTAAGTAGTCTGTAATTTGTCTAGTGTTTGTCAAATATTGCATAGTGCTGAAATAGAGGTTTTTCTCAAAAGTTATTTTTCCTTACTTCTTCGCATGTTTTCATGTTTAGTTTGGCTGAATTAATTTAGACTTAGTCTTTGAATGCACACTTAGTTAATTCAAGATAAAAATTGTCAAAATTTAAATTTGTGTGTGTTTGGCCTAAGATAGAAATCAATCCATATAATTTTCATTCTCAGAAACCCCTGCCCCTTCACCCCGTGGATATATGTCGAGCCCCACCGAACCACATATATTTGTTATTTTTCGTTTCTCTCTTATCTCATGTCCTTCACTTGAGTGGCATTGTAATTATAAATTTATAGTGTCGAGTGTGTAAACTCTGATTTTCACCTCAACATAATTGGCATCGTATGCGGGAACGACTATTTCCAAAATCATAAAGAAGAATAAAGTGACGTGGTCCATTAATGACCTCAGAGAGTAATATCAAGTTATTCAACATTACCTCGTGGAAATCCTAGGTCGTAAACTACTCACTCCCCCACTGGTACCAGAGAAGCAAGTAGACTAGTCTTCTCCCGCCGAGTAAAACATGGCTAATGAAGTAGCCCAACCACCTCTACCTTGCCCAGTTCTCCCCTTCACTATTTATCGGGTGTCCGAATACAGGTAAGTCAAACTCCAACCAGTTATCGAGGATAATGGAGACACCGGATGAGAGTCTCCATTTAGTTGAGACGTCATGGATTGCCCAATGCCATCTCATTTCAAGCTCCCAATAATGGACTCCTTCAATGGGACCACCAATCCTAGGGACCACATATATTACTATAGGGCTCATATGGACTTTCTGGACAGCCTAAGCCAGATTAGGTGTCGAGCGTTCACCACAACACAAAAGGGTTCATTGAGAACTTGGTTCAATCACCTGCCACCTAATTCGATCACATTCTTTAGGGATCTCCCCAAGTGCTTCGTCTGACATTTTATCGAGAGATGGATACACATGAAGACCATGGACCATCTATTCAAATTTCCTTAGATAAAGGAGTAGAACCTCAGGACATATGTGAATAGGTTTAATGATGAACTCCTCCATATTGATCACCTAGATGAGAAGGTCATCATGTTTACTTTCTTATGAGGGATATACAATAGTAATATAATATAATCCATATCGAATAATTCACCCACAAATATGACAGAGGTCATGACAAAGTGTAGAAACACATCCAAAAGGAAGACATGATTAGTAACAGCAATAAAGACATGAACCTATAAATTTTGGAGAAAGAAGGTTCGATGGCGAGCCAGGACATCAGAAGTTTTCCCCAATGGGTACTCATTAGCTAGACCAACCCTACACAAAGAAATTCACTCCCCTACATACAACTTTGGGGCGAGTGCTAAACATAATGACTGATCCAAAGATTTTTAGGGGGGCAAATATACCAAAGAACAAGCCACATGAGCCAAAGTCAAATATTTAATACCAATTTCATCGAGATTATGGCACGACATCAACAACTACCTCCCCCTGAAAAGTGAGATCAATGCACTGGTGCAGAGAGGTCATCTAAGAGAATTTGAACAAAGAGGAGCTCCTCAATGGGAAAAATGGAGCAATTAGCAGAGGGATAATAGGATGAGTAGTCAATCAAAAGATAAAAAACCAAGACAAGAAGAATGAAGGGAGGTGGCCATAGCCGAAGGTGGATAAACATGATGTTTGGTGGATTTGGGTATGGGGATAATTGACATCAGCTCACTGAGCATACCGGAGCCAAAAAAGAGAATTGATGTAGGTACGAACAAAGAAACTCGCCAAATATTTAAAAACAATTTGTCAAAGCAAATGACTTGTAAGTATCTGTTCTTTTTTGTGCAATAGGGTGTGTTCCTAGAGATTTTTTATGTATGAAAAAGTTTGATATGACTGGGTGATCAGTGGATATCTTTTCATTGCAATTGATCATGATATACCGAGTTGCTTGGACTGATAAACCATTAAGGTACGTGTCAAATAACTTTACCCTTGTACTGAATAGCTATGAAAGCTTATTCGATATAAACTAGTACTGAACAAACTTTAAACGTTCCTTGTCACCGAGACCTTGAGATCAAGAGAGAAGTTCCCCAATATACCAGATAGTTGGTCGAAAAGAGTGATAACTCATCGACGATTAGCCTTCTGGGGAAGCAACTTTTTAATAGTACGAACTTCACTCGAGGAAACAATATCTCTAAAGTATAAACTTCCCTTAGTGAGAAGTGACATTTCAGAAATATGAGCCTCTTTTTTTGTGGAATCGAATTTTCTAAGGTACAAACTTCTTCTCGGTTAACCTATTTTGGTCTCGAGGGTAGAGGGTTTAAAAAATAGGAATATCAAGACTATGGAGTGCGTGATGAAAAATAAGTAATCTTTATTTTTGCACAATTAGTTGTTTATTTTATCGAGCAGTCCTTCGTGCACACCTATATATTTGGAAAAATGTATGATGTTGTACATGGGTACTGGAGAACATGTCTACATTTTGAAGGACTTTAAAACTAGGGTCGTTAAATCATTTTAAAAATTTCATAAAGTAGTCATGCAGTTGAGAAATATTAAGCATATTAGGAAGGAAGCATAATCATAGTTTGGCTCTCTTGAGTTATCCTTAGGGGAGTCACACTGTGGCATTGTGACGCGAGCGCTGCCCAAGCGAAGAGAGGGAACTGCTCTTATCTAAGAGAGTTCATTCGCTCGATGGTGGATGCCCGAGTGATTTTCCCTCGTTCCACTGATTCCCCCTGAGGTCGCGTTATCAATTAGATGTGGGTCGAATTTCCTCTAGAAGATGTTTGATGACATGTATAGTTTGAGCCGCACACTACTATATTAGGCCTTGGACTAAGTGTGTTATGTGCGATAAGGGATTTGGTTGGTTTATTCGGATTCGCCAGTTTGTTTTCAACAAAAATAAAAGCAAAAGGTTTGGGTTTTCCCTTTTGGTCTATTCCTAAGGCAGGTATAAGTCTATGGATGATCTAGAGATTCTTGTTATCTGGGTTCAGGAACTTGTTTATGAGTGGACAAGGTTTTAGGCACCCAAGTTGTTCTTTATTATTCGTTAATTATATTCTTATTATCGCTCATAACATTAATTAATTACTTTTAGTTATTTTTAGAACTGGTTTAAAGACCTTAGGTTAAGAATCCTTTAAATGTGTGTAGGTGCTTTTTTTAAAGAAAAGGGATGGTACCCCCCACAAGTTGAATTAAAATAAGAAAAATAGAAAAAATACTTCAATGTGGCTCACATAAAGGGAGAGGGATATAAAAACCTTACCTTCCTGTAAAACAAAGCATAAAAACTAGTCCCATAGAGATCTTTGTGATCGATTAAGGGCTCGCAAACAAAGGTTATGAAATATATCTCCAAACCAACCGTAAAATAAAATAATGGGCAGTCATAAATTAAGAAAATCTAAAGTGAGGGATTATAGAAATATCTTTACCTATTAGAGGAACTATTTCCATAGGAGCATTCCACCACCATTTAACTTCACCATATGCAATCCCCATGTTTGACAACTTAGCAGCCACAACATTACCCTCTATATAAATGTGAGAATATACCAAATCCATATTAGAGAGGTAATATTTATAGTTGTTCCATCTAGTAAGCAACTACCAAGGAGGTTTGTAGGATTCATCATGAAAACAGTAACAAAGTAATTTAGAGTCAATTTCCAGCCAGATTTTTTTCCATTTATAGCTCTAAGCAAACTCTATCCCCATCATTGCTGCAATATGCTTTGCATCAAATGTTGGCTTACCTTTTACTTTCCTATAAAAAGTTCCTCTTAGGAACCCCCTGCAATTCTTATACACTCCACCCACAGCAGCCCTAATGTTTTCAAACAAGCCATCAGTATTAATTTTGTTCCATCCTTGGATTGGAGGATACCATTTAAATTCAGTGATCTTGGGAGCTCTTTTTGGAATGCCTTTTATGTTCAAACTATGGAGGATCTTCGAATCATCCATTGAATTATTCATGTGACCTTTATAAAAACTTCCAATGTAATTGAGCCAGAGCCTTAATTGATGAACAATGTTGTTAAGAGATAGGAAAATTTTATTAAAGATGGCTTGATTTCTATCTCTCCAGATAAACTCAAAAGCTCTAATGGTGGAGGACTGAAGTCCACGTTGATAGCTTGACTCCATAGAAGCATAGGAAAGCTATACCACACCCGGTAGTTGAAAATACCTGCAATTCAGTCCCATATATACTTTGCATATTTGCATTCAATGAATAAACGATTGATAGATTCAGTGCTATCGTGACATAAGATGCATCTGGATGTTAAAGGAAAGCTTTTACATTTCAGTAAATCAAGAACAACTAGTTTCTCATGAAAAAAATTCCAAGCAGTCATAGAAACTCTAGGAGGAATATACAAAGTGGCCAAATAAGGCAGTCTTCAGTTTCCACTACTGGAAGAATGATGTTTCTGATTCTATCAATGATTGAGGTGGCCAATGAGCTGAGAGTTATATTATTGAATTTCCAATTGCCCTTATAAATAAAATTAGCAACTTTGGTGTTGCTTTGATAAGCATTATGATTGAGAGCATGTCCAAGCCAATTATCAGTCCAAAATCCAACTTTTTTTTCCATTGCCTATGATCCAAATAGAATTAAATTTGATGAGTTTGAAGGCTTATTTGTAACCATGCCATACAGAGCTAATTTTGTAAGCACCACCATATTCTCTCATAGGATTAAATCTTTATTATAGGAATTAAGACCATAGGTGTAAGGCCCTAAAACGTGATTAGGAATGTTAATTATATGATTAATTATAAGTTAGAAGTTAGAAGTTGGTCAGGGGTGTTAAACATGTTAATTATCACATTTGGGGGATCCATGCTCATGTGATATATATGTTGTTTACATTCGATGCTAATTGAGCTTAGGATCGGGGACAACATGATTAGGGAATATGATTAGTTGTGTGGTTAAATGCATCATGAAAATATGTTTATAATGAATCATTATGTTTATAAAAGTAAACTAGGTTGTTAGTCAAAATTTGCGATGTTTAGTCGCCAAATGTGAAAGTTGTGAGATTTTTCGGTAAATTTCTACTTTCCTGTTTGAGCACAAATTAAGAGTACGAATTTTATGATTTTGGGGCAACAAAAAATATGAAAGTGGTAGATATATAATCTTTCTATCTTTACATGTAAAATGGTTGTAAATCGGGTTCCGTAATAGTGAGTTATGGTGATTTTACAAAGGTGGGACAAATCCGTCATTTGTGGAATTGTTTTATTGGACCTCTATTCCAACCAATCACATGCCACCACCTTATATTGGTCACATGCCCACGTTTTATGGTTATAAAATCAGAATTAATCATCTTTTTCATTTCATATTTCAAGCTTGGGAATAAACATGCTTATGGAGAGAGAAAAAGAAAGTTAAGGAAGAAATCCTTTGAAAAACTACCATAAATCGAGGAATTACTTCTTTATTAAAGTTAGTTCCATGGATGAGTTCTAAACTTGGTATATTTTTGTTTCTGATTTGGATGAATATTTAAATGATGCCCATTTTTCCAAATTGAGTTAAACTAAGGATGGATTAAGATCATACGTGAGGACTTGTGTTAATCGTAAATGTTAACTTTAAAGTCCCAGTTTTGAATTTCCTTCTCGTAAAGATTTTTAATGTAGTAAATTCATATATATGATCTTCTTATATACTAAAATATGTTTATTATATGTTTCCATGATGGATACCCGAGGTAAAGGTGATATATGCATAAAGAGGTTAAGTTATGCTTTAATGTTCTGTTCTTACCTAGTTGTGCTAAAAATGGCATAAATCATGGAATAATTATTAAAATCAAATGATTCCAATTGGATATTAAAATAGACTCATATATGTATACTATATCCAAAAATGATATACAAATATCAATAAATGAATCTTGGGTGACAGTTTGAAGTTCAAGTATAAAATCTGCCCCAAAAGTGATGTGTGCACACCAGGTGTTCGACGTTTTGCTTGACATAGCAAATGAACTCAAAAAAAAATTATGCAACCTTAATTTTATAATATTCAATATGTTTAATATATGTTCCCATGATTTATAACCGAGGTGGAGGTTATATATTCTTGAAAAATGTTATGTTATGCTTTGATGTTCTACTCAGACCTAAATGTGTTAAACGTAGCATAAATTATTGAATACTTGTTGAAATCAAGAAATTCCAATTGAAAATGTTAAAGAACATATATGAGTATGATATAATTGAAGGTGAGAATAAAATACTTTCTGTTTTGGCTTGGGGTTTGTGTTGAAGTTTAAGTTTTGTTGTTGTTTTTCTCCAAAAATGATTTAGAAAAGGTTGTAATAAAACGGGCATAACTTTGTCTAGAGAATTGGTAATTTAATTCCATAAATTATGTTACAACCGTAAGGAATAAGGTATTATAGAAATGTGACGTATCATATTTAATTACTTTTCAATTATGTCAGATTGACTAACTGATGTGATGTGTTACTTTGTTTAATGTGATTTAGTGTATTCAAATACTAATGATGATGAATTGTTAGGTGGGGAAGCGGCTAACACTAACATACCAAGGAAATTGTTTTGGTATTAATCTTAGTACCAAATTAAAGGTGAGTGACATGTCCTATGAAATATAGATACTTATATGTTCATATGGAAATGTGTAGTTAAATACATGTGTTAAAATGTTTATGGGAGTGATGTTGTATTTATGAAACATGTGCATATGATTAAGAATGTTAAGTGATGTTATATATTGTTATAGACTGTGGTGGGTCCAATATCTAATGTTAAGGATTATGGTGGGTCCTACGGGATGTGACGGTCCCATTAATCCAACTTAAAGGTTTGTTGTACTCGGGCCTAATTATGGGATGTGGTGTTCCCCATTAACTGTAGTGGGTTAATTGGGTTGTGGCGGGTCCAGGCTTGCGAGAGTTGCACAATTCCAGTTGGGTTATAACATTAGAAAATAAAAATATTTATGCAAATTGGTTATATGTGTGGTGTATGTTTGGTATAGGTTCATTCACTAAGCTTGTATTGCTTACACTCCTATAATATTATGTTTCAGGTATGCCTATCGTTTGGAGTTCACTGCCAAGTTAGGACCATAAAACGGGAGAGTGACGGATATCTAATATGGGTTGAATATCAACAAGCTTTTGGGGTAAATGTTAAACTAAAGAAATTTTATATGTAAAGTTGTTTAGTAATTGTAAATTACATGTTAAGGTAGTTATATTTTCATCCAAACATGCTTTTGAAAAAAAAATATGATGCTATTTTTAGAGAGAATTAATGTAAAGTGTGTATTGAGGGAATTTATCTCTAAATTAAAGGACAATTTTAAGTTAATTAAGTTGGGGCTCGACAACTTGGTATCAGAGCATGGTTATTAGGTTCTGTATAGGGTGTGAGGGTCTAGATTGGCGGTGGACATAGAAACTGTTTTGAGTCATAAGTATTCAGTTCCAAGGGATACATTTAAGTATGTTGGATTCCTGAGGCGTGAACACAAAGGGTTTGTTATTAAGTTTTTAATTGGATTTATTTACTAACATCTGTCAGTTATACACATATATTGTTGTACGTGATATGAAATGCAAGGATATTGCAGGAAAGGAAATAAGATGTTAAGGTTTATTAGGGGTTTACAGTGACTACAGGTATTTTAATATAAAGCATTTCATTGTTTTATATAGTGTATGAAAAAATGTGTCATTGAAGGAAGTTTTTTTTAAAGACACAATTTTGTTTACAAATTATGAATTATTAGAGGTGATCTCTTCCTATGCTGGTATATGTGGACTTAAGTCATGTTACATATATCATTATGAATGAGTGTGCTCCTTATCTGTATTGGAGAGTGATGTACGGGAACACATATTCCGTTAAAGGATGAGAAGTGAGAAGAATTATTGTTATATGATTATAATGAGACTTAAATTGTTGGAGTGTGAATAAAAATGAAGATTCACATAGTAAATGCTAAATGAAAAGGTTAGTAGTTGTATACGTTTATATTTAACATGTGAAAAGGTACAAACTTTAATAACTAGTCGATATATCATAAATGATCAGAATATGAATTCATAGTGAATTATTACAAGTAGAATAAAGAGCAATGAGAGTTGAGATGTACGTCTTTAATAATATGAGTACATTTAGTGGAAATTACTCTTGTGATGTTTGGAAACGATTATATAAATAGTAAAGTTGAGATGAGGTGTTAAAGAGTTAGAAGTTTAAAAATATTAAGGAGTCCTTTTAAGAATATATGTTGTGGATGAGTATGGGAAAGATGTTAGTCAAGTTTAAATATTTACAACTAGTTTGGGGGAGATATTGAGTTGTATTTGTCATTGTGCGTATGTGTTGTCACTAAGAATACGTCATATAAAGAATATGGTTAAAATTATACAGAGTTACCAAGAAGTATGTGTAAGGAGAATATGCTATGTGAGATAACTAAGGTATTTGTATAGGTTATTTGAAAGAGATACGACATATAATAGTTAGATAAGTAATATGGGGTTGGTAAGTATGGTTAAAGTTTCAAGTGGTGATGTTATGTTTAACATCCATGTTATCAAACGGGTAAGATGAGTGTATTAATTATGTTGTGTAAAACTATCATATTAATAAGGATTGAAGTAAGATTATGATTGTAAAGTTATTGTGTTGGATAAATGACTTGTTAAGGTCATTGTATATGTAGTTAAAGAACAATCAAACGATACTAAAAAAGGGAATATAGTGAGAAGTTATATTTAATTCATAGTTCATGACTGCACAAGGTACATGAAAGTGAATATGGAATATTAGTTAAAATTATACATTTGGTGAATGATTTTTCATTATCGATATGTGGAAAGTAGTGAGGCTATCTTTAGATTAAGGATCATAAGAACGATATTTAACATACTCTAAAACTTCAGAGATGATACGGATAGTAGTCAAAGTCGCACACGTATATTTGGTATTGAGTGGAAGATGAGAATATGACATGTAATAAGTTGGTATTGTAATATGATGTTTATCATTTGAAGAAATGAATGGAAGTTGGAGCGATGAATTATAACAAGTTAGTCTTGTAATAGAATATTTATTATTTGTAATATTAAACGATGATAAGGATAGACTATATGAATGAAGTGAGAAATGTACTGAATGATGTTTGGTTTATTAAGAATGTTTACTCATTGTTGATATAAGAGGATACAATTGATAGTCTATTATGTGTGAATGCTCGAAATACGTACATAAAGGTATGTAGTAACATGTGAGTTGGGAATTAGCTTTCATTGATAAGAAATCACTAGACGATTATCCTTACGTATGAATGATAAAGACGCTTATGTGTTGATAGATCCTGATTCTACACATTCTTTTGTGTCTTTGTTTATTCTGTTGCATATTAATAAACCACTATCATCATTAGATTCTGGTTTAGCTATTATTACTCCAGTAGGGAGGATTGATTTTTATTGATAGGGTGTAGGGATTGTATGGTGCGAATAAGTGAAAAGGGGTTATTAGTTTACTTACTGCCTTTCGATATGCGTGACTTTGATGTGATATTGGGTATGGATTGGTTGTCCTCATATCATGTATGTTTACATTGTTTTAGAAGGGAGGTAGTGTTTGGGTTACCGGGTGAACCTGAATTTAATTTATTGGGGAACGGAATGTCACCGGCGTATTATTTTACAGATCTTGCAAGAGAAGAAGTTATATGCGAAATTTTCTAAATGCGAATTTTGGCCAGACCAAAGTAGTATTTTTGGGGCATGTTATTTTTGCTGATGGAAATTGTGTTGCTTGAAAAGAAGATGGATGGAATTTATAAAGGATTATGACTACACAGTACATCACCATCCGGGTAAGGCTAATATTGTTGTTGATGCTTTGAGTAGAAAATCTCTACGCAGAGTATTTTGTATTTAGTGTGTTCGAGTTGACCTGCTGAGAGAGTTAACTAATGGGGATGCATTTAACTTTGAATGAGTCTTGTGGAATACTGGCACATTTAAATGTTAGACCTATGCTGATAAATTGGATATGACAATCACAAGTAGGAGATACACAATTGGAGAAAATTAAAGACAATATGAAAAAGAAAAAACAAATAAATATTCTTTTCATCATGATGACATTGTCATGTATGATAACCGTTTGTGTGTACCTAATGTGCCTGATTTGAGGAGAATAATTTTAGAGGAAGCCCATTGTTAGTTATATGCCATGTATCCAGGAAACACATAACTTTATCGAAATTTGAAACAATGTTATTGGTGACCGGTAATGAAACACGACATTGTAAATTTTGTTGCTAGATGTCTAGTTTGCCAACAAGTGAAGGCGGAGCATCAGAAGCCTAGTGGTTTACTACAATCCTTACCTATTCTTGAATGGAAATAGGAGCATGTTACTACCGATTTTGTTATAGGTTTACCAAAATTATCATGAGGGTTTGATTCTATTAGGGTTGTCTTTAATAAATTGACTAACTCGACACATTTTCTTTTTGCTAAAGCTACTTATTCCATGGATAAATATGGCAACATATATGTGTATGAGATAACTAGTTTTCATGGTGCACCTATTGCTATTATCTCTGATAGAAATCCTAAATTTACTTCACACTTTTAGCCTAGTTACAATAAGTTTGGGGGACTAAATTGAAATTTAGTAAAACTTTTCATCCTCAGACTGATGGGCAGTCAGAGAGAATGATCCAGATACTTGAAGACGTACAAATTTATGTATTAGAGTTCAAGGGAAGTTAAGTTGAACACTTGTCACTAAGAGAGTTTCTTGTAATAATAGTTATCATTTGAGTATTGAAATGGCTCCTTATGAAGCCTTGTATGGGAGGAAGTGCAGGACCCCACTATGTTGGACCAAAGTAGGAGAACGGAAAACTTTGGGCCAGAAATTATGTAACTGACTACTAAGAAGATAAATCTTATTCATAATCACTTGAAGGCGGTGCGAAGTAGACAAAAAGTTTATGCAGATAAAAGAAGAAAGGATTGAAATTTGAGGAAGGTGATCAAGTATTCCTGCATTTTTATCCATGGAGGAGGGTTATGAGATTTAAGAATAAGGGCAAATTAACTCGTAGGTACGCTGTCCCTTATGAAATAGTTAAACGAGTTGGAATTGCAGCTTACAAATTGGCTTTGCTATAAGAACTGTTTCGGATACACGATGTTTTTCACGTATCAAAGTTACATAAGTATGTGACCGATCATTCACCTATGTTTATTTCACAACCGATAGAGCTTAAAGATGACTTGACCTACATGGAGGAACCAATCACTATTATTGATCGAAGGAGTAGATTTTACGTAATAAAACTATTCCGTTAGTAAAGATAATGTGGGAAAGTCAAAATGTGGATTATGCCATATGGGAAAGAGAGAATAACATAAAAGTGTAATATCCTCACTTGTTTGGTAAGTTCTTATGCGTTAAATTTTGAAGACAAAATTTTTATAGGAGGGATAGAATTGTAAGGTCCTAAAACGTGATTAGAAATGTTAATTATATGATTAAGTATAATTTAGAAGTTAGAAGTTGGTGAGGGGTGTTAAACATGTTAATTATCACATTTAGGGGATCAATGCTCATATGATATATAACTTTTTTACATTAGATACTAATTGAGATTAGGATCGAGGATAACATGTTTAGGGAATATGATTAGTTATGTGGTTAAATGCATCATGAATGTGACAACCCGCTTATTAAAATAAGAGGTGGCCAGCCCGATATTCCAATACTTACAGGAATTATAGATGGTCCATTCTCAGCATCACAGAAAAATAATAAGTATACGAGATAACCACCCATTATTTAAGAAAATGGATTTTCAAAATTTATTTTTTTAAGTTGAAGAAAGCCTTTAAACAACCCAATTTAAAAAGAAGGTGGATAAAATAACTACAGGAATTAAATGGAGCAGTACATATATAACACAATAATCGAATAAGCTGTCGGTTAACAGACCCAAACAATATGGTTACACCGAGTATTAAAGTATAACATCACATCTATAATACAATTACAAAACTTTGGCAACACGCCCGAATGAGTAACCAATCATAACTAGATTACAAAAGAAAATGGAAGCGTCTACATCAAAATATCTCGTAACATCCGCAAGGTGTTACAACTCCAACACACTGGAATAGGAATGTCAATACGGGCGTCCTTGCGGCGGAGCACCTGAGCGAATATAAAATTCATGCAACACAAGAAATATGAACGGGTCAGGGCCCGGTTTTATATGATCACCAAATGACTAAAGAGTATGACACTTGTGGACAATTTATTCATCATGATTAATTATAAATAAATCTAACTACTTAATCGAAAAGTATAACCAAAAACATATATAATGATCATAATCCCAATTCAATTATGCAAGAGATTAGAATAGAATGTCATTATTAACTGAGGTTCAATATCCCTTTCTTTTTTCCACAATTTCATTTCACCGTTCCATATATCATTAAGAAACTTATTCAAAGCAATTTAATTCGTAGATCTCTTATCATAAATTAAATCTCGCTTTAATAAGAATAGTTATATTACACAATATATAACGATTCTAAGACCATCCTTCCCAGTTTTCCCACTGGACACGCCCCTAAATGGCTATCATCTTCCAGGGCCTATCGCACTAGACAACCTGGGAATCCTACAATGCAACGTTAGGAAGTGGCCATATACATTCGACAGTGAGTCATAAACACACCCGGAATTACCTCACTTCGAACAATAATCACACAGTATATAACAACCGGTCCTATAGCTGAGGAATATATTCTCCCTGCATTCACTAGCCAGGGGACTTCACCTCATGCACATACTTCCCTTATGATAGCATTTAGAGAGGTGTGTATATATCAATTTATCATTCACAATTTTAATCTCATTTTAAAATATACATCACATTTTATCCGGAGCCATGCATAATTAATATCATCATTATAAACCTCAATGATTAATAAACCCTAACTTAGTCTCCGAGAATTTTATGATGTTACTATAAGCCACCAAGCCTAGTATACCTCAATCACGTCTCGAAAGTTCCCCAATTATAAAATTTTACATCTCATAATATCAAACTATCTTGTTAAGAGAGGGAAATACCTTATCATCTATTTGATAATCCCAGCATATGCCCCATTTATTCCCTTGCTAACATAAGGTAGTTACCTAACTAATATAAGACTCCAGGACACTAAGTTTACTTCATAAGAGAAGGTTCCTATGTCCTAAGCCAAAAAGAAAAGGGTTTAAATTGAGTTAGAAAAATAACTCAAAACAGCAGGAATTTCGAATCGATTCGCCCTGGCCGAATCGATTCGGTCTTGAAGCGAATCTATTCGGGTGGTCCGATCGATTCGATCAAGAGACCCCAATATTCTGCATACTGCCGAATCGATTCGGAGAGGTCGAATCGATTCGGTCATCACAGACCTGTATCCAACCCCTTTAGCGAATCAATTCTCTAAGGGCGAATCGATTCTCCTAGCCCAGAAATACTAATTTCGGCTATGGAGTTTTAATACTCCAATTTCTCCCAACCTCTTTTTTCTCAAAACAACATCATTAATTCAACCCAAAACCATCATAAATGCATCCTAACTAATTCGATGCACACAATAACCATCTAAATCAAATTCAAAGGGTTTAAACACTACAATTCCCTTAAAACCCTAAAGTTGTTAAATCATTTCCAATACACAACCATCACACATATTTATTCAACCTAAATCATATATTAGCAAGTAAGAAACTTTCCTTGGCTTGCAATCTCAGATTTTCCTATGATAGCAACAACTCCAAGCTTCAATATTCACTTCTCTTCCTTTTTCTTTTCTTCTTCTTCTTCTTCTTCTTCTTCTTCTTCTTCTTCTTCTTCTTCTTCTTCTTCTTCTTCTTCTTCTTCTTCTTCTTCTTTCTTTCTTTCTTTCTTTCTTTCTCTCTAGGTTTAGAAATACACACTTAAGAAAATAAAAAGGGTTTGCAAGACTTAAACGTGCCTCTATCCTTAATTACCATATTTAAATGTCAATACCCTATTAAAATGACTCGTAACTACATATATAAGTCATAATCTGTAAAGTGCCCGGAACCCAAAATACAATATGGCACTTATTTTGACTATCTCCCATATTTTGGGACTAACCGCGCCCTCTAAATTGGCATCCGGAATAATATAATTCATTTCCATTTTCAACTTCATTTAAACCATAATTGTCGTGTAAAGCACAACGACACCCTATCTCATAACGTAATGCTATTTACATTCACATAACAGTAAATAAGCACAACTTGATAAATATTATCTTTTAATTCACATAAAACAATATTTATCCCATTTACCAATATTTTATATAATTACCTCCCAAGGAAAATTAATATAAAATAAATTACTCAAAAGTAAGGGTTATTACACTCTCTCCCCCCCTATAAGAGAATTTTGCCCTCAAAATTCAGGCGTACCTTATAAAAAGAGATGTGGATACTTTTCTCGCATATCATCCTCACGCTCCCACGTTGATGCCTCGGCATTGTGATGACCCCATTGAACCCGAACCAAGGGAACCACTCGAGATCTTAGCCTATGTTCCCCATGATCTAAGATTGCAACTGGTTGTTCTTCATATGAAATATCGGGTTGTAATTCGATGTCATCCAAAGGAATATGCCAATGAGCTCCTTCACACCTCTTGTACTTTTTCAAAGATGAAACACGAAACACATCATGAATTTATTGTAAGTGTTCCGGTAAGGCAAGTTGATACGCTACTGGGCCTACCTTAGCCATAATGGGAAAAGGGCCTACGTAACACAGTGAAAGCTTTCCTTTCTTCCCAAATCGCTTTATACCTTTCATTGGCGATACTCGCACCAAGACTTGATCTCCTACCTCCAATTCTATATGCCTCATATTAGCATCATCATAACTCTTTTATCGATCTTGAGCTATTCAGATGTTACTACGAATAAGTTCAATCTTGGATCATTTCAGGTCCAAGAAATTTATTATCCCCTACTTCCAACCAACAAGTAGGTGATCTACACGGCTTGCCATAAAGTGCTTCATAGGGTGCCATCCCGATAGTGAATTGGTACGAGTTATTATAAGCAAATTTGACCAAAGGGAGATATTGTTCCCAACCACCTTTGAAATCAAGCCCACACATTCGGAGCAGGTCCTCCAACATTTGGTTGACTCTTTCTGTCTGCCCATCTGTTTGAGGGTGATAAGAGGTACTCAACTTCAATTCGGTTCCAATTGCTTCTTGGAAACTTCGCCAAAAATGGGAAACAAAAATTTTGTCTCGATCGGAGACTATATTTATGGGCACCCCGTGGAGTCTAACAACCTCCGTAATAAATAGCCGAGCATAATAAGCAGTATTGTAATTTGTACGTACGGGTAGGAAATGTACCGACTTGGTCAAACAATCGACAATCACCCAAATAGAATCGTGATCGCTTTGTGATGTTGGCAATCCCGTGATTAAATCCATCGATATGCTTTCCCACTTCCATACCGGTATTTTCAAGGGTTGTAACAAACCCGTTGGTCTTTGACGATCTACCTTCACCAGTTGACAACTAGGGCATTGGGAAACAAATTCAGAAATATCCAGTTTCATGCCTGGCCACCAATACTGACGGCGCATGTATTGGTACATTTTGTCCCCACCGGGATGTACAGTAAACTTAGATCCATAAGATTCTGTAATCACGACCCGTCTTAAATCCCCTTCGTCCGGGACAATGAGTCTCCCGTGGAAATGTACCCCACCCGTAGAACTTATAGGGTAAGATTCTGCTCCCTCGGTCAGCAATTGGCGTATACGGTCCTAACAACTATTGTCCCTTCCTTGAGCTTCAATAACCCTTGCCACTATCGTAGGCGTAACGGTCAACACCGACATAAATGCTCTAGAAACCGCATCTTCTTGGCTAAGTTCCTTCCATTTAGCTTTCCATAACTATGCTAACTCCCCCTCGGGTTTTCGACTCAACGCATCCGCCACCACATTCACCTTGCTCGGGTGATAGTGAATATCAAATTCGTAGTCCTTCACAAACTCTAACCATCGGCGCTGTCGCATATTTAAATCTTTCTGTGAAAAAAAATATTGCAACGATTTGTGGTCCGTGAAAAGACTAAATTTCTCCACCAGGAGGTAATGTCTCCAAATTTTCAAGGCAAAAACTACTGCCGCAAGTTCCAAATCATGCACCGGATAATTCTTTTCATGGGGATTTAGCTTGCTTGAAGCATAAGCAATAGCCCGCTGCTCTTGTTGTAGTACACCTCCCAACCCTTACAGACATGCGTCAGTAAAGATCAAATATTCCAATCCTGGCTTTGGTAATGCAAGGACTGGAAGAAGTCAACTTATCTTTCAGCTCATCAAAAGCTAACTGACAAGAATCATCCCAAATAAACCTCACCCCTTTCCGGGTTAAATTTATCAAAGGGATAGCAATTTTAGAAAAAACCTTGATAAATCTATGGTAATAGCCTGCCAAACCCAGAAAACTACGGATCTCGGTAGGTGTCGTGGGCTGACCCCATTCCCTTACCGCAATAACTTTACTTGGGTCTATCAAAATACCCTGAGCTGTCACAATGTGATCGAGAAACTATACTTCCTGTAACCAAAAATCGCACTTCTCAAACTTGGCATACAATTGATGATCCCTCAATATCTGCGGGACCAACCGTAAATGAGTAGCATGATCAGCTTCTGTTTGAGAATACACTAGGATGTCATCAATGAACACGATAACAAACTGGTCCAGTTAGTCTCGAAACACTATATTCATAAGGTCCATAAACACGGCGGGGGCATTGGTTAGTCCGAAAGGTATAACCAGAAATTCGTAGGACCCATATCTAGTTAGGAAAGCAGTTTTGGACACATCCTGCTCTCGTATCCGCAACTGGTGATACCCCATCCTCAAATCTATTTTAGAGAAGTACGACGCTCCCCTAATTTGATCAAACAAATCATCAATTCGAGTTAATGGGTATTTGTTCCGGATGGTGACTTTATTCAACTCCGTATAGTCAACACACAATCGGAGAGAACCGTCTCTTTTCTTCACAAATAACACCGAAGCGCCCCACGGTGACGTACTACGCCTAATAAACCCTTCTTCTAACAACTTCTGGATCTGAACTCTTAACTCCATCATCTCAATAAGAGATATACATTATGGGGATCTAGCAATCGGTCGCATTCCCGGTGCTAAATCAATCACAAACTTAATTTTCCTACTTGGAGGCAAACTCGGTATTTCCCGAAAAATATCTCCGAAATCTCTAACAACCGAAATCGAATCTAAGGAAACGACTACATCCCGAGAAGTCTCCTCCGCAATACAATACAAGTAAGTGCTAGAACCTCCCTCCGAACGAGGCATAGGCACTAAAAACATCTCTTGCCCCGAAATGGAAAAAATAATACTTTTCCCATAGAAATTTACTATCGCACGATACTTCACTAGCCAATCCATACCCAGAATTACATCATACCCAACCATATAAAGGACGAGCAAATCGGCCTCAAAACACAAGTTACCAAGATTTATTTCTATTCCTCTACAAACAAAGAAAATAAGTGAACCATCACCCATAGAAGATTCAATGCTAGTGAAAGTACTTTTCGCAGATTTAATTAGCTCCATAGACTGAGCAAAGCTTCTAGAAATAAATGAGTGTGTCGCACCCATATCAAATAATACACGACCCATGTGCCCATGAATGGGAAACTTACCCTCAATAGCTGGTGGCACTGGCGGGGCTAGAGGAAGCATAACATCCTGTATGTGGTAAACACGCCCATACTGTAGTTGTCCCTGTTATGGAGGGACAACTGGGTTAGGCACTTGTGGCGTTAACTAGGCCTGTGGATGCTGTGGAACCCTAGGAAGCTGTCCACCAATCAACTGTGGACACGACTTCTTATAATGCCCCAACTCCCCACAATGAAAGCAACGACCCGTCATGTTCGCCTGATTTCGGCCCCGGTTATTTCTAAACTGCCCAAAGCCTTGGCCTGGATGGCCTCTACCCCCATTACCACCCCTACCTGCTTGTTTCTGGGCACCCTGACCGTGCCTAATATTACTGCCACCAAAATTAACCAAAATGCTGCCTTTTGGAAAAGTTCCCTTGCTAGGTGTCCCTTTCTTTTTGTTTACTTCCCGACGATTGGGATGAGGGTAGTGCTTCTCCTCATTCCCCATTGCCTCCTGGTTTACCCGCTTGCCCCAAAACTGAAGCCTTCTTACTACTTTGAACATGCAACCTGATGATGCTAAGAATCAGCACCACCAGATAAGGTGTTTTCAAGCTCAATATAGGAATAACAATGGCAGCACAGTTATGTAACAGATAAGAGAAAGAGATGAGGATAAGAGGAATCAACACCGGAATATAAGTGGTTCAGCCAATCTGGCCTACGTCCACTGTGAGTGTGTGAGTAATATCACTGAATGAAGGCACTGATGGCCATGGATACAATCTCTCAAGCTTTCTCTCTCTACTGTATATTTAGACAGAGTTTAAGCTAGGGTTGAATAGCTGGGATCCTTTTGCAAGGTAGGGGATGACGCCTATATATAGTACCAAGGGGGTGTAGTGTACCCCCCATGCATGCAATGAGCATGAGTGTGATATCCTCACCAATGTGGGAGTGCCATCTGTCACTGTCACCTGAAAGGAATGATGATGAAATATTCTCCCCATGTGTGGAGAATAATCTTGTTACAACTGATTTGTGCCCATGTGTCCTTATCCAAATGTCAACAGATGCTCGGCCACCATATTGGTGGATGACCTCGGCCTGGGAGAGGCCGAGCTGTAAAGGCTTGATGTCCGTTCAATCCGAGATATGTCATAGGGAGTCTCGGCCTGATCTCAGCCGAGACATTATGCTGGAGTCGGCCTCAGCCGAGGTTGGACATATAGCGTGCTGATGATTACTATGTCTGCTTCTTGTCACCTCGGCCCAAGCCGAGGTTGGACTGGCTCCATGTTGAAGGTTACCAAGGCTTCTTGTCACCTCGGCCTACTCTCGTCCGAGGTTTCCATACCCAGGTATACGAGAGTGCTGTTGATGCCTGTGATACGCGCAGTGTCCATTAAACATGTAGGTGATAGTGTCGGCCTGGGCCGACCTTGGTCTGGCCGAGGGATGATATCGTGGGCTCATGACTTATCTAGGGTCGATCAATATCTCGGCCCAAGCCGAGGTTGGCTTTATCAAGGCCGAGGTTACACTTGGGGCATATCAATCACCCCCCAGCCCTTAGTCATATGCGAGAGCAAGTGGCTAGGGGATCACTAAACCTCCGAGGCCCATCCGTCCTCAGCTAATACCTGTGTGACACATGTCCACGCTAGAGCGTACGTGCCTGGCTGGCGTGTGCTGTCAGCCATCCTTTGGGTTTCCCAAGGCAATGATGGGCCTTGGGAAACGTGCCTAAGTATTTAAGGGTTTAAACCCATCTTTTTCTTCCTTCTTCTCCATTTCACTCCTGCGAACCAGATTTTCTTACGATTTCTCCCTCTCAAAATCTCCTTCAATCCGTGCTCCTCTGCAGAGTTTTCTTGCCAGTCTTCCTCACTTTCCCTCATCGTTCCACTTCCAGGTATCTTGTCCCTTTCATTTCCTCTGTTTCTCATATTTGGTTTGCATTTTCTGGCGTGTTTTTGAGTTTTCCGGTGAGTTTTTAAGTTTTTCGGTGAGCTCCATTGTCTCAGGCGAACTGGGTTTGCTTTTGCCTTCCAAGTTTGATCTTTAAACTCCTTTGTTTTATAAGTCAATCGTGTTTGTAGTTTTAGGAGTTTTTCCCAAGTTTAGGGTCGTCCTCTGATGCTCAGACCTTTATACCAGCTTCTTGAGGATTTCCCCTCTCTCAGAGAGAAGACCCTAGAAAAAATTAGACAAATAAAGAGAGCTCAAGAGGAAGCTCGTAGGTCACAAGAGTTCCCCCTTAGACCCTTGTTTCCACCACCTCTGAGGGTTATATATCCTGACCCTCCGGAGAACTTCTATTATACAGGGGTGCCTGCCGACCCAACACCTATGTTTGAGTCTGAAGCTTCTACCTCAGACCCCATGTCAGTGGACTCTTTCCAAGAAGCTATGGATTTCACACGTCGGCCTGATCAGACCCCCGATCGGGCCGAGGTATCCAGCCGAGCTTCATCCCATAATGGGTCCAGCACCTCAGCCTCTTCTTCAGAGGTTGAAGTGCTTGAGCCGAGTGTGTCTGTGCGACCCATTCTTGATTCCATCCCCCTATCGGCCGTCATAGAGGAAGAGTTCGCTCAGAGATTCCCTAGTAACCCGTCTACATCTGCTCCGGCCGACGTTGAGCTTGATGATGATGATGAAGATGCCGAAAGTGATGTTGATACCTCTGAGGCAGCCGAGTTCGAGAGCACAGTCACTGAGGTTGATCTTCTGTGCTTCAGATACTTATACTCCATCAGTCCTTCCATCAAATTACGGATACCTCTGAGGGAAGAGAGGGCCTACCATGGCCGAGATGGGGAAATCTGCCTGTACGAGCAGATGTTTAAGTTAGGGTTTCGCCTACCCATACATCCCATCATTAGATCCCTTCTCTCGTACATCAACTTGGCTCCCTCACAGCTATCTCCCAATGCCTGGAGAGTCATCATAGGGGCCATTATCTTATGGAGGGCAGTCCACCACTCTGACCTCCCAGTTCAGGTCTTTACTGGTTGCTATGTCCCAACCTCGGCCAAAAATCATCCGAGCTACTATCATTTTGTGGCTCGGAGGCCTGAGAAGAAAATGCTCCAAGTGACTCAGACCTCTAATCATAACTGGAAACCCCATTATTTTTTCACCTCAGGGCCATGGGAATTTGGACCATGTGTTCCCTCATCCACACTGGAGCCGAGGATACCCCTCAAATGGGGTAAAGTCTCTATGTCTGCCAGGGCCGATCCTGGTTTAAGTCTAAAAAATATGCAGAAGGTGAAGGCCCTGCAAGACCAAGGGGCACATGGTCTGTTTGTAAAGTTCGAACATTTGCTGACCCCCTAATATCTCTCGGGGACGAGCCTTGGTGGAAGTCCCCTTGTTGATTTTGGTAAGAATTTTTATTTGAAGTCTAACCTCTGAACTCATTCATATCTGATTTCTAACCCATATCTATTAACTTTTGCAGAGCGACCCCAAGACATCTCTGACGAACTATGGGGAATGGCTGCTCCGAGCTTGGCGAGGCTTGCAAAAAAGACTGGTCTGAACGCTCCTCCTCCAGCTCCCTCAACATCCAAATCCAAGAAGAGGGCCCCTGAATCCCATCCCTCTGAGAATCAGAGGCCGACAGTGAGGCAAAAGAAAGCCTCAGATGCTGCACTTCCAATTTCTTCAGCCGACATCCTAGCGGCTCGTCTGGATCAGCTGAAGTTGACCGATAGTGTGGTCGGCAATAGCAGGCAGGCCATGGACGCACTCGCCTCTGTAATGACCGAGGCCGATAAGCATTTCTACAGATCCATGGACACTTCCCTGCTGGTTGAGTTCGGCCTTCACAGAGCCGTCCATGTATGATTTGTTCCTTTGTCAAATTTTCATAAGTGCAATGTCTGACTTTTCTCCTTCTTAACCTCTTCATTAAATGTGCAGGGAGTGATTTCCATGTATCATCTATCGAACTGGGCCATGAGGAAGTTGCCCCTTATCCAGAAGGGGCAAGATGTCGAGAAGGTTGAGAGTGCCCTGAATGCCGAGGTAGACCGTCTGAAGTCAGAGCTACAAACCTCTGAGAATAAGGTCAAGGGCTTGGAGAAAGATGCCTCTCTTCACGCTAAAGCCCTGAAGGCCAAAGATGACGCTCTACAACAGAAGGTCAGCGCGGCAGTCAAAGCTGCCCTTGAGGATGCCACTCCCAGAATAATTTCTAAATATAAAGGTTCAGACGAGTTCGTTGGTTTTGGCTTTGAATATCTTGAAAGAGGTATCAAGGCCACTACTAGATGGGCTAAAGTCCGAGAGAAGGAGGTTGTCACTCTAAAGGCCTCTGATTTTGTGGGTCTCGTCTTTGTCGACCCTCAGTTCGCACAGGCTCTTCAAGAGGTAGAAGATGAGGCTGCTGCCCCTGCTAAGACTGCTACTCTAGGAGGGACTGAGCTCGGAGGGACTGACCCTGCTGATGATGTGGCCGAGGTGACCAATGCTGATCAAGTCAACCCAGCCGAGACTGTCAATGCTCCCCCCTCAGACCTTTAACTTGTAACAAATTTGTATTTTGTAACTTGTAATTTTTAACTTGTAGCTTGTAACTGAACTTGTAATTTGTAACACCTCTGAATGCTATATGATCTCTTCCTTTTTCTGAATGGCAATCTCTTCTCTTATTTTGTTGTGGTGTTCTTGTTTATATTGTCAATAATTCTGATCTCGCTACTGAATTGCTATTAGGCTCTGAAGTCATCTCATAATATGCTCTCCTCATAATAGTTTTCACCAAAATAATGATGTTAAGAGTCTGAGGTCCTCTGCTAAGGTGTCTGAGCTCAGACCTCGTCACCACCGAGTGATGTTATGAGGGTCTAAGGTCGTCACCTAAGAGGTTATCCCCATAATAAATTTCACCAAATTAATGATGTTAAGGGTCTGAGGTCCTCTGCTAAGGTGTCTGAGCTCAGACCTCGTCACTACCGTGTGATGTTATGAGGGTCTGAGGTCATCACCTACAATGTTAGCCTCATAATAAATTTCACCAAATTAATGATGTTAAGGGTCTGAGGTCATCTAGGAAGGTGTCTGAGCTCAGACCTCGTCACCACCGAGTGATGTTATAAGGGTCTGAGGTCATCACCTACGATGTTAGCCTCATAATAAATTTCACCAAATTAATGATGTTAAGAGTCTGAGGTCCTCTGCTAAGGTGTCTGAGCTCAGACCTCGTCACCACCGAGTGATGTTATGAGGGTCTGAGGTCGTCACCTAAGAGGTTATCCCCATAATAAATTTCACCAAATTAATGATGTTAAGGGTCTGAGGTCCTCTGCTAAGGTGTCTGAGCTCAGACCTCGTCACCACCGTGTGATGTTATGAGGGTCTGAGGTCATCACCTACGATGTTAGCCTCATAATAAATTTCACCAAATTAATGATGTTAAGGGTCTGAGGTCATCTAGGAAGGTGTCTGAGCTCAGACCTCGTCACCACCGAGTGATGTTATGAGGGTCTGAGGTCATCACCTACGATGTTAGCCTCATAATAAATTTCACCAAATTAATGATGTTAAGGGTCTGAGGTCATCTAGGAAGGTGTCTGAGCTTAGACCTCGTCACCACCGAGTGATGTTATAAGGGTCTGAGGTCATCACCTACGATGTTAGCCTCATAATAAATTTCACCAAATTAATGATGTTAAGAGTCTGAGGTCGTCTGCTAAGGTGCCTGAGCTCAGACCTTGTCACCACCGAGTGATGTTATGAAGGTCTGAGGTCGTCACCTAAGACGTTAGCCTCATAATTCACCAAATTAATGATGTTAAGGGTCTGAGGTCGTCTGCTAAGGCGTCTGAGCTCAGACCTCGTCACCACGGAGTGATGTTATGAGGGTCTGAGGTCGTCACCTAAGACGTTAGCCCCATAATTCACCAAATTAATGATGTTAAGAGTCTGAGGTCATCTGCTAAGGTGTCTGAGCTCAGACCTCGTCACCACCGACTGATGTTATGAGGGTCTGAGGTCGTCACCTAAGACGTTAGCCCCATAATTAACCAAATTAATGATGTTAAGGGTCTGAGGTCGTCTGCTAAGGTGTCTGAGCTCAGACCTCGTCACCACCGAGTGATGTTATGAGGGTCTGAGGTCGTCGCCTAAGACGTTAGCCCCATAATTCACCAAATAAATGATGTTAAGAGTCTGAGGTCCTCTGCTAAGGTGTTTGAGCTCAGACATCGTCACCACCGAGTGATGTTATGAGGGTCTGAGGTCATCACCTAAGAGGTTATCCCCATAATAAATTTCTGATCTAAAGAACGAAGCAAGAACTGATATGGAAACTGATCTTTATTAATAACCTCTTCTCAGTAAGATAGTACATTTACATAAATTTCTATGCAATATCATATGTAATATCTCTTCAGATGGTCAGCATTCCATGGGTTAGCGAAAGGTTCTCCTTCTAGGTTTTCTAGCCTGTAAGTGCCAGGCACAATCTCTTCCGTTATTTTGTAGGGGCCATGCCAGTTTGGGTGTAGCTTGTTTGCCTTCTGTAGGGTCTTCTTTAGCACTAGGTCTCCCACTGCAATGGGTCTTAACTTCACCCTCTGGTTGTAGAATTTCGCTGCCCTCTGCTGGTAGGCTGCTTTTCTGACCTCTGCGTCTTCCCTTCTTTCTTCGATGAGATCTAGGTCTAGCCTTCTCTTCTCCCCATTGCTGTCAGGATCGTAGGTCTGAATCCGATGAGTCGGCAGTCCTACCTCCGTTGGTATGACGGCCTCTGAGCCATGTGCCAGCATGAATGGGGTTTCTCCCGTTGGTGTCCTTGCCGTAGTTCTGTAGGCCCATAACATTGCGCAGACCTCTTCTGTCCATCTACCCTTCGCATCTTCTAACCTCTTCTTGATTCCGTCTAAGATAGTTCTATTAGTGACCTCGGTCTAGCCATTTGCCTGAGTTCGGCCAGGAGATGAGAAGAACTGTTTAATCCCTACTCTTACGCAATATTTTTCTAAGGAGGAGTTCTTGAACTGGGTCCCATTGTCTGAGATGAGAGTGTTCGGGAGGTCATATCTGCATATGATGTTCTTACAAATGAACTGGAAGGTCTTCTGCTCTGTAATTGTTATCATTGGTTCTGCCTCCACCCACTTTGAAAAGTGGTCAATGGAAACTATCAAGAATCTATAGTTGTTGACAGCTCTTAGCAAAGGTCCTACTAAGTCAATTCCCCATACTGCAAATGGCCATGGAGAAGAGATTGACGTCATAGGCTGATGAGGTTGATGAGGGATAGTGGCGAACCTTTGACATTTGTCGCACCTCTTCACATAGTCTGCAGTGTCTTTAGACAAGGTAGGCCACCAGTATCCCTGAGTGATGATCCTCTTGGCTAAGGGTCTTCCCCCTATGTGGCTAGAGCAAGAACCCTCATGAACCTCCTGTAAGACCTGGGGTACTTCCATGGGATGAACACATCTGAGGAGAGGCAATAAAAACCCCTTTTTGTACAAGATGTCTCCTACTATTGAAAACTTGGCAACCATGTACCTCATCTTTCTCCTTTCTATCTTGGACTCATGTAGTTCTCCGTATCTTAGGTATCTAACGAGCGGGTCGATCCATGAGTCTCCAAGGTTCACATTGTGACAAGGGCTACATACCTTGTCCTCCTCGATTCTTGCTTTTCCTAAGACCTCGATTGGGATGGTCCTTCCCAAATCTGTCTTCATTACCGAGGCCAGCCTTGCCAATGCATCAGCGTGGTTATTGCTCAGCCGAGGCACTCTCTTCAGCTTTGTCTCTTCAAAATACTCCAACAACCTTCTTACCTTCTTCAAGTACTTGGCCATCCTTTCGTCTTTGGCCTCGTATACCCCCAACACTTGATTGACAACTAACCTTGAGTCGGTATGGAGTAGGAGTCGCATGGCCTCATACTCAGACTCGTTGTTGGAGGCCTGGAAGTTGAATCTCAAGGCATATTCAATGTTAGCGCCATCTGGAGCCGAGAGTACTAGCTCCGCGCCGCTTCCACTGTCACAGGAAGAGCCATCAATGAAGAGGCTCCATACGTCTGCATCTGATGAGAAGACCCCTTCTCTCATAACCCCCTTCTTGAAGAGGTATCGATCCTGTTCGTTCTCTTCCACTCTGCTCTGGGTTTTGCCTGGGATGACCTCTTCTCGGCCTCGGAAGACATTTGGTGCAGTCTCTTTCGAATCTCGGAAGACACTACGGTTCGTCTCTTCGCCGTCATCTAAGCCTTTCTCTGTCTCGGCCTCTTCCAAACCTCTATCGGCCTCTTCCCAGGTGAACTCTGCGATAAAGTCTGCGAGGGCCTGCCCCTTGATGGCTGTCCTAGGCTGGTAGGTCAGGTCATATTCTCCTAGCTCGATGGCCTAGGTCATCAATCTTTCGGACTTCTCAGTCTTGTGAAGAACCTGCCTTAGTGGGGAGTCAGTGAGGACTACCATAGAGTGAGCTTGGAAGTAAGGCTTCATCTTCCTTGAGGCATGTATGAGGGCATAAGCCAACTTCTCCATTCGGGGATAGTTCTGTTCAGACCCTTGAAGAGCCTTACTGTTGAAATAGAGAGGCCTCTGGATCCCATCCTCTTCCCGTATGATGGCCGCGCTGATGGCTGATTCAGATACTGCCAGATACACAAATAACCTTTCCCCCGTGATGGTCCGAGACAGCAATAAGGGAGACCCGAAGTAGGACTTGAGTTGGTTGAAGGCTTTTTCACACTCTTCGTCCCACTGGAAGGCCTTTCTTAGAACTTTAAAGAACGGAAGACACTTGTTCGTTGCCCTAGAAACAAACCTGTTAAGGGCTGCCACTCTTCCCGTGAGTCTTTGGACATCCTTGATACTCCTAGGAGTCTTTATGTCGAGTAGTGCCTTGATTTTCTCAGGGTTTGCTTCAATCCCCCTCTGATTAACGATGAACCCCAGGAACTTCCCGGCTCCTACCCCGAAGACACACTTCGCTGGGTTGAGCTTCATTCTGTACGAGTCCATGACGTCAAAGGTCTTCTCAAGGTCGGCTGTGTGAGTGGAGTCTTTCAGGCTCTTCGTTAGCATATCATCCACATACACCTCCATGGTCTTACCTATTTTCTCCTCGAACATCTTATTGACAAGACGTTGATACGTTGCCCCTGCATTTTTCAGACCGAAGGGCATCACCTTGTAGCAGTACGTCCCCTTGTCAGTAATGAAGGATGTCTTCTCAGAGTCTTCAGCATCCATGAAGATTTGGTTTTAGCCTGAATAAGCATCCATGAAGCTCATGATCTCGTGCCCTGCCGTTGCGTCCACCATCTGGTCTATCCTAGGTAAAGGATAGCCGTCTTTCGGGCAAGACCTGTTCAGGTCAGTGAAATCTACACACATTCGCCACTTCCCATTGGCCTTAGGCACGATGACTGCATTTGAGAGCCACTCCGGGTAGGTGACCTCTATTATGAACTCAGCCTCTTCCAACTTTTTCACCTCTTCCCGAATGACGTCATACTTTCCCTGGAGTACACTCTTCGTCTCTGCTTGATCGGCCTGGCATCTCTGTCTACGTTGAGCTTGTGGCTCATGACCTCAGGGTCGATACCAGGCATGTCTGCGTGACTCCATGCAAAGACACTCTGTCTCCTTCTGAGGAATTTTACCAGCTCTCCCTTGATTCTTGGTTCTAGGGCCTTACCGACCTGGACGGTTTTTTCCGGCTCGTCCTCATTGAGGACGATGGATTCTACCTCTTCCGCGGCCTCACCCTTCTTCAATTTTGTTTCGTCTCTTGGGTCAAGAGTGTCAATGCTGTAAGTGGCGGTTGCTCTCTTATGGGCCTCTCTCTCTTCGGCCGAGTTGAAGTAACATTCCCACGCCGTGGTCTGGTCTCCTTGCACTTCCCCTACTCCATAAGGAGTCGGGAATTTTAGCATCTGATGGACCGTCGACTGCACGGCTTTAAAATCTTTGAGGGCCACCCTTCCTACGATGAGGTTGTAGGCCGAGAAAATGTTTTCATCCATGACAAAAAAGTTAATCTTCTTGGTCAGCCTCTTAGGCCACTCATCCCCCATTCGTACATCCATTTCATACATGCCCAAGGGGTGCACCTTTTCACCACTGAAGCCTATCAATGGGTGATGGTAGGGCACCAACCTTGCCCTGCTAAGACCCAGGCTCTTGAAACAAGGCCAGAGCATCACGTCTGCTGAGCTTCCCCCGTCTATGAGGATCCTCCCTACCTCGCACCCATGTACCCTTGTTGTTATGACCAAAGGGTCGTCATGGGGGGCTAAGATACCCTTGAAGTCGAGTCTGGAGAACCCCACTACGAGGGTGTCCATGTCTACCTTCTTCCTCTTCTTCATGGCATCGGAAGATGTTAGATTCACAACCTCGGTCTTGGCCACTGATCTGGCCTCTGCTACATGGGCCTTACTATCGGCTACCTCATATCCACCTCCTGCAAATCCCCCACATATGGTGCTAACACCAAAGGAGATCATGCCGACCCTCTTCACTGGGGTGTTGTCATCCTTTGGCGGGAGATCCGGGTCTTCTTCATCATCTCCCTCTGAATCATCATGCCTCCTAGCCGGAACATCACTACTGCACCTGTCATTTCTTCTCTTCTTATGGTCCTATCTTCCACCCTTCGGAGCCTTGCCATCCACATACTTCCTCAGCTTTCCAGACTTCAGCATCTTCTCAATTTCATCCTTCAAAGCGAAGCATCTGTTTGTGACATGGCCGTGATCCTGATGGAACTCACACCATAGGTTTTTGTTCCTCTTATGTGGCGGGGCCTTCAGTTTCTCAGGCCACCTCAGAGACCGGTCAGTCTTAATCTCATTGAGTATGTGCTCACAGCTCACAGTCAGAGGAGTGTAATGAGCAAACTTATCATCACCTGACCTCTTCTTCCCCTCTTTCTTACTTTGGGACTTTCTCGTGCTACCGCGGTTCTCCTCTTCATACTTGGCGGCCATTGCTTCTTCCGCATTCATCACTTTCCCTGCGGTGGCCAGCAACTCTGCCATAGACCTGGGGGGGGGGGGGTCTTCCGCCAATTTCCACAGTAACTTTCCCTTCTAGAGGCCTCCTATAAGGGCGGTCATGGCTGTGCTTTCTTCATAATCTTCCACCTCCAACTTCTCTTTGTTGAATATTGCTATGTAGTCTCTTAGGCTTTCACCCTTAGCCTGTTTGACATATAGCAGGTGGGTAGTTTTCTTTTGGGGTCTTACCCCAAAGCAGAAATTGTGGATGAACTGCTCAGCCAAGCCTTTGAAGTTCTCAATTGAGTTCTTCGGAAGGGAGGTGAACCAACTATGAGCTTCCCCTGTCAAGGTCCCTGAGAAGGCCCTACACTTCATCTCATCAGGGATCGAGTAGATGTCTGCTGCCGACTGGTACATCTCGATATGATGCACAGGGTTAGTGCTGCCATCATACTTAGGAGTCACTGTAGGAGGCTTGAACTTGGATGGGGTTGGGAACCCCACTATCCTAGCCACAAAGGGGGAGCCCTCTGAGTAACCCCTCTGCAATGGGTCCCTGCTTTTAATGAGGTCTCCTATCTTCTCCTCAAGGCGTTGGATAAAATCATTCCAGGGTCTTCTGTCATCAACTTGGCCGAGGTTATCCCTTGCCACCTCCATGCGATGGACAGAGGGTTCCCCAGCCACAACACGTTGACTGTTGACCTCTTCCTGTTCCCTGGCTCTTCCTCCACAGGGCCGACCTTCGTCTGGCCGACCTTGCCTACCTCCTCTCTGAGAGCCTGCTGCGCTCCTCGACCTTGATAGCCTCTGTCTTAGGTCATTCACCGGACCCAGCCTCTCGAAGGCCGACCCTCTGCTCAACCTGTCGAAGGCCGACCCTATTCGTTGGGCCTCTTCTCTTTTTCGGCCGACACATCCTTGACTCTGCCTAAGAGGTCGTACAGTGTTATCTGACACCTCATACGGCTCCCAGCAGTCTTCCGGGGCCTCTTCAGCTTCTAGGTCATCATACCTGTCCTCTGGGCAAGGGTTTCCCTGCCTCCCCAGGTGCAAGCACCTAGGGTCAGCAACGTCCCTCCTCCGTTGGGGTACAGGTTGGTCCTTCATGGGCGCCTGGGGTGGTCCCCTGGCGTCAGGATGAGGCTGAACTGCCGCCGGAGTTATCATGTCCGGTGAGACTCCAGGTGACCTCATCATCATGGTTTGGCTGAGCTGGGCAAATTGCTCCTTCATGGCTTGCTGTGTTGCAGCTAAAGATTTCAAGGCTACTGCTACCTCCGCCATTTCGGACTGGGGAGGAGCCTGACGGGAGCTAGCCCCTCCACCTCCGGGTGGCGAAAGAGGCGGTGGTAATTCTTGTGCCATGTGAACAATAAAGAGCTTGAGCAGCAAGTGAGCTTAATACCTTAAAGGACCTCTTTCAATGGTGAAACAGCTCCACGCAAGGGGTGGTTCCTGGTTCACCACCAGAGTCTCCGATGAGGTTAAGCAGAAAAAGAGGAAGAGATAGCTTCTCGATTCCCACAGACGGCGCCAAAATGATGATGCTAAGAATCAGCACCACCAGATAAGGTGTTTTCAAGCTCAATATATGAATAACAATGGCAGCACAGTTATGTAACAGATAAGAGAAAGAGATGAGGATAAGAGGAATCAACACCGGAATATAAGTGGTTCAGCCAATCTGGCCTACGTCCACTGTGAGTGTGTGAGTAATATCACTGAATGAAGGCACTGATGGCTATGGATACAATCTCTCAAGATTTCTCTCTCTACTGTATATTTAGACAGAGTTTCAGCTATGGTTGAATAGCTGGGATCCTTTTGCAAGGTAGGGTATGACCCCTATATATAGTACCAAGGGGGTGTAGTGTACCCCCCATGCATGCAATGAGCATGAGTGTGATATCCTCACCAATGTGGGAGTGCCATCTATCACTGTCACCTGTAAGAAATGATGATGAAATATTCTCCCCATGTGTGGAGAATAATCTTGTTACAACTGATTTGTGCCCATGTGTCCTTATCCAAATGTCAACAGATGCTCGGCCGCCATATTGGTGGATGACCTCGGCCTGGGAGAGGCCGAGTTGTAAAGGCTTGATGTGTGTTCAATCCGAGATGTGTCATAGGGAGTCTCGGCCTGATCTCAGCCGAGACATTATGCTGGGGTCGGCCCCAGTCGAGGTTGGACATATAGCGTGCTGATGATTACTATGTCTGCTTCTTGTCACCTCAGCCCAAGCCGAGGTTGGACTGGCTCCATGTTGAAGGTTACCAAGGCTCCTTGTCACCTCGGCCTACTCTCGACCGAGGTTTCCATACCCAGGTATACGAGAGTGTTGTTGATGCCTGTGATGCGCGCAGTGTCCATTGAACATGTAGGTGATAGTGTCGGCCTGGGCCGACCTTGGTCTGGCCGAGGGATGATATCGTGGGCTCATGGATTATCTAGGGTCGATCAATATCTCGGCCCAAGCCGAGGTTGGCTTTATTAAGGCCGAGGTTACACTTGTGGACACGACTTCTTATAATGCCCTAACTCCCCACAATGAAAGCAACGACCCGTCATGTTTGCCTGATTTTGGCCATGGTTATTTCTAAACTGCCCAAAGCCTTGGCCTGGATGGCCTCTACCCCCATTACCACCCCTACCTGCTTGTTTCCCGGCACCCTGATCGTGCCTAATATTACTGCCACCAAAATTAACCAAAACGCTGCCTTTTGGAAAAGTTCCCTTGCTAGGTGTCCCTTTCTTTTTGTTTACTTCCCGATGATTGGGACGAGGGTAGTGCTTCTCCTCCTTCCCCATTGCCTCCTGGTTTACCCGCTTGCCCCAAAACTGAAGCCTTCTTACTACTTTGAACATCCAACCGATGATCTTGACAATGGAGTAACGCGACATTCATTACATCCCCAAAAGTTTGTAAAGCTGGATTTCCCAGCAAATGTTGTCGTATCCTCCAATGTAAACCTCCAATAAATTTGGATATCCTCCTCTCCTCGGGAGGTACCTCATCCGGCACAAAACTAGCTAACCGAGTTAATTCCTCTTCATACTCCGCAACTGAACGTTCACCTTGCACTACATCTTGAAGTTTTCTTTTCATCTCCCTTTGAATTGCGGGAGGAAAATACTTCCGATCAAATAAAACCCAAAACTCAGTTATAGTCATAGTATCTCGTTGTTCTAGCAAGGTCATCAATTCCCACCAATGTAATGCTTCTCCAACTAGTTTAAAAGTAGCAAGGATTTGTTTCCTTTCCTCACTACACTCCACCATGAGAAGATGGCGCTGCATATCCTTTTTCCATTGATTAGCTGCTATCATGTCGAAACCTCCTTGAAATTTCGGGGGATGGCCCTTTAAAAAGGATTATCTGACTCTTTTCCACGGAAAAGGTCCCGTAGGGGCTTGTACTTCCTGAGCTCGTGGTTGGGCTTGTGGCAACCGCTGAACTACGGCAGTCATCGCAGTATTGACCGCTTGGGCCACAATATTGTCCACTTCAGCTACATTTATCGCTCCTTGCGGTAGTGGTGGAGAACCTACATCATCATCTACAACTCTGTTCCTTCTCGCAGGACGACCTCTTTTAGGCGGCATCTGAGATGAAGAAACACTAGAATTAGAATACTATTTAGAACAATTTATTTTGCAGAAGATCGCAAACATAGGCAAATAAAACAGTCCTAACATTAAGCTCTATATCAAAGAACGCTACGGTAGAACGTGACAAGTTCGCATAGATCCTAAAGACTCTAGAACCTGATGCTCTGATACCATCTGTGACAACCCTCTTATTAAAATAAGAGGTGGCCAACTCGATATTCCAATACTTATAGGAATCATAGATGGTCCATTCTCAACATCACAGAAAAACAATAAGTATAAGAGATAACTACCCATTATTTTAGAAAACGAATTGTCAAAATTTATTTTTTAAAGTTGAAGAAAGCATTTAAACAACCCAATTTGAAAAGAAGGTGGATAAAATAACTATATGAATTAAATGGAACAATGCATATATAACACAATAACCGAATAAGTTATCGGTTAACAGACCCAAACAATATGGTTACACCGAGTATTAAAGTATAACATCACATCTATAATACAATTACAAAACTTGGGCAATACGCCCGAATGAGTAACCAATCATAACTAGATTACAAAAGAAAATGGAAGCGTCTATATCAAAATATCCCGTACCATCCGCAAGGTGTTGCAGCTCCAAAACACTGGAATAGGAAAGTCAATATGGGCGTCCTTGCGGAGGAGCACTTGAGCGAATATAAGATTCATACAACACAAGAAATATGAATCGACCAGGGCCCGATTTTATATGATCAGCAGATGAATAAAGAGTATGACAGTTGTGCATAATTTAATCATCATGAATAATGATAAATAAATCTAACTACTTAATCTAAAAGTATAACCAAGAGCATATATAATGATCATAATCCAAATTCAATTATGCAAGAGAGTATGAATAGAATTTCATTATTAACAGAGGTTCAATATCCTTTTCTTTTTTCCACAAGTTCATTCCACCGTTCCATATCTCATTAGGAAACGTATTAAAAGAAATTTAATTCGTAGAGCTCTTATCATAAATTAAATCTCGCTTTAATAAGAATAGTTATATTACACAATATATAACGATTCTAAGATTGTCCTTTCGAGTTTCCCCACTGGACGTGCCCCTAAATGGCTATCATCTTCCAGGGCCTATTGCACAAGACAACCTGGGCATCCTACAATGCAACGTCGGGAAGTGGCCATATACCTTCGACAGTGAGTCATAACCACACCCAGAATTACCTCACTTCGAACAATAATCACACAGTATTTAACAACTGGTCCTATGGTCGAGGAATATATTCTCCCTACATTCACTAGCCAGAGGACTTCACCTCATGCGCGTACTTCCCGTATGATAGCATTTAGAGAGGTGCGTATATACCAATTTATCATTCACAATTTTAATCTCATTTTAAAATATACATCACATTTTATTCGGAGCCATACGTAATTAATATCATCATTATAAACCTCAATGATTAATACACCCCTAACTTAGTCTCCGAGAATTTTATGATGTTACTATAATCCACCAAGCCTATTATACCTCAATCACGTCTCGAAAGTTCCCCAATTATAAAATTTTACATCTCTTAATATCAAACTAACTTGTTAAGAGAGGAAAATACCTTATCATCTATTTGATAATCACCAGCATACGCCCCATTTATTCCCTTGATAACATAAGGTAGTTACCTAACTAATATAAGAATATAGGACACTAAGTTTACTTCATAAGAGAAGGTTCATATGTTCTACGACTAAAAGAAAAAGGTTAAAATTGAGTTAGAAAAATAACTCAAAATAACAAGAATTCCGAATCGATTCGCCCTGGCCGAATCGATTCGGGTGGTCCGATCGATTCGGTCAAGAGAACCCAACATTCTGCATACTGCCCAATTGATTCGGTCATCACAGACCTGTATCCTACCTTTTTAGCGAATCCATTCGCTAGGGGCGAATCAATTCGCCTAGCCCAGAAATCCTAATTTCAGCTATGGAGGAGTTTTAATTCTCCAATTTCTCCCAACCTCTTTTCTCTCAAACCAACATCATTAATTCAACCCAAAACCATCATAAATGCATCCTAACTAATTTTATGCACACAATAACGATCTAAATCAAATTCAAAGGGTTTAAACACTATAATTCCCTTAAAACCCTAAGCTGTTAAATCATTTCCAATACACAACCATCACACATATTTATTCAACCTAAATCATATATTAGCAAGTAAGAAACTTGCCTTGGCTTGCAATCTCAGATTTTCCTATGATAGCAATAACTCCAAGCTTCAATCTTCACTTCTCTTCCTTTTTCTTTTCTTCTTCTTCTTATCTCTTTCTCTCTGGGTTTAGAAATACACACTTAATAAAATAAAAAGGGTTTGCAAGACTTAAACGTGCCTCTATTTTTAATTCCCATCTTTAAATGTCAATACCCCATTAAAATGACTTGTAACTACATATATAAATCATAATCTGTAAAAGGTGCCCGGATCCCAAAAATACAATATGACACTTATTTTGACTATCTTGCATATTTCGGGACTAACCGCGCCCTCTAAATTGGCATCCCAAATAATAAAATTCATTTCTATTTTCAACTTCATTTAAACCATAATTGTTGTGTAAATCACAACGACACCCTATCGCATAACGTAATTCCATTTACATTTACATAACAGTAAATATGCACAACTTGATAAACATTATCTTTTAATTCAGTTAAAATAATATTTATCCCATCTACCAACATTTTATATAATTACCTCACATGTCAAATTAATATAAAATAAATTACTCAAAAGTAAGGGTTATTACAATGAAAATATGTTTATAATGCATCATTATGTTTATAAAATTAAACTAGGGTGTTAGTACAAAATTTGCAATGTTTAGTCGCCAAATGTGAAAGTTATGAGATTTTTCGGTAAACTGCTAGTTTCCTGTTCGAGCCCGAATTAAGAGTACTAATTTTATGATTTTGGGGCAACAAAAAATATGAAAGTGGTAGATATATAAGATTTCTATATTTACATGCAAAGTGGGAATAAATCGGGTTCCATAATAGTGAGTTATGGTGATTTTACAAAGGTGGGACAAATCCGTCATTAATGGAATTGTCTTACTGGACCTCTATTCCAACCAATCGCATGCCACCACCTTATATTGGTCACATGCCCACGTTTTATGTTTATAAGAGCATAACTCAACATCTTTTTCATTTCATATTTCAAGCTTGAGAATAAACATGCTTATGGAGAGAGAAAAAGAAAGTTAAGGAAGAAATCCTTCGAAAAACTACCATAAATCGAGGAATTCTCGTAAGGTAATTACTTCTTTATTAAAGTTGGTCCCATGGATGAGTTCTACACTTGGTATATTTTTGTTTCTTATTTGGATGAAGATTTAAATGATGCCCATTTTTTCAAATTGATTTAAACTAAGGATGGCTTAAGATCATACGTGATGACTTGCGCTAGGATCGTAAATGTTAACTTTAAAGTCCTAGTTTTGAATTTCCATCTCGTGAAGATTTTTAATGTAGTAAGTTCATATATAAGATGTACGCATATACTAAAACATGTTTATTATATGTTTCCATGATGGATACCCGAGGTAGAGGTGATATATGCTTAAAGAGGTTAAGTTATGCTTTAATGTTCAGTTCATACCTAGTTGTTCTAAAAATGGCATAAATCATTGAATACTTATTGAAATCAAATGATTCTAGTTGAAGATTAAAATAGACTCATATATGTATACTATATCCAAAAAAGATGTACAAATACCAAGAAATGAATCTTGGGTGGCAGTTTGAAGTTCAAGTATAAAATCTGCCCCAAAAGTCTATGTACGCACACCAGGTGTTCGACGTTTTGCTTGACTTATAAAATGAACTCAAAAAAAATTATGCAACCTTAATTTTATATTATTCAATATGTTTAATATATGTTCCCATGATTTATAACCGAGGTGGAGGTTATATATGCTTGAAAAATGTTAAGTTATGCTTTGATGGTCTACTCAGACCTAAATGTGTTAAAAGAGGAATAAATCATTGAATACTTGTTCAAATCAAGAAATTCCAATTGGAAATGTGAGAGAACATATATGAGTATGATATACTTGAAGGAGAGAATAAAATACCTTCTGGTTTGGCTTGGGGTTTTTGTTGAAGTTGAAGTCTTGTTATTGTTTTTCTCCAAAAATAATTTGGAAAAGGTTGTAATAAAACGGGCATAACTTTGTCTAGAGAATTTGTCATTTAATTCCATAAATTGTGTTACAACCCTAATGAATAAGGTATTATAGAAATGTGAAGTATCATATTTAATTACTTTTCAGTTATGTCAGATTGACCAACTGATGTGATGTGTTACCGAGTTTAATGTGAGTTGGTGTATTCAAATTCTAATGATGTTGAATTGTTAGGTGGGGAAGCGGCTAACACTACCATACCAAGGAAATAGTTTTGGTATTAATCTTAGTACCAAATGCAAGGTGAGTGACCTGTCCTATGAAATATAGATACTTATATGTTCATATGTGATAAGCACCCAAAAGTGTACATTTTATACCCCCGAATAGATGTATTTTAGTTGCTAATTCTCGACAATAATGGTTTTATGCGCATAAATGTTTAATGTGCGGGATTGATTGCGTTTCTGGTTCAAAAAGTATTATTTCGAGGCAGGTGCGAATCAAATGGAGCTAATTTCCTATTCTCATAACCTTACGCTAGCCTAAACCTACCCCACACCCCATGTGTGCTTAGTTTGTGCCTTTTTATATTTTTTTAGATTTTTTGTTAGAGTCGTTTTTATTTTTAGAGTTTATTTTAAATTTATTTAGAATTTTTAGATTTTATTTTTATTAGTAAAATTTTATTTTATTTTTGATTTTGATTAGTTTTTAGCTTTTTATTAGGAATAGATTTTTTAGGATTTCATTTATTTTTTTGTTTTATTAGATTTTACTTTAATAGATTTTTATTTTTTTTTAATTTTTAATTTTTTTTAATTTCATTTTAAATTGAGTCTTTATTTTATTTTTAGAGTAGGAATTTAATTTTTAGATTTTTAGTTTTAGTAGTTTTATTTTTATTAGTTAGTTTTATTTTATTAGGGCCCAAATTAAACATACGCATAAACTCACTCACACCTTTAAACCATACACACTCACAAACCCACCTCACTCACCCTCGCCCAAGTCACCTACACCCTCTCACACACTATCACTTACACCAACCATCTTCTTCCCCAACAACCCACTTTCTCTCTCCTACACATCCACCATTGAGCAATGCTAGACTACCCGGGAGTTAACCCCGGGTTAGTACATGGAGGTAAAAAAAAAATTTCTTTTTTTTCCGTTGTCTTATGTGATTTATTAGCATTATTTGACTTTTTTTTTTATTTAAAAAAACAGTTTTGTTAGAAAATAATATTTTTTATAAATTAAAAAAATATATTGTTAAAAAACACTATTTTAATATAAAAAATATTTTTTTTTGAAAAAAACTATTTAAAAAAAGAAAAGTTGTTTAATGTAAATATTTTTTTTACATTGCTAAACAGTTTTAAGAAATACAGAATTATTTTAAATGTTGTAAAACAAAATTAAGTTTAAAAATAATGGGTGCCGTTGGTGCGGAACTTTAAAAATAAAAGAATATTGGATAAATGAGTGTTTAAGGGACTAAATGAGTTAAAAATAATTTTTTAAAAAAAATTCTTATTGGAATAGTTTTATTTTTAAAAAAACATATTTTAATTAAAAATACCAATTTATATTTTTTTTGAAAAAAACTGTCTCAAAAAATAAAAGTTAGTTTAATATAAATAAAAAGAACTTTTTTTTTTTTACATTTTAAACCATTTTTAGAAATACAAAAATTGTTTTAAATGTTGTAAAAAACATATTAAGTTTAAAAATAAGGGGTGCCGCTGGCGCGGTCCTTTAAAAATAAGTGAATATTAGGTAAATGGGTGTTTGAGGGGATAAATGAGTTAAAAAAAAAAAGAATAATACTAGGCAACCCGAGAGATAGTGCCGGGCTAATTAAAAAAAATTAAGTTTAAAAATAATGGGTGCTGCTGGCGCTAACCTACTGGATAAATGGAGGTTTAAGGGAATAAATGAGTTAACCAACCCTCTTGGTCCAATGGTATAACGCTATCACTGGGACACTGTTTGGGGGTGGATTAGGTTCGGTCCCAGTTCAATCCATGGCAGTGTCAAAATAATGTTTGGCCAGCGAAAGCCACGAATCGCGAGCGGGGATTATTTTTTTGTTTAAAAATAAATGAATATTGGGTAAATGGGCAGGACACCTCGTGGAATGAAAAATACCTTAAACAAAAAAAAAGGTTAAAAATATTTTTTTAAAAACAAAAAAAACTAATTAAAAAAACTATTCTAATAATTTTTATTTAATTTTTCTTATTTTAGACTAATTTTACATGAGAAAAAAAAAGAAAAAAAGAAAAAAAAAGTAGCCTCCATGTACTAACCCGGGGTTAACTCCCGGGTAGTACATCATTTTTCTCCACCACCATTAGCAACTCAAAAACCCATTACCAAACTCACCTCACCACCACCATTTTCTCTTCCCCCTCTCACCTCCTCTAAACCTTTAAACCCATTTCTCTCTCCTCTCCTCCACTACCCCATTAAAACCCAACAAAACCTACCTCCATCACCATATCCCAACCGGAACCCCTCACCGGCCGAAAAAACCTTCAACCTGTCGACCCTTAACCCAGAACCCGCCGGCGACGAAACCGCCGGCTACCGGACCTACCTCTGAAATCGGCAGCCAAGCCAAACCCGAACCCACAAACCCGAGTTTTCCCAATCCCATTTCGAAACAGCCATAGTCCCGAACCCACCTCCATCCGGACCTAACCCCGGTGCTAACCCTTTTACCCCTATTTCTTATTATACCCCCAATTACATCTTTTAACCCTTTTACCCAAAATACCTTCACCCAAATCAGATTTTTGTGATTTCATAGCTTTCAAACCTCATGTGCACACCCCATTCTCCTCTCACCATTTCCATGCACACTAAAATATAAACTCTCCAATTTATCCCTAGCATCCATGTGCACCATATAAATTGAAGATTTAGGCTATTTTCAAAAAAGATCTTCAAATTTAGTTTTTAAGCTTTGTATGATAAATTTCCCTACACTCCTCTTTAGAGAGTATTTGCATTTTTAGCAAATATCTCAATATAGAGGTGTGTAGTGAAATTTATCTCTAGGATGAATTCCATCCCGGCCATCTATAATGAATTTTTGCATTTTTAGCAATTATTTCATAATATATTGATGTAGTTAAATTCATCCCTTATGAGTAGGGGTGTGCAAAAAAACCGACCGAACCGAAAACCGAACCGAACCGGCCCGAACCGAACCGAAACCGGCGGTTTTTTTTAGCCCGGTTCGGTTTGCGGTTTAAGGATTGAAAAAACCAACAATATCGGTTCGGTTGTCGGTTTAGACAAAGAAAAAACCGATTCGAACCGAACCGAACCGACATCAATATTATATATTAAAAAACCCTTGAATATCTTTTATTTTTATATCCAAACACCATTAATCAACCTCCAAAACCGACCAAAACCGAAAACCGACCTACAAAAAACCGACCAAAACTGAAAATCGGTTAAAACCGAACCGAAACGAAACCGATGTGAACCGAAACCGACGATTTTTTTCATCGTCGGTTCGGTTTCGGTCTGATTTTTTTCAAAACCGAACCGATCGGTTCGATCTGAATTGCGGTCCAAAACCGAACCGAACCGACCCGTGCACACCCCTACTTATGAGGCTTTTTCATATCAATTTTATAGAGAGAAACACCATTTTTTAGTTTAGTTTTTTACAGGTTAGAATTTATTTTATTTTACTTTTTTTTAGATTAGTGAGGAAAATAAATTAGTGAAAATTCTTTTATTGAATGTAATTGTTGATGTACTTTTGGTTTGATCATACAAATCGGAGGGATATAAATTGCAAATTCAAGAATTGGAGTTCAATTTCACTCAAAGAGATGTGGTTTGATTGTTCTCTTCTCTACTTTTATTTTAATTGCCTAGTTTATTTTATTATCATGTTTAATATCATGTTAGGCTAAATCATCTTTCAAGGGGTGGGGTGATCCCTTATTTGATGTTATTTTAATTTAATTAGTTTGATTACTTGAAAATTCCCTTTGAATATTAATTTTGATCTCTCACACTTAAATTTACGCCTCGAGAGAGGGTAAATGATTTGCGAGAGAAAATCGAAATTCTATGTTATACTACACATTTTAGATTCGAACTAGATATAGGGGTTTCTTAAGTGTGGTATTATTCCTTGAATTTCAAATATAAAATTCATTTTCTGGATTTACATAAATTTTGATAAATCGATCCTTGCGGATAATTAATTAAAAGGAGTGTAGATCTATTTTCTAGAGTTGGCGGGGGTTAAACTTCATTTTCTAAAAGATTACTATTTAAATTACATTTGCAATGAGAGTTGATTTGTAATTTTGATATTAATTTGGGAGAATTAAATTAATTTGTTAGAATAGCTAAAATTTGTTGTGTAGTCCCACTTCTTGATTGCTCTCACTATTATTTACCTCACGTTATCTCTTATTTTAGTGTTAGACTTTGTTTTTCATTTTAGTCATTTTTTAGTTAGTTATTTTCTTCTCTCATTTTAGTTTAGTGTTAATTCACATTCTCACCCAAAATTATTTTAATATTTGAAAAGCTAAAAAAAATTAGAAAAAGCCAAAAAGCCAAAAATAAAATAAAAAGTGAATTACAATTGAGTTTGTCCCTCGCTTACCCCCTTGATGTGGATTGATACCCTTACTTACCGCTCTACACTTAAGTTTGTTATATTTTTGTTGGTAATTGAGGTTTTGATTAGAGGACTTTCAAGCAACGACGAAATATACCGAAAAGTTCTTTTCTATCAATATAGAAATGTGTAGTTAAATACATGTGTTAAAATATTTATGGGAGTGATGTTGTATTTATGAAACATATGCATATGATTAAGAATGTTAAGTGATGTTATATAATGTTATGGACTATGGCGGGTCCTTTATCTAATGTTAAGGAATGTGGTGGGTCCTACGGGATGCGGCGGTACCGTTAATCCAACTTAAAGGTTTGCTGTACTCGGGCCTAATTATGGGATGTGGTGTTCCCCATTAACTGTGGTGGGTTGATTGGGATGTGGCGGGTCCAGGCTTGTTAGAGTTACACAATTCAGGTTGGGTTATAACATTAGAAAATAAAAATATTTATGCAAATTGGTTATATGTGTGGTGTATGTGTGGTATAGGGTCATTCACTAAGCTTGTATTGCTTACACTCCTATAATATTATGTTTCACGTATGTGTATCGTTTGGAGTTCACTGCCAAGTTTGGACCATAAAACAGGGGAGTGACAGATATCTAATATGGGTTGAATATCAACAGGCTTTTGGGGTAAATGTTAAACTAAAGAACTTTTATATGTTAAGTTGTTTAGTACTTATAAATTACACGTTAAGGTAGTTATGTTTTCATCCAAACATGCTTTTGAAAAAAAGGTAGTGCTATTTTCAGAGAGAATTAAAGTAAAGTATGCATTAAGGGAATTTATCTCTAAATTAAAGGACGATTTTAAGTTAATTAAGTCAAGGCGCGATAATAGGGATCTGGATGCACATATGTCCCAAGCTTGTTTGAGGATGAAAGTTGTATTTAATTAATCTAAATTTCTCAAGTTAATACATGCTTCTTCATAAGGTAAGCAAGTCTTCTTCTAATGGGAAAAAATTAACTTATCTGAGGTTGTTGAGCCAGTCCATAAGAATTTTTTTATCCATTGTTGAATTCTTTTGAGAAAGGTGGAGGTCCATTTATATATTCTAAAACTATATAAGAAGATGGATTGAATAACAGTCTTGATCAACTCCAATCTACCAGCTATAGAAAGAAGTTTACCTTGCCATCCTTCAGGTTTGGATTTAGATCTATCAGCAATAACTTGTAAGTATTTTCTTTTAGGATTGCCTATAAAAATGGGGACCCCAAATATATAAAACAAGAGGATCCTTCTTTAAAACCAAGTATTGTAGAAATTTGAACCTTCCTATTGATAGTCCCCTTGCCAATAAACACTTGGAATTTTGATTTATTCACTTTCTGGACATAAATTATAGCATAATTGTCAGATATTTTAGCAACATTATTCGTAGAAACATCATCACCTCTGCTATACACCATAATGTCATCAACATAAATTAGATGAGTATGAACTTTAAAATCTCTAGGAGATGAGATATTAATGATACAACACTCTTGAACCTTTTGAATGATAAGCCTGCTAAGAACATCTTGAGCAATAAAAAAAAGAAGGGTAGAAAGGGTGTCTCCTTGTCTCACACCCTAGAACAACTGAAATAACAAATCGAGGAACCATTTATGAGAATGGATAACTTAGCTGATTTGAGGATTGCATCAATAAGATTAACAAACTTGTCCAAAAACAAAAATGAAGAAATAGTTTTAATGATGAACATCCAATCAATGGTATCAAATGCCTTTGCTATGTCAATATTGATGCTAACAATACCACCATATGCATTATAATTCACAAGGTTGAAAATTTCAGAGGCAATTGAGATAGTTTGAGAGATATTTTTATTAGAATTAAAGCCAAATTGATTGTCAGAGGTTATCGTTCCAATAATAGGTTTTAACATATTGGCTAAAATCTTAGTGATAATCTTGAAATCAAAGTTTGCTAAAGAAACTGGTCTATAATTCTTGATAGAGGTAGCCTCTATAACTTTGGGGATGAGTACAACATGGTTGGTGTTGAAGCTAGGCAGAATAAATCCATTCTAAAAAAACCTTGCAACTTCTCTACAAACATCCTTACCTGTAATATATCAACATGCTCTATAGAAATTTCCACTAAATCTATTAGGACCTGGAGCAGACAAAGGATCCATGGAGAAGACTGTGTTTTGAACTTTTTCTTTATTTGGAGTTGAGACAAGTTGCTCATTATTAGAGCATGATACTAACTTAGGGACCACTTTAAGAGCATGGTCGTTTGGATCAACAGTTGGATCTTTAGTATAGAGAGAGGAAATATAATTGACAATATGTTTTTTTATAAGAGCTTGATCAGTAAGCATTTTCTCCTCATGCTTCAAATATGCAATTAAATTATTAAGTCTTATTTGTTTATCATGCTTATAAAAATAGGTTGTGCATCTGTCTCCTTCCTTCATCCATTTTATTCTTGATTTTTCTTTCCAAAAATTTTCGTCAAACTTCAAAGCTTCAATTAATTTCTTCTAGCATTCCATTTCAAGATTGTTTCTGGCTTGAGAGTGACCATTCATGTCAATTTCAGACTGAATTGCAATTAAATACTATTTTGATTAATGGAGCTTAGTATGGACATTCCCCAAAACTTCCATATTCCAGTTTTTCAAAGCAATTTTTAAAATTTTCAGCTTTTCTTTAAGAACAAACATGGGGCAACCAAAGAATTGAGATTTCTTCCAAACATTACTCACTAAATTAATGAAAGTGTGGTTATCAATCCAAGAGGACAAAAATTCAAAAGGTTTTGGGCTTGTGTGAATAGTGTATTTAGCATAAAATAAAATAGGATGATGATCTGATCCTGATTTAGCTAAAGCATTACAATTAAGTCCGACCAAGTAGTTAAACATGATTGATTAAAAATGACTCTATCTAATTTCCTCTCCACATTAGATGTAGGGCTCTTATTCCATGTATAAAACATACCTTTGAGATCAATTTGGAAAAACTTACAGTTGTCTATCATACCTTTGAAATCAGAGCAAGTAATAGCATAAGGAATTCTTGTGCCTCTGCATTCATGAGCACCAAGTACACTATTGTAATCTCCCATAGTCATCAAAGGCCCTATGACGTTGCTATTAAGTCGATCAAACTCCTCCCATAACTGCCTTCTCACAATATAATCAGTATATGCATAAACAATTGTATATGTTGCCTTGACCCCATCAATTAAAGAGTTAAAAGTTATTTGCTGACCAGAAACATAAATAATTGTAAGTTTAAGGACTTTATCATAATGGAAGAGCCATGGGATTGGCTGTAAACCATCCCTATTAGTAGTGGATAATAAAATCATTCCAATAGAATGAAAGAATTTTTGGAAAGATGTATTATAATCCATTTTAGGTTCTGTAATGCATAGAAAGTCTGGCCTATGTTGAATAGACCAAGAAGAGAGCATTTTTTTTATAGGGGATTTCCCAAACCCCTAATATTCCAGTATAAAATCTTTTATGTCTACTGTTTAATAAATACAAAAGTACAAAATTATTAATTATAATATAATTACAGAAATAAAATGAAATTACAGAAATGAAATACTTACTTGTATTTTGCAGAAATAATATTAGAATAGAAAAAGTAATCCGAGCCCTATTTAGAACAGTTTACTTAAGACAAATTTGTTCCCTCCACAAGGTGCCAAAGGTAATGAATAATTGTCTCCCAAGATAGAACGGATTTCCAAATTAATCAAACAGCACAACAATGATTAATTTCTTCGAACACAATTCTGTGTTTATACTCAACCAGACCAAAGAATGATATGCAGGAATGTATGCCGTAGCAGTAGAAAAGTTTGTATTTTTCTGGGAAAAGATGTAGCATAAATTCGGAATTATTGGAGGGCAATTTTTTCAGTAGTCAATTCTATAGGGGAAATGTTTAATTTATAGCTTTTGTCTTGACTATTGGAACAGTCAACCGAAATTAACTGTAAAAAATAGTTAACCGAATTAACTGTTGACTGTTGGCAATAACTGCCAACAGTTTATTAATTAATTAATTAATTTCATAATTAATTAATAATTAAAGCCCAGAAAGTAAAATAAATTCGGTCCAAAAATATAGGAGATTTTTATAAGCCCAAGCCCAAGCCCAAGCCCGAACCGAACCGAACCGACGGACGCGCACACGCGCGCGTGGACTTTTGACCGAAAGTCAACCCGTGCATAGCTTAGGTCATCTCCCCTTCAAAGAGTTGGGATACCCCAAGGCATCCAAGCCTTAGTCCATACTTGGGGTGTTATTAACTCATCAAATTTCCACTTCTCTTCCAATGTGGGACAAGAGTTAAAACATACCCAATTCATTAACTTTCATTGCTTTGTGAGTCACTTTGGGGGCATATTTATCATTCATAACTTATTGAAATTGGACATATAAATATACTACGTTAATCTCCTTGCGGAGGAGAACGTGTTCGTATATGGTCCCACGATTTTCGTAGTGTGGGTCCCACCTAAATTTGAGCTCAAAGTTGCTCAAAAATCTGTCCAGAAAATTCTGAACAGCTTTCTAAATAGTCCAATTTTCCAACAATCCCCCACATGAATGATATATCACTATAAATAAAACAGAACAGATGCTAATGCAAATGCAGACACATGTTGAGTAAAACTGAAGATTTATTGCATCGGGAGAAGTAGCCTAGTGGCCTTGAACTTTCCTTAGTGATATATTATCGGATTTACTTGGTTAATCAGTGGACTTCACGTCCTTAAACCGTCAACCGTTTTTGTAAACCTAGACAATAGTATTCACACAACAATTCTTCAACACAGTTGGTTCTCACGTTTGTGTTCATTTTGGCCATGAACACCACTTGGTTCCATGAGTATTTTAGAGAATATGCCTTTCATTATTCTCATAGAAGTGCCCCCCTTCTTACTCACGTAGGTGACTTCCATAAAGAGTATCCTGTAATACCCCACTTAGACATACTAAGATATAAATGTCATTAAAAGCATAACTTATCCTAATTTCGCGGCAGATATGCACTGTCTCATCTTTGGAATGGATAGGATTTAATCTCCTCCAGTGCTTACTGAATACAATGTAGTTCGGTTTGCCCATTGAACCTAGATCTTGGGATCTCCAGTCAGCTAGGTTGGGTTGCCACTATATTGATTCTTATTTATTTATAGGCTTTAGACCCATTCCTCTCGATGATCTTTCAACTTGCTCTTGGTTTAAACCTTTCGTTAGTGGATCCGATATATTATCTTTTGACTTTACATAGTCAATTGAGATAATTCCGTTCGAGAGAAGTTGTCTAACGGTATTGTGTCGACGATGAATATGTCATGACTTTCCGTTATACATATGATTTTGTGCCCTTCCAATCGCTGATTGGCTATCGCAATGTATACATATTGCGGGTACAGGTTTAGACCAATTTGGAACATCCTCTAAGAAATTTCGAAGCCATTCAGCTTCTTCTCCATCTTTGTCTAGTGCAATGAATTCAGATTCCATTGTCGATTTAGCAATGCACGTTTGTTTTGAGGATTTCCAAGATACGGTTGCACCTCCGAGGGTAAACACATACCCACTCGTAGACTTAGAGTATTTTGTATCGGATATCCAACTTGCAACGCAATGTCCTTCAAGAATAGCTGGATATTTTGAGTAGTGCAGTCCATAGTTTTGAGTATATTTTAAATAACCCAAAACTCTCAATATAGCTTTCTAGTGATCTCTTCTTGGATTACTCATAAATCGACTTAGTTTACTTATTGAGTATGCTATGTCCGGTCGCGTACAGTTCATGATATACATTAAACTTCCAATAATACGAGAATATTCTAGTTGAGATATGATTTCACCATTATTTCTTGCAAGATGTAAATTTACATCTACAGGTGTCTTGGTAGGACTAATATCATACTTCTTGAATTTTTCAAGTACTTTCTCTATGTAATGAGATTGAGATAATATAAGTCCATCCGATGTTCTAGAAATTTTAATTCCTAATATAACATCGACGATTCCCATATCTTTCATATCAAATCTACTACTCAACATTTGTTTTGTAGTTTTGACAATTTTCAAGTTACTACCCATGATAAGCATATCATCAACATAGAGGCATACAATGACATATCCATTATGAATGTATTTAAAGTAAACACATTTATCGCATTCATTAATTTTGAAACCATTTGATAACATTGCATTATCAAATTTTTCATGCCATTGCTTAGGTGCTTGTTTTAATCCATATAGTGATTCAACAAGATTACATACTTTTCCTTCTTATCCGGGAGCTTTGAACCCTTCAGGTTGCTCCATATAAATTTCCTCGTCTAGTTCACCATTTAAGAATGTTGTTTTTACATCCATTTGATGTATTTCAAATCCATTAATAGCCACTATTGCTATTAACATCCGAATGGATGTTATTCTTGTTACCGGTGAATATGTGTCAAAGTAATCCAACCCTTCCTTTTGCCTATAGCCTTTAACTACAAGTCTAGATTTATATTTATCAATTGATCCATCGGCCTTCAATTTCTTTTTGAAGATCCATTTATAACCTAACGGTTTTAAACCTGGTGGAAGATCCACTATTTCCCATGTATGATTTTGTAATATGGATTCAATTTCGATATTAATTGCTTATTTCCAATTCGAAGCATCGGGTAAGGATATAGCTTTTTTCCAATTGGAAGCATCGGGTAAGGATATAGCTTCTTTATACGATTGAGGTTCATTTTCTAACAAATATGTTAGAAAATCCGGACCGAAAGAAGTTGAGGTTTTTGCTCTTTTACTACGTCTTGGTTCATCCTCTATTGATTCAATAGGTTGATGAGTACCACTTGTAGTAGCTTGATTTGTCCTTTTAGAAGGACCAGATTCTCGGGTCATGTTATACGGGAATTCATTTTCAAAAAATGAAGCGTCCCTCGATTCAATAACCGTATTTACATGAATATCCGAAATCTCAGATTTATAAACTAGAAATCGATATGCACTGCTATTAGTAGCATAACCGATGAATACACAATCCACGGTTTTTGGCCCTATTCTTACCTTTTTAGGTTTAGGAACCATCCCTTTGGCTAAGCACCCCCACACTCGTAAATATTTATAGGAAGGTCTTCGACCTTTCCATAATTCATAAGGTGTCTTGTGAGTCTTTTTATGAGGTACTTTATTGAGAATGTAATTAGCAGAAAGTAAGGCTTCCCCCCACAAATTTTGTGGAGCTCCTGAACTTAATAACATTGAGTTCATCATCTCTTTCAAAGTACGGTTTTTGCGTTCAGCAACACCATTCGATTGAGGAGAATAAGGAGCGGTTGTTTGATGAATAATCCCATTTTCAGAACAAAATTCCTCAAATGGATATTCATATTCACCTCCTCTATCACTCCTAATAACCTTTATCGTTTTGCTTAATTGATTCTCAACTTCATTTTTATATTGTTTAAATGCATTAATAGCCTCATTTTTACTATGTAACAAATATACATAGCAATATTTTGTGCAATCGTCAATAAAAGTAATAAAATACTTTTTCCCACCTCTAGTTTGAATAAATTTTAAATCACAAATACCGGTGTGAATTTAATCTAAAGGTTCAGTTGTCCTTTCAATAGAATGGAAAGGTAATCTAGCTAATTTAGATTCCACACAAATTTCACATTTATGATTTTTATCAATACTAAATTTTGGCAAAAATTCTAAGTTAATTAATTTACGCAATGTATCAAAATTAACATGTCCTAATCTAACATGCCAAATATTAGACGACTCAATCAAGTAAGAAGAACTAGCAATTTCATTCATTGAAATAGATGTTTTTGGGGTTACAGTAAGAACATTGAGTTTAAAGAGCCCCTCATTTAGGTAGCCCTTTCCTACATACATGTCATTTTTAGACAACACAAAGCGATCAGACACAAACACAAGCATGAAACCATTTTTAGTAAGGAGAAATCCAGAAATCAGATTCTTTCGGATATCAGGCACGTGAAGAACATTGTTGAGAGTAAGTTCCTTTCCAGAAGTCATTTTCAGAGTTATCTTTCCTTGTCCCACCACCTTCGAAGTGGAAGAATTTCCCATAAAGAGGTTCTCCTCATTTTTCAAAGGCTTATAGGTGGTGAACATCCATTTGTGTGCACAAATGTGTCGTGTGGCTCCAGTGTCCATCCACTATTCCTTGGTATTTCCAACCAAGTTACATTCAGAGACCACGACAGAAAGATTCATATCCGCCAAATCATTGGCGATATTCTCACCCTCAGTTACATTTGCGTGAGGGTTATTTTGATTTTGCTTCTTCGGCTTACGACACTCGCTTGAGCGATGTCCAGGTTTACCACAATTGTAGCATTTGCCTTTGAACTTCTTCTTGTTTTGTTTTGAAGTGCCTTCCCCATCATACTTTCGTTTGTTCTTATTAGGACCTTCAACAACATGGACCTTTGTTTCCATCGGATTCTTCCCACTTTTCTTTTGAGGCTCACGGTTGTCTTCTTCGATTCTTAGCCTGACCACCAACTCCTCCACATTCATCTCCTTTCGCTTATGCTTGAGATAGTTTTTGAATAAAGTCCAAGATGGTGGCAATTTTTTAACAATTGCAGCAACTTGGAAAGTTTCACTAATTGACATTCCTTCGGCATGAATGTCGTGGAGGATCACTTGGAATTCTTGCACTTGCGAGATCACTGATTTAGAATCAACCATTTTGAAGTCCAGAAAACCCCCGACGATAAATTTCTTCATCCTAGAATCTTCAGTTTTGTACTTCTTTTCCAAAGAATTCCACAATTCTTTGGATGTCTTGATAGTGCAGTAAACATGATACAGAGTCTTGTCCAAGTAGGCCAACATATAATTTCGGCATAGGTAGTCCGAATGCTTCCAAGCATCGACAGTGCAACAACCTTTTCAGCGTCATCTCCCTCTTTAATAGAGGGGAAATCTTCATATACAAACCTGCCCAGTTGGCAGGTAGTGAGATAGAAGTACATCTGTCTTTGCCAACGATTGAAGTCAGCCCCAGTGAACTTTTTCGGTTTCTCCCCGTGTGACATAGATACGGGTGCAGTCACATTTGTGTTGGTGACAATCATTTTCGTAGGAGTAGTGTTCGTACTTTGCGATTCCATTTCTGTTACAAAAACAGAATTTTTATCAATGATAAAATTCATATATAATGAATTAATCAAAACAGAATACAAAATTCTGTGCACCAATTTCCTCCAAATATAATTCACGATAAATGAATTCCAAATAATAATTCAGAATTAAATTATAGTATAAACAGAATTCCGTACAAAACAGAATTAAACTATAAAATCTGTGTCACACTAATTTTTAATAATAAAAAGAATTCCGTACAAAACAGAATTATAATTTTAAGATTAAAATTTTTACATAAACATATTTTAACAAAATTCACAAATAAAATTTTATTTTCTAAAACAGAATATAAAAACAGTATAGAAATTAATTTCTGTACCAAAACTGCTTTATTAATTTCTGCATTAAAGTAATAAATTAATTAAATTTTTTCTGTTAAAACAGATTTATTTCCAACAAATAAATTTCTGTAATAAAAAAATTCTGTACACTACAAAACAGTAGAACTTTTAAATTTGTCTTAAGATTTTTATGTCTACTGTTTAATAAATACAAAAGTACAGAATTATTAATTATAATATAATTACAGAAATAAAACGAAATTACAGAAATGAAATACTTACTTGTATTTGCAGAAATAATATTAGAATAGAAAAAGTAATCCGAGCCCTGTTTAGAACAGTCTCCTTAAGACAAATTTATTCCCTCCACAAGGTGCCAACGGTAATGAATAATTGTCTCCCAAGATAAAATGGATTTTCAAATTAATCAAGCAGCACAACAATGATTAATTTCTTCGAACACAATTCTGTGTTTATACTCAACCAAAGCAAAGAATGATATGCAGGAATGTATGCAGTATCAGTAGAAAAGTTTGTATTTTTCTGGGAAAAGATGCAGCATAAATTCGGAATTATTGGAGGGAATTTTTTCAGTCAAACGAAATTAACTGTTGGCAATAACTGCCAACAGTTTATTAATTAATTAATTAATAATTAAAGCCCAGAAAGTTAAATAAATTCGGCCAGCCTCAGCCTGAGCCGAACCGAGTTGGCTGGCCGGACGCGCGCGCGCGTGTGGACTTTTGACCGAAAGTCAACCCGTACATAGCTTAGGTCATCTCCCCTTCAAAGAGTTGGGATACCCCAAGGCATCCAAGCCTTAGTCCATACTTGGGGTGTTATTAACTCATCAAATTTCCACTACTCTTCCAATGTGGGACAAGAGTTCAAACATACCCAATTCATTAACTTTCATTGCTTTGTGAGTCACTTTGGATATTTATCATTCATAACTTATTGAAATTGGACATATGAATATACTACGTTAATCTCCTTGCAGAGGAGAACGCGTTTGTATATGGTCCCACGATTTTCGTAGTGTGGGTCCCACCTAAATTTGAGCTCAAAGTTGCTCAAAAATCTGTCCAGAAAATTGTGGACAGCTTTCTAAATAGTCCAATTTTCCAACAAAATCTTCATCTATGAGGAGGTTTGGTACAACTCCTCAACCTATAGGTAGCTTGTGATTGTAATTCCCTTCTAATCTTGCTCTTGAGTTTCTTCTTCTGTGAATTGGAGAAAACAGGAGGGAAGCCATCAGGGTCTGTCCCCAGAATAAATTTTGGTTATTTCTGATAGTTAGAGGATGCAAGCATTAGTAACATATTCAATTTCCTTTTCAAGGTTGTGATCAATAAGCTTTACCATGTCAATCATTTGGGAATTTATTCTTTCATATTCATCTCCTTCTTCAATCAAGTTGGCCCAAGAAATATTCTTCTTAGTATATTGATCTTGACTCTAGGAACAGTGACTATTGCAAGGCAGTTATATTGTGTTTCTGGAACTGCATCAATCTTTGAAATTATAGTTTCGGCCCCTTTATGCTCTGGCATATCCATCAAAGTTTCATCTTCTACTGAACAATTGATACAACCTCAAACTTTGACTTAACAGCTGATGATACAACCTCAAACTTTGACTTAACAGTTGATGATAACCAATTTGAGAATGAATACTTAGATACAGTACCAGTTCTTCCTTCTACTGAAGAGGGGGAAATTCCTCCAACATACAATAATTCAGTTAAGCCTGTCCAATCTTCCTTTATTGTGCCTAAACTTCAAAAGAAAAAACCGATGATACCTACTAAACACTGGTGCATTCCAATAACCTTTCTCCTAGACCTAGTTTGATCAAGCCCTTCAAACACTCACTTGACTGGAGCACTAACAGTCTCTTTTATGGTGAGATAGAAGGAGAAGTACCTATTTTTTATGGCCTTTCAGAAGAATTAAAAAACTTTTGAATTGCCCTATCCAATTAATTTGCCTGCTTGAGAGAGGTGGATGATGACCCAAAAAAGAAGAAGAAGAAGAAAAAGAAGAAGCAATCCAAACAGTGCGTAGAACAATATTCAATCACAACTAGGTCTAGTGGTAAAATTAACCCTCCTCAAACTTCCTCTTTTCACCAGTCTTAATGATTAAAGTCCTCTTCTGGAATGTGAGAGGTATAGGCAATAAGCCTACTGTCATAAGGCTCAAGAGATTAATCAAGCTCTGTAACATTCCTTGGTAGCCGTCATAGAACCAAAAATTGACGAGATACCTCTCAATAAGTTAATTTTAAGGCTTAACTTCTCAAATGGATTATCCAATAACAACAGATCCATTTGGATTCTTTGGAAGCATTCTTAGAACAGTTCTCTCACACATAAGTCTGTTCAATCTTTAAACTTAGAAATTCATGATTCTTCCTTTTCCTCACCAATTAAACTAATAGCAATATATGGGAAATGCACCAGAGATGAGAGGAAAATTTTATAGGAGGACATCATCAACCAATGCAACAGCCCCTTACCAATCATTATTGGTGGAGATTTTAATGTTGTTTCCTCTCCTATAGAAAAACTTGGTGGTAATGATATTGACCTTGAGGCATACTTCCAATTTAATCATGCGTTAGGTATAGCAGGCCTATTTGAAATTCACTATAGTGGATCAAAATTTATATGGTGTAACGATAGAGAGGGCATGAATAGAATCTATGCTAGACTGGATAGAGTGGTATGCAATTTCCAATGGAGTCAAACCTTCATCTCTTCTTCTGTAACTCACTTGAATAGGGCCAATTATGACCATAGTCCTTTCCTTCTCAGCCTTACTCAGCACTGTGATTCTTTTAAAATAAGTTTTAGGTTCCAAAACTTCTAGTTAAAGCATAAAGACTTTCAAGCAGTGGTAGAGAAAGCTTGTAATACTAGTTTTTCTGGTAACCCAATCAGTGTTTTTGCCCAAAAACTTAAAGCTACCATGCAGGCCTTATCACTTTGGGACAATACTGCATTCAAAAACATTTTTCAAGCCACCAAAGATGTTGAGGATGAGGTTCTTCACAAGGAAGTTTCCTTAGAGACTAACTACCCGGAGGAAGCCAATATGTAGTATAAAGAGGCAGTTGCTAAACTCAAATATCATTTATCTCTTGAAGATGAATATTGAAAGCAAAAGGTGAGGATTAAATGGCTATAAGAAGGAGATAAAAACCCAAAAATATTTAATGCCATGGTCAATAGTAAGAGGAACAAACTCCATATTTCTAAATTCAAGGACTCAACAGGTAACTGGACTACTGATCCAGTGGAAGTTTCCAATTTATTCACTTATCATTTTCAATCTATCCTCTCATCAACTTCTGATCCCTATTGATTTATCTCTGCTGAACTACATTCATAAGCTTATCTCTGATGATGACAATGAGTTCCTCTCATCTCCCCTACTCTTGAGGAAATCAAAAAAGTTGTAAATCAAATGGACTCATCTAGCAGTGCTGGTCTTGATGGTTTTAATGCTTCTTTATCCAATTAATGTTGGCATATAATTAAGGACGACCTGTTTAAGGACATTTTAAGTTTTTTCATAAGTAGTTGCCTGCCTAAAAGCTGGACCTCCACTCTCCTCACACTCATTCCTAAAACTGAAAATCCATCCTCCTGCAGTGACTATAAACCTATTAGTCTATGTAACACTTACAACAAAATCATTTCAAAGCTCCTTGCCAATAGATTGGGGTTGCTGCTCAATAAAATATTTTTTCCTAACCAAGTTCGTTTTATAAAAGGGACAGCTATTACTGAACATGTGTTATTATCTCAAGAGATGATGTTAAATTTTAATAAGAAGCATAGAGTTTTGCAAGATGGACATATTAAAGGCATGTGACAAACTTTCTTGGATGTTCCTAATTCAAGTTTTTAGACATTTTGGCTTCAATGAATCATTTACTAACATGGTATGGAGATTAATCTCATATTGTTGGTATTCTATACTCCTTAATGGAGCACCTCATGAAAATTTTCAAGTCAACCTGTGGAGTGAAGCAAGAGGATCCTTTATCCCCTGCCTTATTTATTATTCCAGCAAAGGTTCTTAATAGAGGGCTCCACCACATGTTCCTTGAAGGCAAAATTCAATCATTCTCTATGCCACATGGTAACCCTATGATATCTTGTCTCTGTTTTGCCGATGATGTTCTCATTTTAACTTATGGAGGTCAACATTCTTTAAAGAACCTTGTAGCCTTCATCAAAGACTATGAGGCAATCTCTGGACAAGTGTTTAACAACGCTAAATGCAATTTTATGGTTCCTTCTCACTATACCTCAGCTAGAAGGAGGATAGTTGAAAGGATAACTCATTTCCTTTTTAAAAACCCTCATATGCTTTATCTGGGAGTTCCTATTTATGCATGTAGAAAGAAGAAAACTTTTTTCAATGGTATCCTAAATAAAATAGAAAACAGAATGGAAGGATGGTCCTGCAAACTCCTATCTAAAGGTGTCATGCTCACTCTAATCAAACATGTTTCTCAATCCATGTACTACCACCTATTTACAATTTTAGACCCTCCTAAACCAGTCATCAAAACATTGGAATCCCTTTTCTCTAATTTCTTTTGTGTCTCAACTGAACGAATTTCCAATAGACATTTGAAGAACTGGAATTCTCTATGCCTTCCTTATAAAAAGGGGTACTATGTCTCAAGCTGATTCGGGACTTTGTGGCAGCTTCTTCTTACAAGCTTTGGTGGATATTATTGAATGTTGACTCCACTTGGTCCCTATATATGAGGAATAAATACTATAAAATATGTCTTCCCCTAGATTCTTCTTGTAAAAACTATTCTTCTCATGAGTGGAAAATGATGCAGAATAATCTTGACGTGGTTAGAGATTGGATTGATACTTCTTCAAGCACCAAATGGATGGGTCCTTCAAATGGCCTCTTTACTCTAGATTTAGCTTGGAACATTGTTAGAGAGAAAAGTTGTGCTCAATTTTCTTTTATAACCATATGGAATAAAAGACTTCCAAAAAAGGTCTTTAATTTAATGTGGAAATTGCTGTCTAACATTGTTCCCACAGATGAGGCTATATCCAGATTTCATATTCCTTTTTGTGTCCAGATGTTACCGTTACACCTATCATCATAAGGAATCCCTTAATCACCTTTTTTGCAATGGTGAGGTTGCTTCTCTTACTTTGTCTTACTTCAGGAGTTTACTTGGCATTAAATCTTCCTCCAATTCAATTAGAGGGGAACTCGTGATATGGTGGATTAAGACTAGAGGCAAGGTCTTAATTTATTTGTTATGCACTATCACCCCTTGCATTATCTCTTGGTAGATTTGGAAAGGAAGGAACAGGTTCAAATATGAGGGTATTCCTATGAAAGATGACTCTATCATCTCAATTGTTCATCATAGAATTTGTGAGTTATTTGTAGCTCATCCTTTTAAAAGATCAAAACCTTGGCTAGATCTTGAGATTATCAATGACTTCAAAATTCTTTGTAATTAATCATGTATTAGCCACTGGAGAAAGTATTTTTTTCTCCTCATAAATAAAATTCTCCTTTTCATAAAAAAAAAAAAGAATCCCCTTTTGTTGGAGCCCCGTTGAAGTAGAGTTCCCATGTTTCTCAATCGTTTAGGGTTAAGAGATCCTTATTGGATAATTCTTCTTAGTTTTGTTCTTATTCGTATGACAGTGTCTTCTCCTGCGAGGAGGTCAGGGATGGTCTTCCTTTGGTGGATTTATTAGTGACATACGTGATTTCAAACTAGGATATAATCAGTAGCAACGATTTTCTCAAAGAGGTATTTCAAGGGTTCCATCTTAGAGATGAGTCGTGTAGTGAAGGAAATGATGCAGTGCCATAGTTTGCAAGTGATCCATAAGAGGGTACACAAGATTTTTCTAATGCAATGAATTAGCTCATAGGACACTAGCTTTTTGCAGACATAGTAGATGATACACTCCTTTCAGGAACTCTTTATGTAATTGGCCAACAGGGCTACTAGAGCCGTGTCGATTATGGTCATGAAGAGTATAAGAGGTTATCCCAGTTGGAGAGTTACTAGTACTGTTGGGTGACTGAGGTACTCTTGTATTTTTTCGAATGCTTCTTGGCATTGTGCTTTTTTTTTCTTTGGGTGAGTATTTCCTAAGTATTTGGAAGATGGGTTCACAGATTGCGGTATGCTGGTTGATGAACCGGCTTATGAATTGTATTTGGGCTATGAACCCTCTGCCTTTTTTCTATTTGGGGTGATGACATATCCCATATGGATTTGACCTTAGTGGGGTCTCCCTCGATTCCATATTTGTTGACAATAAAACCGAGAACTTTTCCTTTAGTTACAACGAAGACACATTTTTTAGGATTTAGCCTCATTTTGAAAAGGTGTAACCTTTGGATGAGTTTATGGAGTTCCAAGACGTGTCCTTCTTAGTCACTGGATTTGATGGTCATATCGTCTACGTATACCCCCACTTCCTTGTGTATGATATCATATCGGATGGTTGTGATCGCCTTTTGGAAAGTTGCACATGCATTCTTGAGACCGAAGGGCATGACTGTGAAACAGTACGTTCCTTAAGGGGTAATGAACCTAGTTTTCTCTTGGTGATGAGGGTACATTTTTATCTTATTATATGTAATACCCCGTATTTTTATGCTATATTAATTTGGGGATTTATTAAATTTAATGTGAGTTAGTTATTTAATAAAAATCCGGAAATTAATTATGTTATAATTATTAACGTGACGAGAGTTAGTAATTATGGGAAACTTGTTGAATATTACTAATGAGCAAAGTAATATATTATATTAGTTATATTGAATGTCATGAGTGAATTAAATGACGATTTCGAAAATTTAAGTCGGAACGTGCTCGTGTCACGTCAGGACTAATTTTGTTAAATAAAAAGTGAATATTTTATAAGTTGCCCGTATGGTCGTTTTGAGTGCGCCAACGCGTTCGGTAGGGTCGAGATAGTCAGAAAAGTGTACCCGGGGGTTTATTTTGGGTCTCGGAGCGTTTTTAGGCCTAATTGGTACCCCGGGAGGGCAATTTAGTCATTTCACCTTTTTGGGTAATTAAACACACGAAATTTAGTAACCTATATGAGCCATCTAGGTTAGTCCTTTAGGGTTAGAATATCCATAAATCAATTGACGGCCATTGGAGAAGATAGGAGAGAGCTCCAAGGCAATTCAAGGCCAAAAAGTCACCGGTTTGCACCGCCGCCACCACCACCGCGTAGATCGCGAGACGAGGAACGCAGCCATACCAAAATCAGCCGTGAATCAGAATACCAAAAATCCCAGGCAAGTGTTTAACTTGCTATTTTCGTTGGTGCAATCTTCATATTAGTTTAGGATTGATTTGTGATGAAAACTATGGAAGAAAACCCAATTTATGATAGGAGAATCCATGTAGTATTGATTTATATGTTGATTCTGGAAACTCTTGCCATGTAGAGGAAATAAACCACGAAATTTTGATGATCTTAAGAAAGAAATTCTGGAGAGAGATTTGTTAGAAAACTGTTTAAGAAAATTCTAGGGTTCTTGATAATTGGATATAATTTTAGGTTGAAAATCCGCGTTTAAATGATGAATATGTACATGCCTTACGTTAGAATCATCTGGTCTATTGTTATAATGTTAGTAGTAGAATTCTGGGACGATTGGAACTTGAAAATATGGATTTGGTGTAATTTTGGTGATGAAACCCGTAACTGCATTCTGCAGAATTTTTCGCAGACCTGCTTGATCGATCGATCGAGCCTAGAGCTTCGATCGATCGAAGGTTCGATCGATCGAGCCCCAAGCTTCGATCGATCGACCCCTCCTGGCAGACTCCTAATTCCCTCTTTAAATGAGTTAAATTCAAATTTTCGTGATATAATTCTTGGGCATTCTTGATAAAATGATTTGGGAGACATTGAGGACCAGTAGGGCATATGAATAAATGTTGGGACCTTTAATCTTCAACGAGAATGGTATTTATGGGACATTTACTTTAGGGTTAGTGAATTTATAAATCTAAAGGGTGAGGTGCGTAAGAGAGTTACGTTGGAACCTAATAAAGACACTTACTGAATTTCAGATTTGTGAGGATATAGTCCACGAGTGTCAGGTAATGAGTGAGAAAACCCTTCGAGTTAAGGTTAGGAATGAAACTTTATACGTAATTCTATAAATGTGAATTTAAGGATAAATGGTATAATTATGGGTGACGAGAAGAATCTATATTAATATGATAACGTGGTATATTTATATGATTGTGTGTACATATATTATATACTTGTGAAAATCATGCCCACGCTACTTGCTATCCCTGAGGTTACCGCGCTGGGACAAGTCTTATCTCAATGGGACCTTTATGGGGGATATTGACTTGTACCATAGAAGATAGATATCCTTGGTACAGGCTATCGATGTGATAGTTCAGACGGTCCTAAGAGACGCAGGTATGTGCCATCCTCATAGAGACTTGGAATCTATGCTTCGCCTCAATATTGTTTGTGTATTTATGTTAATACAATTTGAGAGTGATTCCGATTATATTCCCCTTAATATGAGTGATATGGGGTTCTGGATAGTAGAGTATGCACGCACCATAGTTTTATGAGGGGTGCTGTTATTTTATATATATTATACGAGTAGTTAATATATATATATGAGATTATGAAATTTGAAACTGCCTACTGGGATTTGATAAGTAGGACATGGTTGTTGACTCAAATTATAAATACTTGTTTTGAGAAAGTATAATATGTCACTGTAAAACTTTATTGATTTTTATAAAGTTAAAAATAGAGGACTTTGGTTTCAAATTGGAACATCCTTTTTAAAATGGAATCATTGAATTGAAAATCTTACGAGTAATCTAAGATAAGTTAAATCATTTGGGTAGACTAGTGCGGTATATGATAAGATAAACTGTTGGGAAGGTTAGTGCGATAGGTGTGCACATTAGAAGAGAGGTGAGTATTTCTCAAGAGAGTGACGCACTAATATGTTGTTGCATTGGCTTGTATCAATTTAAATACTTGCTAAACGTATTTTAAAATCAAACACACTTTCGGGCTCTGACCCGTTTCTTTTTCTCTCTCTCTTGTATATATATGTATATATTTCAGGTGACCAGCCACAGGGGCGTCTTGCTTAGGATCCCTTGAGAGGAACGTGCTGCAGCTTAGGTGGGAGTTGCAGGCCACTTGCATAGACGACTTCTTTTATTGACTCCACTTATAGCATTTTCATTATTGGGCACGTGTCGCCCTTTCCATTATTTTATTGTTATTGGGACATTTGTATTTCAGTTATTTCCAGTATTGTTCTATGGGATTTATTCAGTTTGGATTTGTGACTTTAGTTTTCATATGCTGACATTCGATTGACGAATGTATTATATTATTTGGTTTACTGTGATGTGATTCTTAATTGTAGAAATGTTGTTTTTAAATAAATAAATCTTTTTCTTTAATTAAAATTTGGAAAGTATGTATGAAAATGATTTTGACACTTAGCTTAATTATTTAGGGTGTTAAATTGAAAATTTTATTTTTATCGACTGTGATGCTGAGAATGAACCAACTGTTTACCTTGATTTAATTTAATAAAGGAGTGATCGCCCTGTATTTAATTAGGCGGGGTGTCACAGGTGGTATCAGAGCATCGGGTTCTAGTGTCCATAGGATCTGTACGGCTTATTTCGCTTTCAGCTTAACGTTATTGCTATAGAGCCCTATTTTTAGGATTGTTGTATTCCTGCTTTTACGTTAAAGTCTTCAGCTATTTGAGATTTGATGATAACTGTAGACTAATAAACTTGTTCACGTTTCTGATGCCTCCGAGACGTGCTCCAAAAGATAGGCGTGCCCAAGCCGAGCAGCCAGCAGCTCCGGCACCAGGCACAATGAATGCAAACGAAGTAGCCGCCATTGTTTCTCATGCGGTAAATGCCGCGATAGCGGTGATTCAGCAGGCTCCACCCCAGGTTCAGAAAGTGGCGCCAGTGCCAGCACAGCTTCCATCCGTATGGGAGAGGTTTCGGGATGCTTTTCAGAAAGCGCATCCCCCTGAGTTTTCTGGTAGCTCCGATATTGTTACAGTTAGCCAATGGAAGAAAGACATCCAGCGGCACCTCCGTATGTATGAGTGCACTGACGTGCAAAAGCAGTTATTGACTTCCTTTAAGCTGGTGGGAGCCGCATTACAGTGGTGGGAGTCCACTACTATTTTGGAGGAGAGGGACACGATCCCTATTCAGTTGTTCTGGGAGCGGTTTGACCGCAAGTATTTTCCACTCGCAGTGCAGACTGAGATGAGGCGGAAATTACTAAATCTGAAGCAGGAGAACCTTACTGTAGTTGAGTATGAGGAGGAGTTCACGAGACTTCTCACTATTGTGCCGGATGAGGCACCCACTGAGAGCAAGAAGATTATGCTGTTTGTCGACGGGTTAGCTTGGAGGATCCGTCAGCACCTTATTGGAAATCTATCCCTGAGTACTTTCACTGATGTACTCAATGCAGCGTTACTACATTGCCAGGATCACCGCTTCCATCTTCAGGTAAGCAAGAGAGCAGGGGAGTCCAGCCAGCAGGGCAAGACCGGGGGTAATAGTGCCAGTGGGGCACCAACTCATGGACAGACTCATCAGCACGAGCAGAGTTCCCATCAGGGGGATCCTGCTATGCAATTCCGTTCAGGTGATTTTAGGCAGGGATTCGGGGGTTTCAGGCAGGGCCATCAGGGCCAGCCTAATCAGTAGGGCCAGCAGGGCTAACACCGACCACAGGGACAGCAGCAGGGCCAACAAGGCCAACAGCGTGCACATAAGGGCCAACAGGGCCAGTGGCGTGGAGGTAACGGCCAGCAGGGCCGTGGACAGCAGGGTCAGAGGGGCGGTAACTTCATAGGCTGATGCTTTGGGTGCGGTAAACATGGCCATAGGCGCCAGGATTGCCCAGAGGGCGATAGGGCCCCACAGCAGCAGGGAGCCCGAAATGAGCCGCAAAGACCACTTTTCCCACCTGCCCTCCCAGCTCCAGCCCAGGTGCCAGACCTACCAGCCATTCCAGCGGCTCCAGCACAGCAGGGGCAATTACAGTATGGACGTGTCTATAACGTCCACCAGGCCGCAGCTCCACAGGTACCACCCGCGATTGAGGGTATGTTTCCTATCCATGGTACTTTGGGTCGAGTTTTGTTTGATACGGGGGTAACGAATTGTTTTATAGATACACATTTTGCAAAGTCCTTAGGGTTGCTAGCCACAGCAGAGAGAACCGCGACGTGTGTCGACTCACCACTGGGGAGTGGGTCACTTTTTTCTTTATATGCCGGGGAGTGGGGGTAGAGATTGGTAGCTTGGTATTACCTGCAGACATGTTAGTCTTAGATATGCACAAGCATGATGTGATTATTGGTATGGATTGGCTCGCAGCTTATAGAGCCATGATTGATTGCTTCGGTGGGAGTATTATTTTTTCCATTCCGAGGCAAGAGATGTTTGTAGTGGCGATGCCTCGCCCAGAGGGAGGTTCGACCGCTCATTTGTATTACATAGAGGAGGATACCTCTAAGGAGGTTGTGATTCCCTTGGATTCAATCCCAGTTGTTAGGGAGTATTTCGATGTGTTTCAGGAGATACCAGGCCTACCGCCTAGTCGTGAGATAGACTTTGTCATATATTTATTGCTAGATACGAGACCTATAGCACGCGCACCGTACCGTATGGCTCCGGCAGAGATGCGAGAGCTACGAGATCAGATAGAGTAGCTATTAGGTCAGGGCTTCATTCGTAGGAGTACCTCACCTTGGGGCGCTCCAGTCTTGTTTGTGAAGAAGAGAGATGGTTCACTGAGATTGTGTGTGGACTACCGGGAACTGAACAAGGTAACGATACGGAATAAGTATCCGTTGCCTCGAATCGATGATCTGTTCGACCAGTTGAGGGGAGCAACTTTCTTTTCGAAGATAGATCTGAGGTCGGGGTACCATCAGTTACGTATTAGAGAGCAGGATGTTTCAAAGACTGCCTTCTTATCGAGATATGGGTCCTATGAGTTCAGGGTAATGCTGTTCGGACTCACAAATGCCCCAGCCATTTTCATGGACTTGATGAACCGAGTATTTAGAGAGTTCTTGGATCAGTTCGTCATCGCCTTCATAGATGACATCTTGATATATTCACACTCCGAGGAGGATCATGCCGAGCACTTGAGGCAGGTTCTTCAGACCCTACGAGAGCATCAGTTGTATGCTAAGTACGAGAAGTGTGGATTCTGGTTGCGAGAGGTACAGTTCTTGGGCCATGTTGTTTCTGAGCAGGGGATTGCAGTTGACCCGAGCAAAGTGTTAGCGGTGAGGGAGTGGGGATAGCCCACGACACCGACGGAAGTGCGTAGTTTCTTGGGATTAGCCGGATATTACAGTAGATTTATTCGGGGATTCTCCAAAATAGCGGGTCCATTGACGAATCTGACTCGCAAGGGGGTACCATACGTTTGGGATGACGCTTGTCAGTTGGCTTTCGACGAGTTGAAAGGCAAGCTTACTTCAGCGCTAGTCCTTGCTTTACCAAAACCGGGTGTGGAGTACCTAGTTTACACCGATGCGTCCTTACGGGGACTTGGAGGAGTACTCCAGCAGGAGGAGAAGGCTATAGCTTTTGCTTCCCGCAAGCTTAAGCCGCATGAGAAGAATTACCCCACCCACGACCTGGAGTTAGCAGCGGTCGTCTTTGCATTGAGGATTTGGAGGCACTACTTATTGGGTGAGAAATTCCGTTTGTTCACAGACCACAAATCATTGCAGTACCTGTTCACTCAACGAGAGATGAATATGCGTCAGCGCAGGTGGTTAGAGTTTGTGAAAGACTATCAGTTCGAAATACAGTATCATCCGGGGAAGGCAAACGTAGTTACTGATGCGTTGAGCCGTAGACCGGTAGACGATGTAGCGGACATCTGGAAAGCAAAGTGGAAGGAGTTGGGTCACCAGGACGCAGTAGCCCATTCTTTCATATCCGTTATGTCAGTCACACCCGAGATTGTTACGAGGGTGATACAGGCACAAACCACAGACCCGTTTTGCCAGGAGCAGATTGTGCGACTTCTAGCCGAGGGTGCTGAGTCCTATTCTGTTAGTTCTGATGGAGGTTTGCGGTTTAATGGGAGATTGGTGGTTCCAAAAGGAGCAAAGTTACGTCATGAAGTGATGACTCATTCTCATGGGTCCCGATTTGCAGTACATCCGGGAGGCGATAAGATGTAACAGGACATGAGGCGACAATACTGGTGGAGCGGGATGAAGAAGGACATTGCTGAGTTTGTGTCCAAGTGTTCTACCTGCCAACTGGTAAAGGTGGACCACCAGAAATCGTCAGGATTGCTTCAGCCATTGGAAGTACCCGCGTGGAAGTGGGAGAGTATTTCCATGGATTTTATTACAGGATTGCCTACATCACAGCGGGGCCACAATTCTATCTGGGTGATTGTAGACCGTTTGACCAAGGTGGCTCATTTTCTGCCAGTGCGGACAGATTATACTACGGGTCAGTATGCTCAGTTGTTCATCGCTGAGATTGTCAGATTACATAGGGTGCCCCTGAATATTGTGTCAGATAGAGACAAGATTTTTGTGTCACGCTTCTGGGAAAGCTTTCAGGAGGCTATGGGTACTGAATTGAGGTTGAGTTCGGCTTACCACCCACAGACAGACGGACAAACAGAGCGTACTAATCAGATGTTAGAAGATATGATACGCATGTGTGTTCTCGATTTTGGAGGAGGTTGGGAGCCACATCTTCCATTAGTAGAGTTTGCTTATAATAACTCTTATCAGTTCACGATTGGCATGGCTCCATTTGAGGCTTTGTATGGCAGGCCTTGTCGTTCTCCAACTTGTTGGCTCGAGGTGGGGGATAACAAGTTGCTAGGGCCAGAAGTGATTCAGGAGACCTCCACGAGGATTGAGATAATCAGGATTCGTATTCGGGTAGCCAAGGACAGGCAGACGAGCTACGCCGATGCGAAACGGTTCTTCCGGGAGTTTAATGTGGGAGATCAAGTGTTATTGCGTGTATCTCCTATGAAGGGAGTGATGAGGTTCGGGAAGAAGGGGAAGTTGGCTCCGAGGTACGTGGGACCATTTCCCATCATAGAAAGAATTGGGCCGGTTGCATACAGGTTGGTATTACCAGAACATTTACATCGCATCCACGATGTATTTCACATCTCGTCGTTGAGACGATATCTTCGGGATGATATGGCCCATACTCACATTGCGATAGATGAGATCGATTTACAGCCTGATAGCTCTTACGAGGAGAGACCGGTGGCTATCCTAGACTATAGTGAGAGGAGATTGAGGTCGAAGATAGTTCCACTTGTGCGGGTCCAGTGGGAGCATCATAATGTGGAGGAATCCACTTGGGAGCGCGAGGCAGATATGCGCGAGAAATATCCAGAGTTATTTTTACCAGGTATGCCTTATTTTCCGAATTTCGGGATGAAATTCCGTTATTAGGGGGGAAGTATGTAATACCCCATATTTTTATGCTATATTAATTTGGGAATTTATTAAATTTAATGTGAGTTAGTTATTTAATAAAAATCCAGAAATTAATTATGTTATAATTATTAACGTGACGAGAGTTAGTAATTATGGGAAACTTGTTGAATATTACTAATGAGCAAAGTAATATATTATATTAGTTATATTGAATGTCATGAGTGAATTAAATGACGATTTCAGAAATTTAAGTCGGAACGTGCTCGTGTCACGTCGGGACTAATTTTGTTAAATAAAAAGTGAATATTTTACAAGTTGCCCGTATCGTCGTTTTGAGTGTGCCAACGCGCCCGGTAGGGTCGAGATAGTCAGAAAAGTGTACCCGGGGGTTTAGTTTGGGTCTCGGGGCGTTTTTAGGCCTAATTGGTACCTCGGGAGGGCAATTTAGTCATTTCACCTTTTTGGGTAATTAAACCCACGAAATTTAGCAACCTATATGAGCCATCTAGGTTAGTCCTTTAGGGTTAGAATATCCAGAAATCAATTGACGGCCATTGGAGAAGATAGGAGAGAGCTCCAAGGCAATTCAAGGCCAAAAAGTCACCGGTTTGCACCGCCGCCACCACCACCGCGTAGATCGCGAGACGAGGAACGCAGCCATACCAAAATCAGCCGTGAATCAGAATACCAAAAATCCCAGGCAAGTGTTTAACTTGCTATTTTCGTTGGTGCAATCTTCATATTAGTTTAGGATTGATTTGTGATGAAAACAATGGAAGAAAACCCAATTTATGATAGGAGAATCCATGTAGTATTGATTTATATGTTGATTCTGGAAACTCTTGCCATGTAGAGGAAATAAACCACGAAATTTTGATGATCTTAAGAAAGAAATTCTGGAGAAAGATTTGTTAGAAAACTGTTTAAGAAAATTCTAGTGTTCTTGATAATTGGATATAATTTTAGGTTGAAAATCCGTGTTTAAATGATGAATATGTACATGCCTTACGTTAGAATCATCTGGTCTATTGTTATAATGTTAGTAGTAGAATTCTGGGACGATTGGAACTTGAAAATATGGATTTGGTGTAATTTTGGTGATGAAACCCGTAACTGCATTCTGCAGAATTTTTCGCAGACCTGCTTGATCGATCGATCGAGCCTAGAGCTTCGATTGATCGAAGGTTCGATCGATCGAAGGTTCGATCGATCGAGCCCCAAGCTTCGATCGATCGACCCCTCCTGGCAGACTCCTAATTCCCTCTTTAAATGAGTTAAATTCAAATTGTCGTGATATAATTCTTGGGCATTCTTGATAAAATGATTTGGGAGACATTGAGGACCAGTAGGGCATATGAATAAATGTTGGGACCTTTAATCTTCAATGAGAATGTTATTTATGGGACATTTACTTTAGGGTTGGTGAATTTATAAATCTAAAGGGTGAGGTGCGTAAGAGAGTTACGTTGGAACCTAATAAAGACACTTACTGAATTTCAGATTTGTGAGGATATAGTCCACGAGTGTCAGGTAATGAGTGAGAAAACCCTTCGAGTTAAGGTTAGGAATGAAACTTTATACGTAATTCTATAAATGTGAATTTAAGGATAAATGGTATAATTATGGGTGACGAGAAGAATCTATATTAATATGATAACGTGGTATATTTATATGATTGTGTGTACATATATTATATACTTGTGAAAATCATGCCCACGCTACTTGCTATCCCTGAGGTTACCGCACTGGGACAAGTCTTATCTCAATGGGAACTTTATGGGGGATATTGACTTGTACCATAGAAGATAGATATCCTTGGTACAGGCTATCGATGTGATAGTTCAGACGGTCCTAAGAGACGCAGGTATGTGCCATCCTCATAGAGACTTGGAATCTATGCTTCGCCTCAATATTGTTTGTGTATTTATGTTAATACAATTCGAGAGTGATTCCGATTGTATTCCCCTTAATATGAGTGATATGGGGTTCTGGATAGTAGAGTATGCACGCACCATAGTTTTATGAGGGGTGCTGTTATTTTATATATATTATACGAGTATTTAATATATATATATGAGATTATGAAATTTGAAACTGCCTACTGGGATTTGATAAGTAGGACATGGTTGTTGACTCAAATTATAAATACTTGTTTTGAGAAAGTATAATATGTCACTGTAAAACTTTATTGATTTTTATAAAGTTAAAAATAGAGGACTTTGGTTTCAAATTGGAACATCCTTTTTAAAATGGAATCATTGAATTGAAAATCTTACGAGTAATCTAAGATAAGTTAAATCATTTGGGTAGACTAGTGCGGTATATGATAAGATAAACTGTTGGGAAGGTTAGTGCGATAGGTGTGCACATTAGAAGAGAGGTGAGTATTTCTCAAGAGAGTGACGCACTAATATGTTGTTGCATTGGCCTGTATCAATTTAAATACTTGCTAAACGTATTTTAAAATCAAACACACTTTCGTGCTCTAACCCGTTTCTTTTTCTCTCTCTCTTGTATATATATGTATATATTTCAGGTGCCCAGCCACAGGGGCGTCTTGCTTAGGATCCCTTGAGAGGAACATGCTGCAGCTTAGGTGGGAGTTGTAGGTCACTTGCGTAGACGACTTCTTTTATTGACTCCACTTCTAGCATTTTCATTATTGGGCATGTGTCGCCCTTTCCATTATTTTATTGTTATTGGGACATTTGTATTTCAGTTATTTCCAGTATTGTTCTATGGGATTTATTCAGTTTGGATTTGTGACTTTAGTTTTCATATGCTGACATTCGATTGACGAATGTATTATATTATTTGGTTTACTGTGATGTGATTCTTAATTGTAGAAATGTTGTTTTTAAATAAATAAATCTTTTTCTTTAATTAAAATTTGGAAAGTATGTATGAAAATGGTTCTGACACTTAGCTTAATTATTTAGGGTGTTAAATTGAAAATTTTATTTTTATCGACAGTGATGCTGAGAATGAACCAACTGTTTACCTTGATCTAATTTAATAAAGGAGTGATCGCCCGGTATTTAATTAGGCGGGGTGTCACATTATATCCCGAGAACTCATCGACGAAAGACTTGAGCGTGTTACTGGTTGTACTATCTACCAATAAGTCGATGTGTCGTAGTGGGAAATCATCTTTGGAGCTGGATCGATTAAGATTCATGTAATCCACGCACATTCGAACTTTGTTGCTGGCTTTGGGTACTGGTATGATGTTAGCTAAGTGGAAATTTTGACAATTGGGATGAAACCAATGATGAGATATTTTTTTACTTTTTCCTTAACTTTCAAGGACCATCGGTCTCAAATTAATGAGTCTTTATTTTATGGGGTTTTCATTAAGGAGAGTGGGTATTTCATGCATGACGATAGTCGGTTCGATGCCAGGAATGTTGGCATAAGAGAAAGTGAATACATCTATGAAGATGGCGAGGATATCTGTGAGGTCCTTTTGTCCGTTCCTATCTAGGGGGAACCCCATTTGTAACTGTTTAGGGTTTTGGGGAATGCCCAAGTTTATGGCTAGTGCCTCATCCTCGTTAGGAGACATATGTCTATTTGGAATGCGGCCAAGTTTTTGTAATTTTTAAAGTATTTTAAGTCTGCAAATATATCATTATTAGGCGTGGGTTCTAGTCCATCGCTGGATTCACAATCAAGTGCAACAAATGCGGGAAAATACTAGAAATCACTATTTATTATGCCATCAAAGGGAGGAAGGAAATCTTTGATAATAGCATAAAAGTTTTCTTAACAGAGGGATACATTAAGACAGTGGATAGGGGGGACTCTTGTGATAACATCATAAACATAAAGGGCTTTCGGATGATAGGCGCTGAAATGCATTTAAGAGAACTCGAGTTGTTGAGTATCATAGCTCCTATGATGTTCATGATGAGGTGGGATAGATTCTGTCAGGGGGCCTTTGGAGTGGTCTTTGAGGTCTCTGGGACTTTGGCACAAACTCTTCCTTGAGTTGAACTATTCCCCCCTCAGAGTTTGGAGTTGGGTCTTTTAATAGGATGACCACGGGGTCAGTGTAGGGGAGTTCCTTGGAGAGAGCTTACAACAAGAGATGGTGGATTTCTTAGTTCCACTAATAGTCTTAAATGGGGTTGTAGGTCGCATTTTTAATCTCGACTAAAGGCATTCTTTTAGTGGTTGGATTCGTTGAGCCTGGTACTCGGAGGTAGATATTGAGTTGAAGGATGTTTACCAATCATCCCTTTTTTATAGTAATACCTCGGGTGGTACTAGTAATGGAGACAGTGGCCCAACCATCATTCATTTGGACTGTGATGACCTCTGTATTGAAGGGGAACCTGACTTTTATGTGCAATGATGAGAGTAATTCCCCTATGGGGTATATCCAGTCCCTTTGGAGCAAGAGGTCTAAGTTGGCTGGGACGTGGAGTACTTAAAACTCTACATCACACTTGTTGGGCCATATTATGAGGGTGAGGACGATGGCTCCTTGGACTTCTCGACGAGTGTTGTCATAGACCCTCATGTCCATAGTGGATGGTGTAAATTCTGAGGCGGTGTAACCTAGATCGGTGTCGAGGTGGGGGGCATATATTGATGGTGAACCCGTTGTCTATCAGTAGAAAGGCAAAATCTATCCGTAATTCTCACTGGTGATGTGTACCATGAATTGGTGATTACGGACTTGCATGGGAGGTTCTTCATCAGAGAAGCTGATGTGTTACTGGATGGGGATATATCTGATGGTAGCTGACATCTCAGCTAGAGTCAGGTCTGTAATGATGGAGGCTTAGGATAGAAGACGACTAAGGGAAGCTAGATGTTTTAGGGATGTAGCTAATAGTTCCCAGATGGTTATATTAGTCGATGTCCACTGGAATAGCTCCTAGATCTTATTATTTTCCCGAGATGGTGGTGTGATAACTCTTTTAGCGGGCTTTTCTCCTTACTAATAATGTTCGGACGCGTGGAGTGTCGCCCTGATATTGTGAGGAAGTCAACCAATTTTCAGGAGAGAGCACAAGTTTTTCACGACCTTCGTGTTCATCTTTTTCAAGACCAAATAGAAGATCAACCAAGGATGAAGGGTTGTCGACAGTCGGTGTTAGATTTGGGGCCATTACTTTGGAGTCTAGGATAGGGGCCAGTTTCGGTCTTTTAGGAGTTATATTCTTAATTTTGGTGGGAGATCGAGACATGGAGTCATTTTACCACCAAATGGATATGTTGGAACACAAGGCCCCCAAAATTTAAAATTCTTTTATATTAATGTAATGGTTCAAATAAATTTTCAATTCAAATTTAATTCAAATTTTAATCAAAAAAAAAATTCATATTTTAATTTCTTCCAAATTAAAATTAAACTAAGTCAAATATGTGAATTTTACTTTTAACACAAAATTAATTCAACCCATGTCCTAAAATTTGCCTAACAATAATTAATTCATTTTTCAATATAGGCCAAACTAAATTAACACAAATTTTATCTAATTAAATTAACTTAAATTCAACCAAATATATTTTAGCACCAAATTAAAGTAAGGTTGAAAATTAAACCAAATTTTATCCTGTCAACCTAAGCATGCGTTCTAGGTGAGTTAGACGAGATAAAAGAAATAATCTCACTACACGGCGATGTATAAGGAAAACCCATAGCGGGAAAAATCTCGGACGACCCTAGCTTAACAAATTCACTAGATATGGTTTTACAATTACAAGACAAAAAGACTTACAACACTCGACTTGACTCACTTAAAGCCCCAACACTTCTTCTTGCAAATAACTCCATCTAGCAAATAACCACTACGTTCATCGCAGTCTTAGAGCCCACCAATCAAATCATAGCAACCGTCAACCACACATGGTGCCTTTCACCATGTGAGAGAGTATATATACAATGAATATTACTAATGCACACGCACATATACATAGGTATGCACACCACACATGACACAAAATATATGAAGCTTTTCACACTCGTATGGCAAAAATGTGTCCAAATACATGTGGTAAACGGAAGTGTAGGGGTGTGAACTAGAGACTAAAGCAATATCGACCCAATCACCTAAAACATGTTCACGGAGTTCTCATTTGATTGCAAAACTTTACCACATTTAGGTATAGGCTAATGTGACAATATAAATTGAACTCAATGAACAAACATACACAATGCACACAAGCCTAGAATTTTGATGATTCTACAAACCAATAGAGTCATGACAATAAAAGCATGACTAGGATACAAAGTCATTGTGCAAACCCGTTGATACATCCAACCAAACTCCTCATAATTTTCTTTTTCCTTTCTTTTGAACATTTCAACTAAACTAAATAGGCCTTGGCTAATTTTTCTTTTATAATGCCAAATTTTAAAGGCCAAATATTCAATGGTGGTTTTTCACGCAAAGTAATTTTGTCTTTCGCAGCCCGATCCCCTTGATAAACAACTATAGCACTCAATAAATATTTTTCTATTTTTTAAATATGGGAAACGGTTATTACATGCACAAATCCTCCATAGTTATAGCAAAAATTAGATGACTAAATTTATGGGAGAACATCTCACTTAGCTCAAATATACATATGACATTTAAATTTCAAATGAGCTCGTGCATGTGTGAATCAAGGCATATAAAAATAGAATCCATTAAGTAACACAAAATTCAACTTCTTCATGCAAGCATGACAAAGAACATTTTAAGGATTAAAAATCTTAACCAAAAGTTCTAGCCACATGGAAGCGGAAAGGGAAAGGGTTCAAACACAAGTATATATGCTACATAAAGTGTGTCAAACTAAAGTACACAATTTTTTTTTAGTTTTTCAAAAAATTTCACCAAACACAGACACAATTCAACTCAAAAGAAACAAAGAAAATATTTTTGTATTTTTCTCAATAAGACATAAACAAATAAAAAATAAATACAAAAGATATACACAAATAATAATTCTAGCATGTGATTAAGGATGGGGTATATGCTGGAAAATGACAAACAAAACATACAACAAGAAAAAGAATATATCATGATGCACATAAGCTAGAGTATGTAAACAAAGCTAACACATTTAACCTTTAAATTTTTCAAGGGAGGTATCACGTGCAAGCAAATGAGAATAAAAAATCTTATTTTGTAAAGTCGCCAAATCGGATTTTATAACCCAAACCAGTGTGCTCTCAGGATTAGGGCATCATGGTGACTCTACCCTTAGATTTCCTAGGATCCTTTTTTAGATCAAAATAAAATTTCCTAAGATGACCTTTTTGACCACAATGTGAGAAAGTAAAGATTCTGCGAAAATTAGTACCTAGGTATTGGCCTATATAAGTGTTCCTAGGTGATTCTCTCAAAATAGTGGTTTTGTCTTTATTAGCGAAAGCATTATAATAATCAAAGCCTAAACCACAAGTGTTATTTTTTTACTTGGATGGTACCTAATATTTTGTCTAATTTAGTGGACGTACATTCCAACTCAAATTTGACCTTACTAGAGTCTCTCAATTTTTTTTCTAATTCTAAGATCCTAGACTCTATCAAAACCTTCCTCTCTTCAAACATGGGAAGCTCTTTCTTCATTGTCTCCCTCAAACCTCTAAGGTTATCTCTCTCGCCTTCAACATATTCAAGCTTCTATCGAAGTGCTCTCTCACGTATCCTAAGGTCTTACACTAAAGCACTCTCATCCATGACCTTGGCACGCTTTCTCAAACTAGCTTCTAACTTCAAATTAGACCTTTTTAATTTAATTTATTCTTCATATAACTCTTTAAAGGTAATTTGAAGTTCACTCTCATCAACCTCTTCTTCACTCTCACTCTCACTCTCTCTCTCTTCTCCACTCTCTAACTCATAAAAAACATGGGATTCACAAACTGTGGCCTCGGAAGTGTCATTTATTTTAGTGTCATCATTGGATGAGTTCTCACTATCACTTACATGACTTGCCACGAAGGTGGTAAAATTGCGCTCAATGGGGGAATTGTGTACCTCTTCCTTATCACTATAACTAAGGGCAACATTGTATAAAATTGGTTGCTTGCCCTCTCTCTTTAGTTTAGTGGGACATTCAAAAGCCATATGGTCATACCCTTCACAACCAAAGCAACGATTTGACTTGTCCCTATTTAGATCTTCATTTTGTCTTTTATGAAATTTTTCAGCTTTGTCATACTTAGATTTATCAAATTTCTTGAAATCATTTCTAAGATTATCTTTGTTAAACTTAAGAAATTTTCTAAATTTTCTAGTAAACGCCATATCTTCCGAGTCAAAATCACTCTCATCATTCGAAACTTATTTTTCCTTTTTTTGGGCTTTCAAAGCGATGACCTTATCTTTCTTCTTTTCGGTCTTAGAGGAAAACATGTCAAGTTCATAGGTTTGTAAATCACCTACGAGCTCTTTTAGTTTCGTAGAGGCTAAAGTGAGTAAATAATTCAACACGGTCACTTTAGGAATAAATCTCTCGGGTAGGCACCTTAAAATTTTCTTTACTACTCGGTCTTCAGGTATCCTTTCTCCCAAATTGATAGATGAATTTACAATATCAAAAAGTCTAGCATAAAATTCATCAAAAATTTCATTTTCAAGCATTTTTATGGTGTTGAATTGAGTGGTTAGGTTTTGGAGTTTTGAAGCTTTTACGACACTAGTTCCCTCATGAGTAAGTTGCAAATTATCCCAAGCTTCTTTAGCGATTTCACACGTCATGATACGTTGGAATTCATCCGGTGTGACCACACTAAACAAAGCATTCAAGCCTTGGGAATTAAAATTTGATGATTTTAGTTCATTCTCAGTCCATCTCTCTACAGGTTTAGGAACACGCTCATTTTCTACTAAAAATGTAGGTGGGGACCACCCGGTAACGACAAACATCCAAAAGCTCTCATCTATGGACTTTAGTACAGATTTCATACGTCCTTTCCAGTATGCATAATTAGAGCCATAAAAAACTAGAAATTTTGAAAATGGGGAAAATTCCATTTTTAAGCTAGACACAAAAAAGGCCTAAACGCAATAACTTAGTGCTTCTAGCTCTGATACCACTTGTTGGAACACAAGGCCCCCAAAATTGAAAATTCTTTTATATTAATGTGATTGTTCAAATAAATTCCCAACTAAAACTTAATTCAAATTTTAATTTCTTTCAAATTAAAATTAAATTAAGTCAAATATGTGAATTTTACTTTTAACACAAAATTAATCCAACCCAAGTCCTAAAATTTGCCTAACAATAATTAATTCATTTTTCAATACAGGCCAAACTAAATTAACACAAATTTTATCTAATTAAATTAACTTAAATTAACCCAAACATATTTTAGCACCAAATTAAAGTAAGATTGCAAATTAAACCAAATTTTATCTTTTTAACCTAATCATGCATTTTAGGTGAGTTGGACAAGATAAAAGAAACAATCTCACTACACGACGATGTATGAGGAAAACCCACAATGGGAAAAACCTCGGACGACCCTAGCCTAAAAAATTCACTAGATATTATTTTACAATTACAAGACAAAAAGACTTACAACACTCGACTTGAATCCCTTCAAGCCCGACGCTTCTTCTTGTAAATACCTCTGTCTAGCAAATAACCACGACGTCCATCACAGTCTTGGAGTCCACTAATCAATGCATAGCAACCGTCAACCACACATGGTACCTTTGACCATGTGAGAGAGCCGCAAGAAGAAAAAAAATTCTCCTTTATGGGTAGAGAATGAACCCAAACTTCTCTTCTTGTTGGTGTAGAGAAAACCCGGTGCCAAACAAACATTCCAAGAAAAATATATATATGTAAGAACTTGGATTTAGACAAACATATGGGTGTATGTGCTTTGGTAGAATTTAAATAATAAAAAAAATAAAATAAAACTTGAACTTTTGATGAAGAACCCCTTTTGCTCTCAAAGTGTAGAAGATAGTGTGTCAAAAGTTACTTAGACAAGTGTATTTCCTGCACATATTAAGTTTGTCCAAAAGATAGTGGGAAAAGTAGAAAAGTGAGTAAAAACTGTTAGAAAAACTGTTCCCGCTGAAATGTCGTTCTAACGACATTTTGATGTCGTTTAAATGACCATGTTCGAATGAGAAAACAGAGGCAAAACAAGGCTAAAACTTCGTTGTAAAGAACTTATTCGAACGAGATTGTTTAAACGAAACTTCGAACAAAAAAATAGAGAAATTGAGCAAATGTCGTTTGAACCTCGTTAGCAATGTCGTTCGAACGAGCTCGTTTGAATGAGAAGAAGTCGTTCGAATGAATTTTTAGAAATTTCAGAAAAATTATTAAAAATTCATTTTAAGCCCAAATTTTTTTATACAAAGTTCTGAAAATATTTTTCTGAAAATAAAAGTCCTTTAGACAAAAATAACACCCATAAAAATATTCCATGTCTCCCTATATATATTAAATGCATTCATACCTTGATGGTGAACTCGTTGTCTATTAGTAGAAGGGCACAATTTATCCATAATTCTCACTGGTGATGTGTACCGTCAATTGGTGATTACGGCCTTGCATGGGAAGGTCTTTATCAGAGAATTTGATGTGTTACTGCATGGGGATAGATTTGATGGTAACTGACATCTCAGCTAGAGTCGGGTCTGTAATGATGGAGGCTTGGGATAGAAGATGGATAAGGGGATCTAGATGTTCTAAGGATGTAGCTAATAGTTCCCAGATGGTTATGTTAGTCGATGTCCACTGGAATAGCTCCTAGATCTTGTTATTTTCCCAAGAAGGTGGTGTGATAACTCTTTTAGTGGGCTTTTCTTCTTACTAATAATGTTCGGACGCGTGGAGTGTCACCCTGATATTGTGAGGAAGTCAACCTTTTTTTCAGGAGAGAGCACAAGTTTTTCACGACCTTCGTGTTCATATTTTTCAAGACCAAATAGAAGATCAACTAAGTATGAAGGGTCGTCGCCAGTGGGTGTTAGATTTGGGGCCATTACTTTGGTCCAGTCTAGGATAGGGACCAATTTAGATCTTTTAGGAGTTATATTCTGAATTTTGGTAGGAGATAGAGACAAGGAGTCATTTTCCCACCAAATGGATATGTTGGAACACAAGGCCCCCAAATTTTAAAATTCTATTATATTAATGTGATGGTTCAAATAAATTTCCAATTCAAATTTAATTCAAATTTTAATCAAAAATAAAATTCAAATTTTAAGTTCTTCCAAATTTAAATTAAACTATGTCAAATATGTGAATTTTAGTTTTAACACAAAATTAATTCAACCCAAGTCCTAAAATTTCCCAACAATAATTAATTCATTTTTCAATATCGGCCAAACTAAATTAACACAAAATTTATCTAATTAAATTAACTTAAATTCACCCAAATATATTTTAGCACCAAATTAAAGTAAGGTTGCAAATTAAACCAAATTTTATCTTTTTAACCTAAGCATGTGTTCTAGGTGAGTTAGACGAGATAAAAGAAACAATCTCACTACACGACGATGTATAAGGAAAACCCACAGAGGGAAAAATCTCAAACGGGCCTAGCCTAACAAATTCACTAGATATGATTTTACAATTACAAGACAGAAAGACTTACAACACTCGACTTGACTCACTTCAAGTCCCAACACTTCTTCTTGCAAACAACTCCATCTAGCAAATAACCACGACGTCCATCCCAGTCTTGGAGCCCAGCAATCAACTCATAGCAACCGTCAACCACACATGGTGCCTTTCACCATGTGAGAGAGCCTTAACAAAACAAATATTCTCCTTTATGGGTAGAGAATGAACCCACACTTCTCTTCTTGTCGGTGTAGAGAAAAACCAGTGCTAAATAAACACTCCAAGAAAAATATATATATGAAAGAACTTGCATTTAGACAAACATATGGGTGTATGTGTTTCAAGAGAATCTAAATAATAAAAAAAACTTGAAACTTTGATGAAAAACCCTTTCTGCTCTCAAAGTGTAGAAGATAGTGTGTCAAAAGTTGCTTAGAAAAGTGTGTTTCCCGCACATATTATGTTTGTCCAAAAGATACTGGGAAAAGTGGTTAAAAACTGTTAGAAAAACTGTTCGAGCTGAAATATCGTTCTAACCACATTTTGTTGTCATTCGAACGAGAAAACAGAGGCAAAACGAGGCTAAAACTTCATTGTAAAGAACTCGTTCGAATGAGATTGTTTGAAGGAAACTTCGAACGAAAAAATAGAGAATTTGAGAAAATGTCATTTGAACCTCGTTAGCAATGTGGTTCGAACAAGCTCGTTTGAACGAGAAGAAGTCGTTCGAACGACTTTTCATAAATTTCAGAAAAATTCTTAAAAATTCATTTTAAGCCCAAAACTTTTTATACAAAGTTCTAAAAATATTTTTTTGAAAATAAAAGTCGTTTAGACAAAAATAACACCCATAAAAATATTCCAAGTCTCCCTATTAATATTAAATGCATTCATACCTTTTGAAGACATTGTAATCGTCATGTTGATGACGTGAAACGTGGAACGAAAACTCAACGAGGATTAGTTATAATATCTAGGCCGCTACGTCTTCAACATGCAATCGTCACAGGCTTTGAAGGATATACAAGAACATCTCTCGTATGACTCAAATGGTTTTTTCTTGAATTTTGCCAATACTACATATGGATTCAATTGGAAATTTGTGTCCTTACAAGCTATGTTCAAGTTCTGGGCAGAGATGGGGATTTTCGCTATTGTAGCTAGGAATTTTTCGTCTGTAGAGTCCATTATATCTGGTGGTAGTTCCATATACATGGATGATCCCGACCAGATGTCATTGTCAGAGGTTGTCTCCTGGAAATCTTCCTTTTCAGACGAGGTTTTAGGTTCTTTGAAGTTCATTTCTTTCACAATAGCGGCCTCATAGGAGATGTCTTCGTAATAGTATTGTTACTCAACGTATTCTGACCCACAGGACATGACTTATTTAATAAATTTATCATGGACCAATGTGGTCACTACTTACTATAGGCTATCAAACTTTCCCTGTGCGTGATCATGGGGAATGAACGGGGTTGATCTATTCCATATCGATTGTGTATGAATACCTCTGCGAGGGGGCAACTTCTGGTGGAGGACAACCTCGGCGGGTCATATCATCTTCGATTCAATTATGCCAACTATGTGGGCGACATACAAGTAAGTGTTCCCCATGGTTGCATCTTACATTGGTTTAGTGGTGAGTCCAGTGTGATACCCTAAGTATGAAGGTGTAAAATGCTAGCTGTAGAACAAGTTGGTCAAGCTCGCTATAGGTATCAACTAGATCTTCCATAAGTGGACTGATATTGGGAGGGGTAGAATCGATCTTTATCGCCACTCATATGGTGTTTTGCATTTACAAGGGTAAGTTTCCCAATCCGATAGACTGGATGTTCTGGTGCATGTCGATGTTAGGATACTTTAGCTCTCCCTTACTGTTGAAGAACTAGATGGGTGACCCTTTATATGAGAGACTAGGCTGTAAATTATATGCAACGTAGCCTCTCTTTTTCATGAAGTAGGTCCAGTGCTCCTGCTACCCCAATTGGTCAAGCACTTATGCTGTGGCTCTGTACCGAATCCCAAACTTGTTATCTCAGATTCTGGGAGCTTCGAAAGGCATGAGTCCTTATTTATAGTGTTCGATTCCTTTTCCTGGGCAGTAGTCATATTATGTCATCATCTCCTAGATCTGGGAGTTGAGTACATACACGTCTCCGGACCCTGGGGACATGTTACCATCGATGCTTAAGAGAAGGTCAAAGTAGTTAGTAATTCCTTCCTCGGGTAGATGGGTGTTGTAGACTAGCTCAGTTCTGGGGGCTACATTACTTGGAGTTGGCTTTGATTTGCCAATGTTGTGTTTCTTAAGTTGGGGTTTAGCTGAGGCTTCGAACCTATTAGCCAATAAGGATCGATGTCACCTTCGGTGTATGTTCGCATCATGTGGATGGTAGCATGGGGAAAAACTCTAGATTCATTTCTCGAAGGATTGGACTGGCCAGTGATCCCTTGTTGCCCATCGTACCCATCATGGATTAGTATTTAGGAGACCACGACTCATTTATCTTCATAAAGGAGGTTCCATATTTCCCTCGGAAGGCTTGTGTGTGGTCGTATGCTATTAGGCTTGGTTTAGCCCTCAATTTGGCCTTCCAAGGGGGTCTCTTTGAGCAATTATGGACTGAAATCGTTATTCTTCTTCTTCTTCGTACAATAGTTAGTGACGAGTTCAAAGCTTCCAGGTGATGTGATCATCTTCCCCGAGTTGTCTTTCTTCTTCACTCATCTATGTTGGAGGTCTAAGATATCAGGGAGCATGAATTATAGGTCCCTATTTTGTTAACTGATAGTAGTGTTACCCCCACAGTTTTTAATATATATGACCAAAATCATGTTGGGTGAGTGGGGTACCATTATTGGTTCCTGAATTTGTGAGGGAGGACAAGTTTACCTCCGAGGTGGATCCTCCCCATCCAAAGGATTATAATGGTACTGGGAAGGGGATATGCTCAATGGCTTGGAGAGCTTTATCGTATATATCATCCCATTCTACTGAGTGATTTGGTTCTTATGGAAAATGGGTAAGAAGATTTGGCTCTTTTGAGAGCATGCATTCAGTGACCAAGAGTATGTTTAGGTTGCAGTGGTTAGTTTGTAAGAAGTGCATGGCCATGATGAAGAATATCATATTATAAATGATGGAATAACTGTTTCCATGATTCTTAGGGTAGGTGATGGTGCGCTCAAATGGGTAGCTATTTAGAATTAGGATTGTGTCCTCATCCTCAGTTTGTGATAAATGGGTACTATTAGGGTGGAGGGCTCAGTGTTTGCAATAGGATCATCTGACAAGGCATTGGTGTGAGGGTTTGGATGATATAGTAGGGGGTTTTTGGTGACATTTAGCTTTGCTGGTGTGAGGCTCCTGAAATCAATGGGCCTTGGATAGAAAACCTCAGGGCCTAATAACGGTCGATATATGTGGGTGGGTCCTTGATGGAACTTGCGATAGGCATCAGCTCGCCAGTTATTATGTGGGAATGCATGGGGTGGTCTAGGGTTAAGATATCTTAGGTGACCATCCCTTGTTTGGGCGACGTATACTCAGTTGAGTGGAGCCTGAAGATTAGTGATTTCCTAAGTTGGGCTTTGAACTCTTTGGGAGGAGGCATAACTTTGTAATTTCGAGGAGGGGGTCCTGGTTGGAAGGGTATAGTGGTAATTATCATAGTTTTGGAATAATTGTAAACTGGGCATGATTTTGGTTCTATATTGACCACGAGGGTGGTGATGTGATATGTAGAAACTCTAGGTGAGTTCTTTCACATGGAGAATAGATTTGTAACTCGATGAGGTTCCTCAATAGGTTTGGTAGACTTAGCAATCAGACTTTCCTTGATTTTGCATCAATTGTGGTTGAGTGCTTTGAAGTTGGGGATCTAGGTAATCCGGAGTTCATTTTGTACCTCTTTTTAGAGGTTCCTTATCACAATATCTATATGATCATTTTCCATGGGAAGGTTGACCATCAGATCGACTTTCTCTTTCCAACGAATGATGAAGGCACCAACTGTTTATCCATCTTCCTTCTTCAGCATCTCTAAGTATTTTTGGGTGATAAGAATCTCCTCATTGTATTCATACTTATTGTGTAAAGCACGACATACATAATCCTAGTTTTGGTGGTCCCTTCTCGCTTTAGCCATATATACCAGGTAAGGGCTCCTTCGAACAGAGTGTAAGAGAACGTTCTCTCATAGAACCTAGACCTACATTTCGGACCTACATCTAAAGTTGGTAGTTGGATAAGTGGGAGGTTTGGTAGCCTAATCCTTTGTAGGTTTTAAAGACTCGCATCTTGAATTTTTCAAGCAACTGGGCTTCACGATAGAGGGCCATTTTCTTGATGTTAGTGAGCTCATCGGCAGTTTGTATTTTTTTGATGGCTTCCTAAAGGAGATGTAGTGAAAAAGAGGACATGTGTTATATCCTCTTTTGTAGGTGGGGAAAACCCCTGTCTTCTAGTGGAGGAGCTAAAAATTTGGCTCGCGAGTGGCTTAGAAGGCGGTGTGTGAGTATTTAGGGTACTATTGGTGGGGTTCGAAGTATCCAAGTGGGGAAAATCGTACTTGGAAGTGAGGGGACCAGTGTTAGAAGGGGGAGGCGGTGATGGGCCTAGTGCATGAAGATATCGGGGATTAGCCTGTACTACTTTGGAAGCTACCGTAAGTGGTGTTTTAGTGTTGGGTGTGAGGGGAGGAAGTACGTTCTCTCACGTTCTGATTGTAGAATTGTCTTCTTGCAAGGATACTTGTGATAGGCTTAGTGATTTGATCTCACACTTCATGGTATTCTATGAGGGGTGATGTTTTTATGTTATTGTAAAATATGATATATTGCTAATGGACCTGATCTTCTTCGGTAGACATGAAGTGTACCGCAGAGAAGATTCAACAATCGTGGGTGGGGAGATCACCGATGAAAACTAATCGGACGCACGGAGTGTAAACTTGGTCTTCCAGGGTAAGAACTTTGTGTGATATCTCTCCTGATGATAACAACTGCAAAAAAAGTCGAGGCACTTTTGTCTAGGTTTTTGCAGACAGAAGGACTAACAAAAGGACTATTCATAGGAGAGAAATACCCTCATATGCATGATGTTTTTCGATGCAATTTTGTTATCTACATTTAACCGTATTTCATTTTTTTTGTTTTTTGTTTAGTAATATCTTCTCAGGGGAAGAACTGAACAAAGTCCCATTCAGTTCGGGTAACCATGGGTAATCTCTAATTTTTCGTACTAGGAGTGAGGAAGTAATAAACTATGATCTATTATTTTCTTAAAATAAAATGTGGGTATGAGAATCAAACTTAAGGGAAATATGTTTTGATGATGACTTGCGAATTCATACTATTTATGTTCCACTTAAAAATGGGAAGACATCCATCTTGTAATATGATGGGTTTTGGACCATCCTTTGACAGTTTTACGATTTTTTGAATTTTTTTGTCAAAGAAAATGGCCATTAAGTATATGTTCTTTTTTGCGCAATAGGGTGTGTTCCTAGAGATTTTATCTATCTAAAAAAGGGCGATGTGACTCATTAATCAGTGGATTGTTTTTCGTTGCCATGGATGACGATATACCAGGACGCTTGGACAGAGTAACCTTTAAGCTACGTGTGAAACCACTTTCCCCAAGTTCTTAATAGTTGTAAAAGCCTATTCGACATACCATGGTACTGAAAAAACTTCAAATGTTCCCTATCACCGATACCTTTAATAGATAATTTAATCCATATACCAGACGGGTGGGCGAAAAAAGTGAGAATTCATCGACGATTGGGCTTATGGGGAAGCGACTTTTTAAGACAATGGACTTCACTTGAGGAAGATATTTCTCTAAAGTATGAACTTCCCTTAGGGAGAAGTGACTTTTTAAAAATACGAGCCTTTTTTCGTGTGAAGTGACTTTTCTAAGGTACGAACTTCCTCTCTGTTAATCGATTTTGTTCTCGAGGGTATAGGATTTAAACAAACACGTAATCTTCATTTTAACATACTTTGATGTTCATTTTATCGTGAGGTCCTTCGTAAGTAATTATATGTTTGGAAAAATGTATGATGTCGTATATGGGTACATAAGCACGTATCTACGTTTTGAGGGACTCTAAAACTAAGGCTGCTAAACAATTCTAAAAATTGTGTAAAATAGTTATGAAGGAGAACGATATTAACAATATTAGGAAGGAAACATAAAGATAGTTCATTTCTCTTAAGTTATCTCCAGTAGAGTTGCCACTTTGTTTGGTTTGTTCAAATTCTCTAGTTTGTCTTACACAAAAATAGACAAATGATTCAAGTTAGCCATTTCGGGCTAATCTTAACGAAGGTTTAAGTCTGTAGTTGATCTAAAGATTCTTGTTACATGAGGTGAGGGGTGAGATCTTATCCTAATTTAATACCTCATTTATTTTTATGAAGGACATGAGGGGTTAGGTCTAATGGTTTTCCATCCTCTGAAATATGTATGCTTGAGTTTAGAAATATCACAGTTGTTTCAATGGTTACACTCGCACTTCAGGTAAGTCAAGATCATGCAAGGTATGACCCTTATATGAAAGATATACTTCTTAATCATAAGAGTGTTAATAACTATGAATATACTTGTTTTTTTTTTCATCTTAATGTAGAATAATATTTTCTAGTGGGTGGATGGATAACCAATGGTTCATACTTTTAATGAGAAGTGGGTAGACGTAGTCTGGTTGTGTTTAGTATGTATGTATACGTGTTTGCGCGTTTATGTGGGTGTGCGAGAGATCACGTTTTTGAGATATTTTGATATCTCATTAATATTGCGAGAGAGTGTGTGAGGGAGGTGAGAGATGATTGCATCTCGGTAGGGACAATATATCATCAGACATATTATCGAGGCTTTTGATCACGAGAAAGGTTTGGTATTGCATCCATATACTTGTGTGGCCATTAGATCAAACCCTACGTAGTTTTAGTGTTTCACGTGTTCCAATGTAATGTGTGTGAAAGTGTGGGGCTTATCTTGGGAGGCAGAGAAGCTATCTCCGGGGCAGAAGTTAGCTTCATTGGAGTTTCAAAATGGTAGTCGACCTGAAGTCACCGACAAAGACATCCATCACCTGTGGTGTAGTCACTAACTTGAAGGTGTTGTTGAACTTTCGAACTAGTTTGGAGGTGTAGTGTTAACGATGCCATGTTTTAGACATCCTTAGTTATGGAGTGAGAGGTACAGGTCAGGGGAGTTTGAACAAGGGTGGATGCATCCCTTAGAAATAATACATCGTGGGGCGTATTATGAGGCATGGTTTTCATGACTATAGTTAGGTATAGCGCATATATAGCCAATGATACATGGGATCAAAGACAACGTAGTTCCAACAAACGGGATATATTACGGGAATAGGCGATGGGATATCGGGTATACAATATACAACATTACGGTATTTATGGAGCCTAATACTTAATGTTGAAAAAACGTGTTTACTAGATTAATAACAAAATGTTATAAGTTGAGTAAACTCCGAAAAATCTTTTTGGACAAAACTCTTTTCGAATAAAAATGCAAGACGTGTTCAAAATTGTTTTATGAATATGTAGTCTAGATTTGGTAGTTGATTACCTACGGTTTTAGAAATTAAAAACCATATACTAAGTCCAACATCCAGTACTAATCACAGCAGAAATTAAGAACATTCAGAGTAAAGAACATAGGAATTTTAACGTGGTAAAACCCTTAAGCAAGGGAAACATCCACGGTGCCCTCTACACCACAAAATAAAAAATCCATAAAAATAAACAATCAGATTACAGCACTTAAGCAAAAACACAAAAATTGTAAATCTAAGTTCGGAGTTATACCTACATGATCTACTCCACTCCAAAGGTTTTCTGGCTAGAACTGATCTTTTCTTGTTACTTCTTTGCCTTTTCCTTGACCTCCTTTTCTTTAGATTCTGATTCCAGCAACTCTAACAAATTCCAAGTCTTTCAAACATAACCACAGTGACTAAGTGTTCGTGTGTGAGAATCTGTATGTGAGGTGTACTAAATGCAGATTTATGCAACTCACCCTCTCAAATTATTTTTACAGACAGGTTCCTATGAATCAATAGGTTATATATGACTTGCAAAGTCTGATTCAAATCATTTTGTCAAATAAGCTTCTTATCAAGATCAGATCTGAAAAATAACCTTGCTTTTAAAACAAGCCAAGGTCCTATTTGTCTCTTTTATTTTTGTACAACTTTATTTCACAAAATGTGAAATATGATTCAAGAGACACAAACGTCTTAAGGATCTGACTTAACCTTGAAGAAACAAAAGATTATTTTTCAAAATATTTTGAAACATAATGGATCTAAAATAACAGATCCAAAAAGAGAATAAAAAAAATTAAGCATGTGATATTGTCTTTTAGAAAATCTCAAGTTTCAACACTTAAACTCGATATTTTCTTAGAGATGTGTTCTGAGAGACACTTAGATTTGAAGAGGTCTTCAAATATCGAACAAACGCAACACCAATCTCACAAAAACCCTAAAATGGATCTAACTCTCAAGTTTTAGGTTTCTGATGTAAGAAATGATGAAGGTTATAGTGTTTGGGTGAAGGGAAATCACTCAGAGGTGTGAGGATATGAAGATTAAGGTTCTTCTCTCTCTCTCTCTCTCTCTCTCTCTCTCTCTCTCTCTCTCTCTCTCTCTCTCTCTCTATCTCTATCTCTCTCTCTCTCTTTATCTCTTCTCTCTTTTCTATCTACTTTATCTTCTACCTTCTCTCTCTTCTCTTTTTTTCTCTTTGTTTGGATGAAATACAAAAGTCTCAAATGGCTGAGACTCAATGGGTTTTTACACAGGCTTTAGAAGGATCTCGAATATGATGGGAAATCGTATGGCTGAGATTGAGTTCAACTTATTGACTGCCAATATAATGGTCTACAATGAGTGGTGCTAACAACGTAACCTCATTGGTTAAACAGGTAACTTTGGGATTGCAAATAAACACATGCAGGGTGTTGATAAAGATCATCCAAGGGCTGAGATTAAATAAGGGGAATGTGTTTTGTAGAAAACACAAAATAACAAACTCAGGAGCCAACACATGTACGGTGGAAAATGGCTGTAAAATGCATGTTTTCAAAATAATTACAAACTCCCCTAAAGTCTCTATCACTTCGAGATCCTACCCAAGATAACTTCTAATGAATTAAAACATTTTATAAAATACAACTTTTAACCCCAACACTTTTTAAAAACCAAATTTTAATAAATCCAAAAATTATTTAATATATTTTTAATGAATTAAATTGATTTAAAAATTAATTGAAGTGTTTAAAAACCACATATGCACATAGGAATAAAAAAATATGCAGTGCAAGTGTCCTAAAGTGGTTATAGGTGGAATTAACTTCCCTTTAGGTTGATCTTGAGGTTTTCTTGGACTAGAATTCTTAAATCTTCTTGAATCTTTGTAACATGGAGCAACTCATAAAAACTAACCTACTTTGTATCAATATTCAAACTAGTTAGAACTCTAATATATATAGACTCAAGTAAGTCAATATATAGTGCGTTCTTAATCTCCCCCTTTAGATATTAGAGACAAAATTCCCTTGAGTAGTCTGAACTTGTGGGTGAAAATGAAAAATCCTAGTTGTCCTATACAAAATTTCTAACTACCCATTCCCATCCTAGAACAGAAAATAAGATGAAAAAAATACATTACTCAACTATAATACAGACCAATACCCTACAAATATACAAAGCTAGGCAATGGGTTTGAGATACCTATTAACAAAAGTAAACACTGAATGGCATATTAGTTGAGTTAGAACAGGAATAGATATATAAATTGCTAAGTAAGTACTCAAGATCTTCCCCCCCAATTTTTCTCAAATATACAATGGGGTAAAAAATGGAGAAAAACAGGTATAGAGAAGCTTAATCAATCAAAAATTATACCATAAACAAGGGCAGAATCAAGGGTCTCCTACATAAACTAGTGTTAGGAGGCGTCTTTTGTCATTTATTAAACAATCATGCCCTAAAACCTCAAAAACCAATTATACGCTAGAAATTACCGAGGTTATAATAAACTGTGACGAAAACAAAGTGAGATTTATCATGCCTATAGCTATTCGCAAATACTCAAATCGTAGATTATCTAATGGTTAGGTAAAGAGATCTGTGGGCTATTTTTGAGTGTTCAGATATTCAATGATGAGTTCTTCGAATTCTACAAGGTCACGGATGAAGTGATTCCTAATCTTAATGTGCTTAGTTCGGGAGTGCTATATCGGATTCTTCGAAATATTAATAGCACTATGGTTATCACAATACATGGTTAACTAGTTTTTCGTGATACCATAATCTCTAAGCATATATTTAATCCACAATAGTTGTGAACAATAACTACCTGCTGCTATGTATTCGGATTCTGCGCTAGATAAGGAAATACAATTATGTTTTTTACATGACCAACCCATAAGATTATTTCCTACGTAGTAATACACACCGGACGTGCTTTTGCTATCATCGAAACATCTGGACCAATCGGCATCGGTGTACCCTACAATAGAACAAGTTGTATCCTTAGTGTACTAAATACCAAATTTTAAAGTACCCTTAATATATTTAATGATTCGCTTCACACTTAATAAGTGGGATTCCTTAGAGTTACATTGATATCGAGCACAAATACAAACTGCAAAGGAAATGTCCGGTCTAGATGATGTAAGATATAAGAGACTCCCTATCATACTTAGATATAGAGTATGATCAACATTTTTCCCATTATCATCCTTAGAAAGTTTTGTTGAAGTACTCATGGGGGGTTCTAGAAGGTTTAGCATTTTCTAATTCGAATTTTTTAACAAGTTCAGCAGCGTATTTGGATTGAGTGATAAATAGACCATCACTACATCATTTTACTGGTAGGCCTAAAAAATATTAAAGCTCACCCATAAGTGACATCTAAAATTCAGCATGCATGATGTCAGAAAGATTCTTAACTTGTTTAGAACAAGTGGATCCAAATATTATATCGTAAACGTACACTTGTGCGATTAAAACATGTTTGTATTCGTTCCTAATGAATAAAGTTTGATAGTTTACACCTCAGAGAAATCCATGAGATACTAGAAATGTGGATAATCGCTCATACCAAGCTCTAGGAGCTTGTTTCAAATCGTATAAGGCTTTCTTAAGCCTAAAGACATAGCCAGTGTGTGATGGATCTACGAACCCTTTGGGTTGTTCTACGTATACCTCCTCAGTCAAAATTCCATTTAAAAATGCAAACTTAACATACATTTGAACTAATTTGAATTGCAGGTGACAAGATATGGCAAGTAGGAGACGAACTGGCTCAAGATGAGTAACAGGTGCAAAAGTTTCGTCGAAGTCAATTCCCTCAATCTGCGAGTATCCTTGTGCTACCAACCTAGATTTATTTCTAATGACCTCCCCATTTTCATCTATTTTGTTTTTAAAAATCCATCGTGTGCTGATAACCTTCGAATCTTTTGGCCTGGGAATAATATACATTGTGACTCTGAAATTGGACAAGCTCTTCTTGCATAGAATTGATCCAGAAAGAGTTAGAGAGGGCATCATTTACATTTTTAGGTTCCTCAAGGGAAACAAAACATGCAAATTGTGCCACATTTCGAAGTTGGGATCTTGTTCTAACAAGTTTAGAAGGATTACAAACTAAAGTTTCAATAGGATGGTCTTTAGAAACTCAAATGGGTACATAAGGATTATCGGGTGGCAGTGAATCATTGTCTTGTGAGGGCTCAATTTGAAAATTTGGTTCATCCTCATCTTGTGGCAATGATTGACTAGCACTACTCCCTACACTCGTATCATCTATAGTTACATTAATGGATTCCATAATGGTTTTGGTTCGATAATTATAGACACGAAAAGCCTTAGAGTTTTAGGAATAACCAAGAAATATTCCTTTCTCTCCTCAGGTGTCAAATTTTGAAAATTGTTCTTTGTCTTTATAGACATAACAAATGCTCACTAAGGTTTTAAAATATTTTAAGTTAGGCTTTTTGTGGAACCAAAGTTCATAAGGGGTTTGCTTGGAATTTTTCCTAAGGTTTACGCGATTAATGATATGACATGCGGTTTGAACGGCTTCTACCCAAAAATATCTAGGAAGACTTTTAGCGTGTAGCGTAACCCTATCCATTTCTTGTAAAGTTTTATTCTTATGTTCAGCAATGCCATTTTGTTGGGGTGTTTGGGGAGCACTAAACTCGTGTTTATAGCCATTGGCTATGCAGTATTTAGTAACACCAGAGTCTTTGAACTCTCCACCTATGTCACTCCTATTACGACATACTTGGACATCCTTTTCATTCTCTATTTTACAAAGAATTTTCAAGAATTCACCGAAGGTATCTGATTTTTGTTTCATAGAAGCAACCCAAGTATATCGCGTATAGTCATCTACTAAAACTAGGATATAACTATTACCATAGAGACTAACAGTCCTTAAGGGACCCATGAGGTCCATATGGATAAGTTCTAAAGGTTTTGTTGTTAAGATATCCTTAACTTTCTTATGAGGTGATTTACTTATTTTCCCTTCCTGACATGGTCCACATACCGGATTGAAAGAATTGTTGATTTTGGGCAAACCTCTAACTATTTCTTGGGAGCTTAATCTTCTAAGATTACCAAAATTCATATGTCCCAGTCTATTGTGCCAAAGGTCTGAATCATCTAATCTGGCAACATGGCAAAAAGCAAACTTGGGAATTACTGTGTAATAGTTTTCCTGAGTTTTGTTTCCTGTCAATATACAGTTTCCTTCTTCATCAATAATTTTACAATCATTTTTTTGAAAAAGTAACGGTATGATTGGAATCACAGAATTGAGATATACTTAAGAGATTAGCTTTAAGGCCTCTGACTAAGAGTACATCATCTAGGCCAGGAAGCCCATTCTCACTCAATGTTTCCTTACATATGATCTGAGATGAAACACCATCTCCAAACATGACATTACCTCCTAAGAAGTCTGTTTTATTTTTCAATTTGGTCTCGTCCCCAGTCATATGTTTAGAACATTCGAAGTCTAAATACCATCCAGTTGAAGTGATTTGTGCCTTTAAAATAGAAATGATAATGTTGCACTTGAGTTGGGGTAATAGATAATCTTTTTTAATCCAAATAGGCCTAGTTTTAAAAGTTTTATGGCCTTCTGATTTAGAAAATGTTTGTTGGGTCTTTCTATATGGCTTTTTCTTAGTCTTGGACCCCCCATTTTTATTTTTATAGCTAGAGCTGTTTGTAGCATGTCTATGGAGAACATAAGTATTTCTTCCTTTTCTAGAATCGTTAAAGTTAAGGTAGGTGGGCGTGTATATCCTTTTCTAAAAACATTCTTCAAGAGTGTGGCCAAAGACGTCACAGTAAGAACAGTATTGACGGGTGTTGGTAACGGGTGGACAAACATATTTGGCATGACCATTTGAATTAGATTGTTGATTATACATATCAAGTTTTACTTGAGAGACATTGAGACTAGATTCCCCTTTTTGAACAGTTTTACAAGTTTGGCCTTGTTTGATAAAAGCAACATTTTCACGAGAAACTTCGGTCTTACTGGTGTGCACTAGTTCTCCAAAACATAAGCCAGATTTATCTTCAGAGTCAAATTTTCTTCCAACAACAATTTCCTCATAAGATTTAGCTTGGGTTTCAAAGTGTTGACATTTTTTAAACACATTTGAGACCTTTTGCTTAGACTCTTCTAGTTCAACAATGGATGTGTTATATTTTTGTTCAAACTTATGATTTTTCTTAGACAATTCTTTTATTTTTAAGGCAAATTCTTGAATCTCGATCTCATGAGCAGTACAATGGGCAGTATAATCTTCAGTGTTCTTCCTAATGGTATGGTTAAGTAAATCGATGCGCTCAGTTAATGATTTTATCATTTTTTTAAGAGGAGCACTCTTCTTAACCGTTTTCATGTATAACTCATGTAAATCATCGTCAGACTCGCTAAGTGTGTCGTGTGAAGTGTCCCCTAAAATATTACTTGGTTCCTTTTGACTAACGCACACGTTCAGTTCGTCGACAATATTAACGCTTTGACTCACACTTAGATTACTCTCTATAATCAAAGGAGCAGTATTAACATCAACATTAACTCGAAACACTGATTCATGAGTAGGTTGACATGCATCATCATCATTATATATAATTTTGGCAAAGAAAAACATGCAATACTCATAATTCTGGGTTGACTCTGTTTCATCTTCATCAGAATCACTAGAGTCGTTCCACGTTTTACACACATTAGCTTTGTTATTGTTTCTAAAATTAGGTGGACATATACAAGAATAATGTCTCATTTTACCACATCTATGACATTTCACATCTTTCAGGTCTGTCTTAGGTTTGTTATCATCATAAGAACTATTATTGTCATGTGAGTGTTTGGCATTGTCTCTATCATGAGGTCTACAATTTTAATTTCCTTGATAATTTGACTTGCCTTGTTTAGAGGCTACATCATTTCTGAATTTCAAAATCTTTTTGAAATGCTTGCTCATAAGAGCTATTTGATTGTCAAGGTCATCCAAATCACAGTCCTCAGCACAATCAGGGTCAAAGTCCAAGGAACTTATTTTAGGAACATGCATTTTAGATGAAAACACAACATTTGAACTACAGGGTTTCTTATTTTGTCTGGTTAGTTGTTTCTTGAAGTCTAACTCCAATTCTACAGTCCTCATTTTACTACTAAGCAATTTAGAAGTCATATTAGGGTTGTCTATTTCTTCAATGGCATATTTTTTATTATCAAATTTGGAAGGCAGTGACCTAAGAATCTTTTGAACAGTTTCCTTTCTACTATAGGTTATACCATTTTCATGAACTTTTGTGAAAATATCAGTTAACCAAATGTAGAAATCATCAAAGGATTCATTGTCATCCATTATTAGGTTGTTGTATTGCTGGACTAGCATTTGAGGTTTTCCTGCCTTAACTATCATCACCTTCATGAGCAGTGACAAGAGTGTCCCATACCTCTTTAGAAGTTGATCATATGGATATTCTTTTGAATTCGTGTTCATTAATGGACATAAAGATGTCATTCTTGCCTTTGTTATTATATAGGGATGCCTTTTTCTCTTCCTTAGTAAATTCACTAAGAACTTTCTTAATCCTTGTTGGATTAGTTTCAGAGATGGACTTAGTAAGATGTTCATACCCTCTTTCCATCATTTCCCAGACATCATCGCCAAAGGTTCCTTGAATGAAAGAAACCATTCGTACTTTCTAGTATGTAAAGTTGTTTCCATAAAAAAGTTATGGTCTGGAGAGGTTACAAAGCTTCTTAAATCCTTCTTCCATATTCAGAATATTTTTAAAGAAGTTTTGAAAACAATTTCTAAAGTTTCAGGATCACAAAGATGGTCCTTCTCAAATACCACTTGAAAAAACTTGTTTACTAGATTAATAAAAAAATGTTATAAGTTGAGTAAACTCCAAATAAACTTTTTGGACAAAACTCTTTTCGAATAGAAACACAAGATGTGTTCAAAAATTATTTTCTAAATATGTAGGATAGATTTTGTAGTTGATTACCTAAGGTTTTAGAAATTAAAAACCATATACTAAGTCCAATATGCAATACCAATCACAACAGAGATTAAGAACATTCAGAGTAAATAACACAGGAATTTTAACGTGGTAAACCCTTTAAGCAAGGGAAACATCCATGGTGCCCCCTACGGCACAAAATAAAAAATCCACTAAAATAAAGAATCAGGTTACAACACTTAAGCAAATACACAAATATCCTAAATCTAAGTTCGGAGTTATACCTACATGAGCTACTCCACTCTAAAGGTTTTTTTATTAGAACTGATCTTTTCTTGTTGCTTCTTTGCCTTTTCCTTGACCTCCTTTTCTTTGGATTCTGATTCCACCAACTCTAACAAATTCCAAGTATCTCAAATAAAACTACAGTTACTAATTGTTCGTGTTTGAGAATGTGTATGTGAGGTGTATTAAATGTAGATTTATGCAACTCACCCTCTCAAATTATTTATACAGACAAGTTCCTATGAATCAATTGGTTCTATATGACATGCAAAGTCTGATTCAAATCATTTTGTCAAATAAGCTTCTTATTAAGATCAGATCTGAAAAACAACCTTGCTTTTAAAACTAGCCAAGGTCCTACGTGTCTCGTTTTATTTTTGTACAACTTTATTTCACAAAATGTGAAATATGATTCAAGAGACACAAACTTCTTAAGGATCTGACTTAACCTTGAAGAAACAAAAGATAATTTTTCAAAATCTTTTGAAACAGAATGGAACTAAATTCGGGTACTTCTTCGGGACTTTTCAGAATGATCGACTTTTTTGAAGTACAAATTTCTTGGGGACTTTTCAGAATGATCTTGAATAATTCGGGTGCTTAGGGGAGGAAAACATGAAAAAATAGGATCGAGGTCGAGTTTTAGTGCCCTTTTCTTAGTTTGCAGGGACATATATTTATAGAGGTTTGGGCCGAGGCGTTTGACCAATCGGTCAAAGCCCTTGGATGGTGGATTTAAGGGGTGAGACATGTGTATAGTTGAGAAGAGATTCAGAAGGATATCCAAATGATTACTCTGGGAGGGATAACCGATCTGTTATCAATTTTGATAACCTTCAAACGATCAATTAAAGATTTCTAGGGACTTTTAACCGATCGATTAAAGGACCCATAGAGCGTGTTTGCCTCACCTTTCTATGCCTTTTCCAATTTTCCTTTTAACCCCTTAGAGGTTTTATTATTTTTTTTACCCCTAGAACTTCTATTTTTAGTTTGGGTGTTTGTATTTTTATGTATTTTTTCAGGGTTTGTGTTCGTGGTCATTTGTGAGAGGACCGAATGTACTACACCCTGATCACAGATCAGGGTTTTCACACTAAGAAAACTTGATGGGGGTTCACACTAAGTTGATCGTGAGGATATATCAGGCATCGATGCCTCAGTGATGACTCACGAGATAAAGGTGGACCCAACTCGCCGACTAGTGAGGCAATTGAATAGGGCCTTCACCCAAGAGAGGAACCAGGCCACATTCATTGAGGTTAGTAAATTACTTGAAGCAGATTTCTTTCGGGATGTCAAGTAACTCAAATGGTTATTGAATGTCGTAACGAAAACAAAACGGTAAGTGGAGATTGTGTGTTGACGATTCAGACCTAAATGAAGCCTGTTCAAAGGACTTATACCCTATGTCAATGATAAACACCCTTATGGATGCCACGACTGGTCACGAGACCTTATTTTTCATGGACGCTTATTCCGGATATAATAAGATCCCTATGCACGTATTCTATGGATAGAAAATCTCATTTCTCACTAACATAAGGGCATATTGTTACCAGGTGATCCATTCGGTTTGAAGAATGAAAGGAACACTTACCAGAGGCTAGTCAATCAGTTGTTCAAGGAATAAATAGGGAAGACCACGAAGGTGTACGCGGATGATATGATGATGAAGAGCTTGAAAGGAATGGATCATGCGACCAACGTAGGTGAGACTTTCAAAATTCTTGATCAATACTGAATAAAGATGAACGTCGAGAAATGCACCTTCAGAGTGGCATTGGGGAAATTCCTGGGATTTATGGTGACACAAAGGGGGATAGAATACAACACTGAAAGTTTTCAAGAAATACTGTGAGAGTGTGCCACTAGACGGTTGATACCGAAATAAAAATTAATTCTCCTAATTCAAGAAAATGTTTTGTTAATTTATTATTACAAAGGGTTTTATGATCCAAAATTTGATGTGACAAAATATTTTACCAAGATTTAGAATCTTCAAGTTTTCCCTTCTTAATTAAGACAATGATCCTAAAAGATGCGAAAATAGTAAAATAAGAACAAGACTGGATGTACGAGGGAAAAACCACTAACTGGAAAAACCTCAGGCCAATAAGAATGACAAATATACTATGGTAAAGTTTTAAAACTAGAAGAAATAGACTTACAACCTAACGATGATACAATTTACTAGATGCTCTTTCCCACCATATTCTTCTAAGAGAGCACCAATAGCTAGAGTATGCTACACAACTACGACCGATTTTGGTCCGCATCTAATGCCTTTGAATCCTTTTGCTAAAACTTTTCTTCTTTAAAGTAGAAGAAAACTTGTTATTTGGGGACGAAACCTACAAGCAACCAAAATGCTATAACTAGTATCTTTGAGGGAATCATATATATATATATATATATATATGTGTGTGTGTGTGTGTGTGTGTGTGTGCGTGTGTTTTGGGAAGTTTGCAAAGGTGGGGTGATTTAAATATCAAAATGCGTTTTTCAAAGCTAAGGAAGAGAAAATATTTACTCACTACGAAAGATTAGATTTTTGAAATAAGGTGAGTAAATATACCTCTATTAGAAACAATGACTTAAAAGAAATCAAAGAAGAGGAGTGAAAAATTGTGCTATAAAATATTAAATTTTTTTATCAGCTAAAATATTTTTTTTAAATCTCTCACTCTTAGTTGGATGAGTAGAAAAGACACTAACTTATAGAATATTGATTTGGAAATTTTTAAAGGCTTAAATGATAGGTGTCACACTCTTTAGTTGTCAAATAGTCACATCAGTGTCTAAGTCACCAAAAACGATGTACTTGACACTCCAACCATGAAGATCTTAAGCAAATACCTTGTGTAAAAGTGATTTTGAATGTGGTCAGATGCGTGTTGTCGCAAGGTCACTGCAGAGAACCTGAAGCAATCTAGGTCGCCCACTATTCTAGGACTTTTTCACAGGGACATAAGAAACCAATGATATGGTGTCGATGCAGAGTAGAGGACCATCGCTACGGCAGAACTGCTACGAAGCAAGTTGCGCCTTTATCCAGATATTTTTGAACATGGACAAAAAAATGCCAATGACAAGTTTCACTACAACAAGGAAAGCCATTGCTAAAGTGAGGTGGGTCGTGCATATGTCCAGAGATTTTGTCCAATTTCCATATAAGATTTTTCAAAATACTTTTGGGGAAAATTCCAATTCTGTTTGTTTCTCGCTGGAGCATTCATAATTAAAATACACAAAAATAAGTAATTATTTATAAAATAGATTTTTGTATATGAAAAGTATATTTGTACGAGTTTTTGGCAAAATTACAAAAGCAAGGGTACTTCAAAAGATTTTCCAATTATAAAAATCGATTAAGCAAGGTGAATCTAAGTCCACTTAGTATTATACCTTTCCTTATGTGGTGTATGTTGAGGTTCACTATTGAGTGAATATGGTTTGTTGATGAAGCTTTCCGGTGACCCCTTAGACAAAGACTTAAACATATTTCGGTCAAGGAATTCAGATAATCTATTCTATGGAGCATATCGAGTATATTATGCTCTTACAATATCCCCCTTTTGAATTCCAAGACAAAACATAAAAATGAAAATTTATAAGAAAATTAAGGAAATCTACCATTTTATGACTCGCTTACCCAAGGGAAAATAAAAAATTAAAAAGATACTTTTGTTTCAAGTAAATAATCACTATAAGAGACTTAGCCATTTTCATGGATAAAAAAGAAGCTATTGTTCAAACTTTCCTATCACGCACCAACAAACTCATCAAGTGACGAATATGAAGAAATATGATAAGGAAATATGAACATGTGAATATAACATTCTGAACATGAACATCATATTTATCGAAAATAACTCCCCCCTCGGATATACAATCCCGCTCAATAAACATAATATAGCAATAAGTAACTCTAAGCAACCTAATATGCTTGGATAACTATACTCCCCTTATTTACAAATGTCTCCTCCTTTTTGTCATGGAAAGCGATAAAGGAAGGAACTAAGAACATAGGAGGATCAAGTTCTCGAAGAATTTTAAGAGAGCAAAACATGTTAATCAAATTAACAAATAGAGAAGAATTAAATAAAGAGTGAATAATCAAAATGTTAGTCTAGGAAAAATATAATCATGAGAGTAAAGGCCTAAGACTATCAAGTTAAAATAAACATGGGAAGATAAATTATATTAACAAATATATAAATAATGCTAAAAAGTGATAAGCATTTTAAAGTAAAGAGTTTACAAGGATTACAATGAGTATGATGAATATAAACAAAAATTCAAAACTCTAAACAAAATCCAAAACAAACAAAATTTACATTAATTCTTCTTCCTCTTCAACACACACAAATCAATAAGCTCAATATTAGAGTCATTCAACCCGTCAAACTGATGTTGAAGGTTGTCATGGAAGTAAAAGTTCATCGAACCAAAAAATGATAGAAAACTAGAACGCATTTGAGTATATATCCTAGACAAGGTAGAATCCAATTCATTTTCAGTTAGAGGGAATGAAGTAAATGCTTTTATATAGGGGTAGGACTAAGAGGCGGTAGAGGAATGATATGTGGTAGTATAGTGGGGTCATCCAAGTCGTTAAGTTAAGAAATTAACTTAAGATATGAATGAATAGTCAATGCAGACTTCGGCTTTTCCTCAAATTCCCTTGGATGCAAAAGAACTCCACACTCTAAAAATAAATGAACGATCAGACGACCGTAGGGAAAGTTTGATCTTTAAAACTGTCCTTAGTGTGAAAAAAAATCCAGTCTAAGATCAAGTCACACAAACACATATTAACACTCGAACTAATGTCATATAACAATTGTGTATGTTTGCAAGTTACGTTGTGAGGGTGGTATGCTGGGAAAAATACAAGAACAAACACCCATATTTAGGATGTAGAAGTCTTTAGCAAGATAAATATGTAAAAAGTTCTACCGTTCCGTTCTTGGCAATAGTCGTCATTAAAAAGAGTGATAACATCATGATTGCTAGGTCAACTTAAATACTTCTCGTAAGCATATTTAGGATATTTTTCTTCTGGAACACAAAAGTGATTGCTTATCCACTTAGAAGAAACTTTAACTTTAATTCTCCTCACTTTGGAAGAAATATATATATTTCCTTCATGATCGTTACCATCCTCAAGAGTAGAATAAATTTTTATCACCGTGTTGGGCTAACATGGCCCGATTTGAGAGAAAATACCAAACCAATCTTTTTTATCTAAAAAATCTACTTAACAAGCGATGGAAAAAGATTCCAAAACCATTGACCTCTCCCAATGCATGGAATGTGTGTCAAAGAGTTCATCAAATCTCGAGAGTTCGGAGGAAGTCGAGGCACATGAGCTTGAGTTTGGAGCCATAAGATAGCCTGAAATCACATACCAAGACGCAAGCACAAAAATCCTATCAAATATGAAAATTAAATCCAAGGATCCTATACTATCACTATGATTAGATAAACATCAAAAGTGTAAAGGAAAAACTATACACACTACAAGATACTCAAGAGATTCAATCCAAACTCAAGGCAAGTAGAAACTCAATAATCATAGTGAAGATTTCATTAAAATCTACACAAAACATTTTCACAAATCCCAAATAAAAAAAATGTATGAATATATGGAACAAAAACTTACCAAGATGAAGATTTAATCCGGTAAAGTGAGGTAAGTACAACCTAAAAGACTTCCAAGAGATAAAATAGTAGGAAGGTAAGAGGTAGCTCTAAGAGGTGAAATAGGTTTTGAGAAGAAAATTGGGTAATAGATTAAAACATCATGATTTGGGGTTTTATAATTCCCATGTGTTGTCACTGCAATGGTCAAGTTCTCGCAAGCCACCCCAATATCTCTGCAATGATGCTCTAGTGACATAGGTCATGCCGACTTCCAGCGATCAACAGTTGTGCAAAAATAACACAAACAAAAAGGAAATGTACATATCAATTCTTAGATATAAAGGAGGTTCATTTTAATCCCTAAAATACCATTTTGAATAACCAAACAAGCTATAAAAAATATATAATGGTTCTTGGTTATGCCAAAAACTCAACATAAAGAATGGTTTTATCATTCAATACTCTAAGGCCAAATTAATTCCATATAAAAGATAAAGTGATTTCAAAGACATAACTCATGATAGAAAGTGAATAAAATGAACATTAACCCGTAAAATCGAAGAATGAAGATCAATGTTTGAACTCACTTTTGAATTTTTTTGACTTTATGCGATAAAGAGAAAGCCTCATTTTTCTTTAAAAATAAATAAAATTTACAACTACCATTTTCTCCCTTAAATAGCGATTTATTATTAATACCTTTTAAGTCTCATATCCTTGATATTAATCAATTTTGGATATATAAAAATCTTTGAGACATCGCTTTTAATAAAATTTTGTATGTGGCGGATGTCGCTCATTCATTACAAAGGGTGGGGAACTATTTAAAAAATTTTAATGGTTGTTCTCACAAACCAAAGTTGCATCCCATAACACATAATCACTCATGATTTCACACACACACACACACGCACACACACACACAGACAAATATATATATATATATATATATATATATATATATATATATATATATATATAACCAACTCCAACTGTAACAAAGTATTTCTTCTAGTGCTAGGGTTCTTAAATATAAACTGAGGTGTAAGATCTATTAATGGCGATAATTTAACAGTCAAAGTGTTCTCAATAAAGGAGGAATAAACTCAATTGAAATACGACAAACTCTTTTGTATAAACTCATAATGAATATGAACGATTGTTAATAAATGAACCTCTAAAGTAACTAGCTAGAAGGAGATTGAAGCAAGCACTCTAGATGCACCCTAGTTAGGTAGCTGAAACACCAGGCTAATCAATGACCAAGATTAGTGTGTATTAAATGCTTATGTTCTTGGTAAAATCTTGAACAACAGCAGTCACGGCCAAAAGATACGAAAGATTTAGTAATAAATATGTCTCAAAGTCTTTGTTTGGCTCAAAACTCTCATTTGTTTGTCATTTATCCCCCCCCCCCCCCCCCAAAAAAAAAAAAAAATCCCTCTTTGGTGGTATATATAGTCTGTAAAGTACGTTCGAGTAATCTCAGGGGCATAAAATTCTAAGTCAGTTCACAATGTCTCCACGTCACTAGTATTGAATGCAAAGTTATGCTACCATTCTTCCACCTCACTAGAACTAGATGAAAATTTATGCCACCATGATTCCACATCTCTAGCATTAAATGTTGGGAAAAGACTTTAGTGACTATATATGTGTCAGGCGGATGCCCACAGGTCCACAAACCCCCATGGTTTAATCAAGTTTGGATTGTACATATGGTAGGTCACGCATGACATCATCGAGATGTTTGTGGAAAGATATTTGTTACTCTGGACAAAGACGACATGTACAAAACCCAGTGGACAAGGAAACTCATAGTTTCTCGGATGGTGCTCCCTTGGATGATGCTCTCTCGGATGAGCCGACATTTTACCGACTGTATCTAAAGAGGTTAAGTCACGCCTTAATATTTCCTTGTTTCTTCATCCTCCAAACTAGTTCCCTCCTATGTTACCTAAGTGAGGTTGTTCAATAGATCATGAAAACTCTTCGAAGTTCTGCCAAACTTGGTCCCTCACGGATATCGAGTAACCTCGCTAACAATACGCCTTATAAATACACATAACGTAAGTAAAAGAAATACAAACTTTATTTAAACAACTCCCTCAGAAAAGCTTCCTCTTTGATCCTTCTACTATTTGACCTGATTTTATTTCTTCCTTTGTGCTTACTCATACTTCATATGTGCTTACTTTAGTTTCCCCTGTTCTTCATTCGATGCCGCTTATGAGAAAGCTTGCTTGACTCCTTACTCGCCTTTGGAATGTGATTAATCTTTATTGAATCCTTCTCTAGTTTCTCATCTAGTTTCTTAATAAGGGGAATCATCTCTAATCATAGGTTTATCTTTGATGCCCCCTATATTTTCCCCTTCGTAGATATATTTATTGTGCAGGCAAGAAATATCTGTAAAAAACACCTTGCTCCAAAAAACCTCACCTCGTGTGAACTCAAAGGAAAATTGTGACTTGCCATCATCATGGCCCAAAATTTTGGATCTGATAAAACTACTCATTAACAAGCTTGGTCCGTGGGATCGTATTACGAACAAACTTGATATGTGGGAACTCATCACAAATAATCTTAGCGGATAAAAAATAAAAAAATTGAACCGATAAACCCTTCATTTAAAAACATATTATCTTATTTTGGTACGTGCCAAAAATTAATTCTTGAATCCAATCATCAAATATCTTTGTAGCCATTTTCAACGTAGCGCGTTGGGTTAACTGTGCAGAGCTCGTTTACCTAGAAGCTATCATTTTCCATTTTTTTTTCAATATACACATATGGGAAATCAAAACACCAATCCTCTAAATGGGTAGTTCCTAACCATTTAAGTAGACCAGCACTTAACGTTCTCTAAACCTTTTAAATTATCCGCCATTAAAACTAAAACTCAAGATTTTCTACAGAGAGTGTGCCATTTGCCCCGTGAAACTCACCGAAAATTGCCATAAAAAGCAATCTCCGCTATTGATTTCTTGTTGCCTCCTTTTCCCTAGTGTTTACAATTCATTTCATCCGTTCTAAGCTTTTATTAGCATTAATGACTTCCTCTAGTCAGTAAATGAAAATGCTCAACCAAGTTTCTGGCCAAGCACTAGAGACCTAAGAGGCGGAGTGGCAAGCCCAATTCGAGTTATATCATCGTGCCCCTACTTTTCTAAGAAGGATAAGTTTAGTGAAGAATGAAAAGATTTTTCCTACCATTTGAAGTCCAAAGATGATACTCTATCATTGTTGAAAGAACTACGGGAAAAAGAATAATAGGGGTATCTTAACCCAAATGTTATTCTTAGTTTAAGGTTGGATCGCGACTTCCCTTACTCCCACATTCAGTTGGAAGCTCTTAAAGGTTCCCCAGAGGGCTTTGTTTACTTGTCCACTTATATTCATGAAACACATACTGGGATCTTTAAAAAGGTGGGTCTTATCAAGACTTTTCGATTTGGGGGACTTCACTTTGCCAAAGAACAACAGAGCCCTCCACCTATTGATCTCTAGGTGAAACCACATGTCCCACACTTTCATAGCTACTTGGGGTGAATTTAAGATCACCCTTGAAGATGTTTGAAAGCTAATGGGCGTTGAGCCTCATTGTTCCCTCTCTTATAATGATGAAGCTCTTGATGAATATGAAGTTGAAGACCTAACAGACTTAGATAGAATCTTTCGTGAATGTGTTGGGAATTCTAACAAACCTACCTTCACCCAACTCATCAAATATTATTACAAGGTTCCCCCCAAACTGGGGGTGGAAATTCAAGTTAGTCGTGTCATTTTCGAGTCATGTTGATTTTAATTTGAGTATAAGTTTTGGGTACTCTTAAATCTATAAAAGTTAATCGTATCATATTTGGGTCATTTTAGGTTATTATTGTAAACGGGTTATCGTGTCAAAAATTTCCGCCACATCCCAGACCCACCAAGGATGAGAAGGACAAAGGTATCATCCCCAATGCAGCCTTTTGTGATGGGAAAAGCTCCTCACTGGAGATAGTTTCTTACTTATTGTGCCAACTCTCTCGATTACTTTTACCATGAAAGACCAACAATCAACCTTATTGATACTTGATCAATAAATATTTGAGGTTGTCTTGTGGGGTTAATCATCCTCTTGTCTCCATTACTCTTGTTTCCCCTTATACTTAGCTAGATAAGACCCGTATAAACATAGAACGGTCTGTGGGGAGGTATGATGTCTCCAATTTTGTGAACACAATTATCATAATGGGGTTCCTCTACTCCAGGTACCCCGGTGTTGCCCCTTTAAAACTTTCCATCAGAAAATTTCCCATGAAAGGTCCAAGGAGGAATTATTGGAATAAGAAAACAAATAAGAAAGGACATATTTAATTTGGTTAAAAATACTTATTCTTTGTTTCTAGGCCTTACTATAGGAAAATCCAAGCCAGGATGTGTCCATGCTTTGATGAAACCAATCTTCTAGTTTAATTAGTAACGGAAGAAATGGTTATCGAGAAACCTGTTTTGGCTGTTGAGACCGACCGTCCTCCTTAGTTCACTGAGTGGGGCATTAAAAGTGAATCCTATCACCCCCACCGTTATTCTAGACAGTTTTGATATGACTAAGGTTTACCCTTCATCATTATCCAAAGTAATAGAGTTGATTGTTCTTTCCACACAGCTTGCTTGGACTTCACATTATCCACAGTTATAGCTCTCTATTTTGAGTTTAAGGACAAGCTCACCATCCCAAATAATAAAATTAAGGGTGATAAGTCCATGAGTTGGATCCTCTATTTTTTTCCATCTCAATTTAATAAATTCGTAGAGTGGCTTAAAACTCGACCTGCTTACCCTTTGGTGAAACGTTACGCCCTAGATGATCTTGGTCTAAAAAATAACTCAATAATTGTGTTTAATTTGAGCTCAGAATGACCAATAAGGGCCACCCCGAGAATGACCTTGCTTGACACCGTTTAGCGATGTGCCCCAAAAGGGTAAAAAGAAGACTGTTGCAACTTAAAGGAAACCTTTCTCTCTGACTAGTTCATCTCAGGAGGAGGATTACCCTAATGATCCCAACAAATCCAAAACCAAAAAGAGTACCCCAGAAATGGTTGGGGTACTTCTTGTGACACCCCGACTAATTAAATACCGGGTAGCTACTTGTTTATTAAATTAAATCAAAATGCCAAGTTGGCTCAGTTAATAGCATCACTGTCGAAAACATTTTATTATTACTAACCACCTAGTATTTAAAAAGTAAGTTGTCGAATTTTAATTAAAGCCTGATTAACATGCAGTAAAAGATTTAAAGCAAGAATAATACCACCATTCACCATAACGAAATAATAGAATAACCATCACATGATATAAATAAGTCCGGAGGAAAAACTCCTCACAACAAATCCCACAACTGAAATAAGTAACGAAATACTGAATACTGAATTAATACATGCCAAAGTCTGAAAACTGAAATGGAAATGTCTCTAATAGAATTTGGGCAACATGCCCTACAACTGAAGAATACTGAATATGGAATCCAAATGATAGAAGCGTCTAAAAGCAAGTCCCTGTAACTTCCACAAACAGCTACAGCTCGTCACCTGAATGAGTATCCTATGCATGATGTCCTTGTGGCTGGGCACCTAAAATGATTTTACAAAAAAATAGATTTGAAGGCAAACGGGTCAGAGCCCGAATGTGGAGATATTTTAAAAACCTGCAAGTGCTTTAAAACATTTAAAACATTAAATGTAAAGTACATGTTAGGACGTACACTCACGTGAAATTGTCACCTCTCGTCTAACTGTGCACTCCTAACGTAAGTACCCATCTAAAATGACACAACCCACTAGCTAAGTGACATCATATCTAGCTAGACTGTCATAGGTTCTACCCTTAATACTCGGTTCCCATTAACATTATAACGATCTCAATTAAATAGGGGCTTATCGTAAATTCAGGTTCTCATATAAAAGTAATACAACTCGTTATAGATTATCCCTTTTATGTTATTCCATAGTTATACACACAATACCATATGAAGGTTCCCATTTTACTAAGTGTATATTTTCCTCAACATAAATATACGATAAAATACAATACAAGCACCCCGAGAACTAGCTGCGGTGCACGCATACTCTGCTATCCATCCCGGTACATCACGTACATAAGGATCACATATTCCGAATCTCTCAGGAATAGTTCACAGATAACAACATCACAAATAATGGAGGCGAACACAGTCACATCACATGGGTCACGCACATACCTGCGCTCCCACGATCAGCAGACTTATTAGCATCCCAATAAGTCCTTCTCTGACCTATGTTCATCAAGGTAACCAGTCTAAATTCGGGCAACACAAGGATTAGAGGGCCCTAAGCGAATGCAAACCTCCCGTGATAGAAAGTATGGTAGGTATGTCATACACATAAATCAATACATATACTAAGTATGCACACGTCTTAGTAATCACCATAATATATTGGTACATATCTCTTCTCGTACTGACATATAATACTACACCATTTATATGTCCCCGGTTAATATAATTAATTAGGCCATCAATAGCTCACATCGTAATAGACACTCACGTCCTACTTCATATTTTCCTTTAGGTTCAACCTACACTTCTAGGTTTGACTCCTCATTATATCCCAACCATCCCAAATATATCAAATACTCATCAAGGAAAGGCTATCTCTACCTATGCACAAGGTTACGGGGTACTCGGGATCAAAACAGGATAAAAAGCCTAAACTGTCAACTCGTTCGAACGAGGCTGTTCGAACGAGACTTCGTTCGAACGAACTGAGTCTTCTAACGAGATCTCGTTCGAACGAAGTGGGCTTTCTAACGAGATCTGGTTCGAACGAACTCATCGAACGAACTTCACCCTCGTTAGAAGTCAATGGTCAACTCGTTAGAAGCTCGTTCGAACGAGCTCGTTCGAACGACCTGGGAAGGCCTTCTAACGAACGACCAGTTTCGTGCCCAGAATTTCTATATTCGTTTTCACCCATTTTAACACCTCAAATCTCAACCAAAATTCGTCCAATCAATGTTTTAAGGTCTCCAATCATCCTAAAACATACTAAGGTTATATACTAACATCTTTTAAGGAATTAACGTATTCTAAACATCATTAATTCATCAAATCTCTACCCTTTTCCTCCAAATTTTCAAGAACATAAACCCTAGAATTTTAAATCCTCAATAAGTCCATTCTAGATCCGTTTTTGTTACATCCAACATATAATAACATCAGAATAATCATCTCCATACTATTCTACATGCAATTTGTTCTCAAAATTCAAGTTCTAAGTCCAATTACAATGGGTATTTATTTAACTTCCAAGAACAAATGTAAATCTTTCAATTTATCTAACATGGGAGAAACATTCTCTGAATTAAATAGAATTAAATCACTTGCCTCGAGTGTCTCTGAATTTGGTGTTGATTTGATGAAGCTCTCTCTCTCTTTCTGCAGAATTCCCTTCTTCTCTCTCTCTCTCCAAGCTTTTCTCCAATGGTGGCTAGGGTTTTCTTTTGGAAAGTTTTGGAAACCTAATCTAATTAACCCCCGTAGCTTATTGGGTCATTAAGTGTTGGTTAGTGGGTTTAGTGGGTCTATTCCCAATCAGATAAAGACTCTTAATTTTCGTCACTTTTAATTCCCAAAAATACAAAAGTACCAAACTACCCTTTATGTTGTCGGTATGGCATAAAAATACCCCGGGACCCAAACTAAATCTCCGGCTAGTGTTTTCTGACTATTTCGACCCTTCCGGACGCATTGGCGCACTCAAAACGACCATACGGTTAATAGAATTTAAATTCACTTTTTAATTATCATAATTATATACCATGACGCGACTGTCATACGCGTCTCAACAAAAATTTCCAAATTGCCGTATTTCAATATCACGACAAATTTCATAATTCAATATTCATATATAATCATATATGCACATATAATCAAATACCAACTCACATCTTGCTAGTATTTTAACCCGGATTAATTTTCAATTAATACGCATTTAATTTAATTAATCCCAAAAATAAATATCGCCAAAAATACGGGGTATTACACTTCTAGGGGGCGTTCAACCACTTTTGCCAGATTTGGTGGATAAGGTTCACTTAGTAGCTTCTGAAGTGCTATGTAGCTTCAATCCCACTCCAATTATTTTCCATGGTAATTTAGCTACGGTACCTTAGCCATCCTATACTTATAATACTGTTACATCTCAGGTTCATCGAAGGAAAAGATATACCATGAGTCAGGACAAAAGGTACCTTCCACTAGTTCTCCTTTGCAGCGCACAAAATAATGAATCACCAAGACCTTCAGGAAAAGATTGACTCAAAATCATGTTGTCATCCCACCAAGTCTAACTCCCATGCCACTAGGTTCCTTTGAACGCATAATTTTAGAAGATAGTGTTATTGATGAGGATGTGGTTGATGCTTCTACACATGTTCCAACACTACCCACTTCTCCTAATCGAGAGGTAACTCTTTATTTTTGTACAGGTTCTTTGAGAAGAAAAAACTATGTGTTTAGATGCTCCCTCAGATAGTTTTTTCCCTAACTCTTGAGGATTCCCTATTATCAAGTTATTATTCATCACCCCCAAGGGACTCTCTAAGCCCAATCATCGATGAACTTATCCCCGATCTAGATCCATCTCTTCATTCATCAATAGTTGGCCTTACATACACCAAACTTTCTTTCTCTAGTTTTGTGAGCGAGGTATTGCGAAGGTTGTCAGTGGAACATGAAATCGTGAGACAACTAGGTGGCATTAATGATTCTTTAACGGCACTTAGTGATTAATGAATGGCACCTGCCTCACCATGTTCCAACATTTTACAACTGGTTGTAATTCTTCTAGCCAACTGGTCAGAGGTAAGTTGTTTTTTTACTTGAAAAATTATAATTATGCCTCCTCATAGTGTTTTGTTGATGATACTAAAATGATATGTGTTCTCCCAGGTGGATGTTCTCAAAGTTGTGAATTCTTTGAATTAGTTTGTTCCACCTTTCAACATTTTGAGGCCAATTGTGAATTGGATCTCGCAAGAGACCTTTGATGAGGTAAACTCTTGAGTATAGTTAAAAATACATATAATTATTTCCTTGCTTGTTCGTGTGTTCACTCTTAACAAGCTTCCTCTTCTCGTGTTGATGCAGTTTTCCCGGGGTGAGGTAGGGGAACCATTGACTTCTTCCAATGAGGTTAATCATCCCTTAGTGGAAATTTCTGCTTCAAATGTTAAGACTGGTTTTATTTCATCAGAGCTTGCTTCTTTCATGGATGTTGTACCAGTTCAAGCAGAGTGTCCTACACCAGCTCTAGAGAAATCTCCCTGATCTCAAATTCCTACCATTGAACCCACTCAAAACACTCGCTCAACTTCAAAAGTGATTGCACAACTTCCTAAGGTATATTTAAGCTATGTGTCATGCCTTGCATATATATAATGTTTTTTTAGAAGGATCTCTTCTACTTGGTTAGTCTGCTTCGTCAAAAAACATTTTAATTGTTCCACCTACTTGGTGGTGTACCCTTTATGGGTGAAATATTTTTTAGAAAATACACATGCTTGGTGACTTAACGATCTGTTTGCTAAGTTTTTTTCAATTTTCGAACTCATTATCTCACACTTGATTGGTGACTTAGCAAGATCTTTGTTAAGATTTTTCTTTTTTTCTCAAATCTCGCACCTACTTATTGACTTAGCAAACTCTTTGCTAAGATTTTTATGTTCAAATATCACACCTTCTTGGTGACATTGAAAACTCTTTCCTGAGTTTTTTTTTGTTAAGTTACCTCTGCGGTAACAAAAAGTATGAAATTATGGCTAACTCTTATCATGTCCTCTTTCTTTTTTTGCAGCCTGCGAGAGACCGTGTTGGACCTTTCGAGGTACCTCAGGTTGTTACTTCTCATGCCGTTATGCCTCCTCAATAAATGGAGATTGATCTCATAATGCTAGATCCATCTCATGTTAAGTCCTCTAGTGATAGTGATCATGGCTCCACGACCAACATTGCCATAGTTGATAGTGAGTCTTGTTGTGAAGTTTCACTTCCCAGCAATGCACATTCAGAATTCTGCTAATAGGTGCTTCAATAGTGCCTCTTTATTAGAGGTTTTCATCACACAATGATAGAATAACTTTTTCAACATCATATGAAAACCTTCACTATAGACTACTTAAGGGCGAATTGAGTTGTAATGGGGTATAGAATCCAAGGCATGACAACAGTTGTAGTAAATTTCCTTGAAATGGAAACTCTAGATAGAGCCACGATCAACCAACTCTAGATCAACTTTAGAGATCATCCTAGGGATGGGTTCAACTTTAATTGGATTATCAATTGCTTGAAACAACTTAAGGATGTTCTTATGTCAACTCATTGCGAACTATATCTGAAGAACGTTGAGGCCAAACTTGTTGAGGAGGGAAGATAAAAAAATCTTGACCCGATCATTGAGGAATTTAATAATAAATTTAAGTCAACCAAATAATCCTTTTCCAAGGCTCTGAGTGACAGTGAGGCAAAATTGAAATGGAGATCTAAAGTTAACATAAGGCTCACTACTATCGTGGAAGCTCAACGGGCTTGCATTTGAAATGATGCTTCATCGCCTGAGGGCTATTTCACCTCTACGGACTTATAGTTTCTCACAGGCAAGGAATATTTTTGTCTTTCTTGTATTTCATGGTAATAGTCCTAATCTTGTAATGTAACTCCATTTAAGTTGAACTATAAAGAAGAAATATTTCTTCTCGAAACTCTCATTTGTATACTCATACTCATTTGTTTACTTTCAACAATTGTGTTTCTAGCATAAAATGTGATTCAAATTTATGTATGTGCTTGCTCATAATCTCTAAATACATCTCAAAAACTCATGAACAAGCTTAAAAGTATGATAGAAAAGAATAAAATTACAACCACCTCTAAACATGGTAAACTTTCAACCACTTGTTATTAACTTTAAAAGGATTATCATCCTCTATCTTGGCGATCGAACAATAACCTAAAAAATATGCTCTTAAAATAACATATGGTCCCCCCTAATTGACTGCAAAATTAGGAAATAAGAGTCCTCTAATGTGACTAACAATTGCTTTTAAAACCAAATATCCTTCCACAAATTTTCTTAGCCTCATCAAATTTTCATAAGCTCAGGAGAGTTGATTCGCGTACATATGGAAGTATTTCCTCACATTATCTACGTATTCATCCAACGGTTCTAGTTGAACATGTCTGTCTTGAGGGATTATGCTTATTTGTAAGGCATATTTGGCCTAAGGTACTTCTAACTCAACTGGTAAAATTGCTTAAGCTCCATAAACCAAATAAAAAAGGTACATAACAAGTTGGTTTCTTTTTGGTCATTTAATAAGCCCATAGTACTTCTAGAATTGTTTCATACCACGCTCCAGGAAAGTCCCCCATTATCTTGGCCAAAATATTAACAAAGGTCTTATGTGTTTCTTTATCTTGATCGTTTCCTTTGGGGTAGTCTACCAATTAAATATGGTGTATGGTCGAGTATTTTTTTTGTGATCAAGGTCACCTCTTTGTTGTTGAATGAAGTTCTATTATCTGACAAAATAACCTTTGGAATGCCAAAATGACAAATTTTGAACTATTTGATGACATGTGACACCACAACTGTTGTTTCTCTCTTCAAGTATACTGTTTCCTCCCACTTTGTAAAGCACTATGTTGCTATTATTACCGAAATTTTCCCTAGGAGGGAAATTTGATTGCCCAATAAGGTTAAACTCCCAAGTGTGAAATGGATATGGAGTTGCCAAGTAATGAAGGTCTACCAAAGGCATATGGATCAGATTTCCACGAACTTGGCATGCCTTACCCTTTTGAACAAACTCAATTGAATTGTTATCCATAATTGGCCAAAAATAACCCAAGGTCATGAGTTGATCACATAATTTGGCTTCTCCAATATGAGTTGGATCGTGGGCTTGCTTAAGGAACTTACCTGCTTCCTCCATTATGATGCATCTGAAAGGTCTATTGAAGTATCCTCTACAATAAAGCTATTCCTTTTGAACGTAAAACCTTGGGTATCTTCTTCTAATTACCATGGCATTCATATTCTCAACAGGACAACTCAATCATTGATGAAATCAATATAAGGTTATCTCTAGTCTATTTGTGATTCCATGAAATTACACTCAGTTGCCTGAAAGAAAAATTAACACATAACACATTCTCTTTGTACTACTGTTGCGTCATGCATCATCATTGTCTAATAATACCACTATCTTTTAATTCTTCAATATAGAAGACTCTTAGTAGTCTCATAATGCTCCTTGTGGGCTATCTTCAATTTTTTCTCTTCTTCCTCTCAGTCGATGCATCTTGATAGCCATCCTTTAACGTTTCTAAAGTATAAACTTCCTTCCATAATAGAATATTTATCTAACTCCATGGGCCGTATATTTCCTTCTTTAAACTCCAGGTTCTTTTTATATTTTGCCTCTTTAGTTTGAGTCATCCGTAGTTGGCAATATTGCAAGAATAATTGATGGAGTTGTTCATCATTGGATAACCATAATTATTAACTCGTCGTTCATAGCTACTTTTTATGCAATGGTGGCATAGGCATCGACATATTTGTTCAATTTTCTAAAATTCCTTTCCACTTTGACGTGATGAAACCAGTTAATCAACCTCTGAATGATTGTTCTATAACATTCCAAGTTGAGGTCTTCAATGTGTATCCTCCATTAACTAGTTTTACCACTAAGTTGGAATCCCATTTCATGCAGAGTGAACGAATGCCTCTTCGAAGAGCCTCCAGTAATCCAAAAACCAAAGCCTCATACTTTGCCTCATTGTTAGAACAAAATAAGTACAAATTTAAAGACAGATAAATATCCTCCTTTCCTCTTGAAAGGATGACCCATGCTCCTCCTTTTCCTTGAGCCAACGAACCTCGAACTCCATCATCCACTCTTCAAGATTGGCCTCGAAGAAGTTATCTTACAGATCATCACCTGGAATGTATTCATGAGGTGGCTCAAATATTCCAGAAGAAAATATTGCAAGTAAATTTGATTAAGATTGACTCTTGGTCGGGCAAGGGACCACACATTTTAGGTCATACTTTGAGATGATAAGGAACAACATTGTTGCCATTCCAATCAAAAGGGGTTATGCCAAAAAAACTTAATGGGATCACATCTTGTCACAATATGAGTGGTTAAAGATAACATATAATGACTAAGTTTTTGGTCAACAAATACGAAGGCCAAAGAATGCCTCTCAACACTAGTTTATCTTGCCTTTGGATCGTTAATAATTATACTCAGATAGTATACAATTCTTTCTTACCCATAAATCTCTTATGTGAATAGTGCACTAATAGACCTTGTGTTAGAGGTAAGATACAGCTACAACAATACTCCATCTTTTGGAAGAATCATCATTTTTGGGGGGTGACTAATTTTTTAAGCTTTTCAAAAGATTCATGCTGAGGTTCCTCCCACTTGAACTTCGTAGCCTTGCGCAAAAAATTCATCAGTAAATGAGTAATCTCAAACAAACCATAGACAAATATGCTCAGGTAGGAAATATTCCAGAGGAAGCTCTTCAGCTCCTTCGTTGTTCTTAGGGAAGGCATATCAAGGATAGCTCTCTGCTAGTCTTGGTCCATCAAAAATCCCTGCAGATCCACCAAAAAACTAAAGAAGTTCCCACTCGTTACACCAAAAGCGAACTTGAGTGGGTTCATTTTTTATTTATATTTCCTACACTTGTTGAAAACTTTTCCCCGATCAACCAAGTGAGATTCCTCCTTCTCTGACTTGATAACCATATAATCTATATAGAACTCCAAAATGTCATGGAAAAATTCATGAAAATGGTCATCATCATTTTCTGATAAGTTGCCCCCGAATTTTTCAAACCAAAGGGCATGATGTTGTACATAAAATTACCCAATAGAGTTCTAAAAGATGTTCTCTCTGCATCGATTGGATCGATCTTCATTTGGTCATAATCCGCATACCCATCCTAAAGTTGTACATTTTATGGCCTTTCGTCGAATCTATCCAACTGTCAATGAATGGTAGAGGGAACTAATCCTTGGGGCAAGCTCTATTAATATCTCTAAAGTCAATAAAAATACGTATTCAATTTTTATCTTTCCTCCCCACTGACACTATAATGGAAAGTCAAATTAGATGTTCAATCGGCTTAATGAATCCAATTGCCAATAACCTTTGCACCTCCTCCTTAATCTTGAGATCTAGCTATGGCTTGTTCGGGTATCTTGCTTCACCAGTATTGTTAACGGCATAACATTCAACTTGTTCAATCTTATCTATTGATCTAGACCCGCCATCTCTATGTATTTTTAAGAAAAACGTATTTATACTCCCAAATAAGCTCAATTAGCCCCCGTTTCCTCTCAACATCCAAGTCCTTCGAAATGAAGATTGGACTTTGATCTTCTCCACCCTCAGTCGGATCAATCTTCTTTAAATATTGGACTTATGGATTTGGGCGATCAGTCTGCACTCCGGCTCATCTTCAATCTCCTCAAAAAATTTCTGAATCTTATAATTATCAGCGTTAAGACATTGAACTTGATTATTCATCAGGAAACACTCATATTCTAGGTCAACTTCCTCTTCAACTTCTTCAACTGCCCGCACACACCTTCAAAGGCGATACATAATCCTTTCATCCCATAACTACACTTTCTACCATTGGTGTTTGGGTGATGCAACTGCCTTCCTCTATTTGTCTCTCTAATCTTTCTTTAACTTCGTTCCAGAAAACCTATTAAGGATAGTCTATTACTTTACGTCGTGTTCTATGGGATCAACTGTTGGCCTCATTCGATCTTCTAGCTATTTAGAAATAGTTTGAGGTTTATAAATGATATTGTGTACTTCCTTAACCTTTTGCACATCATCTACAATCTCTTCATCTTGGTTGTTCATATGTATCTACCTCTCTATAATCTTTATAACTCTAACTCCTTCCACACGTCATACTAAAATGTGTGTATCCTCAGATAGCTCAGTGTAAAATGAAGTATTCACCAAGTGTGCCTCCTCTTTTGTAAAAGTCTTCTTAGTTTCTCAAATTACTATATGGGTCCCATTCACGTTATTCAGAGGAGACTAAGATAGTAATTCGAGCTAAAAGTAGCAACCAAGGGGGTAGATATTAGAAATTCTATAGACCTTGACTCTCAAAATATTAGCCGCATAAAAGGAGATAATAGGCATGTGTAAGAGGGTAGTTTAGATAAGATGGAGGCGTAACCCCTTTTGAGTACAGTAATGATAAGTTAACTAGCAAAAACTTGGATTAACTATAGGGCACGTAAACACAACTTAGTGAAGATAAACTTGATTAAACTCACAAATCTCTCGTGTATGACTCAAAATATAACAATGAACTTAGAAGTAACTCAGTTAGAGGGAGAAAGAAGTAAGAACCATAGATACACCTTAGCAGGAAGTCAAACACACCAACCACCCTTAAGAATCTCTGTCAAGTATTAAAAGCTTAGTAATAAATGACAATGGTGGGTGAGTAAACTATCTAGTTTATAATAACTCTATCTCTCTCTGATGTATATTATCTCTAATAATAACTTCTGAACTCTTAAGAAAGATCATCCTCTCCTCAGAGGTGGTTGGGGTCCTTAAATAGCCTCCCACACCACCCCGAGGAAACTCCGTCATTAATGCCTATGAAAGACATCCCTCATACTTTATGTCACAAACATTAAATATCTGATACACTAGTTATCTATATGTCATAAACATTAAATGCCAAGACATGCCTTTTTCCTAACCACTGTGTGTCAGGGGGCTGTTGTCACAGAGGTGGCTCACCAACTGTCTAACAGCCCCAAATACCATGGTGGTTTACTCAAGTGTATATTTGACACTGTTTAGATGGCTAGTGACATCACCTACAGTAGATGCGACATTAAGTAGAGGGTGTTTGGTTCACAACTCAATGCCCGATGGAACTCCAACCTGCTCCGCCAGAGGTTCCACGGTAACGGTCCTTCAGTGTTTTACCAGGTGTATCTAAGATGGTTAGGACAAGCCCCAATGGTGCCTCACTTCTCAATCCTCAAAACCAGGTCCCTCAAAAGTTCCCACGGCGAGGTCATTCGATAGAGCATGAAAGCTCTCCCAGGCCCTACCAAGCCTGGGCTCTCGCGAGTACCATTCGACCTCACACATAATCGTTATTCTCATTACATCATTACAATCATTATAGCTTATAGTCAATATAATCAAAATATACCACAAGACTAATTTAATCAACATGACTAAAGGACGAGCTCTCTTAGTCAGCTTCTTCGCTAGAAGGTCCTTTTGGGTTGCCACGCTGAGTTGCCACGCTGAGCTGCCTTAATCCCAAACACTATTGTAAATGGGGGGGGATTATCTCTAATCTCAGTATTACCTTTAAGCCCCCTCTACAACATGATATTGATAGAATCAGATTTATCCATCAAAGTTCTAGAAATGTTTACACTATTCATGCTTTTTATAATGTGCAACGATCAGTTTTGTTGGAACCTTACTACTCTATCAACATTAGAAAAAGTGTGGGGGCTCATTTATTCCAGCCCAATACTACAGCCTAATAACCCAGCGTGCAAAGTGAACTGCCCGATCCAACTCAAATGTTTATTTTAGATCCATGTATTTGACATGTGCTTAAATGCATGGAGACAGACTGAAATCGGTTACCAATAATCTCGGAGGAGATATTCAGGGATACCTACGAGTTGTCTACAAGCTGGTTGAGTTACTTTTACAATTCAGTAACTTATTTACGACTATAAAATTTTAAACCCTGAACTTGGGTAAGGGGATGTAACTTCGATTATTTGATACACGCTAATTGAAAACATTAACCTCTGTGTGGACGTAGGCAAGGTGTCGAACCACGTATCTTTGGTGTTGTGTGTGTGATCATTTTTTTTCATCTCGATATTGTTTTCTAAATTTCTTAATGTGATAATTCTTGCACTCACAATTGGCGTTATCTGTGGGAAATGATTCTTTTTCCTACGAAAGAAGTTATCAAAAGAAAGCCATGATGTCTCACCACAGTGGAAATCTTCCTTAAGTTGGCAATGAGCAGGATGATCCAGTCCCACTTAGGGTCAGGTCAGAGATTCACCAACCACCAAATCCCAGGTTTCGCCAAGAGAGGCAACCTTCTGAGGAAAGTCAGGGACCACCTAGGTCTACTCAGATATCTAAGATGGTCAATGCTTATGAAGCTAGGATTTAAGAGTTAGAGGAGGCATCACACCTCAAGATGGAAGAGAACGCTCACCTTTAGAGGTGACTTGAAAGAATGGAGAGAGATATCCATACAGATACCATAAAACGTCGTGATAGGTCTCCTAGTCCTCAGGCGAACAAGACTCGCAGACAAGGGATAAGATTCATGCGTGACCATGATCAATTTGAATGCGATAGGTCAAAGAGCGATCGATTAGAGAGTGGTCGATCAGAGAGGCGCCACAGAGATAATGATTGTCAGAATGAAGACATCAGGATTTTGGTCCGTAGAGAGATGGATCAACACCTAGCCGATCGAGGGTCTAGGTCCACCAAAGAGTTAGACATAAGAACTCTTAACACTCAGATAAAATCCCTTTTTATAAGGGAGATTGAAGAAGAGGAGACCCCAAAGAAGTTTTCCATTCCTAAATTCAATATCTATGATGGCAAGACAGATCCCATAAACCACATTCAGCAGTATAGGTAGGCGATGACCCCGTGGAGACATAACGAGGCTTTGATGTGTTAAATATTCCCTTCTAGCCTACATGATGTAGCTCATAAGTGCCCCACTGGTCTATCAATATCTTCAAAGCCCTAACATAGGCCTTCATTGCTCTCTTTATAACCAGCAGTTCCCACCCCAATGGGATGGATTCACCGCTCGTGAAGAAGAAAAATCTAAAAGAGAGCCTTCGTGACTACGCCAAGCGGCATTAGGAGTTCTTCAATGAAATGAATGACTGATCAAAATAGGTTGCTATAGCGTCCTTCAAGATTGGTTTGCCGACCAAATCACTGCTGCACCAGTCCTTGACGAAGAAAAGGCTAACACCATTGATGACCTCATGGAATGTATTGAGAAATATGACAAGGTTGATGACGTGGTTCACTCTACCCCATGGGATAAAGGTAGAGAAAAAACAAGTAAATGAGGGGATAAAAGTGACACTCCGAAAAAAGGGAATAAGAATAGGGGCAAGAACGACTCCAAGAATGAGGGTAAGGCCGATCCTTCAAAGGCATTCTAGGATGTTAACACAGTCTTCAAAGAATAAATCTATAAGATCTTAAGAAAGATAAAAGATCATCTATTTATCAAGTGGCCTAAGAAGATGGGTAGCGACTCGACTAAGAAGAATAACGCACTGAGATGTGCATTCCACAAGGAGGGTAGACACAGGATAGAGAATTTTAAAGTACTGAAGTCGCACTTGGAAGAGTTGGCCCAAAATGGACACTATAATGAATACATAGAAAAGAAAGATGACAAGACCACAACCAATGGCGACCAAAAATTGGACAATTTCCTTGATGACGACATGGGACATGAGTTTAAGTTGATTCATGGAGCTTCTGACCTGAAGTAGAATCAAGGAAACGTTGTTCGAATGGAGCTGAAGAAGGTCACTGCTGTCATGGAGGCATTTCAGATTGACCCTGAAAAAAGCCAAGATGGTAATCACCGACAACCAGAAGATGCCAACTACACCAAACACATCATCTTCATAAAGGAAGATCTAATTGGGGTAAGGACTCCCTACTATTATGCGTTCATGACTACTCTCAAAATCGTGAATTGGGTCGTCGATAAATTGCTAGTAGACCAGGGAAGCTCTTCTCAGGTGATGTACCTAGAGTTATTCCATAAGTTGAAGCTCAACCTAGTTGGCCTTAAGGAGGCCAAAATTCCATTGGTCGCCTTCGTAGGGAAAATCATGATGACATTAGGAAAGATAATCTTGTCGGTAAGGGCAGACAATATGTAATGATCCCACTTTTAGATTTTCATATATAGTTTTAAATGTTTTATTTTTTTCTTATGTGATATGGATAAGGTTAATTTCTTGTTTTAGTCTAATCATCCCTTCATAAATCATGAAATATTAAATTAGTTACAAACATAAAATTTTAAAGTTTTCGGTAGGAATGTTCATATTAGAGAGTAGTTTTGACCATTATAATATAACAATTGACTTGAAGTAAAAACTAAAAAGTTGTAGATATATGAATTAGGTTTGTAACATAATAAACGGTGTGTTAAACGGAGGTCCGGCCAAGAATTTATACCGAAATTACGAAATAAGGGAAAATCTGTCCATCCTTTAAGTCATATTTTGTCTTATTACCACACCATGTGTAATATTTTGATTGGTTGAAAGGAAGGCTGGTTTGGCCGACTTAAACACTTTGAAATAACATCCTTATTCATAAAAATGGATTAAATCAAAGTCTTATAGCATATCCTAAGCTAAATGATAAGTTTTGGGGTAGAAAATAAAATTTATGAAACTTTGGGGACTTGATTTTAAAATAATGAAAGTTTTAGGGACTAAAATGAAAATATATATATAACCATTTTGTAAATAAAATATTTTCAAGGACCTCTAAGAAATATTAAAAATGTATGGTGTAAAATTACTAAAATACCCTTCATGTGTAAAATGACCATAATACCCTTAATAACTTTACACCTAATGCTTGACACCTCATGCTTGGTTCTGACACCTCCACCGTACACGTGTCTCCTTTAAAGGAAAGGACAAAACACGTGTCATGCAATTAGATAAATCCAATACACGTGTCGACGTTCGGCGAATTGAGACTGCAAGACAGCTCCGTTACGCGACACACTAAGGCTGACTCACCAAATTAGACGCTTAGTCATCAGGACACGTGTTAACACCCTAATAACTTTGGAAAATTATAAATAGAGTCCTTAGGATCAGTTCTTACACGAAATTCATTCCAAATATCAGAGAGAAATAGTGAGAGAAAATACGGGAAATTTAAGAAGAAGTTTCGTCTTAAGAATTAATGAGTGATCCAAGACACAACATCTGTGATTTCGGACTTCGGTTTTATGTGAGTACTCTGACATTCCTTGTGTATTTTGATTATATGATATTATGCAAACAACATATATTTTGTGAAATTGTTTTATTCCCAAATACATATGATACTGATGATTCCGTCATTTGTTATATGTGTACATCTCTCGATATATACATCTGATTTGAATTCTGAAATTATTGATTCGACCTGTGAAAACTCTCTTACGATGTTGGCCTTGACTACCGGGTGGAAATATTTGGGTGGTACCTTCCCAGCTGGTTTATCGCTGGTGTGCCCTAAATAAGTCGTTGTTTCAGATATCATGATTTTCTGTCTGTGTTGTTGTCGGGTGGAAACATTTGGTAACAATATCTGTTTATCTGGGTATTAGAGCGTACATGTCCATCAAAATAAATTGAATAATCGACATATTGCTCAAATTGTTTTATATGTTCTGTTCTGAACTGATTATTCTGAAAATATATACTGCCAGTTTACTTTATATATTTTACTACAAAGTCCTGTCCATATATGTATATGCCTTCTGTTGGAAATTGAATAGGTATCAATTTTCTAAAAAACCCTGGAATGTCTGGAGATTAAACCTCACTTGGCTTTTAGCTGATGTTGTATAAGTAACCATTTTCAGGAAATAAGTAGGTTCGCGGAGGGAACGAAAAAGGATTGTGTTGAAGATTTAGCTTTTAGAGCTCTTTTTATTATTATGATTGTTTTATTATTTAGAGCATGTTTGTCACTCTTGTAATAAGCTTTAAATTTGTCTTAAGTTGTAATATAAATGAGGTTTCCTTTAGAAAGCTCTGATGACGTAATTCCTTTAATTTTAGTATTTTATGATCCATAACCGTGTGATTATATTTCCATTGCACTTATTTAAGGAATAATTTAAGTCGGAATATATGTTGCCTTGGTGGCATGTCAAGACACTCATTCCCTACTACTAATTTGGGTCGGGGTCGTGACAGAGGTGGTATTAGAGCATAGGCTATGAACCCGTAGACTACTGAACATAAGTTTCGAACGTTAACGGTTTTAAGTCTCCATATATAGGATATAAGATTAAATATTCGACTTATGTGATAACCCTCCATATGTCTTACAGTGCACATATTATTGTTTATATATAATTATTCTTCTAATTTGCAATCTCGAGTTAGTATAATACGTCTTATGTTTGGCCATGACTGTAGAACATGACCAAGCCAAGATCAACTATGAGAACAAGTGGTTAAAGTATGGAAGGACTAAAAGGTGCATACAAGGCCATTGAGAGTCTGGCGAAGATTGTGGAGCATCAGGTGAATAATGGAGCACCAAGGAATATGGAACTAATTAGCTGTACCATTGAGCATTTCAAGAAGTTGAACCCGCCTTATTTTAAAGGTACTCCTAACCCCACTGAAGTAGAAAGTTGGGTGATGCAGATGAAAAAGATGCTCGATGTTCTTAAATGTACCGATGAACAAAGGGTTTCATTTGCAACATTTATGTTAGAAGGTGAAGCCGAACATTGGTGGATAATGACTAACAGAATACACGGGGAAATGAATATTTGCATAGGTTGGAAGGACTTCTTGGTGATCTTTTATGAGAAATATTTCCCTGAAATAGTGAAGGATGAATTGGCAACTGAGTTCATGAGTCTAGTGCAAGGGAATATGACGGTTAGTCAGCACGAGGCCAAGTTTACTGAGTTATCTCATTTTGCACCTTATGTTGTGATAACTGATGTTTTAAAAGCCAAAAAGTTTGAATGTGGGTTAAGGTTGAGTATTCGTAGTCAAATTTCCATCCTAAATTTGACATCATATAGTGACATCGTGGCTAGGGCTACGATAACTGAGAGGGGTGGAGAGGAGTACAATAGAATTAAAGATGGTAAGTGGAATTTTGGGGAACAAATAGGGAAGAACACAAATAATAAAAACAATTTTAGGAACACATCCAATGTTGGGGGAGCTAGGGATGACAAACGGTATAATAACAAGATATGTCAGCAATGTGGGAAGATGCATGGAGGACGACCTTGTTACAAGGATACGGGAGCTTGTTTTAGATGTGGAAAGAAGCGACATCAGATAAAAGACAGCCCAACCCCAACTGGGATTCCGATACAACCTTTAGGTGAAAAGAAGGATCAAGGCAAACAAGGTAGAGTTTTTTCACCCAAGCTTCTAATGTCTCAGGTATACTTTCTATATGTGCACAACCTTTTCAAGTTTTAATAGATCCTGGTTCTAACCATTCATTTATTTTTGTGCATTTTATTAATCGCTTTCCTAATAGGCCCGAACCCTTGGATAATAGCATGCACGTATCTACTCCTTCGGGTGAGTTATTAGTGGGAACCTTAGTATATAAGTCTTGACCTATAGATATTTTTTGGTCTAGACCCAGGTTCCCCACGCCTTTGGCGTGGGACTAATCCTGTTCGAGCCGGGTAGGACCACAAGGGCGGCAAAGCTCTCCCTCCCAAATTTTAACATAGCTGCATCCCAAGGCTCGAACCCGAGACCTTGGTTAAGCTAGAACATCCCCTTACCAGCTGATCTACGTGATGGGGGTTCCCTATAGATATTAGTAGTCATAAACTATTCGTTGATTTAATAGTTTTAGACATAAAGGAATTTAAAGTCATTTTGGGGATGGATTGGTTAGCATCGTATCATGCTAAGGTAGATTGTTTTGAGAAGAGAGTTACTTTCCAAATACCTAACCAACCAGAATTTAGTTTTGAAGGAACAAGCATCTTATTTCCCATTCGTATTATTTCTGCAATGCAAGCTTGTAGGTTTCTTAACAAAGGATGTCGAGGATTCCTTGCGAGTGTTATTGATTTGCAAACAAAAGAGCCTAGTTTATAAGATATTCCTATAGGTAAACATTTTCCAGATATTTTTCCTGATGACTTACCCAGTATTCCTCCTAGTAGAGAAATAGAGTTTATGATTGACCTTATTCCTGGAACTATACCAATCTCAAAACCACCTTATCGTATGGCACCTTTAGAATTAAGGGAATTAAAATTTCAATTACAAGATCTGTTAGATAAGGGTTTTATTAGACCAAGTGTATCCCCTTGGGGTGCTCCAGTGTTATTTGTTAAAAATAAGGATAGGACGATGAGGTTATGTATAGATTATCGTGAATTAAATAAGGTAACCATTAAGAATAAATATCCCCTACCTCGTATATATGATTTGTTTGACCAACTATAAGGAGCACACGTATTTTCTAAGATTGACCTTAGGTCAGGCTATCACCAATTAAATATTAAGGAGGATGATATTTCAAAATCAGCTTTTCGTACTAGATATGGTCACTATGAATTTCTTGTGATGCCATTTAGACTAACTAACACACTAGCCGCTTTTATGGATATGATGAATAGGGTTTTTAGGAAGTATTTGGATCAGTGTGTGGTTATTTTCATTGATGACATCCTTATTTATTCCAAAAGTATTGAAGAACACGAAAAGCATTTAGAGACGGTGTTACAAATCCTTAGGAAGGAGAAATTATATGCGAAATTAAAGAAGTGTGAGTTTTGGTTGCCTAGGATCTCTTTTCTAGGACATGCCATTTCCAAGGAGGGGGTGTCGGTTAACCCGCAAAAGATCAAAGCTATACTGGATTGGCCTAGACTAACTAATGTGACGGAGATTCGTAGTTTCCTTGGATTAGCCGTTTATTATCGAAGATTTGTTGAAGGATTTTCTATTATTGCCAAACCTCTATCTAGGTTAAACCAAAAGAAGGTGAAATATGAATGGTGTGAGGAAGTTGAGAATAGTTTTCAAGAACTTAAGAATCGATTAGTAACTGCCCCAATTTTGACTATTCCTTTCGGGACAGGGGGATTTGTGATTTATAGTGATGATTCGAAAAATGGTTTGGGATGTGTGCTAATGCAAAATGGAAAAGTAGTAGCTTATGCCTCGAGACAGTTAAAACCACATGAGCAAAATTATACAACCCATGACATAGAATTAGCAGCTGTAATTTTTGCTGTTAAGATTTGGAGACATTATTTGTATTGTGAGACTTGTGAGATTTATACCGATCATAAGAGTTTGAAATATATTTTTACCCAAAAAGAATTGAACATGAGACAAAGGAGGTGGTTAGAATTAATGAAGGATTATGATTTGAATATTCATTATCAATAGGGAAAGTTAATATAGTAGCTGATGCTTTAAGTAGGAAGTCTACACCAAATTTAGCATATCTTATTACAAGCCAGGAAGCACTGTTGAAATGTTTGAGAAGTATGGAAATATATGTACGTATTTGTAGTAAAGGAGAAACAATCGTAAATTTACAAGTACAACCCATGTTGATGGAAAGGATTAAAATTGCACAAGTAAATGACCCACGACTTAAGAAGATTAGAGAAGAAGTTATTGAAGGGAAGAGGATTGAATTTGTAATACGAGATGATATATTGAGATTTGGAAATAGAGTATGTGTTCCATATGATGCCCAACTAAAGAGGAAAATTTTGGAAGAAAGTCATTACTCGAGATTCACATTTCATCCCGGATGTACAAAGATGTATAGGGATCTTCGAGAAGTATTTTGGTGGAATAACATGAAAAGGGAGATAACGTAATTTGTATCTCAGTGTTTAGTTTGTCAACAAGTAAAAGTTGAACATCAAAAACCATCAGGATTACTACAACCCCTACTTATCCCTGAGTGGAAATGGGAACATATTACTATGGATTTTATGAAAGGTTTACCAAGGAGTTCAAATGGTAATGATTCTATTTGGGTAATTATTGATAGGTTAACTAAATTAGCTCATTTTCTTTCCATTAAGATTACCTATTCTTTAGAAAAGTTAGCCAAGTTGTACGTGCGGGAAATTATTAGGCTTTATGGAACCCCAATTTCAATTATTTCTGATCGTGGCCCTAGATTTTTGTCTCACTTTTGGAAAATCCTACAAGCATCCATGGGAACACAATTGAATTTTAGCACCTCTTTTCATCCTCAAACAGATGGAAAATCTGAGAGAACCATTCAAGCCTTCACTACACCAAATCTGCCGAATTGTCACGGTCATTGACCTTAACAAGTTGGACTTGTCAAGGTCAATGACCGTGACAATTTGGGGGGAGACAAATTTTTTTGTCACGGATGTGTCACAGTCATTGACCTTGACAAGTCCGTTAGAATTGTCACGGTCGTGTCAAGGTCATGGACGGTGACAAGTTTAGTCACAGTTAATAACCGTGACAATATTTAAAAAATTATCACGGTCAATGACTGTGATAAGTCCGTGACAAGATTTGTCAAGGACTTGTCATGGTCATTGACCGTGACAATTCTGGGCAGAATTTAAAAAAATTCAGCTGGGCAGTATGGCCACTGCCACTGCCCAGCAGTATATTTGTACCTGTTATAACAACGTTGGTTGTACCAATTCAAACATCATATATCCAAATAAACTAAAGATAGTGCAAATATATATTCATGACGATATAATCCAAATATTCAAAATAGAAATAATATACATGACGATATAATCCAAATATAATTAAAATGGACAAACTTAAAAATAATTTTACTATATGTCTTGGGTAAATGTGAGGAGGTGAGTTGGCCACACGATATACGAATTGACACACCCACTAATATACAGCGTGCCGCATTGTTCGCGCAACCACAATAGGGAGTTCTCCTTCCCGGGTATCACATGTGTGACGAGCACTTTGGACTCGATCCCGTGAAGCGCATGTCCATGAACTATTCCACCCTCGACGATATTCGGGTCCCTCAACCCCCGCCCTATCCGCTGGCCATCAAATACATCCAATATGAACACGCTCGGCCAACCAAGTGTCGAAAATGGTCTGGGGAAGGGATCCAAATAAGGAAGTGGATCATCAAAATACACACATGACGGTGAAGAAGCAGCAAGGTCCACATCCTCGTCCTCTTGCGCCTCGTCCTCATGCGCCTCGTTCTCCCGCACCTCCTCCTCCTCCACCGCCTTCTCCTTCCCTTTCCCCTTCGCCTTACGGTCTCCGTCCAACGTACGCTTCATGAATGCGTACATATCTTGGACCGTCGCCTCCAAACGGGACAGCTTCGCATCATGTGAATCCACCGTTCGAGCCAACCCGTTGTCGCTCGTCTTCAATCCGATGGTCCTAGATTTGGCCACCCGCGAGCTCACCCCCCTCATCCTCCCCTTGTGATCAGAGCCAAGCACTTGGCTGAGTGCGTCTGTGGACAAAGACGCCTTGTCGGCATCAGACTACGACTCATGCACTTCCTTAAGATTTGCGTGAAATGACAAAAAGCACATGATTAGTAAAAATAAGTAAACCAAAAAATTATAACGTGATTAACAAAAATTAAACTGTCGGATTACTTACAATCGTGGCCATGACGCTCGGGGACACCTCCTTGTCCTTCCCCTTTTTCGTCCAAAGAGCCACAAAAGTATCGAGCCTATGTGGCTTACCTCTGGCCCACTCCCTACCCCCTGAAATAAAATAAAGTAAAATTAGTATCGGCCCCGCAAAGTAAAATAATGAAGAAGAATATATTTTTGTAGTTATAGAAAAATTAAATCTTACCTTCATCCTATGCTCCACCTCGGCGTAAGAGGTCCGGCCGGAGTAGTGCACGTCCGTCTTTTTTGCTCGATTTTCCCTTCCCGATTGCCGAGATGCCAATTGTCGATCATCGATCTCATTGTCAATCAACTTTTGCCATTGTGCCAATGAGATCGGCTCCTTGGGCGGGACGGATCCACTCCATTGTATAATGGACTCTCGTGTTTCCCAAAGTACCGAGTCCGCATATTTTTCTTCCACGTCTTGTGTTGCTCCCTCAACTGCTCCAAGACGGAATCGCGTAGCTTTGGATCCAAGTTGAATTGTTCCTGTCCAACAAATTCAATGTTAGTTTCAAATAAATATAAATATAAATATAAATATAAATACAAATATAAATATAAATATAAATATAAATATAAATTGAAATTGAAATTGAAATATTCATATAAATATAAATATATTACCTGTAGTTCCGCCCAAATAGCTAACTTGAGCTCATATGGCACCTCCTTCCAACTCATAAACCCCGGGCCGATGACCATCTTTAGCAGCTCGAGGGATCTCGCTAATAGCTCCGATTTGTTCTCGATGGTAATCCCAAATTTTCCATATTTGGGGAGCCTAGGGGAGGAGGAGCCCTCGTCGCCTCCTCTACCACCGAGCCCAGACGACATCATCATAAACAGCATCATCATCTTCGCCTTAATACCTGAAGGAGACATTTGCTGTAAAAAAATGTTATTAGTACAGATAAAAAAATGTTATTAGTACACATAGACACACACCCCCACCACACACATATATACACACATATACACATACACATTTAAAACTAACCAACCCAACATTTACTAAACAAAATAATCCAACCTCAATTTCAACAACAAATGTGTAACCCGTACTCCTTCTAATTCATCTACTCAATTAATTCATTTCATCAATTAAACTAACAATTAATGTATATAATTATTAATTTACTAATTTACAATAAGGGGCAATCCTACTTTCATATGAAATTGGCACTAATTATTAATTTACTTTCATCTAAAACTATACAATTAAAATTACACTTAAAGCTATACAATCGTTAACCCCTCCCCCCCCCCCCCCCCCCCCCACCACACCCCTTGCCCCCCTCCCCCACCACACACCACCACACACATATATACACACACATACACATATTTAATTTCAAGTATGTTTCATTTAATTATCATACTTTGTATATATTGTTCGATATACAAAGTAATTTTCAAAAAAAGTTGAAAAATACCACCCCCATATGGACAATAATCCAGTGGTCATGCAACTTTTAAAACTAACCAACCCAACATTTACTAAACAAAATAATCCAACAGCAATTTCAACAACAAATGTGTAACTCGTACTCCTTCTAATTCATCTACTCAATTAATTCATTTCATCAATTAAACTAACAATTAACGTATATAATTATTAATTTACTAATTTACAATGAGGGGCAATCCTACTTTCATATGAAATTGGCACTAATTATTAATTTACTTTCATCTAAAACTATACAACTAAAATTACAATTAAAGCTATACAATTTATTAATTAAAGCTATACTATTGTTAAAAACCCCCCACCACACACCACCACACACATACACACACATATATACATATTTAATTTCAAGTATGTTTCATTTAATTATCCTACTTTGTATATATTGTTCGATATACAAAGTAATTTTCAAAAAATTTTGAAAAATTCCACCCCCATATGGACAATAATCCAGTGGTCATGCCACTTTTAAAACTAACCAACCCAACATTTACTAAACAAAATAATCCAACCGAAATTTCAACAACAAATGTGTAACCCGTACTCCTTCTAATTCATCTACTCAATTAACTCATTTCAACAATTAAATTAACAATTAACGTATATAATTATTAATCTACTAATTTACAATGAGGGGCAATCCTACTTTCATATGGTACTTGCACGATATTAAGAGAATTATAATGGTACCTTGACTTACCCTGCCTCCCCACCCCCACCCCCACAAACAAATTGACAAATTCATGCGTTAACTCATGGGTTAATTCAAATACAAAAATAAATTCATGGGTTAATTCAAATACAAAAATACAAACTCATGGGTTAATTCAAATACAAAAATACAAATTCATGGGTTAATTCAAATACACACACCCCCCCACCCCCACCCCCACCCCCACCTCCCTCCACACCCCCCACTCACCACATACACACACACACACACACACACACACAATAGGCCCCCACCCTGCCCCACCTCCCTCCACACCCCCACCCACCACACATATACACACACACACACAACACCCCCCTGCCCCACCCCTACCTCCACCCTGCCCCACCCCCCACACACACACGCACATATATACACACACTCACATATATATACACACAAACATATATATAAATGGAAGAGAGAGAGAGAGAGAGAGAGAGAAATAAACCTGAAAGTAGAGAGAGAGAGAGCAGCGTAGAGAGAGAGAGGGAGGGAACGACGCGAGGGAAAAAAAGAAGGGGGCAGGGTTTTTTGCTGAAGAAGCTGTCACAGTCGTGTGAAGGCCAATGACCGTGACACAAAACGCGTGTTTTTTGTCACGGTAAATGACCTTGCCAAAGGTGGCCGGCTGAAAGATGACACTTTTGTCATTTTGGTGTAGTGCTTAGAGGATATGCTTAGGGCATGTGTACTTGATCCGAAGAGGAATTGGGATAATCATTTACCGTTAGTATAATTTGCATATAATAATAGTTATCAAGAAAGTATTCAAATGGCTCCATATAAGGCACTCTATGGAAGAAGGTGTCGTTCCCCTACATGTTGGGTAGAAGTTGGAGAAAGAAAATTATTAGGACCAGAATTGATCCAGATCACAACAGAGAAAGTGAAATTGATACGAGACCGACTTTGAATTGCTAAAAGCCGTCAAAAGAGTTATGTTGACAATCATTGATGAGAGTTAGAATTCCAAAGAGGAGATTATGTGTTCTTGCGAGTATCACCAGCAAAGGGAGTAATCCGATTTGGGAAGAAAGGTAAATTGAGTCCAAGATACATAGGACCTTTTGAAATCCTTCAAAGGATATGAGCTGTTACGTATAGAATAGCCTTACCCCCTGAACTCTCTAGTGTTCATAATGTTTTCCACATGTCAATGATGAAGAAATACGTACCCGATCCAATGCATATCCTAAGTCACGAACCTCTTCAAGTTAGAGAAGATTTGTCAAACATTGAGCATCCAGTAGAAATTTTGGACCATAAAGATCAAATATTATGAACCAAGGTAATTACACTATTCAAAGTATTATGGCGTAACCATTCCATTGATGAAGAAACATGGGAGCGGGAAGATGAAATAAAGGAGCGATATCCATACCTGTTTGAAAATTAGTGTAAGTAAAGTTTGGGGACCAAACTTTTTATAAGGAGGGAGGGATTTAATGACCCCACTTTTATATGTTCATATATAGTTTTAAATGTTGTATTTTTTTCATATGTGATATGGATAAGGTTAATTTGTTATTTTAGTCTAATCCTCCCTTCATAAATCATGAAATATCAAATTAGTTACAAACATAAAAGTTTAAAGTTTTCGGTAGGAATGTTCATATTAGAGACTAGTTTTGACCATTATAATATAATAATTGACTTGAGGTAAAAAAATAAAAAGTTGTAGATATATGAATTAGGTTTGTAACACAATAAATGGTGTGTTAAACGAAGGTCCGAGCAAGAACTTATACTGAAATTACAAAATAAGGGCAAATCTGTCCATCCTTTAAGTCATATTTTGTCTTATTACCAGACCATGTGTAATATTTTGATTGGCTAAAGGGAAGGCTGGTTTGGCCGATTTAAACACTTTGACATAACCTCCTTATTCATCAAAATGTATTAAATCAAAGTCTTATAGCATATCCTAAGTTAAATGATAAATTTTGGGGTAGAAAATGAAATTTATGAAACTTTGGGACTTAATTTTCAAATAATGAAAGTTTTAGGGAATAAAATGAAAATAGATAAAGGACCATTTTGTAAATAAAATACTTTCAAGGACCTCTAAGAAATATTGAAAATGTATGGTGTAAAATTACTAAAATACCCTTCATGTGTAAAATGACCATAATACCCTTAATAACTTTACACCTAATGCTTGACACCTCCACCGTACACGTGTCACCTTTAAAGGAAAGGAAAAAAACATGTGTCATGCAATTAGATAAAGCCAATACACGTGTTGATGTTCGGTGAATTGAGACTGCAAGACAGCTCCGTTACGCGACACACTAACGCTGACTCACCAAATTGGACGCTTAGTCATCGGGACATGTGTCAACACCCTAATAACTTTGGAAAATTATAAGTAGAGTCCTTAGTATCAGTTCTTACACGAAATTCATTCCAAAGATCAGAGAGAAATAGTGAGAGAAAATTCGGGAAAGTTAAGAAAAATCTTCGTTTTAAGAATTAATGAGTGATCCAAGACTCAACATCTGTGACTTTGAACTTCGGTTCTATGTGAATACTCTCACATTCTTTGTGTATTTTGATTATATGATATTATGCAAACTACATATATTTTGTGAAATGATTTTATTCCCAAATACATCTGATACCGATGATTTCGTCATTTGTTATATGTGTATATCTCTCGATATATACATCTGATTTGAATTCTGAATTATTGATTCGGACTATGGAAACTCTCTTACTATGTTGGCCTTGACTATCGGGTGGAAGTATTTGGGTGGTACCTTCCCAACTGGTTTATCGTTGGTGTGCTCTAAATAAGGCGTTGTTTCAGATATCATGATTTTCTGTCTGTGTTGTTGCTGGGTGGAAACATTTGGTAACACTATCTGTTTATCTGGGTATTAGAGCGTACATGGCCATCAAAATAAATTGAATAATTGACATATTGCTCAAATTGTTTTATTTGTTCTGTTCTGAACTGATTATTCTGAAAATATATACTGTCAGTTTACTTTATATATTTTACTGCAAATTCCTGTCCATATATGTATATGCCTTATGTTGGAAATTGAATAGGTATCAATTTTTTGAAAAACCCTGGAATGTCTAGAGATTAAACCTCACTCAGCTTTTATCTGATGTTGTATAGCTAACCATATTTCAGGAAATAAGTAGGTTCGCGGAGGGAACGAAAAAGGACTGCGTTGAAGATTTAGCTTTTAGAGCTCTTTTTATTATTATGTTTGTTTTATCATTTAGAGCATGTTTGGCTCACTTATAATAAGCTTTAAATTTTGTCTTAAGTTGTAATATAAATGTGGCTTCCTTTAGAAAGCTCTGATGGCATAATTACTTTAATTTCAGTATTTTACGATTCATAACCATGTGATTATATTTCCATTGCACTTATTTAAGGAAATAATTTAAGTCAGAATATATGTTGCCTTGGTGGCATGTCAGGACACTCGTTCCCTACTACTAATTTGGGTTGGGATCATGACACAATATGTCAAAGTTGATTGAATTCTTGGTGGTGGATATGGAATCACCATATCATGCCATTCTAGGCAGAGGCTGGCAGCACGCCATGAATGTCGTACCATCTACATACCACTAGAGGCTCAAGTGTGTCACTGATCGAGGCATAGTCGAGATTCGTGGTGACCAAGCCACTAGAAAGAAATATTTCGTCACCGTCATTCCTCCCCTAAAGGAGAAGAAAAAGGAACCAGAGGACACTCCATAGGAAGCCCAAGATAGGGCTAGACCCTCTAAATAGAAACTACGGTATGGCCAACCAGGGGTGGAAGAGACCAGGATCCATCCCGCTGATAGGGTCGTTGAAATCCTAGAGGAAGTTGAAGATGATGATAACTTTTTGGATAAAAAGTTTCTGATCGAAACCACTCTTGGCGATCACAAAAAAAAAGAGTTGATTGCCGTCTTGAGAAGAAATTTTGATGTTTTTGCCTAGGATCCGTACGATCTGCCAAGGGTTGACCCCGACGTGGCCTACCACCATCTACATATTGACCCAACCTTCAAGATGATTACTCAAAAGGCATACCAAATAACCCTAGAAAAGGCTAAAGCAGTGGATAACGAAGTTGGGAATATTCTGGATGGAGGATACATTAGGGAAGTTCAGTTCCCCAAATAGTTATCTAACCTACTAGTCGTACGAAAGGGCAATGACAACAGGAGAGTCTGTATTTATTTCACGAACCTCAACAAAGCTTACCCCAAAGATAGTTTCTTGCTTCCCAAGATTGATTATCTAGTTAACACTATGTAAGATATGAGAGAATGAGTTTTCTGAATGCCTATTCATGGTTCCATTAGATTCCATTGTTCGCCCCCGACCAAATAAAAACATCCTTCATAGCTCCAGTAGGTTTATACTATTACAAGGTCATGCCATTCGATCTAAAGAACACAGGGGAAACCTATCAAAGGCTAGTCACCAATATGTTCAAGAAGAAGATAAGAGACACAATGGAAGTCTACATCGATGACATGTTAGTGAAAAATAAGGTAAAAAATGATCACCTCAAGGATTTGGCCAGAACCTTCAAAATCCTCAGGAAGTAACGGATGAAACACAATGCGAGAAAGTGATCCTTATGTGTCTAGTTAGGAAAATTTCTTGGTTATCAAGTCAGTAAAAGTGGGATCGAGGCTAATCTAGATCATATTGATGCATTCAACAGGGTTCAGCCCCCAAGGACGCTATAAGATATTCAAAAAATCATACTAGAATGCTCGCAGCACTCAATCGATTCATCTCCAAGTCCTCAAAATGCTGCCAACCATTCTTTTATCAACTTAGGAAGGATAAGGTCCTCACATAGAATGATGACTGCTCAAGGGATTTGGAGGATATCAAGTCCTATCTTAGCAAACCACCCCTGCTGGATATCCCTAATAATGTAGAGCCTCTATACCTCTACCTCCAACTATCAGACCACACTGTTATCTCGGCTCTAGTATGTGAAAAAGAGAGTAAATAGTACCCTATTTATTAGGCCAGCAAGACACTCGTGGATGCAGAGAAACGCTACTTGCCTTTGGAAAAGTTGTCTTATGCACTTGTAGTTGCCTTTAGGTAATTGAAACACTACTTCAAAGCCCACTGAATAATGGTGATCACTTCATTACCCCTCAAAGTTGTTCTTCAAAAATCCAACCTCTCTGAACGATTGTCCAAGTGGTTGTTCGAGGTCAAAAGGTTCGATATTCACTTTTAGCCAAGGACAACGATTAAAGGACAGGTCTTGACTAATTTCATCGCCGAATTCACGGGGGGAAATACAACCGACCAACATGTGGCAGAGCAACCAACAAATAAGGAAGCACAGTCCAAGGAATGGACCCTATACATTAATGGAGCCTCCAACTCCAACTCCAAGGAGGCAGGAGTAGGGATTGTCCTCGTCACACCAGAGGATACCGTCATCAAACGAGGGATTAGGCTGGGATTTACAGCCTCTAACAATGAAGCCAAATATGAAGCATTGATAGCTGGTCTATGAAAATCCCAACTGTTGGGGGCAAAGCATCTCAATATGTTCGAAAACTCCAAACTGGTCTCCAAATAAGTGAGAAGAGATTTTAACGTAAAAAGATGACAAGATGGCAACCCACCTTACCATGGTGCAAGAGCTTATGATAGGATTTTAGGAGGTCCACATTCACCAGTTCTCTCAAGGCTAGAATAGTCATGCTGACGCCTTAGTATCCCTAAGCTTAATAGTGGACTCTTACCTCAGAACAACTATCCAAGTGGAGTTCCTCACCCGACTTAGCATTCACAAGACAATGTTCGTCGAGCAGATTCTCTTCCTAGAAAGATCTCCTATCTGGATGGACCCAATCACTATCTACTTGTAGAATAAGACACTACCAGATGATAGAAAGTTGGCTCGCCGAATAAGGGTGAAGGCATACCATTTTTATCTTGATCCAGAAGGGAAGCTCTACAAGATATCCTTTACAAGCCCTTACCTCTAATGCGTTCACCCACAAGACATTGAGAAAGTTCTCAGCGAGCTTTATGATGGTATTTGTAGAAGTCATCCAGGAGGAAGATCATCAGCATTCTGAGAAATCAAAGAAGGCTACTGGTGGCCACACATGCAAAGAGATGCAAGTATCTATGTTCGGAGATGTGAGAAATGCCTGAAGTTCTCCCATATGGTTCATCAACCATCTAGAAACCTAAAATCCTTGACCAGTCCTTGGCCATTTGTATAATGGGGGTTGGAAAATGTGGTACCACTACCTACTGCACTTGATAATCGCAAGTACCTACTAGTCGGCATAGATTACTTCACCAAGTGGGTAGAGGCAGAACCACTCACCAAAGTCTGAGACACCGATGTGATAAGGTTTATATGGAAGAGAGTCATAACATGCTTTAGGGTACCAAGAGTTATCATCATCGATAACGGAACACAGTTTGAGAGTGGTTTCTTCCAAAACTTCTATGATGAGCATGGTATTAAGCATCACTTCAGGGCGGTAGCGTACCCCCAGAGCAACGGTCAACATAAGCTTTTAATAAGACGATGCTTGATGGACTGAAGAAGAGGATGGAAAAAGAAAAGAGTGCTTAGTAGAATGAACTCCCCCACGTCCTTTGAGCTTATCGTACCATGCCTAGAAGACCTACCAAGTAGACACCCTTCTCACTTACATATGGAATGGAAGCCCACATCCCACTTGAAGAAGGTCTTCCTACCATGAGAACCAACTTGGTCGACCAAGGGATAAATGACGATGCCTTGTGCACTAAACTTGACTTAGAGGATGAAAAAATAGAGTAATACATGCTCAAGTTTGTCACGACCCCAACCCAAAAATAGTAGGGAACCAGTGTCTTGACATGCCATTAAGGCATCCAATATTCTGGCCTTAAAATTTTTCTTTTAAAATATATGTAGCGGAAGTATAATCACATGGTTATGAATCGTAAAATACTGAAAGTAAAGGAATTACATCACTAGAGCTTTCTAAAGGGAACTTCATTTGTATTAAAATATCAACGAGTTACAACTTGACACAAAGAGCTAAACATGCTCTTATAATTCAACAAACTTCTACTTAAGGTAACAAAAAAAAATTAAAAGTTAAATCTTCAACAGTCCTTTTTCGTTCCATCCACGAGCTTAATTATTTCTTGAAAAATAGTTATTTATACAACGTCAGCTAAAAGCCGAATGAGATTCAATCTCCGGACATTCCAGGTTTTTTTAGAAAATTGATACCTATTCAATTTAGAACAGAAGGTATACACATAAAGATAGGAATTTCAAGTAATATATATAAAGTAAATGACAATATATATATTCAGAATAAACAGTTCAGAACAGAGCAGATGAAACAATTGGTCATATGTCAATTATTCAGTTTTAGTGGCCATATACGCTCTAATACCTAGACAGATAGTGTTACCAAATATTTCTATTCGGTAACATCACAGACAGATAATCATGATTTCTGGAACAACGCCTTGTTTAGGGCACACCAGCGATAAACCAGCTGGGAAGGTACCACCCAAATATTTTCACCCGGTAGTCAAGGCGAATATAGTAAGAGAGTTTCCATAAGCCGAATCAATAATTTCAGAATTCAAATCAGATGTTTATATGGAGAGATATAAATATATAACAAATGACGAAATCATCGGTATGAGGTGCATTTTGAGAATAAAAATATACATAGTTTCATAATATAATATAATCAAAATGAGCAAGAAATTGCATAGTGTACTCAACTAAAATAGAGGTCGAAATTATAGATAATGAGTCTTCGATCGCACGTTAATCTAACAAATACGATAAAAGGTTTAAGTATATGTTCTAAACAAGGTCCAGTCTACATATTGTATTTTAATAATAACTTGTTTAAAAGGATTACTAAAAACCATTTTCTTAACTTTTAAAACTCATTGATCGTAATTAAAGGATTCAATTCATAGTTCTTCCTAATCAGTCGGTTCCCAGTAGAGATGAAGGGTCATAGGGGCACCGCTTAAATACCATCTCAAATTCATTCCCAGTAGAGATGGAGGGTCACAGGGGCACCACTTAAATACCATCTCATCTAGACAGAATTTCACTGGGCCTGACTTTGGAATTACTTAAATGGGATTCCATAATAACGAGCAATTACTTTTAAAAATTTATTTTTTTAAAAGCGTATATATAATTTCAAACAAGTTTACATGAAAATAAAATCAACTTGGATTTATTCTAAACTTTAAGTTTTGATTAGTGAAGTCCTTAGTGTATTTTACCAGCATAACTACTAAGTAAAGCTATAAAACACAAAATTAAAGCTATAAAAATACATTATAACATTTAAATAAAATCATACCTACGAAATGAATTCTTTCTTCGAAATTATAGAACTCCTTCTTAAGATATTTCCCAAGATTTCTATCACTCTTTCTTACTATAATTCTCAAGGAATTGGTGTGAGTTTCAAATGAACCCTAAGGCCCTATTTATAGGTTTCCAAAAGTATTACGGTGTTGACATGTGTCTAGTGACTAGGCTTTTTGGAGTGGTGATTCAACACCGAGGTGTCACGATCCGGAGTGGTCTTGCAGTGTTAATATCACCAAATGATGACAAGTGTTTTATCTTTCTCTCTAAAGACGACATGTGTAAGGTGGAAGTGACCAGCACGTGGTGGAAAGGTGATAAGGGTATAAGGGTCATTTTACACATGAAGGGTATTTTGGTAATTTCACACTATATATTTTGAATATTTCTTAGAGTTCCTTAAAAATATTTTATTTACAAAATGGCCCATTTTATATTTTTATTTTAGTATTCAAGTTTTATAAAATTATATTTTCTACCCCAAAACTTATTATTTACCATAAGATATGTCACAAGACTTCGATTTGATCCAATTTACAGTTGATTCTTCGTAATTATAAATGGGGTTTATTATATTGATAGCCAATAATACCACATATCTAATAATACAAAATTGATAAGATAATAAGTAACACAAGAGTGTAAAAATAAACTATATATATAAAAGTGGCGTCATTACAAAGTTAGCTTCGTATCAGCAACAACTGGTGAGGCAGCACAATAACAAAGTCAATCTGAGGAAATTCTAGGTAAGAGATTACGTCCTAAGGAAAGTCCTCGATTGTGCAATAAGACCGCCAGACGGTATATTAGGACCAGACAGGGAAGGACCTTTGAAGGTAATCAAGGACGACCTTCAAGGTGCTTATCACTTGCAAACGCTGGAGGGAAGAGAGATACCAAGATCATGGAATGCATCCCACCTCAAGAAGTTCTATTTTTAGTCTTCTTAGTCATTTTAGTATATATAGTTTATGCAAATTTTCATTTCAAACTTATGTTTCTCTTAACTTATTACTTAATAAATAAAGGCCCATTGTCTCTCACATTTTTCTTTTGCATATTGGCTATCTCAATTTTACATTATGTATCTCAATATTATGCACCATTTCCAAACAACAACTCCATTTTCTGGACATTGAGCAGAATCGCATTTGGTTACAATACGTTGCTCAGCCTACTACCACCATAGAACTTCCCCGCGTAGAACATAGCTTCTTTTGATTACAATAATTTATTCAACTTATTCCAGTCAAGGAATCTCCTCGCATCGAGAAGGGTTCTTATTAATTACAATAAGCTATTAAGTTTATTTAAATTATTGGAATCCTCAGATGTTTATCATATCAAACACAAAGTGTCTCACGAGTTGCCTCGACAATAATAAAAGCCCTACAGGGGATCCTTAAGAAAAAAGCCAACCAAGGTTGGTCACTAACTAGGTTGGTCACTAGAATCCTGATCGGGTGGATGGCTATGAATTAGATACATTCCTTACATCATCCCTCCTAGGCTTAAGGGAGTGTGATGACACAACCTAAAAGGTAAGGAAGTTGGAATAATATTACTAAGGCATATTGGATTGGAAGAATGATTCAAATTAATTATTAACTCATTTAGTCGGCAAAAGCCACAAAATGATTAACGATAGTTATTAACTGATTTAGTCGATGAGAGACCATAAATGATTAACAACATTATTTGGTTGGCATAAATCCTTAATGATTAGTAGGTATCAACCCTTCCTGGTCAGCAAACGCCAAGAATGTTGAAGTAATTATTAACTCTATTTAGTCGGCAACTGCCCAAAATACACCACAATTAATAAATAAGCATTATTTATTTCATCGCAAACCTAAAGAGTGAAGGGAAACAAAGTAGTACAAGAGCTATAAATGGATATAAACTGTTCAGTGGTGGTGAACCAACAAGTCTTCTATCTATCCTCTTCGGCTATCATCCGGATTGGGGGTCAACTCTACCACAATGCCCGAATCCACCTTAAATTCATTCAGCAGCTGGTGGGTAATAACATCTATGGGAACCCATTTCTCGTCCCTCCGAAATGGAGGTCGATGATAAAATGGGGAATCCACTTCATACATGTACCACCGCTGGGATTCTCTCGGCTCCTTTAGTACTGTAATGACATTCGACCACCCATGCTTATATATATGCGACATCCTGGGCTTCTTGCAGCCTTATAAGAGCATCATGTGGTGTGCTTTAAAGAGTGTATGATTCCAGTGCAAATCTTTCGCAACAAGTAGTAACCGAGCAAGAGAGCGATCATATTCCCCGGGCATTGAACACTCCTAGGAGAACAATATTAGGCTAAAAAAGATTCTCTAAATGTCACAAAAGTAAAGTGTAAAAGATGATTTAACTGTTTAAAAATGTTATAGTGATTAAACGCTAAACTATCATGTGTAATAAATATTGAAGCAACTACAAAGATGTACCAACACGAAATAAGTTAAGATTGAGTTAAGAGATAAAAAAGGATTGAGGATCATTCACCCACCTTGAATTCGCTAATAAAGATAATAGGTCTTGATTCAAATTAATTCTAATCAAGCATAACTAATTAGATCCGAACATCAACCATGTAGAGTCTAAACTCATCGATAGAGGATTAAGGTTAATTAGTTATTGTTAAAATGGGATGGGGTTGTAATAAAACATCAAAGACTACCCCTTGCATGACAAGGAGAGTTAAGAGACTAGGATACTCCAATACCAACACATGGAGTTCAATTAAAACAATTATAAACCAAACCCTAAATGTGAAATTAAAGCATCCTACGTGGGATTATGATCCTCAACCTTAAATTTAGATACTCATGTTAGGAACTAGGCTACACATGCAAAGGAACCACATATTTAAACTAACCATCAAATTTAAACAGAAAACAATACAAGATAGGATAAGGAAAGCAATTTAAAGCGAAGGAATGCAAGTAGATATGGATTTAATGAACAAAGCTTGCATTAATTAACAACTAACTTGTGATAATTCAAGGTTTTACAAGTAGGAAGAGAAATAACTACACTTGAACTAGGAGAGAGAAAAGAGTGTTTCTATATCCAATAAATATCCCAAGTAAACTATATCTTCCAATGAAGGAAAAACCAAAAAATCTATCCATAATGGCAAACTAGTAATAAGGAAACAAAAATAAAAAAATATACATAATTGAATCGATTCGGAGGAGTTCAAATAGATTCGCATGAGGGAAGATGATGCACTGGTAACAACCAAATTGATTCGGCAAGGACCAAATCGATTCGGGCCTTCTTTCAAAATGAGGTTGCTCCTTTTTTCTTTATTTTCCCAAGTTTCACCAAATTGTCCGTAACTTCTTCATTCTATATCGGATTCATGCACCTTCATAGGCCACGCAAAGATGAGAAGGAGGGATACAACTTCCGTGAAGATATCGGGACCAAAACCTAAGTGTTGAATTAACTAAAATGCCCTCAAAGATGCAGCTGTCAACAAAACTTCTCCGAAACTTATCCAAACTTCACAACTTGCATTCCCGAGACCTATAAAAACTTAAATAAGGAACACATAATATATATATATATATATATATATATATATATATATATATGACCAAAATGTGGACTAGTTAATAATGAGCACAAGAATCGGGAATGGCACATGCGGGAATGCTAGAATTTACAAATTAACGGGGTTAGAAATACAATAAAAGTGACTTGTCACACCCCCTAACTTATACATTAGTAGTCCCGAGAAATGAAGCATGAAGAAACAAGGGCCATCAATAAAACCAAAGCAGGAGAAATATGTACAAAGAAGGAAAATGTCACTTTCACGGGCGAACGATTTCATTTAGCATATGAAATAAGCTGTTAAACCCCTAGGTGTCCCTAGGAGATGAGTGTCGTATCATGAGGGTTTCGAGTGATGATACCCACAAACATCAAGGAAAATCATACAATGATAAATCGAAAATTGATGCGAAGCTAAAAAAAATCAAAGAAGCATAATTTATCAACAAAGTGAACAAAGCTCACACTAAAGACGATAATTATCACCATTAAACAAGTAACTTCAATCGAAATTGAAACCATGGAAATGAAAAACAACTGGACACGAGTGGTAATTTAGATTTGGAAAACTTTCAAAATCTATATAAACGCTAAAGCATGCATACTCAAGTCCTCTCCAGTTGTTATACTCACAAACGAAAACGCTCAGATATAGGATGTAACACACACGGGACATGCAGGCATAATGAGTAATCGTAAAAGGAAATAAATCCGCGCACATGTCATCAATGAAGACTGATATATAAAAGTGAAAAATACAATCTCATGAAAGGATATCGCATATTAACCAATGTGAAATGCACTTAAATAGATTATTGCAAATGATCGACCTTTGAATCACATTGCCCTAAATTAAGTAGGACTTTTCAAGTATATAATTTGGGGAAGGCTAGGGTTAGGAAGAGAAAGTCTATGTACATGAGCAAAGGGGATTCGGTAATAACACACGGGATAATGGAATTAGTGGGAAATATAGGGAATTGAATTCAAATTCCATAAGTAAGATATTCAAGAGAGTAAGACTTTTATTTCCATATACATTGGAACCATTTATTTTGTTTTCTTTTCTTTTCTATTTTTATTTTTCTATTTTTATCTTTTTCACTACTTTTTCTTCTTTTCTCACTCTTTTCATGTCTACATTGCAACCAAACTACACAAACATCATTCAGTCCTGAGAATAATCCCAAACCAAGGTATGGAAGGTGTATAAGGGTTTATAACTCCAATGTGAAGTTGGCTAGGGATTTGGGACGAAAAGAAAGGTCATAGTAGGGCTCAATGGGGTTAAATAGTGACATGTATAAGGGTAAGGTTAAGGTCATATGGGGCAACAACAAATAAGTCCTAGGATCCTTTCCTAAAGTTTCATGTGATTCTCGGGACTCAACACCACTGAAAATCATGCTCACGTGATAATTCAATTAATATGCAATCAATGAAAAGAAAATGACATCGTCAACAAAATCATTTTTTAAGAAAGTGATAGAGTATATGTATACGCTCACAATTGAATATTAGTCTCAATTCTCACTTGTGCAAGGGTCATAGCATGCGCCTTATGATCACGAATTTGAAATGCTTTAAACCAAATCATAAACAATTATTTTTACAATGCGCTGAAAGCTTCACAGTTTAATTTTCTGAGGTTATTCACAATGCAAATGATATACGGGCTAAAGTTTAATGAACCATAAACTCTAAACATGCATCATATCTATACAAAAGGATAAGGCGATCATATACGTAATCATTGTGGACAAGGGAGAAAAACATTTTTTTAAATAAATAAATAAATACTAACATAATAATCGGTATCAGAAATGTAATCCATATCCCCGAACTTGAAATGAACATTGTCCCCAATGTTAGTACGAATAAAAAGGGAAACGGGGTTAGAAAATTGTCACCCTGTAAGGAGTAACACGAGAACCGCACAACGGTATACCTGCTACATGTTAGTATTAAAACCAACAATATATCTCATGTGTGTGTGTATATATACACACACATAAGAAAGTGAGAATTTTCATTAATATAAAATAAAGTTGTGTACATGTGGAATAAAGACAAAAATGAGAAAATACAATATTGACTCTCTCAACCACACTACATAACTTTAGAACTCAAAAAATAACATCCCTACAACTTTAAAAACCACAAAAATCATAGAAACATGAAGCCAAAAGTAGCAGCAGCAGATAATAAAAGACATGTCCCTAAGGAGAATCGGGGCGGTGACTAGAAGAACTCGGTGCGTTGGGGTCATGCGAGGGATAAGGATTAAACAAGTATGGAGGCACATCAGCCTCACCCCCGAGTATATGTGCAAACAGGTCCCTCTGCGCCCATTCTAACATGGATATATCCCGCTCATATGAGCCTCGAAAATCAGCAAACCCCCTCTTGTGACTGTACCTAAAACTAGAAAAATCAGTCTGTAATGTATCCATCCTTGCAGATAACTCTCGCATGGGACCCATTGGTGGTGGAATAGGAGGACAAACCTCCACGACATTCGGCATCAGAGCGTCAAAGTCAAAACGGATCCTAGCGGCTGCATGTTCTATCATCAACTGCATCTTCCTCTCCTAACAGGTTTTCCCTAAGGTCTTCTCAATTGCAACATCATACAGTAATGAGGGCAACCTAGGTATTTTATCGGAGGCGACTCCCTCACAACGAGCATCTCTACAAATCCTAGAAACCAATCGTGCATAAGGGCGAGTAGTGGTTCCCTTATCACAATAAGCGGCGTTCAACATTTGTTGAAGAACTAAAGCAGGAAGGCTGACAATGATGTTGGCTTCTAGTATATGGTAAAGAAAGTGGGCTTATTTTGACCTAAGGCTGATTTAGTTTGGGTGGGATGATAGAGTTGACGGCAACAAGATAGATGAGTCGATGTGAGTCGGGCATGTGCCTAGTAAGGAAAGTATCATCGGCCCATACATGCCAAGGCGCCAGACACGCTATGAGGACCTCGTTTGGTAGCACGGTAAGAGGGTCGTTAGATGGGTACCCATATACCTTCGGGTTATCAGCACCTCCTAACAGCATAGAAAGTATCAGACTTGAAATATGAATTCTTATCCCCCAAACAAACACCTCATAAATCTCGTCTCCAGTTAAGGTGAGTGAAGCATAGAAGCTTCTAACATGCTCCCATTAATGTCCCCTTATGCGGCTAAGTTAGCCTCCCAATGGAATTTCTATAAATACCTCCTAACCTTGTTAGGAAAGTCTACAACTTTATGGAATGCTAAATAGAAATTGCCTTATTTGATGGAAATTTCTCTTGGTACAATCTCGCTCTTATCTTGAACGAAATGTTTCGAACCCAGTGAGATCGAATACGACGTTGGATGTTGGGTTTTGAGCCATCATGAACCTACAAAAATTTCAAATCGATACACACACAATTAGTGTAATGCACAAAATCAAACTAAGCGTGAAAAGGGTTTGGAACGGAACAGGTGTCGAAATAAAGTAGGCGAATATACGTATCCAATATGCACCACACTCAACCAAGGGATAAACGTTGTAAATGTTCGATAAAAGGTGAAAAAATTGAACAATTATGCACCAACTTATCATTGGGGTAAATTATCGAACACCTTGTGAGCATTGAGTTCAAACTAGGGAGAAATTTGCCTTTAATTCATTGAAATGTCCCAAAAAAACACCCCAATCAATAACATAACAATCACATAGTGTATTTGTTGTTTCCAGTTGGAAATCAGAAAGAAAGAAAGCATTTCATTGAATTCGACTCAATAACTTAAATAGAAGAACATATCCCTATTTTGAATGGAATGTACACAAATTACAACTAGAAATTTACATTAAAAAGGTTTAGGATTATACCTTGAAGGAGTATGCACTCAGAGAATGAGAGAAATTGCGTAGGGAAAATCTTGGAATAAAGGAGAGGGATCGAGGGATTTTAAAGGGTGAGGAGAGATTGGAATTTGTGAAGTTAAAAGAATGTAGGAAGTTTTGAAATGACGGGTGGACGAATCAATTCGGCATAGGCCAAATCGATTCATGACAAATGACTGGGCTCACTGTCTAAGGGAGAATTGATTCGTAGGATAGCGAATTGATTCGAAAATGTTCTATTTTTTTTACTGTTGAGAGGCGAATCGATTCTCATAAGGCCGAATCAATTCGTCGAGTTTGGGGAAGCCTACTGGAAGTGTTTACAGATTGCTTAAAAGGGACCCGAATCGATTCGAAGTAGTCCAAATCGATTCAATTATCAAGAGTTCCTAACTGTTTAAGGGTCGAATCGATTCGAAGGTGTCCGAATGGATTCAAAAATTGATTTATAACTTTATGCTTAACTATTCATCCAATCTAATGGGTTTCAAGTTTTGGGCTGGAATTGCTTGTCTCTAAGGACCCTAAAGGATATAATGAAGATGTATAACAGGTCCAGGACAAAAATTTTACAACCCCATACGTGCCAGGGGTTGCTCAACATAAAAACGCAATTTTGATAGTCCTATTCGGCCCTGTAAACGGGGTCAAATAGCGGAATTTATTTCGAAAAAGGGACAAATGCCTCTAGAAAGGGTTTTAGGCCTTGACCATTCACCTTAAACCGGTTACCATCTTTTGGGTCTTCTATCTCAATCACGCCGTGAGGAAAAATGGCCCTTACCACAAACGGACCAGTCCACCTCGATCGCAACTTTCCTAAAAATAAATAGAGCCTAGAATTTTACAAAAGGACTTTTTGGTCTGGGTGAAATTTTTTTCGGGATATACTTTTATCGTGTTTCTCTTTCACCCGTTGCTTATAAATTCTTGCACTCTCGTACGTCTCACTTCGAATCTCCTCAAACTCATCGAGTTGGAGCATTCTTTTCTTTCCATCTTTGTCAAAGTCGAAGTTTAACTTCTTTATTACCCAATAGGCCTCATGCTCAAGTTTAACACGAAGATGACAAGGCTTTCCATACACAAGCCTAAGGGGTGAAATTCGAAGGGAAGTTTTATAGGCCGTGCGGTACGTCCATAACGCATCAGTGAGTCTCATGGACCAATCCTTGCGGTCGGGATTGGCCATATTTTTAAGGATATGCTTAATCTCTCGATTAGCCCACTCAGCTTGGCGACTAGTTTGAGCATGGTAGGTTGTTCCAACTTTATGAAATTTTTCGGGATATGCTTTTATCGTGTTTCTCTTTCACCCGTTGCTTATAAATTCTTGCACTCTCGTACGACTCACTTCGAATCTCCTCAAACTCATCGAGTTGGAGCATTCTTTTCTTTCCATCTTTGTCAAAGTCGAAGTTTAACTTATTTATTACCCAATAGGCCTCATGCTCAAGTTTAACACGAAGATGACAAGGCTTTCCATACACAAGCCTAAGGGGTGAAATTCGAAGGGAAGATTTATAGGCCGTGCGGTACGTCCATAACGCGTCAGTGAGTCTCATGGACCAATCCTTGCGGTCGGGATTGACCATATTTTTAAGGATATGCTTAATCTCTCGATTGGCCCACTCAGCTTGGCGACTAGTTTGAGCATGGTAGGTTGTTCCAACTTTATGAATAACCCCATACTTTCGCACAAGGTTCGCAAACAGAACATTGCAAAAATGTGAACCATTGTTGCTAATTATCGCCTTTGGAGTTCCAAAACAAGAAAGTATGTGTTCCTTAAGGAACTTTAGCACCAATCGATGATCATTGGTCTTTGACGCTATGGTTTCCACCCACTTAGAGACATAATCAACTGCCACTAGGTGTAACGCCCCGTAATTTTGAGGATTTAATATTTAATCATTTTTGGAGTTATAAAAATATTTAAATTGGAGAAACTTAAATTCATGAGTTGGACAATTTATTTGAGTGAGCCGAATTATTTATAATTGGCGACTTTTAAGTTTAATTGTTCGAAATCTCGTGTGTCGCATTTTTTAGGTCGAAATTTGGAAATGTCAAAAAGTATTTGGGATGGAAATTATGAGTGCGCGGTTGAGTCCGGATGGATCGACATAGTCAGAAAAGAGTACCTGGGGGTAGTAATTGGGTATCGGGGTATTTTTGGGCATAGTCGGGACCACATGGGGTGATTTGGGCTATTTTAATTAGGCCCATGTGATAAAAAACGGGATTAAGGGTTTTAACCTAATTTGGGAAGTGTTAAACGGAAGTAAACACTAATTCTAAACCTAGGACTTGAGAGGGAAATTGGAGGAAAGCAAATCAAGAGCCAATTGGGGATTATTGGAGCCAAATTAAGTAGGGGTGGACAAAAAAATGACCGACCCGATTGACCCGATTGGACCGAACCGGACCCATTTATATAGGCTTTTTTATAAATCGATCTTAATTCGGTCCTAAATTAAGAGACCCAAAATATTCGGTTCGGTCTAATATTTTCATTTTAAATTCGGTCTTAAGACCGGACCGGACCGTTTAATTTAATATTATATAATATATTATATATATTAGTTTTATATAAATGTATCCTAAATAACTAAACATTAAAAGGCTTAGAGCCTTAGACGCGCACCACACCCACACAACATAACAAATACTCGAATAACCCTAGACTATCAATTTCATTTTCTCTCTCTACTCGGTAGCTCCTCCTCCTACCATTTCTCTCTAAAGATCTGGCACCAGCCACGGCTTCTACAGATTGTCTAAAGATCCTCTCTACACGGGCCACGACTGCTACTCATCATCTAAACTTTACCTCAACTACTCCGGCACCATGAATACAAGATCTGGTGCCATAAACACAAGTTATGGCAGCCCAACACTAGATCCGGCAAACCCCACTCCACCGCAACTAATTCGGCACCGGCAACGATAGATCCAACGGCATTACTTTTCTTTAACTATTTTTTTTCTAGTTTTTTCTTCCCATCTGCAAAAAATACACCAACTGTTGTATTTTTTTTAATGTCCGAAGACTTTTAGCCCAGGGTAACAAATATACAGTTTGTTTGAGTTTGTTATTTTTTTCTAACAACACCAACTGTTCGAAGACTATGGGACCAACTGTTCAAAGACTTTTAGGGGGCTTCACCAACTGTTCTAAAATTTTACAAATGTCCTAAAAATTTACCAATGTCCTACAAATGTCCGAAGACTTTTAGGGGGTTAGGTTACACCAACTGTTCTAAAAATGCAACAACTGTTGTATTTTTTCTTGTCATTTTCGTGTGATTTTCTTCTGATATGCTTCAAGGGCTGCCTCTTTTTCTAAAAATATATTAGCAATATTTAATTCTAGTTTCATGTTGATATATTTTAGTGTGTTATATAGATGTTTGATGCTGATATTGCAAAATTTATCATTAATTTTTTGGGGGGTGATCACCCAAGTTGATTAACTATGTGGTATTTTTGGGGGGGTGATCACCCAAATTTATCTTTTTGCTAATTGGCCTAAAAGATATTTTAGATAATGGAGTTTACAGTTTGTGGATTTTACAGTTTGTTATTTTTTTTTTCATGTGTAGATGGATGGAGTGAGTGAAGATCCGGCTAATGCTACTTTACATGGTTTGCAAAGAACTCATCCCGAGAAACACAAATGAAAAAATGCATCTACGGTATGGGATCACTTCCATAGAAATAATGATGTCAAAAAGACTAAAGCTACTTGTAATATTGTGGAGTTTCTTATGCGTGCGACTCTAAAAAGAATGGGACTAAAAATATGAAACAACACACTCCTTCTTGTAGAGAGTTACCCGATAATAAGAGATTAGTAGAGGAAAATGGGCAAAAAAAGTTGTCACTTATGTTCAAAAAAGAACCAAATGGAAATGAGCCAAGTTCAAATTTATTGGCTATCTCTTTTAATGCGGAAGCTTGTCGTCAAGGGCTGGCCGAAATGCTTATAATTGACGAGCTACCGTATAAATTTGTGGAGAATGAGGGGTTTAGGAGGTTTATGGCTCTCGCACAACCAAAATTGCATATTCCTAGTCGTCGAACAATTGCATGAGATTGCCTAAACATATATGTGGATTTAAAGAAAATGTTGAAAAAAGATTTGAAAGGTCAAAAGATTTTCCTTACCACTGATACATGGACTTCCATTCAAAATGTAAATTACATGTGTCTCACCGCACATTATATTGATAAAGAATGGAACCTACACAAAAAAAATTTGAACTTTTGTCAAGTCAAAACTCATAAGGGTGAGGAATTAGGACAAGTGGTTGAGGATTGTTTGTGTGATTGGGGGATAGATAGTATTTTCACTCTCACGGTTGATAATGCTAGTTCTAATAATGGTACCATTAGTTATTTGAAAAGAATGACAAAACATTGGAATAGTACGATTTTGGACCATGAGTATTTACACATGAGATGTTGCACACACATTCTCAATCTTATTGTTGGAGATGGATTAAGGGACATGAATGAATCAATTGCAAAAGTGCGTAGGGACGTAAAATATGTGAAGTCATCACCTTCTAGATTGGTAAAGTTTAAAAATTGTTGTGAGAAGTAAAAGATAGAATCAAATGGTTTGTTGTGTCTTGATGTTCCAACGAGATGGAACTCCACATTTATGATGTTGGAGGCGGCCATTAAATTTGAGAAAGCATTTAAAAGGATGGAGGAATATGACAATGATTATTTGTCCTACTTTGGTGTAGAGGAGGAAAATTATGGTGATGGTGATGAGAGGGGAAGAGGGTCGGTGTTTGGTAGAAATTTAGGACCTCCAAAATTTGAGGATTGGGAAAAAGCTAAGAGTTTTGTGAAGTTTCTTCGAATCTTTTATAATGCTACTCTAAAATTCTTGGGTTCTTTATATGTTACATCCAATGCTTTTTTTCATGAACTTGTGATTATTGAAAGTAAGTTGGTGCATTTGAAAAATTATGGTGATGATTTTTTATCTTCAATTGCCGGGAAAATGATTGCCAAATTTGAAAAGTATTGGAATGTAGAGAAAATTAACTTCTTGTTGTTTATTGCCATTGTCCTTGACCCACGTTACAAGTTAAAGTATGTTGAATTTTGGTTTAGTGAGTTTTATGGTTGTGTTAAATCAATGGAGTTGTCAAGAAGGGTTAAAGATACATTAATTCGTTTGTTTGAGTGGTATGATGGTCATAAATCATCTAATATATCTTCAAACAATATGAATAAACCAATTAATGTGGTTGGAGTTGATGAGGACGAGGATGGTCGTGCATTTTTAACATCTCAATTTAAAAGGCATTTAGAGTCGGAGGATAATTTAGGTGCAAAATCGGAGGTGGAAAAGTATTTATTGGAAACTTGTGAAGTGGAAAATGATAACTTTAATGTTCTTGGTTGGTGGAAAAATAATCAAGGCAAGTATCAAGTGCTATCTCGTATGGCACGAGATGTATTAGCTATTTCCGTGTCTACCGTTGCCTCCGAATCCGCTTTTAGTACGGGTGGCCGTGTGCTTGATCCTTTCGTAGCTCTCTAGCTCCTACAACGGTGGAGGCACTTGTTTGTGCACAAAATTGGCTCAAATCTTCAACAAAACCTATCAACATTCGAGATGCCATGGATGAAATTCAAGAAATGGAGAAACTTGATTCGGGTAATAGTTAATTTTAAATTTTAATGAATATTTTTCATAATTTAAATGTTAAACTTTTGTTATTGAATTCTTATTTGACATAATCTTTGTTTTCTATTTTTTTGTAGAAATATTGGGAGAGAGATTCAAGACCTCAATTTCAACTATTGTGGTGGATCGATGTGACTTTTGGAGGTGGAGGAGACTCGAGGACTTTGTTTTAGCTTACTTTTGAAGCTATTTTATGTTTATTCTAGACTATGGGACTTGTAATATGGTGGACATGTAATATTTTCTTATGGTGCTTGCTTGGACATGTTATAGTTTCTTATGGTGGACATGTATTACTTTTGAAGCTATTTAATGTTTGCATATTATTGGGCAAAACAACATTTTATTCTACTAAAATTAGGCAAAACAAGACAACACATTTGAAGGAAAAAACAACACCTTAAATGGTGCAAAACAGCACATTTGAAGTAGCAAAACAGCACCTTATATGGTGCAAAACAGCACCTAAAAGGTGCAAAACAACACTATTTCAATGGCAAAGCAGCACCTAAAAGGTGCAAAACAGTACCTAAAAAGTTCAAAACGGCCTTTAATTACTACAAACAGTAAAAAATTAACAGGTTTTTATTGAAAAAAAAAAGTTAATAAATGTAAAAATTGAACCGATTATTAACCGAACCGGACCGAAAATAGCCTATACTGATAAAATAGGCTAGACCGATTAAATCGGTCCGAATTCGGTCTTCTCAAATATAGGACCGAATAATTCGGTCCGCCACCTAAAATGACAAAAAACCGGACCGGATCGGAACGCGCCCACCCCTAAAATTAAGGGACTACACCAACGGATCAGACTCTACGAACAATTCTAGGCAAGTGGTTAACTGTTGTGATTCCTAAATTGATGATAATCAATTGATATCATAGTGTGTGTATATGAAAATTCGTTTTGGGCGTGTAACCATAATTAAAATTGGGTTTTCTCAAATTAGAGTAATGGTTAGATTTAATTACTCAAAGGATCTTAGGTCATGATTTGGGACTGTTAAGATTAAATTGTAGAGTGGCTTGCCATATGTATTAGTGATTAAATGGACTGAATATGGTGGGGTCGGATTTGATAGAACGAGACCCGGGTGAAAAACCCAAATCGGATATACTTAGGGTTTTGTATAAATTTGTTGATGGATTAAGGTCTCTAGGGTGTTTAGAACCTTTTCTTGTGTGGAGAATATGTTGGTTGTGATTTGGGTAAAGGTTTGGGAAGAACCAAAAGCTTAAGGGTTCGTTAATGGCTGAAATAGCAAGCCGGGGAGGACGATCACCTGTTAGATCGACCCAGGGGGATCGATCGATCGACGGTCCCAGAAATTTGACAGTTCGGCCAGTGTTGTATATAAAGAGAAATTTATTTAAGATTAATTCCCTACTTTTATTTAGTGATAAATTCATATGTGGCACATATTTCCTTAACAAATATAAGGTGATATAATTGGGTTTAGGAGGGTGAAAATGGTATGTCATGAGATGAACGAATTTTGGGAAATAATTCATAAGTATTGAGGTTGGGCCGAGAAATAATATTCGGGTATTGTAATTGGGTGACGCTACATTATTAAAGGAATTGAGGTGAAATAAATTAGTTATGGAAAAAAAAAACATAGACTCGGAAAATATTAAGTTACGGTCCAAGTGAGCGAGTCCGGGTATAAAGGTTGGGCGACACCAAGTATTAAATTAATTAATGTGTAATTAATTAAATTAGAGTCGGGCTGTAGACTCAGGAACATATTAAATTAAGTAATGTGTAATTAATTAAATTAGAGTCGGAGTATAGACTCGGGAAAGTATTAAATTAACCAATGTGAAATTTATTAAATTAGAGTCGGACTGTAGACTCGAAAAAGTAGTAAATTAATTAATGTCTAATTAATTAAATTAGAGTCGAACTGTAGACTCGAAAAAGTATTAAATTAATTAATGTGTTAATTAATTAAAGAAGAGTCGGGCTGTAGACTCGGAAAAGTATTAATTTAATTAATGTATAATTAATTAGATTAAAGTCGAGCTGTAGGCTCGGGAAGGTAATAAATTAATTAATGTGTAAGTTAATTAAATGAGAATCGGACCACAGACTCGGATTGGTATTAATTAATTAATGTCTAATTAATTAAATGAGGGTCGAATCACAGACTCGACTGAGAGTTAATTAATTAATGTGTAAATTAATTAAATGAGAGTCGGATCATAGACTCGGGCAATTATTATATAAATTAATGTGTAAAGTATTTATATTAAAGTCGGATCATAGACTCAGGGAAAGTATTAAATTAATTAATGTGAAATTAATTAAATTAGAGTCGGACCATAGACTCGGGGTAATGATAATTTAATAGGTGAGAAAAATTTATTTAGTTGAGTGAGGCCAGAGACTCAGGAAATTACAGGCTAGTGTTACGGGTTGTGAGTACACGGTGAAGCCGGTGTTAATGCTATATATATATATATATATATATATATATATATATATATGTGTGTGTGTGTGTGTGTGTGTGTGTGTGTGTGTGTGTGTTTGTGTGTGTGTGTGTGTGTGTATTGTGTGTGCTATTAAATATCTGTGATTAGATATTTATTTAATTGTATATTCTAGTGCTATCAAGGGAGGTTGCACGATGTGGGTGAATCCCTTAGCTTGAGGAGTAGGGTGAGTATATCCCCAGGTCATAGAATCGGGTATATGGGTGGGGGGCTTATCTCACTTTTAGGGAAGGAATATGACCGCCTCCACTTCGTTTATATTTTGGGCCAGGTTAGTGAGCGATCCCAACTTGGGTAACTAGGTTATGTGAGCACACCTAGTGAGATGGCACTTTAGAGGGAATCATCCGGTGAGGGTATACTCGGAAGGATGGATATACGTATGATATATGTGTGGATGTTTTAGTAAAGATACGTATAATATGGTAGTAAATATTATATGTGGGTAATAATACAGTGTGTGATGTATTTACTTGATATAACTTGTGTCACGGTTATATGCTATTAATTAAGAAGAAATTAATTAAGTCAATTGGTGAGATAACTTATAATTCATGAATAATTATACTCGGGTTAGAGTAGTTTGGCAAGGGGAGGTTATACCAGGACTAGTTGAAAGGGGTAGTACAACTAGGTGGGGTTAAGGTAATCGTTAGGTGTGCACATTAGTGGAGGGGTGAGAATGTCCACAAGAGAGTGCGACACTAACTTAAATATGAAGCGCATTCACGCATTTTAAATTACTGCAGTTAATTCACTTGCTAAATATTTTCAAAATATTTTGGGTTCTAACCCTTGCTATAAAACTATTTTCAAAACCTTTTAGGTGTCCAGCCACAAGGACGCCAGGATTGATATTCTATTCCGGGGACATGGAGCTGCGGCATATATGGATGCTAGTAGGAGTTTGATTTAGACGCATCATTCATTCTTTTCCTAGAGTAGGAATCTCTTATCAGTTTCAGTTTACTTAGGGCATGTCGCGCAGACTTTTCAGTATAGTTTTCAGATTTATTTTATTCAGGTGTTGGATGTTTGTATTAGACTATTTACTTTTGTGGCCGATGGTTTATTCGGAATGTCATTTTATTTTTGTTCAGTTGATTCAATTCAGTTGTGTGAATGGTTTATTTTTATTCCGCATGTACTGGTTTGTTTAATTAAAAAGATAAAATTTGGCACCAGCTTTGTGGAATACTAGGTGGTTAGTAAGTTTTAAAAAGGTTTTCGAAAGTGATGCTAAGGATGAACCAACTGGGATTCGTGTTTTAATTTGGTATAGGACTGATCACCCAGTAGTTTATTAGGCGGGGTGTCACACAAGGATGTAAATATTACAACAAGAAGGGGGAAAGGGACCTATGAAATCGATGCCCCAACAGTCAAATACTTCAATCTCAATTATGAGGGACATTGGCATCATGTTTCGACGAGTTATGGCTCCTAATTTTTGGCAATACTCACACGAAATGCAGAATTCGTGTGCATCCTTGAAGAGTGTGGGCCAATAAAATCTGCTTTGCAAAATTTTTGTAGCGATTTTCGTGGATAAAAAATGGCCTCCACAAGCTTGCGAGTGGGAGAATTGAATAACGCTTTTAATCTCTTCATCGGTAACGCACTTCCAGATGATTTGGTCCTCGCAGATTTTAAACAAGTAGGAATCATCGAAGAAAAACCTATGCACCCAAACAAAAAATTCATCTTCTCTTGAGGGGTCCAATGGGATGGAACCCGTCACGAGGTAGTTCACAACGTCAGCGAACCACGACAGAGAGTAAGTAGAGAACAGTTGTTCATCCGGAAAGACCTCAACAATGGGGAGTTGATCCTTGGGTGCTTCGAATGTCAAATGCAACAAGTGGTCGGCCACGAAATTCTCTACTCCCTTTTTGTCCTTGATAGTCAAATTGAACTCTTGAGTAAAAGCACCAACCTTATCAAATGAAGCTTGGCGTTCTTCTTTAAAAAAAGGTATTTTAATACTGCGTGATCAGTAAAAAAACAATGGGAGATCCCACCAAATACGCTCGAAATTTATCTAAGGCATATAAAACTGCTAGTAACTCTTTCTCAGTGGTCGAATAGTTCAATTGCGCACTGTCAAGAGTCTGAATCGCGTAGTAAATCACATGGGGCTTTTTATCGCTCCATTTTCCTAACACTGCCCCAACAGTGAAGTCGTTAGCATCACACATCAACTCAAAAGGTAAAGTCCATCCAGGGGCTTGCATTATGGGAGTGGCGGTAAGCATGCTTTTAAACTTCTCAAAAGCTACTTGTCACTCATCACTCCATTTGAATGGGGTATCCTTAGAGAGGAGATTATATAAAGGTCTAGCAATGGAGATAAAATCCATTATGAATCTTTTATAAAACCCGACATGCCCAAGGAAAGAACTCACATCTTTGAGGGTTTTTGGAGCGGGTAAATTAGCAATGATCTCAGTCTTAGCCTTATCAACCTATATACCTTTCGAGGACACAATATGTCTGAGAACAATCCCGTTTGAGATAATGAAATGGCACTTTTCCCAATTTAGCTTGAGATTCTTTTCCACACACCTAGACAAAACTTTTTCAAGCATAGAGAGGCAATGGTCATCGGAGTTACCAAAGATGCTAAAATTGTCCCTAAATACCTCCAAACCTCTCTTTACCATATAACTGAACATACTTAGCATGCACCTTTGGAGTGTCGCCGGCACATTACACAATCCTAAGGACATTACTTTGTAGGCGAAAGTCCCAAAGGGGCATGTGAACGTTGTTTTGTCTTGGTCCTTAATATAAAGCTTGATTTGGTTATACCCACTATATCCATAGAGGAAACAATAAAAAGGGTGGCCGAAAACACGTTCCAACATTTGGTCGATAAAGGGAAGGGGGAAATGATCTTTCAAGTTCATGGCATTAAGTTTCCTATAATCTATGCATACACACCATCCAGTGGTGGTGCATTTGGTTATCAATTCTCCCTTCGCATTCTCGACGATGGTGACTCCTGATTTTTTATGAACCATGTGTATCGAACTCACCCATTTGCTGTTCGATATGGGTTATATAATGTCCTCATCTAACAGCTTAATCACCTCCGCTCTCACCACTTCTTTCATAACCGGGTTCAACCTACGTTGCATCTCATGGGAGAGCATTGCATTCTCCTCTAAATGGATTTTGTGAGTGCAAATGAATAGTCTAATTCCCTTCAAATCCGTAATGGTCCACCCGAAAGCACCCTTATACCTCCTTAACAAGTCTGTCAATATTAGTTCTTGAACCTCATCAAGGATAAATGAGACAACTATGGGATATGTATCCTTATCACCCAAATATTCATATTTTAATTCGGTGGGCAATTGCTTGAGATCAATCTTGGGAAATTGCACATCTGAGGGCACCTCGTATGAGTCTCGAGGATGTAAGTCATCAAAAGCGGAACACCAATTAACATCGTCAATCATCTTATCCTCATCCAACAACAAACTCATAAACTTGACTTCTTCATTATACAGAGAATAGTTATTCTCCAAGTCAATTGAGTTTACCAAACACCCCTCCAAAGGATCTGAGAAATAACTAGCATCGAAATGCTCCTGAACTGCCTCTTCGATGAGGTCAACCTCCTGGACATCATCATCATCCCCCATTTGCTTTGCAACATTAAAAATGTTCATCTCCAAAGTCATGTTTTCAATTGTGAGATTCATTTATCCATTCCTAGTGTTAGTTAATGCATTCTATGTTTCTAGGAAAGGATGACCAAGGATGATGGGAGTAGTGTTACTACTCAAAGAAATCGAGTGAGTGTCGAAAACTACAAAGTCCACCGAAAAATAGAATTTGTCAACTTGGATTATGACACCCACTACAACTCCCCTCAGAACCTTAACGGAGCGATCTGCTAATTAGAGGGTTATCTGTTGGGTTTGAGGTCTGAATGGGACACTTGGAAATCACTTCCGGCCCTACTCGAGGTTCCTCCTCCTTTTCTTTTAAGGAAGCATCTTCGATCTTGATTGGGTCGGGAGAGACTTCCTTACTAACAGTAGGGATGGGAGGAGGGATAGATTTATCAACAAATTTCTCGCTTCGTAGAACGATAATAGCCTTTGCTTGGTCGGGAGGGTGATTCGAACCGCCAGTCGCACAATGCTGCCCAATGGGCCTTTGGGGTTGCGAAGGGAATTTTCCCTTTTCTTGAATACTAAATGACGAGGTTAACTTTGAAATTTTGGCTTCAAGTCGAGCATTGGTGGTTTGAGAAGTCATGAAAGATTAAAGAACTTCTTCAAGACTTCTTTTATTCGGGTGAGCATACGGTGGTATAGGAGGAGGATTAGGTCCTGGAGGGGGACCTTGCATTTTCATTTGAGGAAGAGGAGGTTGCTTATAAGGATTTTGATAATTGGGGGGGGGGGGTGATTTTGAGCTTGTTGAGATTGCCCATAGGAGAAACCGGGGTGGTTTGTCCATGAAGGATTATACCCTTCTGCTAGAGGAGTCATGAATTGTTTCTTGTAAGTGGCCATTGCGTTAGCTTGATCATGAAGCATCACTTTGTATGTCGGGATTGTAGGACAATCCTTGGTTGAGTGATCTTCTACGTCGTAAATAGCACACGACTCTTCTACGTGCAAAGGATGAGGATTGAAATTTACGAGTTCCCGAGTCTTTTGATCCATGGCCTCTATACGCTTGGCAAGTTGAGCTACTCTCAAGGAAATATCATCCCCTTCGGTGAGGTGACATATCCCATGGCTTGAGGAGGGCGGAATGGCTGAATGAGAATTGGCTTTGTTAGGGTTCGAGGTGTCCCAAGCTTGGGTATTCCCGGCAGAATATTTGAAGTGTGCCCACGTGTCATCAGGGTTTAGCCCTAAGAACTCCCCAGAGCACATTGTCTCCAATATTTGTTTCGCTTTGAGAGAAAGCCCGTTATTGAAAAAGGATATTAATCTCCATTTCTCAAAACCGTGATGTGGGCTTTTATGGAGTAGCTCATTGAATCTTTCCCAACATCGCTCGAAAGTCTCACCCTCGGTTTGGGAAAAGGTTTGGATTTAACCTTTGAGAGCGTTGGTGCGATGGGTTGGGAAAACTTCTTTAAAAACTACGCTTGCATATTGCGCCAACTAACGATGGAATTAGGAGACAAGGACCAAATCCAAGTTTTCGCTTCGTTCTTTAAGTAGAAAGGGAAAAGTTTGATTCGGGTTACATCAAGAGGACAATTTTGTCGCTAAAATTAGCACAAACCTCCTCAAACTCTCGGACATGGAGATAGGGTTGCTCAATTTCCATTCCATGGAAGGTTGGAAGTAGTTGAATCGTTTCGTTATGGAAATGGAATTGAGCAGCATTATATGGGAAGATGATACACGATGGAGAGGTGGTCCTCTCCGGCTACATGTAATCTCTCATTGGCCTATATGGAGGATCGACCTCCCCTCTACTACTATGCTCACTCTGATTATCGGTCATAAAATTAGTCTCAGAGTTGGTGTCAGTGTGGGCTTAGTTCAAAATGGAAGGAGTTGGAGATGGTCTCATATAATCCGAATGCTCGCTGGATGAGGAGGTACTAGCAATAGAATTTGAAGTATTCTCGCTCTCAGCTTGCATCCATGGGATTTGGATTGATTTTGGAAACCGTGTTTTCACGGTGACCACAGGGAACGTAATGGTGTAAATATAAATTCTAAAACCTTAAATTGTTGCCCATCCCCGACAAAGGTGTCAAACACTTGGTGTGCTCTAAAGAGTGTATGATTCAAGTGAAAATATTTCGCAACAAGTAGTAACTGGGCAAGAGCGGGATCGTATTACTCAATGATTGAACACTTATAGGAGAACAAGATTAGGCTAAAGAAGATTCTCTAAATGTCACAAAAGGAATGTGTAAAAGATGATTTAACTGTTTGAAAATGTGATAGCAATTAACCACTAAACTATCATGCGCAGAGTTAACAAATATCGAAGCAACTACAATGATGTACCAACATGAACTAAGTTAAGCTTGAGTTCAAGAGATAAAAAGGGATTGAGGATCATTCCCCCACCTTGAATTCGCGAATAAAGATGATAGGTCTTGATTCAAATTAATTCTAATCGAGCATAATTAATTAGATCCGAACATCAACCATGTAGAGACTAAACTCATCGATGGAGGATTAGGGTTAATTAGTTATTGCTAAAATGGGTTGGGGTTATAGTAAAGCATCAAATACTACCCCTTGCATGACAAGGAGCATTAAGAGACTAGGATACTCCAATACTAACACATGGAGTTCAATTAGAACAATTATAAACCAAACCCTAAATATGAACTTCAAGCATCCTAGGTGGGATTATGAACCTCAACATTAAATTTTGATACTCATGCTACCAACTACGATACACATGCAAGGGAACCACATATTTAAACTAACCATCAAATGTAAATACAAAACAATACAAGATAGGATAATAAAAGAAATTTAAAGCTAAGGAATACAAGTAGATATGGATTTAATGAACAAATCTTGCATTAATTAACAACTAACTTATGAGAATACAAGTCTTTACAGGTAGGAAGAGCAATAACTACACTTGGCCTAAGAGAGAGAAGAGAGTGTTTCTATATCCACCAAATATCGCAAGTAAACTATATCTTCCAATGAAGGAAAAACCAAGGATAAAAATAAAAAAATCTATCCATAATGGCAAAATAGTAATAAGGAAACAAAAATAAAAAAATTTGCAGAATTGAATCGATTCGGAGGAGTCCGAATCGATTCTCATGAGGGAAGCCAATGCACTTGTAATAACCGAATCGATTTGAACCTGTTTTCAAAATGAGGTTGCTCATTTTTGCTTTATTTTCCCAGGGTTTCACCGAATTATCCGTAACTTCTTCTTTCTAGATCGGATTCATGCACTGTAGGATGCCACACAAAGATGAAATGGAGGGCTACAACTTCCGTGAAGATATCGGGACCAAAACTCGAGTCTTGAATTTACTAAAATGCCCCCAAAGATTCAACTGTCAATAAAACTTACCCAAACCTCACAACTTGCATTCCTGCGATCTATAAAAACTTAAATAAGGCACACATAATATATATATATATATGACCAATATGGGGGTTAATCAATAAATGATCATAAGAATCGGGAATATCACACGAGGGAATGCTAGAATGTACAAATTAACGGGGCTAGAAATACAATAAAAGTGACTTATCATCCTGCTAACCCTCGTCTTAGCTTTTCGCCCACGCAGCTCGATAGTCCCTCTTGAACATAAACTTCATTCTCTTGATGTCTCTCTAAAGACTAGCTATAATGGTGTATTTTCATTGAATATCCTCCTTCAGCTCGGCGATTTCATTTTTTAAGTCATCATTCTCAGCCTGAATCATCTCACCCACCTCTCCCACATCCCTGCTCGTTGCAAGTTAGGCCCTCAGTCCATTTATCTCCTCATGTACGCAAGAGACGATTTCCTCTATAACTTGGAGGTAATCCTTCAACTTAATAATTTTCTCAGACTGGTCCTTGTACGCTTCCGTCTTTGCCTTTGGCTGCTTGTATACCTTTTTAAGACTCGACGAGCTTGCCCACTCACACATGGGACTAGAACCTTACCAAGATTTAAGGAAGAAGATGTATTGTCATCCACAACAACAAGCTACAAACAACAAAGCAAATAAACAAGCATAGAGAGCATCAGCAAAAAGAAAAGTATTTCATCATTGATAGTTCAAAAGAGGGGCAAGAGATATTACAAAAGAGAAAAGGAAAAAAGTAAATTACAATATAAGAACAAAGTAAAGGAAAATATCCCGGGGCTATAAGAATTCAATCCTTGCCTTCTAGAGGTCTCTTGCTCTTTCCCTTTCTCGACAACTTTTTTTTTCCTAATTGGCAGTTGCCTCGACCTCATTTTGCTCTTATCCAGCTTGATCGATCGACATACTAGCAGGAAGCTCCTCGATAGTAATAAGAGAAGGCCCTGGGGAATGAAGCTTGTACAGATCGGACTCTGATGGGACTCATGTTGCACCCAAGTCTTGGTCCCATCTTTTCTTGAAGTATAACTTCTTGGCATAAGCAATTTGGATCTCAGCATCGTCATAGGCCACATTCCATACATACGCATAGTTCTTTTTCTTTATGCTTAGGACCTCGCCCTCCAGCTTCTGGATCTTCCTAACCATATCTAGGTTCTCCCCTACCAGCCTCGCCTTCTCATCAATCGCAAGATTGATGGCCACCTTCAGCTCATCAAAATCCTCCTATGCCTTCTCCTTCTCCCGCTCAAACCCAGCCCAAGCATCAGCCAAGTCCTTTTGGGACTTCTTCAGGGCTTCGCTTAGCTCCTAGTTCTTCTTAGGCTGGTCGATACGACCATTCAAGGGTATAGTGAAATTTGACAAAAACTACAAGGCAGAATGAAGAAAAATTAGTAAACAAAAGCCGAACAAAGAGAAATTATAAGGACATAAATTTCTAATTGAGTCCCTATATTGTTTTGACTTAATTCCGTGAACAAAACTATGTTTGTAATATGTCATAGGGAGATTTTATTTTTTCACTATCCCACTTGGTCTATGACGTATTGAAGAAATTGAAGATGTTGCGGTAAGGCTTCAAAGAAATAATCATGCCGAAGTTTATTTGGTGCAAGTTTATTCATATTTAAAGTTAATTGCACTCCGAGATCACACATGTATGAATGCGTATAAATAATGGTGCTAGGAATTATTTTTATAAAAGGTAAGGATGTAATTTTATAAATAAAAATGTTTTTAAATGTTTTTAAAGTGTTTTAAATGTTTACACTACGTTTTTATTCTGATAAGCTCGAAAAAGAGTTTGACTTATTTGGATCTCATTTGGAAGAGACGTTTTAAACAAAAAGTCAAAAAGTCAAACTGACGGGACTGTCGTTCGAACGACATCTATCCTTCGTTCAAGAGAGAAGGCTATGTCATGCGAACGACTTGCCTATCTCATTCGAGCGACACTATTTTCGAGGTGGCATTTAATTCCTATTTAGATCGTGGTTTTGTCAGAGTTTTTAAGTGTGTTCATTCTAGAAAAACAATTTACGTTCCAGTAAGAGTTTTGCACATATTTTCTAAAGTTTAAAAAGCTTAAACACATCCTTAGAGTTTGCAAAAATCTGAGTTGTCATTCTTATATGTTTATGTGATCTTGCTCCACCAAGAAGGTTTGTTCTACACTTGAACATCAGGGTTTTGCAGTGAAGAAAAGAGAAGGACTTTTGTTCAACATCGTAGACGTATCAAAGCCATTCGGTGGACATCGAGACATTCATGGAGTCGAGTGTTATGTATAGGTATCGTGGAAGATGGAATTTCAGCGTGAGCACTATTAAAGAACGGTAGAAGACCAGAAGGAGCGTCAAGACCCGCGGGGATCGAGTCTTTGAGTAATGCTAATATGTCTTTGTAAAACCTTTGTTCATAGTGATTGTCTGGCTTGGACCGTCCGAGGTTGTTTTCCCATTTTGGGTTTTTCCTCCTACATCCAGCGTTGTGAGTATTCTTTACTTTACTTTACATGCTTTAATCACTAGATGCATGTTTAGGATTAATCAAGATAAAATTGATTTAAAGTAAGAATTGGGTTTTCACAACTTGGTTTGGTGCAAATTAAGAGTTGGATAATTTTTGGTATCACAAATTGGGCTGGTTTGAAATACACATAGGGACCACACCATGTTTTTTCAGATTGGTATGAGAGCTAGAAAACATATTTGATTTGTTTTGTGATCCCTTGTGTTTTCAAAGATGAATTTTGGATATAACGAATTTTCTTGAACTCCTATTTTTTATGGCACTAATTACACTCATTGGAAGATGAGAATGAGAAGTGCATTAAAATCTATTGATGATCGTGTGTGGCTAGCAGTTGAGAAAGGTTGGACACCCCCTGTCACTATTGTTGGTGAGGTCACTAGTTTAAAGCCTACGGAGTCATGGACTGAAACTGAACATAGACTTTCAGAATATAATTCTAAGGGTTTGCATGTTATTTCTTCACATGTCACACCGAAATAATATAATAGAATTATGACTTGTGAAATATTAAAAGAGGCTTGGGATACTTTGGCACTCACTCAGGAGGGCACTAGCACGGTTAGGACATCAAAACGTCAAAATCTCACTACACAGTTTGAGACCATTAGGATGTTAGAAAGCAAGACTTTTGATGATTTTTATGCTAGGTTGTCCAATATTTTCAACTCGTCGTTTAACCTAGGTGAGAAAATTCCTGACAACCGTGTCATTAAGAAAATCATTAGGACGTTGCCTAGTAGGTTTGATGTGAAAGTGATCATTTTAAACTCCTTGGGTAAGTTAGAGTCGACGAAACTAGAAGAGATTGTAGATGACTTACAAACCTATGAAATCGACATGATTACCTCCAAGAAAGTGCCTAAGAAAGAAAAGGGTATTGCTTTGAAAACCCGATTTTGAGGATGTTGCTTTGTTGGCAAAGAAATTTAAAAAACTTATTAAGTTTCAAAAGCAATCAAAGATGCCAAGAAATTTAAAAAATTCAAGAACAACAAAGTTGATCCCACCTCCAAGGATAAGTTTGAGAAGCCTAAGAGAGATGAGTCGGATAAGTGTTTTGGGTGTGAGGGGTATGGTCACAAAGTTAAGGAGTGTCCCACTAGACTTAAGAAAGAGAGAAAGCAACCCATTGTCTATAGTTCCAGCTTAAGTGATAGTGATTCGAAAGAGGGATAGAGTTCCCCCATTGATCGAAGCTTTGTTGCATTCATGGCATGTCATGTGAGCGATGACAATTCTCATGTGTATGACACTTACGAGGAGGTTTTGAGTGTATCCCATGTTACTGAGGGTGAAAAGAATGGCGAGGAGGAGATAGATTTGAAAGAATTGTAAGTTGCATTTAATGAGTTGTATGCCGAGATTGTGAAAGTGAAAAAGGAAAATGCAAAATTGCAAGATAAGTTGAATGAGCGCGCCATAGAAAATAATGATAGTTTGATTGAGGATCTTAGGGCACGCGAGAAGAAGTTTAGGGAGAAACTAGAGTTTTTGGAGAAAGAGAGAGATAATATCCGTGGTTTGATGGAGTCTTTGAAAAAAGAGATTTTAGCGTTTGAGGAGTCTAGGCGTTTACTCGAGTCTAGGATTCTTGAGTTGGATGACAGATTGAAAGACTTGTCTAGAGTTAAGTTTGATTTGGAGGCTAGGTCAGAGAAGTTAGATAAGATCCTAGGCACCGTCCAAATTAAGGGAGATAGGGGAGGTATAGGTTTTAATGAGAGAGTAGTTCCCATTCCCCCCACACATGTGAGAAACACTAGGAAGGCTAGAAAAGGTCCACATATAGGTAATCATTCCCACCATCGCTACACTTGCACATTTTGTGATAGGAAAGGTCACCTTAGGCGTATCTTACGACCTTAGACAAGCTCCTAGGAAGTTTAGGAATAAAGTTGCCTCGGTTCCCCAAACCCCCATGCGTCGTTTTACACCTACTTGGGTTAGGAAATCGGATTTAGTGTCTTTAGGAATAAAACTTCATGATTCTCGTTTGGGTGCACTTAATTCTTCCCATGCTAAATCTAAAGGATGATATTGTTTCCATGTTTGTCATATACTAGTTTGCTTCATGATATATGCATTGCTAGTATAGTTACATGTGTATCATTTTGTATTATAGTTTTCATTTGTTTGAGTCCTATTGAAAAATACAAAAAGATTTTGTTTTTTGAGAGAACTTTTGAAAACCCAAAAATATTTTTCTTTTATTTGAGTCAAAATATGTTTGAAAAGCCAAAAATATTTTTCGGTTTTTGTTTTTGAGTTAACATATTTGATGTGGCATATTGGTGCGCTTGCCCCCCCCCCCCCCCCCAATCGGTTCATTATCCATGGGGCTAGGACATTTGGTCGTTATTATCGATGCTTAGATTGATCTTAACCATTGTTTATATGGTGTTGTTTCGAAGTTGATATTCATTTTGATTCGACTTTTCATATATGCCAACATTGGACACATGCACGAGTTTATATGAATGTTTGACTTCTCTTGTATATTTGAATTTAGTGAGGCGTTCTTATCTAAATCTTGTCATCTATGCGTAAGTAGAGTTAAGGAGAAGTGTGCAAGTAATAACCGTTTACCATGAGGATTTGAATTCATTACTAATTGAAAAATGATGATTGATTCACTGGAAAGGGCTGCGAGAGTTCAAAATTAACTCGTCGTGAAAGCCACCGTTTAAAAGAGCCCAAAAGAAAAAGAAATATGTTAAGAAAAAGGGCCAATGTAGAATCCCTACAGCGAAAATATTGCGACTTCTCAAATAACATCCAATTTTAATTAATCCCAAATTTTAGTTAAACCCTAAAACATGCATCTAGATGATTTATCAAATAAAATATAGCATGTAGGATAAAACAAACAGTTTCAGGAAAAATCCCCCAAAGGGGCAAAACCTTTTATTTTCATTATAATATTGTAACATACAATTTCGGATTACAATGAAAATATAGTGACACAGAATTACCCGCAGGTGTCGGATCTGTAGTCGGCAGCTGGAAGTTTCCCTTTCTAGGAGGGCAGCAATGAAGAAGAGAAACGGCTTCTCCACAAGTTTGTCGGCTGAAAGTTTCCCTTTCCAGGAGGGCAGCAATGAAGAAGAAAGACGGCTTCTCCACAAGGGTTGAACAAAAGAAGAGTTGTGTTCTTGGGTTACCAAAAAGATTCACAAAGGTTTGGCAATTGTGTGAATCAAAACATGAGTCTTGGGACTCAAAAATATGAAGACTAGAGTAATTGGGACTCTCAAAAACGTCTTCCAAAGTCTTGCAAAACAGCTCCCCCGAAGTTGTCTTTTGATAAGGAAACCAAAAGAGTTTTAAAACTTGGGGACTCTTGCAGCGTCAGGTACCCCGAACCGGTTCTGGGGTACCCCGAACCGCTTCCCCCCCCCCCCCCCCCCCCCCCGCGAACTGGTTCCCCATGCGGTTTGGGGATAAAAAAAATCAGCATTCTTTAAGGAATTTTCTCCATCTTCAAAAGGTCATAACTCCTTCACCGTAGCTCGGATTGAGGTGCCGTTTCTTCCAGTATCTTCGTTACGGAGAGCTATTCAACTTTATAGTTGACCAGACCTCCGGACTATGGCTGTAAAATTACGAAAATGCCCTTGAACTCTCCTATCGTGCCTTTTTTCACTGTTTTGACTTCCCTTGCGTACCACTTGCATTAAGTCCCTAAAATTGTGGAACGTGAAGTCGTTGAGGTAGATGTGGGACACATTAATGGAGATGTTGAATGCTTGATTCCCAGAATTCGGATAGAGGCCGTCATGTGAGATCGTGAGGTGACGTGCCAAATGTAGCGGCGTACGACATACATAAATGTAACATGTTGGACATGAGAAAAATGTCCTTACAAATCTCCCCCTATGTCTATGCCGGTACATACATAAAAAATCCTAATTATCAAATAACAAAATTGCCTATACAAATCTACCCTTCCATGAACCCAAAACTGGAAAGATACAAATGAATAAGTCTTCATCGTTTGTTCTTCAAATCTTCAAAACTTCAAATCTTCAATCTTCAAAATCTCAAATCTTTTCTCATTAGGGTGTGCTATTCAGTGATCATCAATGTAGTACCTACACGCATGAGATAAAGAAAAAATACCAAGTGACGTATCGAGTTTGAAATGAGATAAACATAGATACCAATATATGATAAGCATAAGTCAAATCTCAAAACTCCCCCAAAATAAGATAATTCTTTCTCCCCCTTTTTATGATGTCCCCAAATAGACAAATAGGAGGAATGAATCAAATCAGCAAAATCAGGGTGTCACAATATACAAAACCAGGCATCAATCAAATGTCAAACGTGCTCTTGCAAGGAGTTGCTCAAAAAAAAACTTCACAAACTATTTTTGAATTTTTCAAAATTTTCATACAAAACAAAAAAATAGATACCATTTAAAAAAATATGATACAAAAATCACACCATGGATTTAGACTCAAACAACTAAGTCATGGAAACGGAATGAATGGGTGTGAACACATTCGATAGGTAAATCAACTGAATCAATCATATGTGCACGATGCATATGTGTACTCCTAACGAATGAGCATCAAAACTATCCTTAGATGTAAAAGATTGTTGAATTTAGATGACATCGTCTTATGCAAATCAACAAATCAAAGTCAAAGTGATTTTCACACCAATAACGTCCAAAACTATGTAGCGCATATTCAAGAATTTCAAGGACGTGCAAACCCGTTTTAAATTCTCCAACCAAACTCCCTCATATATATTTTCTTTTAGAGGTGATAAACTAAATTCTCAAACTTTGGAGAATTGGTGCAAAAACCTAAATGGCCCATAATTTGGCATGAATATCTTTTTATTGCCTTTAATTTTTCCGGGCTCTTTTAAACCTCTTTGGACCCTGGATAATAAAATTCCTCCATTTTTTAGGTCCAATTTAACGGTGGCTTAGTATTCGCAAAGGCAAAATGAGCCTTTCGCAGCCCTTCCCCGTTGAAAACAAGCACACAAACTCACAAAACGGTTCTTATATGCACAATTTCCTTATCAAAATTTTATCGCGCTTGGTTCGTTTTAAAGGACAGGATTGAAGTGAAAACACCCAACCAACATGTGATAAGACAAGCACAATAATCAAATAAATCCGTGCATGTGTGCAATAAAGGAAATATGAGTCAAACATGTAGGAAGTAACAATTAATTACATCTTAATGACTCCAAACATTATAAAGCACACGGATGAATTGACCTATTGTCTCAAAACACTATCAAATAGTCACATGAACATAATGAAATGATGTTGTGACTCGGTCATCCAAAGTTGTTCATCCATAAATGGTGCAAACAAAAAAAACAAAAATCTTTTTGTATTTTTCAAAATATTTCCAAAAACAAAAATCTATACAAAAGGTACATGTCACAACGCTAGCAAACATATATCAAAAAGCATAACTAGCGTATGACAAATATGCAAACACACTCATCTATATGATATGGCAAGAGAAGAATCATGTGCAAGCAAACGAGAATCAACTTGTCTAAAATCTAGTGTGTCCAAAAGTGATTTCCTAACCCAAGTAGATGTGAAACAACTTGTGGGGGATTTAGGAACCAAGATAACACTAGACTTCGACATCCCAGGACTTTTTCCAAGATAAAAACAAAATCTCCTAAGGTGGCCTTTCCTACCACAATGTGACCATGTGAAAACGGGAGGAATGTTACCTAAAGTGTGATCTTTTCTAACATCCTTGGGATTAATTGACCCTCTAAAACAGATAATGGTTTTGGCTTTAGCACTAGAAACATGAGAACAAGATGAGCCATTACCATCACAATCAAACCTACTTGAATCGTTTAAATCATTTTTCAACTTCAAAATATTTGATTCAAGCAACAAATTAAACTCTTCCCAAGACAGGGATTGCTTTTTCAAATTTTCAACAATTTCTAAAAGGGTATCCCTCTCCCCCTCAATTAAAGCACACTTTTCCCTAAGAGTCTCTTCACGTGCCACAAACTCATTGATTAAAATATTTCTTTCATCTTTGGGACAAACACAAACTATCGAATTTTTAAGGTCCTCTAAATCTTTTTCTAAAACAAGGACCCTATCATCACTCTCCATTTTGGACAATTTTAAAGCATTAAATTCATGGTCCAAAGAAACAAATTTTTCACGATAAAAATCTCTTTGATTTTGAACCGTTTGCAAAAGATCCATCGCGGATTTAAAACGAGAATTTTCTTTTTCCAAAACTTTAATTCTTTTGCAAAGTTTCAAATTCAAACTTTTTAAATTTTCAGCATGGTCGTGAACTTTTTCAAAAATAGGCTCCTCATTAAACGGGCGTTCCATTGAAAAATTGCGATTTTTCACAAAATTGATTTTTCAAAAAAAATAATCAATATCACACGATTTTGCGGAAATCAGGAAGTAAATCCTTGAAAAATCAGGATCACGCAATAAATTAGCGTAACCCGCTCTGATACCAATTTGTAGAATCGCTACAGCGGAAATATTGCGACTTCTCAAATAACATCCAATTTTAATTAATCCCAAATTTTAGTTAAACCCTAAAACATGCATCTAGATGATTTATCAAAAAAAAATAGAGCATGCAGGATAAAACAAACAGTTTCAGGAAAAATCGCCCAAAGGGGCAAAACCTTTTATTTTCATTATAATATTGTAACATACAATTTCAGATTACAATGAAAATACAGTGACACAGAATTACCCGCAGGTGTCGGATCTGTAGTCGGCGGCTGGAAGTTTCTCTTTCCAAGAGGGCAGCAATGAAGAAGAGAAACGGCTTCTCCACAAGTTTGTCGGCTGGAAGTTTTCCTTTCCAGGAGGGCAGCAATGAAGAAGAAAGATGGCTTCTCCACAAGGGTTGAACAAAAGAAGAGTTGTGTTCTTGGGTTACAAAAAAGATTCACAAAGGTTTGGCAATTGTGTGAATCAAAACATGAGTCTTGGGACTCAAAAATATGAAGACTAGAGTAATTGGGACTCTCAAAAACGTCTTCCAAAGTCTTGCAAAACAGCTCCCCCGAAGTTGGCTTTTATAAGGAAACCAAAAGAGTTTTAAAACTTGGGGACTCTTGCAGCGTCAGGTACCCCGAACCGGTTCTGGGGTACCCCGAACCGCTTCCCCCCCCGAACTGGTTCCCCATGCGGTTTGGGGATAAAAAAAATCAGCATTCTTTAAAGAATTTTCTCCATCTTCAAAAGGTCATAACTCCTTCACCGTAGCTCGGATTGAGGTGCTGTTTCTTCCAGTATCTTCGTTGCGGCGAGCTATTCAACTTTATAGTTGACCAGACCTCCGAACTATGGCTGTAAAATTACGAAAATGCCCTTGAACTCTCCTATCGTGCCTTTTTTCACTGTTTTGACTTCCCTTGCGTACCACTTGCATTAAGTCCCTAAAATTGTGGAACGTGAAGTCGTTGAGGCAGATGTGGGACACATTAATGGAGATGTTGAATGCTTGATTCCCAGAATTTGGATAGAGGCCGTCATGTGAGATCGTGAGGTGACGTGCCAAATGTAGCGGCGTACGACATACATAAATGTAACATGTTGGACATGAGAAAAATGTCCTTACAAATCTCCCCCTATGTCTATGCCGGTACATACATAAAAAATCCTAATTATCAAATAACAAAATTGCCTATACAAATCTACCCTTCCATGAACCCAAAACTGGAAAGATACAAATGAATAAGTCTTCATCGTTTGTTCTTCAAATCTTCAAAACTTCAAATCTTCAAAATCTAAAATATTTTCTCATTAGGGTGTGCTATTCAGTGATCATCAATGTAGTACCTACACACATGAGATAAAGAAAAAATACCAAGTGACGTATCGAGTTTGAAATGAGATAAACATAGATACCAATATATGATAAGCATAAGTCAAATCTCAAAACTCCCCCAAAATAAGATAATTCTTTCTCCCCCTTTTTATGATGTCCCCAAATAGACAAATAAGAGGAATGAATCAAATAAGAAAAATCAGGGTGTCACAATATACAAAACCAGGCATCAATCAAATGTCAAACGTGCTCTTGCAAGGAGTTGCTCAAAAAAAAACTTCACAAACTATTTTTGAATTTTTCAAAATTTTCATACAAAACAAAAAAATAGATACCATTTAAAAAAATATGATACAAAAATCACACCATGGATTTAGACTCAAACAACTAAGTCATGGAAACGGAATGAATGGGTGTGAACACATTCGATAGGTAAATCAACTGAATCAATCATATGTGCACGATGCATATGTGTACTCCTAACGAATGAGCATCAAAACTATCCTTAGGTGTAAAAGATTGTTGAATTTAGATGACATCGTCTTATGCAAATCAACAAATCAAAGTCAAAGTGATTTTCACACCAATAACGTCCAAAACTATGTAGCGCATATTCAAGAATTTCAAGGACGTGCAAACCCGTTTTAAATTCTCCAACCAAACTCCCTCATATATATTTTCTTTTAGAGGTGATAAACTAAATTCTCAAACTTTGGAGAATTGGTGCAAAAACCTAAATGGCCCATAATTTGGCATGAATATCTTTTTATTGCCTTTAATTTTTTCGGGCTCTTTTAAACCTCTTTGGACCCTGGATAATAAAATTCCTCCATTTTTTAGGTCCAATTTAACGGTGGCTTAGTATTCGCAAAGGCAAAATGAGCCTTTCGCAGCCCTTCCCCGTTGAAAACAAGCACACAAACTCACAAAACGGTTCTTATATGCACAATTTCCTTATCGAAATTTTATCGCGCTTGGTTCGTTTTAAAGGACAGGATTGAAGTGAAAACACCCAACCAACATGTGATAAGACAAGCACAATAATCAAATAAATCCGTGCATGTGTGCAATAAAGGAAATATGAGTCAAACATGTAGGAAGTAACAATTAATTACATCTTAATGACTCCAAACATTATAAAGCACACGGATGAATTGACCTATTGTCTCAAAACACTATCAAATAGTCACATGAACATAATGAAATGATGTTGTGACTCGGTCATCCAAAGTTGTTCATCCATAAATGGTGCAAACAAAAAAACAAAAATCTTTTTGTATTTTTCAAAATATTTCCAAAAACAAAAATCTATACAAAAGGTACATGTCACAACGCTAGCAAACATATATCAAAAAGCATAACTAGCGTATGACAAATATGCAAACACACTCATCTATATGATATGGCAAGAGAAGAATCATGTGCAAGCAAACGAGAATCAACTTGTCTAAAATCTAGTGTGTCCAAAAGTGATTTCCTAACCCAAGTAGATGTGAAACAACTTGTGGGGGATTTAGGAACCAAGATAACACTAGACTTCGACATCCCATGACTTTTTCCAAGATAAAAACAAAATCTCCTAAGGTGGCCTTTCCTACCACAATGTGAACATGTGAAAACATGAGGAATGTTACCTAAAGTGTGATCTTTTCTAACATCCTTGGGATTAATTGACCCTCTAAAACAGATAATGGTTTTGGCTTTAGCACTAGAAACATGAGAACAAGATGAGCCATTACCATCACAATCAAACCTACTTGAATCGTTTAAATCATTTTTCAACTTCAAAATATTTGATTCAAGCAACAAATTAAACTCTTCCCAAGACAGGGATTGCTTTTTCAAATTTTCAACAATTTCTAAAAGGGTATCCCTCTCCCCCTCAATTAAAGCACACTTTTCCCTAAGAGTCTCTTCACGTGCCACAAACTCATTGATTAAAATATTTCTTTCATCTTTGGGACAAACACAAACTATCGAATTTTTAAGGTCCTCTAAATCTTTTTCTAAAACAAGGACCCTATCATCACTCTCCATTTTGGACAATTTTAAAGCATTAAATTCATGGTCCAAAGAAACAAATTTTTCACGATAAAAATCTCTTTGATTTTGAACCGTTTGCAAAAGATCCATCGCGGATTTAAAACGAGAATTTTCTTTTTCCAAAACTTTAATTCTTTTGCAAAGTTTCAAATTCAAACTTTTTAAATTTTCAGCATGGTCGTGAACTTTTTCAAAAATAGGCTCCTCATTAAACGGGCGTTCCATTGAAAAATTGCGATTTTTCACAAAATTGATTTTTCAAAAAAAATAATCAATATCACACGATTTTGCGGAAATCAGGAAGTAAATCCTTGAAAAATCAGGATCACGCAATAAATTAGCGTAACCCGCTCTGATACCAATTTGTAGAATCGCTACAGCGGAAATATTGCGACTTCTCAAATAACATCCAATTTTAATTAATCCCAAATTTTAGTTAAACCCTAAAACATGCATCTAGATGATTTATCAAAAAAAATAGAGCATGCAGGATAAAACAAACAGTTTCAGGAAAAATCGCCCAAAGGGGCAAAACCTTTTATTTTCATTATAATATTGTAACATACAATTTCAGATTACAATGAAAATACAGTGACACAGAATTACCCGCAGGTGTCGGATCTGTAGTCGGCGGCTGGAAGTTTCTCTTTCCAGGAGGGCAGCAATGAAGAAGAGAAACGGCTTCTCCACAAGTTTGTCGGCTGGAAGTTTTCCTTTCCAGGAGGGCAGCAATGAAGAAGAAAGATGGCTTCTCCACAAGGGTTGAACAAAAGAAGAGTTGTGTTCTTGGGTTACCAAAAAGATTCACAAAGGTTTGGCAATTGTGTGAATCAAAACATGAGTCTTGGGACTCAAAAATATGAAGACTAGAGTAATTGGGACTCTCAAAAACGTCTTCCAAAGTCTTGCAAAACAGCTCCCCCGAAGTTGGCTTTTATAAGGAAACCAAAAGAGTTTTAAAACTTGGGGACTCTTGCAGCGTCATGTACCCCGAACCGGTTCTGGGGTACCCCGAACTGGTTCCCCATGCGGTTTGGGGTACCTCTCTGGTTTGGGGATAAAAAAGATCAGCATTCTTTAAGAAATTTTCTCCATCTTCAAAAGGTCATAACTCCTTCACCGTATCTCGGATTGAGGTGTCGTTTCTTCTAGTATCTTCGTTACTGCGAGCTCTTCAACTTTACAGTTGACCAGACCTCCGGACTATGGCTGTAAAATTACAAAAATGCCCTTGAACTCTCCTATCGTGCCTTTTTTCACTGTTTTGACTTCTCTTGCGTACCACTTGCATTAAGTCCCTAAAATTGTGGAACGTGAAGTCGTTGAGGCAGATGTGGGACACATAAATGGAGATGTTGAATGCTTGATTCCCGAAATTCGAATAGAGGCCGTCATATGAGATCGTGAGGTGACGTGCCAAATGTAGCGGCGTACGACATACATAAATGTAACATGTTGGACATGAGAAAAATGTCCTTACAGCCAATAAGATTTTCTCTAAGTTGAGAATGCTAGAAACCTCAAAAGAAATTGAAAAAGTATGTTTATGAGGGAGTTTGGTTGGAGAAAATTTAAATGGGTTTGTACAACTAAATCCTAATGTTGAAACATTGCAATTTGACGCTATTGTTTGTAGAATCATCAAAAATCTGGATTTGTGTTCATGTAGTATGTTTATTTCATTAAGCTCACACTTTAAATGTCATATGTTTATGATAAAATTTGATGATTTATTGCTATCAATTAGAGATTCTTGATCATTTCGATGTGTTAGAATTGTGACTCATTAGTTGTAGTTTCATGCCCTATCATTCCATGTCCATGTTTGAGCACATCGGTACTATATTTGCATGTAACTCGCATTATTAGTTCTTATGCATTTTTGTAATTTGTGTTAAAAGCTTACTGTTTTAGCATTGTTTTGCTGTTGTCAGGCCCTTCCACTGATTTTTTTTCTGGAAATTTTTTCACTGGGCAAAAATATAAGATATTTCTGGGAAAATGTGAAAGTTTGGTATGTCGCGAGATCTCGTTCTAACGACATTACTATGTCGAGCGAAGTATTGTTCGAGCAACGTCCTTATCTCATTTGAGCGACGTCCCTGACTCGTTCGAACGACAGCCTAAATTCTTGCTTCTGATTGGTTTGTAGTCCACTGGTTTATTTCGGTATATTTTTTGGTATGGCTGGAAGTTTTTTTGGAATAAATGGTTTATATGCAGGTTAAATTGTCTCATATTAATATTTTTCATATAGTCCGTTTATCACACCTGATTTGTTTGATATATTTTTTTTGTGTGATTCATTGGTTTACTAGCTACAGATTTGTCATCTACTGATCATATTTAGCTAGTTGTTTCATGATTATCTAGCAATTTCAAATTGGTATATCTTCATACTAGATACTTTAATTGGTTTATCTTTTCACTAGATTGCCTATTCGAGACAAAAAAGGGGTAGAGATGGATGCGATGTAGGGGGAGATTTGAGCATGTTTTAGATTACATATTTTACAAATTAGTATTACAAATTGGTAGTTTAAATTTGGTATCATTTTGTTGCTCAAATTGTTTCACAAATGATTTTCAGAGTTTATTCATATTGATATTTATTGTCGTTTGGTATCATTTGGATATATATATTGGTTTCATTTGTTCCTCCATACTTCACTGGGTATTTGTTTGTCTGTTTCATGTGTGTAGGTATGTTCAGCGATTTGAGATTTCAAGTCTACATCACATTCATATAATTCATGCCTGCCGGTTCTACATATCCTAGTCCATATCCTGTATTTTTGATTTTGGGTTTATGGCATGGGATTTAGGTGTCATATGGCTTAACGGCCCGGCTTAAGCATTTCACTGGTTTAGTTTTGTCCCAGAATAGTCAAAGGGGGAGATTTATAAGGACATAAATTTCCAATTGAGTCCCAGTATTGTTTTGACTTAATTTCGTGAAAAAAACTGTGTTTGTAATATGTCATAGGGAGATTTTATTTTGTCACAATCCCACTTGGTCTATGACGTATTGAAGAAATTAAAGACGTTGCGGCAAAACTTCAAAGAAATAATCATGTCGAAGTTTAATTGGTGCAAGTTTATTCGTCTTCAAAGTTAATTATATTCCGAGATCACACAGGTATGAATGCACATAATTAATAGTGCTCGGAATTGTTTTTATAAAAGATAAGGATGTAATTTTATAAAGAAAAATGTTTTAAAACTAGGTGGAAACCCACGCGATGCGCAGGTTATACGTTAGAGAAGGATATAAACCCGATAATTTTCAAACATGTAAAAGATGATAAAACATGTAAAACAAATATAACTACGTAATATCCCAAAAATACATAATAATGATATACGATTCATGATCATATAACGAAAACACTAATAACCTATAGTGTATTACCAAATATCAATAACATAATTATAAATTTGTATGTATAAATGATTTTTTTGGGAGTTTTTAAATGCACCGGTGCTTATCATTAGCATCACCCATTTTTTTAAAGTATGACTGTAAATGACCAACATGCCCTTTATTTTTACCCACCGCCAAAAACAAATCAGTCATTAAGCTGCGTACAGGAGCTTCTTTCTAGAGTTAGAGCAGTTGCTCTTTAAAATCAGGAAACTTAAAATCTCCAGCAATGATAAGCAATTAAAAAAAATTATATGTGTATATAAAATCAGACAAACAACTAAGATAAACAACTAAAAAGGACAACTAAGATAAAACAACTAAAAATGACAACTAAGATAAAACAACTAAGTTTTATACAAACTTCCTGCACAAACACGAAGAACAGAGAAGGAAAACCTCACAAAGGAATTCTTGGCACCATGTCCCCCACCTACCCCTGTTTAATATCTTAGTGAATAATTTACAAAGAAATTATTACTGCATTTCAAGTTTTATACAAACATCCTGCACAAACACCAACTTTGTAAACAAAATGTAAACAAACTGTACTCTTTTCAACATCTGAGTTCCCAAGCTTCTAAAATTTCATCTTTCTCTCCTGCAACCGAACCTTAAAATCTTTCTACCACTATGAAACATAATTTTCAGTCTCTGGAATTCTTCATCAGCATTTGTAAATCAAAGTTTTAAATCCCTTCATTATCTAACACAAACAAAACAAAGTAAAACACCATAAATTCTATAACATATAAAAAACCTCCAACTGACTCTGTTACAAATATACATACAATTATATGTCCCTGTTTGTGTGTGGATATATATATAAATGTGAAAAAAAAAGTACACGATTGAATAAGAAAAAAATGTAGGGGGTCTAAGGTTCGCAAACCCTAGACTTGAAGGTGAAAATAATAGAATGTTGAGAAACTGAATCTTGATTTGGATGTATTTTCCAAGACCTTTGAAGGGTGGATTTTTGGGCTTTAAATATCTCCAAATAAATTTCGTTGTAATTATTTATTGAAAATTATTAGTCCCTGATAGAGATCCATTCCCAAATCTAAAATTCTCCCAGAAAACCCCCAACAAATACACTCAAATCTCTGACCCACTAACTTGAATTCCAAGAAGAAATACCTCAATCAAAGGCTCCCAAACCTAACGATCATTTAGGAAAAGATTCAATCGAAAAAGAACATGGTTGTCACATGCTCCGTGAAATATACGGGTATGAAAGGCCATAGAAAAATCAGAAGGGTCAAAATGACAGTTTACAACCATAAATGTTTCATAAATCAAGCAACAAAGACAAAAAAACGTATTTACCTATTCGAAATCGGGTCTAATCCACTGATTGCTAGAATGGTGTAGAAAGTCACAGATACTTTATCTTCTCCTTCTCCCTCTCTCGGGCTCAGATGTGTGGGGTTTAATGTATACTTATAACGTTCTGGTTTCTAGGGTAGAGGAAGAAAAAAGGTGAGATAATGAGAACAGTGAAAGAGAGGAGAAATTGTAAAGGCTGGTATATGAAACGTGGAGGAGTAAATGAATTTGGGTGGGGTGAGGACAGGCCACGTGGAAGGCTATATGAGAAGAAGTATTAATGCTTTCTAAAGCATTTAAGTTTCATTCATCTCCATCTTTGAAATTTAAACCTATAATAAAACAAAAATAACAATAAAAAGTTTCCTCTATTTATCTTTCTTCGAAGCATAGTCCAATCATGAATCTAGCCGAACTTCTTAATGCTCTCATTTTCCTTTTAAGATCATACATAACAAATGTCTTCTAGTTAAAACAACAATAATAACTAAACATTAGTTAAAATAATAATAATAATAATAATATTAATAATAATAATAATAATAATAATAATAATAATAATAATAATAATAATAATAATAATAATAATAATAATAATAATAATAATAATAATAATAATAATAACTAAACATAAGTCTTTTACTTCATTTTTATTCCTCATTCATTCAATTGGACATTGAAAAATACTACCACGATAACTTTGATGTAACTTGAATTTGACCACACACAAAATAGGAAATCTCTAGGATCCGAATTCAAAAGTAAGTAAAAATGTAGGGGTAATGTTTTTGCATAAATCTTTTAATCAGCAAAGGTTTACCTATGAATAAGAGGGTCCGAATTCAAAAGTAAGTAAAAATGTAGGGGTAATGTTTTTGCATAAATCTTTTAATCAGCAAAGGTTTACCTATGAATAAGAGGGAAAAGATGACAATCTCAAAGGCTTTTGAATATATGAATTTAGCCCCTACAAATAGAAAACAAAAACAGGTGGCAACAATTTATCACAAATTGATAAATCAGTGGAAATAATCATACACATGCTGATAAAATTTGTTGATAAACAAATTATTTTCACATTGTTGCCAGTTTTACACAAAATTCATAGCAAGAATCATAAATGTATAATCGTTTTTTTTATCCTTCTTACTAACTTAGGCCTATGAGTTATCAACCATTGATTTATAGTTTGTTCCTTGGGAAAAAAATAGGATAAAAGAGAGAGAAGTGGATATGCAATAGTCACATGAGTCTTTATTAAGGCCTTTTGGTGATTTTTTCATATCTGCAAACTATAAACTTTAGTATTATTATTTTTACATTATATGATGAGTAAAAACCTAAAAAAAGATTGGAATATAAAGATATGGATATAGAGAGATAAACAAAAAGATGGATTTGCAATAGCTAAGAATGATAAACACTATAACTTTTGCAAGCATTATAACAAATAAATTGTGTGCAAAAAAAATAAAAACTATTAAACTGATCATTCTAACCATATATAGCAGTCCCAATTCCAAGAAGTGACAAAAATGACACCGATCTTGAATCACAAAATTAAGGTATAAAGTGAAAGCATAATTTGGAAAGGTGGTGGGCTATAAGAAAATACCTTCTCCCTTCACATCTATTATACTTCAAAGATCCTGAAAATTCAAGTAAAGCCAAAACTACTTCAAGTCTCAAAGATTGACCTTTGAGCCTATAAACAATGTATGGTAAGTCTGATACAGGTCCAATTTAAAGGAAATATTTCCAAACAAAAAAAAAATAATGAACCGAGTGCTTGAAATATAATAATATTTCATTTTATCTTTATTGATTAAACAAAAAAAATGAATTTGTACATAAATTTAATTAGAAGGGGGGAAGAGATAGGATGAAAAGAAGCCCTTCTCAGCACTAACTTTACCGTTTTTCAGAGTATTGAGTTTTGATAAAAGCAAGTTTCTCTCTTTCTCGAGGACATTGAGTTTTGATTCTTTGTCAGTGAGGCTGTTTTTTAGGTCTTGGAGATTTTTGTTCAATTTGGAGATCTCGGCTTTGGATTCTTTGGCTTCAGAGATTGATGAGATGAGATCTCGTGTTGGAGACTTTGGTTTCGGAGATCGGATGCCCTAGAACAAATCGACTCGAGCACTTTCTTGTCGGACTCAATTTTAGATTTTTGGTTCTTTAATCCTTCAATTTCGGACTTGAATTTGTTTATTCTGTTTGTGAGGAGATGGTTCTCATGAGAGAGATGGTTGTGTCTCTTTAGGTTGATCGAAAGAGAAGAGAATGGGTATGTAATGGTAGAGAAAGATGACTATTGAGTTGATATAATCAAAGATAGAGAAGACGGTGAGGGATTCTCTTAATTATAGCTATGTTTTCAAGCTGCCTTGGGATGTGAACAGTTATGAGGGAGAGAAAGTGAACCGGCATTTATGGAGAAAAGGAATAGGCGGAGGGAGAAAATAGACGAAATGTGAGATTAAATGTTTTGCCTACGTGGATAGGCTGGTTGGAGAGGACTCTTAATGCCTTGTTTTGCATTTTATAGTAGTAAGAGATGTTTTAAATGTTTACACTACATTTTTATTCTGATAAGCTCGAAAAAGAGTTTGACTTATTTGGATCTCTTTTGAAAGAGATGTTTTAAACAAAAAGTCAAAAAGTCAAACTGACAGGACTTTCGTTTGAACGACATTTGTCCTTCGTTCAAGCGAGAAGGCTATGTCATGCAACGACTTGCCTATCTCGTTGGAGCAACACTGTTTTTGAGGCGGCCTTTAATTCCTATTTAAGGCGTGGTTTTTTCAGAGTTTTTAAGTGTGTGCATTCTAGAAAAACAGTTTACGTTCCAATATGAGTTTTGCACAAGTTTTCGAAGGTTTAAAAAGCTTAAACACATCCTCATAGTTTGCAAAGATCTCAGTTATCATTCTTATATGTTTATGTGATCTTGCTGCACCAAGAAGGTTTGTTCTACACTTGAACATCAGGGTTTTGCGGTGAAGAAAAGAGAAGGACTTCTTGTTTGACATCGTAGACGTATCAAAGCCATTCTATGGACACCGAGACATTCGTGGAGTCGAGTGTTATGGACAGTTATTGTGGAAGACAAAATTTCTGCGTTGGCACTATTGAAGAATGGTAGAAGACCAGAAGGATCGTCAAGACCCATGGGGATTGAGTCATTGAGTAAGGCTAATTTGTCTTTGTAAAACCTTTGTTCATAGTGGTTGTCTGGCTTGGGTCGTCTGAGGTTATTTTCTCGTTTTGGGTTTTTTCCTCGTACATCGGGCGCTGTGACTATTCTTTACTTTACTTTACTTTCTTTAATCACTAGATGCATGTTTAGGATTAATCAAGATAAAATTGGTTTAAAGTAAGAATTCGGGTTTCACAACTTGGTTTGGTGCAAATTAAAAGTTGGATAATTTTTGGTATCACAAATTATTTTGGTTTGAAACACGCATAGGGACCACACCACATTTTTTTAGAAATAATAAGCAAAAGGGAGGATACTTACCAAGGCAATCTCCTATGCAGACTTGAGGGCTATTTAGTCTGACCCCAGCCGCAACGAGTGCTCACACTCAGTCGCGAGCACTGCCCCTTCAACAAGTCAGGGGCAAAGGATGGGGTGATGGCCATGATGTCCCCCTCAGCAACAATATAGAAAGAGGACGAGGATTTAGTTGGGGCCTTAAGGGGCTAATTTTTCTTTCTCTCCTCTTCCTTTTTCTCTCTCCTTCTCTTCCATTCTCTTCCTTCCTTCTTATTCTTCTTCTTCTTCTTCTTCTTTTTCTTCTTCTTCTTCTTCTTCTTCTTCTTCTTCTTCTTCTCTGTTTCCTTCTCTTTGTCCTTGGTTCCTGAGCTGGGACCACCGACCCTTGGGGAGTCCCCGTCTATCTTCTTTAGAAGCTTTACCCTATCAGACATCAGGGTCTGATCTTCATCATTCGTGATCATCAGTCTCCTCTTTAAGGGGGACATTTCCCAAATCGGTCCCCTATAATTCATTGACTATATGTACCCCGTTCACTACATTCCAAGTGTTTAGGGCACATTGAGCAGGGACAACCTCAAAATAACTAAAGAATTTCAAAAACAAAGGGTTTGGGGGAAAAGTTAAACCCCCTTGGACGATAAGAAGGGTGTGAATCCACTGTCCAACTTCTATGTCTCGGATATCTCTAGGCATAGGGACACGGTTTATTTCTACCCAGTCAAGAATACAATACAGTTTTCTAAAATCTGGCACACTTTTGATATTAAGAAGAGCCATGAAGGAAAAAGACTTCAACCAATAAAGAATGTTAACTAAAATGGTGAATAAAAGAGGCAAATAAGAAAAATTATAATTGAGGATGATCGAAGAAAGATCTGGAAATATGAAGGGATAGAGAGAGGAAATGGTACTAATTTGTGGAGGGAACATTTGACAAATGAAAGTTGAGAAGTGAAGAATTGGGTTTGAACTTCATATTAATGATGAAGCGCAAAGATTCTGGCACTTCGTATTTTTTCTCGAACCAGCGTACCGTCACTTCTTTAAGAATATCATAAGTTTGTCATGTTGATTCTTCTCGGACGAGCATGTCCTTGGTTAATTTATCAATATTACAAAAGTGCCACGCCGATTTTGAAACAGTTTAGGTCTTGGGCCTTGAACTCATTTCAAATCTGTTGGTCCAACATTTTAGCCCAAAAAATTTAAGGCCAATTATGGGGGCTCATTTATTCCAGCCCAATATTTCAGCCAACCAGCCCAGCATGAAAAGTGGACTACCAGGCCCAACTCAATTATTTATTTTAGATCCGTGTATGTGACATGTGCTTAAATGCACGGAGACAGACTCAAATCGGTAACCAACAATCTCAGAAGAAATATTTAGGGATACCTACAAGTTATCTGCAAGTTGGTTAAGTTACTTTTACAATTTAATCACTTATTTACAACTATAAAAATGTAAACCCTGACCCGGGGCAAGGTGATGTAACTTTGATTATTTAAGAGACACAAATAGAAAACAGTAACCTCTCCGTGGATGTAAGCAAGTTATCGAACCATGTGTCTTTGGTGTTGTGTGTGTGATGATTTATTTTTCATCTCGATCTTACTTTCTAGATTTCTTACTGTGATAATTCTTACACTCACATAATTTTTTTGTCTAACATAAACTTTCTCACTAGTCTTGCCATTGGGCCCTTCCATCTCAGCTAAGGAACAAGCCTTTTATTTTCGATGTCTAAAATCCCGTGAGTAATCTCTATAATGCTTTCCTGAGGTATCCCAACTTGTTAGAAGAACCACATAAACTTGGTGATTTTGACACAACTTGATAATCTAAGTTGGATTAAACCACATAGTCTTCCGTGTTATATACTTTAACGTCAATTCAAACTGATTCCTCTATTTTTTAAGGTTCTTCGTGTGATTCTCAACTTCCTCTTCATAGGTTGCCACCATGTTCTCCCCATGCACTGGAAATAGATTATTGTTGACATTTTCCTGAGGTATCTGTAGAATTCCAACTTACATATGCTTATTTATAATCCTTATCAACATAAATCATGAATTCGTCGGGTGGAGAACATGCCAATGTAAATGACAGTATTTGGGATCAACTTAAATGTCTGCTCCCAGTGCATATTCGGGAGCATTCTTGGATGGGTAAACTATCCCATCATGAAGCATTGTGTTATAATAGATTATTGCCTCCTCAATTGTGCAAGGTAATAGTGGAGAGTTTCCTCTATCTCTCTTAAACATGCTCTTGTTATCCTTATTTTTCTCTTCTCTAGCTTCGTCTACTGCATTCGCATAACCCACCCGTGGAGCCTAGACTCTTCCACCCCTAGTTTGGGGTTTGAACACTATATTTTTCAAGATTGGGTTTAGGTGAATAATCGGAGAAATTTTTCGTGTAGACTTCAAGAAAGATGCAATTTTTCCTTCCCGCGTCTCATTTATCAAATGAAAAATATACATAGGGAGTTGTCCTTTCACACAAAGTTAAAGCAATTTTGACTCTTTTTCCTCCTCTCGCGCATTGAGGATACCTTTATATAAACCTTAACATATATACAACCACATCCTCCCCCAACTTTTGTCTCTCCTGTGCAAGCTGAGTTAGAGTGAACTCATCCTCAGCCAAAAATAACTTACGGATAAACAAAACGTGCATGCCCTCCGACATAGCCACACTTCCTTACAATTTGTTAGGAAGCTTCCATCATCTTCAATATCTCCTTCTTTATCTCCTCAATGGTTAAAGAGGGCAAGGAAGTTCCCCCCACGACCATGACTATTGGTCGAGCAACCACGGGTTTAATATTGGTAGAAGCAGGTGCTCCAATGATAGGTGTAATGGAAAAATTAAATTACTCGCCGAAAGACCAATGGGGCGGGTGAAAGAGGTAGGGATTTCACTCAGAGGAACTGAGGAAGTTTCCATAAGAGTAAGGAACAATATAGGGTCCACCGTTGCCCCAAATGCCATCATGGTTGTTGGCGTCTTTAGAAACTCCATAAATTTTCCTACTAGATGAGCCATCTAAACGGGCCCCATTACAGGACTCGTGGAAGCCTGGATTAATGTGGCAGTATCCGTTGTAACTCGAGGAACATCCACTGGAGGAATCCCATCACTAGGAACCTCACATTCTCGTTCTTCTCATTCATATCTCTGTTGGATCTCATCAAAAGTAATAGAACGATGAACACTATCATGAGACCTTATTAAAATGATACCTCCCCGATGGAGTCGATAAATATAAGAGATTTTTTCTCTTAGTGATAGGGTGTTTAAATATAAACTAGGGCATAACCTCTATTAATGGTGATAATTTAATAGTCAAAGTGATCTCAACAAAGCAGGAATAAGCTCAATTGGAATGGAATAAAATCTTTTGTATAAACTTAACCACAATGACTACGAATGATTGTCAATAAATGAACCTCCAAAGAAACCAGCTAGGGGGAGAGAAAATCAAGCACTCAAGACACACCCCAAGTAAGCAACTCAAACATCAAGGTAATCGATGACAAATATTGGTCTGTATTAAATGCTTATGTTCTTGGTGAAAGGTTGAACAAAAGCATTCATGGACAAAAGATATGAAAGATTTGGTACTAAATATGTCTCAAAGTATGTGTTTGGATCAAAACTCTCATATGTTTGTCATATCTCCCCCAAAAATATCCCTCTATGGTGGTATATATAGTCTGTAAAGTACACTCGAGTAATCTTAGGGGCATTAAATGCTAAGTCAGATCAATATGCCTCCATGTCAATAGCATTGAATGCAAAGTTAAGCCACCATTCTTCCACGTCACTAGCATTAAATGAAAAGTTATGACATCATGCTTCCACATTACTAGCATTAAATGTTGGGAAAAGACTTGAGTGACTAGTTGTGTGTCATGTAGATGCTAATAGGTGGCAGCGCACCAAAACACTAGCCAATCCGCAAACCCCCATGGTTTTCTCAAGTTTGGGTTGGACATATCACACATGACGTTACTATAATATTTGTGTAAATATCTTTATAACTCAGGACAAAGACCACCTGTACAAAACTCAGTGGACAAGGAAACTCACGGCTGCTCAAATGGTGCTACCTCAGATAATTCTCTCTCGTATGAGCAAGTGTTTTACCCCATGTATCTAAAGAGGTTAAGTCATGCCTTAACATTTCCTTTCTTCTCAATCCTCCAAAGTAGTTCCCTCGTAGGTTCCCTAAGTGAGGTTATTTGATAGAGCATGAAAGCACTCCCAGGTTTCACCAGTCCTGGTCCATCACGGATACCTCGTAACCTCTCCAGCTATTGCAATATGCCTTATAAATAAACATAATGTAAGTAAAAATAAATAAAAAGGTTATTCAAATAGCTCCCTCGAAAAAGATTCCTCATTGCTCCTTTTACTATTGGGGTTGGTTTTCTTGCTTCCTCCGTGCTTGATCCAGCTTCCTCTG